>CM031612.1:55161997-55203875 GCA_018398815.1 Conus ventricosus
ACACACACACACACACACACACACACACACACACGCACGCACTCACAGCGCGCACTTATATGCACACACGAATCCCCTCGCCCCCTCTCTCCCTCCCCCCCCCCCACACACACACACGCGCGCGCGCACGCAAGCACACACACACACACACACACACACACACACACACACACACACACAGAAATGCACGCACCTATCCTGCTGTTAGTATTTACAGCCGGTTGCAAGTATTGACTCGGGGCTGTCCGTGGTTATTGATGGCCATTCGTTCCCTATTGTTGAGCTGTTGAGTCACGCAATCTTCGACCTTCAACACCACTGATGACCGAGAAACGTTGTCAAAATGCACATGTGTGCGCGCGTGTGTGTATGTGTGGGATAATTCGTGGTTTTTTAGACCAAATTCAGGTCGATCAACATTTTGAAGAAAATGTAGTACTATCATTTATTTAATCATTTATCTATTTGTATTATGTCCATGACGTATTCAGTGTCTAAATTCTTATGAGCAAAACACCATAACGCATGGCTTCTGTATTTGTTTGTTGGTTTGTTTTTCTTTCATTGTGTTCGTTTGTTTGCAGTGAAAACAATTTTGAATGGATGGCTGATTGATGAAACGATTCGCATGGAACTTCGCGTGTCCTCTGCCGAAGGAGATATCAGATGGCATAAGTGCCTACAGTTAGAAGACCCTGACGAGAGTCCACAGTTTCTGAGAAAGTCGAACTGCGTGTGCCAGACTGTGTGTGCCAGATATTGAAAAGGGATTATACAAATGAATAAACTCGCAGTTGGCATGTTCGAGGCCATATCCTCCCATTGCTCTTACTCTCACCGTATGTAAACTTCTTTTCGGTTGGTTGTAGAATTGTGGTGGAATTCACGTGTTGCGTTAACCACACGTCGCACTGTCTGTTTCAGGTTTACGTGTAAAGCAGATGGGAAAGACATAGTAATGGGCTCCAAGGGAACCTGCTACAATGAACTAATGAATGAGTTCGGCGGTGAGTATGACTGCATATCTGGGGAAATGGAAAGGTGTTGAGGTTATGTAAGGTATCGTGGCGTACCATGTGTACGTCTCGATCTAAATGACGATGGACGCAAATCTTGGTTGGCTGTTGACAAAGTACTGTGCCTTTTGGGAAAAAAACAACAACAAAACGACAACGTGGTGTTGTGAAGAACTCGTTATATTCATTGTAGCGACGGGAAAACACAAGCTACACAAGGAGGACATTCAGGAGAACGCAGGTCTCCGTCAAGATCTATAGGATCATGGATCCGCCTTTCGATCTCCGCCAGGGGAAGTAATAGAAGGTATGGACTGAAATAGTTACTTCCCTTGAACTATAGTTGAACAGTATGTAGAAAATTGAGATCCTTGTCAATTCGTAAGCAGTAAATCCATAGTGTTCGTGGACCGTGAAACGTTTTCAATAATTTTGCTGAACGGATCTTAGATCCGTTGTTTCATCCGGATCCGCACCAAAATTTGGCGTTCATGGCGCTTCTTTCCATGTTTCTGCTAACTTTGGTTAAAAATCGTTTCTGTAGCTTTTGCATAATCTGTCTGGCAGACAAACCAGCCAACCAGCGTATGGAGACGAAAACTTGAGCTCCTTAGCTGAGAGAAAGACAACGAAACGGCGTCTTGCTCAGTGTAGTGCATGCCAGTCGACGTGGCAAATACGGTTTGTTCAGACAGAATGACACTGCCAACAGTACCGCGAGATCTCAGACCTGGCTTTTTTTAAATTTTATTTTTTACATTTCTTTATTGAACAGATGTGTACACAAACAACACAACTTATTGAATTGAAGTAACAACAAGCAAATGCTTATAATGTGCTCAGTGACGGAAAATTTAACAACAAAAAAACACATCGGCGGATTGCATAATCAACATTAAGAGAGAAAGAAAAAATGCTGACTATCATATGGGAAAATTTGTAGAAATCTTAGTTTAAATTAAAAGACAGGGAAGAAGATAGAACAGATCAGAAGAATCTAACAGCGATGCAAACAGGCAATCTACACAACAAATACCATGATTCCTCATGCACCGAACATACACAAATTTGAAGAGAGAGAGAGAGAGAGAGAGAGAGAGAGAGAGAGAGAGAGAGAGAGAGCGATGCGTCCGTGTACCAAAACACCAGAGACCCCAGACCTGGCTTGATGGCAAAGGCGCGAACATGCCAGAACCGACTGTTTCTGAAGCCATTAAAAGTAGTCAGAAGCATGGCAACAAATGTTCCTGGATTCCGTTTTTGACAAAAGTTGACAGTGGGGAATGGGGTTTACATAGTAAAAGTGTCCTGTTGATAATGTTCGTACCCAGTTAGGGCATGAACGTTTTGCATTGTAATATAACGCGGTCATGAACTTCACCAGGGTGGGATGTACATTACCATGAGTTTATACATAATGTTTTATGACAGGTATCCTATATGGTGTTAGAAAGAACGCTTCGTTCGTTGCACATGGCGTACACACCACGCATTACATTTGATGTACGTACGGCATGTCGGTAGACGAAGGTTTTGCATTGATTTCGCTGAAAATAGCCACACTTCCCCTCCAACCCACACTGCCCTGTCCGACTAGAAAGTTGATAGATGTCCATTGAATTCGGAAACCGATCTTGACGTTAGGGGTTTAGGATATAGAGGGTAAACGTTATAAGACAGACGGTAAGGTCAGGTAAGGTAATGTTGCTTACAGCCCAGCCGACCACAAAGGGCCATATCAGGGCTGTCACCACGTTAAAATCAACTCACAAGTTATTCATTCACACAGTTCTTTAAATTATTTCTTCTAAAAACCCATCCGAAATTTTGTTAAAGAAAGAGCCGCGGTACACACCTTTAAGAGACACATAAAATAGCGTGTGGTGGGGGGTGGGGTGAAGGCTTTAACGGAATTAACACTAAACTTGCATGATGTCGGTGTTTTCAGATGACGACTGAGTCTTTGCCTTCGTGCGATGATAATGGGGGGGAGGGGGGGGGGGAGTAAGGAGAGGGTGGGGTAAGGGTGAATAGGAGGGGGGAAGGGAAGCCTCTAGTGGAATTGGAGCTAAACCCGTGTGACGTCGGTATTTTCAGATGACGACCAAGTCTCTGGGAGGGGGAGTGAATGGGAGGCGGTGTAACAACCCAAAAGTACTCCCTGCCCGGAAGTGCTCCCGGGGGGTACTTTTGGGGCCGCGCCAGAATGACTCCCGGGAGTACTTCTGGGTCGGGTAAAAAAATGCCCCCCCCCCCCCCCCCCCCCCCCTTGTTTTCATAAGTTTCCCGGGAGTCATTCTGGACGGTCCCCCAAAGTACCCCCCCTCCTCCCGGCCATATCTCCATAAGTGTGAGGGTTGTATTTATTGGTCATAAACTTATACATGGACGTTCTATCTGAATCCACATTACATATAATCTGAATAAACTTTAGGGGGGTACTTCCGGGCCGGTCCCAGAAGTATCCCCCCATGCATATTTCTTTTGTTAATGTGTTCATGGTTGTTATTTAACTTGTTATAAACTCATACATGGACATTCTACCAGAATCAACATTGAAATATAGTCTGAATCAACCTTAGGGGTAAGTATTTCTGGGCCGGTCCCAGAAGTACCCCCATTGCATATCTCCTTTATTAATGTGTTCAGGGTTGTTATTTACTGGTTATCAACTCACACATGGACATTTTACCAGAATCAACATTGTTATTTACTGGTTATAAACTCACACACGGACATTCTACCTGAAAGGCGAGACTCCGATGGAAGCAGAACGAAACTTGCATATGTCGGTGTTTTCAGATCGAATCTTTGCTTTTTGTGTGGGTGACAATAGAAGGGGGGGGGGGGGGTGAATGGCAGGGGGAGGGAGGAATAGGCTATAGTGGAATTAGAACTCAACCTGCATGATGTGGATGTTTTCAGATGACCACTCTTCGTGAGGGTGATAATGGGGCGGAGGGAGTGATCGGGAGGAGGGAAGGTTTTGGACTAAAATGGAAGAACTAATTTGCATAATGTCAGTATTTATTTTTAAATGGGGGGTGGGGGAGGGGAGGGGGGAGGCCAGGTTAGGCTATAATGGAATTAGAACTCAACCTGCTTGATGTCGGTGTTTTCAGATGAAGACAGGGTCTCCGTCTTCACGAGGGTGGTATTAGGACGCAGTTGAGTGAATGGGAGGGCAGGGAAGGCGGGGGGGGGGGGGGGATAGACTCTAACGGAATTAGAACTGAATCAGCATGATGTCGGCGATTTTAGATGACGACCGAGTCTCCGCCTTCATGAGGGTGATAATGGGACAGAGGGGAGTGAGTGGGAGGGCAGTGGAAGGGGAGGGGGGGGGGGAGAATAGACTCTAACGGAATTAGAACTGAACCTACATGATGTGGCACTGTCTTCATCTGTCCGTGGGCAGGGTGGTTGGGTCTGTGGGGGGTGCTCGGCAGCTGGAGGGTGGTTTTTTCGCCGGTGGGCTCTGCAGTCATGAATTACGGCTGGTACACCCATGGGGATGCTACTTTAAGGGTGTTATGAGCTGCATCCTGTAGTCTAATTTACCTCTTTTCAGGAGCAGTTATGTCCCTTGATATCTTAATGGAGTGTCCTGTGCGTGCCTGTACCCATCGTCAACACAGCGCAGGCCTCCAAGGGTGGTACAGGACTGCTCTAAAGGCAGGCGAAGACAGTGCTTCTCTGGGTCCTCCCCAGCACCTTCGGTGTTTCTTTTTCTTCTTTGCCTTAACTAGGCTGACCCTGAGAAAGGTCCAGTGACGGTGAGGAAAGACCCACTGCCCACAGGGAAAGTCCTGTTGACAGTGGGAAAGACTACAACTTTGGATTCTCTCTTGAGGGCACATAAGACCGAAATGGCGAAAGCTTGGCTGTGTCTGGAGTGGCACTGTCTTCACTGTCCGTGGGCAGGGGTGGTTGGGTCTGTGGGGTGTGCTCGGCAGCTGGGGGGTGGTGTTTTTCGCCGTGGGCTCTGCAGTCATGAAATACGGGCTGGTACACCCATGGGGATGCTACTTTAAGGCTGTTTTATGAGCTGCATCCTGTAGTCTAATTTACCTCTGTTCAGGAGCAGTTATGTCCCTTGATATCTTAATGGAGTGTCCTGTGCGTGCCTGTACCCATCGTCAACACAGCGCAGGCCTCCAAGGGTGGTACAGGACTGCTCTAAAGGCAGGCGAAGACAGTGCTTCTCTGGGTCCTCCCCAGCACCTTGGGGTGTTTCTTTTTCTTCTAACGGAATTAGAACTGAATCAGCATGATGTCGGCGATTTTAGATGACGACCGAGTCTCCGCCTTCATGAGGGTGATAATGGGACGGAGGGGAGTGAGTGGGAGGGCAATGGAAGTGGGGGGGGGGGGGGGGGGAGAATGAGACTCTAACGGAATTAGAACTGAACCTACATGATGTCGGTGATTTTAGATGACAACCGAGTCCCCGTCTTTATGAGGGTGATGCTGGAGCGGAGGGGAGTGAATGGGAGAGCAGTGGAAGGGGGAGGGGGGGGGGAGGATTGACTCTAACGGAATTAGAACTGAACTAGCATGATGTCGGTGTTTTCAGTGACGACCGAGTCTCCATCTTCGTTAGGGTGATACTGGAACGGAGGGAGTGAATGGGAGGGGGAGGGGGGGGGGGGAGGATAGACTCTAATGGAGTTAGAACTGAACCTGTATGATGTCGGTGTTTTCAGATGACGACCGAGTCTTTGCTTTCGTGAGGGTGATAATGGGGGACGAGTTGAGCAAGCGGGCCAAGTTCGCCCTCATCACGTGGACGGGCCCAAGTCAACGGTCATGCAGAAGGCCAAAATGAGTACCGACAAGAGCAAGGTCAAATCCATTGTATCGGTAAGACCCTCCACTTTTTCCTGTAAATTTTTTTTGTTGTAAAGTATGCATGGTTAGACATAGCGTATAAAAGCAAATGGGGAACTTTTAACAATTAAGAGAATTAACGTTTCCGGAAGTGTCTGTTAACCTAACTGGTCACAGGTGTGAAGTCTCCAACCGTGTGGTTTGTTTTTCTTCTTTTTGTTGTTGAAAAGAACCGGTGAGTAGGGATAGGCAGGTCTAGTGGATACGGATAGGTGTTCGCGCTGCGTGCGTGCACGCACGCGGACGCACGTGTGTGTGTGTGTGCGTGTGTGTGTGTGTGTGTGTGTGTGTGTGTGTGTGTGAGGAGAGAGAGAGAGAGAGAGAGAGAGAGAGAGAGAGAGGAGAGAGAGAGAGAGAGAGAGAGAACTTCGGAGTCCGACACATGAAACGGCCTGCACGAAAACGAAAAAGAAGAAGAAAAAAAATCATGTAGCAGTTTCAAGGAGCACAACCAAGCAATCAAACAAAAAATCAAAATAATCCGCAGTGCTCGCCTTCCCTCCTACTGCCCCCCTCCACCCCGTCCTCTTCAAGCTTTCCAACTACTCTCTCTCTCTGTCTCTCTCCACACACACTCCTCTCTCTCTCCCTGTCTCTCTCACTCCCCCCCCCCCCCCCCCACCACACACAGACACGCACACTAACACACACACGCACATACACACACTTGCACGCTCGCACACACGTGCGCGCGCGCGCACACACACAGACACACACACACACACACACTCACGCACGCGCTCGCGTCTTACCCTCCAACAACCTTCCTCTTAGCTGCCAGGTCACCAGGCAGGCCCCTTACCTTCAACAGGACAAAAGCTGCTTCAGAAAAAAAGGTCAGTCGGCGCAGGCCGATACAACTGTACTTGTGACGTCATTAACTCACGAGGTCGCCCACGGGGGCGGCCCGTTAGGTCTGTTCCCTTTAGGTCTGTTCTTTCAAGGTCTATTCCCTTTAAGTCTATTCCTTCCAGGTCTATTCCCGTTAGGTCTGCTTTATGTCCATTGGTTCGTAAGTGCCGCGAGATCTACTAGGAACACCTTTTCTTTTCCTCCGAGGCCTACTGTTTCACATCTAATGTCCTATAATAGCATAATAGCATAACAGCCCTGATGTGGCCTTTTGCGGTCGGCTGGGCTATAAGCAACATTATCTTATCTATAATAGCATAAGTGTACAATGTATAATATTTACACATTATAATCTTTATCAATGTTCTCGTAAAACTGGTGTTTAAAAATGGTTTAAAAAATTTAAATCGTCTGCTAAAAGAAACGGAAACTCATTCATAGTCTCTGTCCAAGAACCTTCCAAGATTAGATTGGCTTGGGATGTTGGCAACGGTGGAATCATTTTCCGACGTTCGTTGTATAGCCTGGCTTTTACAGTTGCAAAGCTGGGTGTGGCATTAGCAAGTTCCTCGTCACCTTCGTTCAGGAAAGCTTCACTGTACAAACGTTTCACTGGCTTATGGATTCTGTCCCTGGCCTGCACTTTCAGACTGGCTATTTTGCGATCAGAATTGATTTTTGTGGCATGGGTTTCGTGGTTATGAATGGCATTGGTCCTTTTTGAAATCTCAGTTGTGTCATTCACTGTCAAAACTGTTGCTGAACATGTCTTTTTATCGATGCATCGCCAGAATGTATGTGTGGCACTTTTCCTGTACACAGTATATTGGAAATTATCCAAAACGATTTCTGTTGTCGTTTTGAAAGAAATGATCTGGGTGGGACGGTAGACAATGTGGTTAAAGAGCTAAACAAAAGGATCAAAGACAAAGGAGACGAACAAGACTTTGAGATCCATGGGGATGTTGTGAAGTCAGTTTCTGAAACTGAATATTAGGAAATCAATGGGTCCAGATAATATCAGTGGAAGATTGCTGAAATTGTGTGCTTCTGAACTTTATAATGTTTTCTGTAACATTTTCAATTGGTCTCTTAAGCCATGCTCTGTACCCAGTATCTGGAAAAATTCCACTGTCTGCCCTATCCCCAAGAAAAGAAACCCTACAACATTGAATGACTATCGCCAAGTAGCTCTGACCTCCATAGTTATGAAGTGCTTTGAAAAACTTGTTCTCCGTCGCTTGTTAACTTTTGTTGGTCAGTACCTTGACCCCTTTCAGTTTGCTTATAAACCCTATAGAGGTACAGATGATGCTATTCTAACTCTTCTACACAATGCTTTCTTCCACTTAAACAAACCAGGTTCTTTTGTGCATATTCTTTTTATTGATTTTTCCTCTGCTTTTAATACTATACAGCCACATCTTTTAGCTAAGAAACTGCTTTACTTAGGTGTTGACCCAAAGCTTACTTTATGGATTGTCAATTTTCTGCGCAATAGAACTCATGAGTGTTCGTTTTCAGTCTGCACTATCATCTGAACGCTCGACTTCTACTGGTGCACCCAAGGCACAGTTCTGTCTCCCGTTTTGTTACTTTATATACTAATGACTGTAGAGGCACAGAGAAAACTCCACTCACTAAATATTCTGATGATTGACCAGCCACCGTGGCGAAGTGGTTAGCGTCGCGGACTCCCCGGCTGGGAGGTCGTGGGTTCGAATCCCATCAGAGTCATGTGGGTTTTTCTGCCCCGACCGACTCCTACCCAGAGTTGAGTTTGCTGCGGACTCAGTTGGGAAGACTGGGACCACACAGTCGAGTTTCATCCACTTAATGGATGTGTTTCTGAAGTGTTGCTCAAATTTCCTGACCAACACAGCAGGTGCCTGTATCTCTCGGGCCTGGTTGACGCCGGGATATATTATGAAAGGAAGCGTAGAGTACAGCCCTGTCATGTAGTCTCAGACCGAAATGGGAATCCGTAGCATCATCAAGTTAATCATCCTCATTCTCATCGATCAGCATAAAAAAAGTCTCAAATTCTGTGGCCCTTTGTCACGAGTTTGTCACGAGGCCTACGACGATTGACCCGTCTAGGGTGGCGGAATTATTCATTTATTTATTGTCGTTGCTGTTGTCGTGTATCCGTCCCTTAATGTGGTTTGTAGTGCGTTTGCACCTTAATGTCGTTCAGCTCAGGTTAGGTTTACTTTCTCTCTCTCTCTCTCTCTAATTCCACTGCCCGTGTAATTCATCCTGCAGGTTCACGGGTGGCTGGTACCTTTCGCTTGAACTGGCTGTCTCTGTCGGCCTCTCTCCTGTCTTGTACCTGCCGCACGTGCATCATTCCTCTTAGGCTTGAGGTATGCTCACTGTGACGTAGCGTGGCATGTTGGCTGCCATCGTTTAGGCAGGTTTTCTCTTCACTCGAGCGGAAGATGTCTCTGAGAGCGCCTGCTCTGTTTTTGGTTCTACACCACTTCGTCGAAGGTACGGTCGGTACCTTCATCCTACAGTCGGCCTGTAGGGGAGGGACATCACATCACGTCATCTTTTCCGCATCTGCTCTGCTGGTCCTATCGACTGGACAGAGGGCAGAGAGTCGCTTGACCCGCCACTTTGGGTCACCCACGGGTAGCTGGTAAGCATCAGTTTCGTGGTTTGTTTATTGTTTTTTTTTTTTGTTTGTTGTTAGCCGGCTAATTCTTCTCTTTTGCGCAATTTCTTTTGGTTTTCAAAATTATAAAAGAAATATTGTTTGAGACACTTTTTCTGGTTAATTCAATCTTTAACCTGGCCAGTCAAAATTAATCTTAAAGTCTTTCTCCTTTTTATGCATCTGGTGATGCGGTAGTCGGCGGGAAGGGGGAGAACCTGGTGATTCAGGGTTGGTACTTGCTTGGTCTCGCTTGTCCGCCCCTGTCACAATCGCCGGTCTCTTATTCTTCGGTCACCGTCTGTTTGTGTGTGCAAGGGGAACGAGTTTTTATGTTTGCGAGCGTGTGTACGCATGATTAGTCGTTTGGATGCGTGGTTGGAGAATTGTGTCATTTTGAAATGTTGTTATAAAATGTGTGGATAATTGTGCCATTGAGTTAGTATTATTTGTAAATGTGGTGGCAGTTATAGAGCAGCGGTTGCTGTATCTGTTCAGTTCCTAAGAAAGGAAAATGTTGAACGTGAGTGAGGGAAGGATGAAGATATAAATTGATATTTGTTTGTTTAGCCTGTTAATGTAACCTCTTACCTGCTTCGTGTGAGGAGACCTTTAGCGAACGTTCCTCGTTTGGTTTGTTGACTGTTATGCTCAGGTCTGTGTTGAGCTGATGTCATTAATTTAATTAGCAAAACACCTCCCCTCGCCCATCATGCGAGTGGCTGTTAGGAGTGAGCAGCGAATATCAGACCGTACTGACTGCGGGTTCCAGTACCCTTCTTTCTCCTTCCCTTCCAGTTTCCTTCCTTCTCTCCTCCCGGGGCTCCACCCGATGCTTGCGCTGTTGGGGCCGCGCACTGGTTGAGGAGCACGTGGACTTGGCTGGATGGTCCTGGCCCTGTCCGGGACTTTCCGCGACAACGCCCTGTCCCACGGGAGCCATTCTCCACCGTCCACGGACCTCCTGCAGTGCACGTGACCGGGTGTGGGTAACTCTGTGTCGTGCCATTTTTGGGGGTGCGCGTGTGTCAAGGGTGTCGGCCTTGAAACTCTATTCAGGAACAGACCCGGTTTGGGGGCGCCTGAGTCGACCCGGTGCTCTCGAAGGACTTTGGAGAGACAGAGGTGTGGGGGAACCACGTGAAGCATGGAAAGGAATGCGTGTGTTGGGATGGTTGATTGTGATTGTGCATGGTGTGTGTGTTGGAATGCTTGTTTGTGACTATGTGTATGGTGTGCGTGTGTTGAAAAGCTTATTTGTGATTGTGCATGTTGTGTGTGTTGGAATGCTTATTTGTGACTATGTGTGTGCTGGTGTGAATAAATGGTGTGTTGTATCGTGATCTTTCTTGTGTGGTCTCTTGCGAGGCGTGTGAGGTCAGTCACTCCCTTCACTCCCATCTAGACCGATCCTGTCAGGGCAGACCTTCAGGGGTCGGTCGTGACATTTGTGGGGGCTCGTCCGGGATGTGAGGGGCTCTGACTGTCTCTCTCTCGTTTCGCGGAGTACCTGTCCAGTTCTGTCTATTTTGTATGTGTTTTAGTTAGTTTGTCGTGTTTGTTTGTGGGTGGTTGGCTGGGTGACTCTAGTGTGTAGGGAGTCTTCTGGTGGCCTGAAGGAACTTCCGGTGTGACTGGGGAGTCGAGTCGAGACGAAGGGGAATCGACCGCGTCCAGACCTCTTTCCGCCGGGTGCCTCACGCAGATACGGCCGTAAGACTTTCCTTTCGGTGCCACTCAGTCTGCCGTTCCTGTTTTGTATTTAACCAGTTTTTTTTACCGGGTTATGGAGTACAGGTAGGTGTATCAGACGTTAGTGTTACATTTTTTTTTTTTTCCGGATTCTTTCTGTCATTGTTTTTTTTTCTGTCGGTGAGCCCCACCGCACTGTTGCTCGTGCTGTGGAGCGCGGTGTTGCCAGAGTGGGAGCAGCCTGGACATTTTTTGTTGTTGTTTTTTCCGGTGAGCCCCACCTCACTGTTGCTCGTGTTTGTAGAGCGCGGTGTTTGCCAGAGTGGGAGCAGCCGGACATTGCACGTTGACATTTTTTTTATTTGCTAGTTTTCAGTTAGTCACCAAGAGACGTGACATATCCATGCGGTATCTGTTTTTCAAGTGGAATTGTCTTTCTCCTGTATTTGATAACCGTAGGATATAGTTGTCATGGCGACGTCCGGTGCTGGTGGTATGGCGACGCGTGCGTCGAAGAAGAAAGGTCTTCAAATGTAGTCCCTACTATTAGTACCAGTACTGCGACTACAGTGACTTCTACTTATTCCAGTGCTGTAGCCGATAGTCCAGCGAGTACTTTCACTACCTCTTCGCTAGGGGATCTTCCTGTTGAGACCCCGACTGGCACTTCCGCTCGAAGCGCCAAAGTATAGCGAAGCAACTGTGGGATTCTGTTGAGTCACAGAAATCAAAACCCTCTTTTCTTCATGCTTCCCCTCGTAAGGAGTATGCCCCGGGAGACTTTCCTCATGGGAAAGTCGAGACCCAAGGGACGGTCAAACGGGTCATCCTCCCGTGTCGGGAGTGGTGAATTCTGCCCAGGACATCGCCTCCGTCCTTATGTTTCTGGAGCGGCAGCGTAGTGAAGAGGCTGCTAGGCAGGAAGCTCTGCGTAGGGAAGAGGCTGCTAGGCAGGAAGCCCTTCGTAGGGAAGAGGCTGCTAGGCAGGAAGCCCTCGTAGGGAAGAGGCAACGCTCCGTCGGAAGAGCTAGATAGGATGAGGCTCTGCGCAGAGAGGAGACTGACAGACAGGAAATTCTGCGTAGGGAAGAGGCTATTCTGCGTAGGGAAGAGGCTAGCTGCGCAGAGAAGAGGCTGCCAGACAGGAAGCCCTCCGTCGGGAAGAGTTGGATCAGCGTAGGGAAGAGATGGAACAACTTCTTTCGCAGGCTCCCGCATCTGTAAGTCAGGGGTTAATCAACAGGCAGGTGATAGAGTTAGAGGCCCAAAGTTAAAGCTTCCAGAGTTCAGACCTAGTGAGGACATTGATATGTTCTTAGAGCATTTTGACAAGGTTGCTAGTTCATACCAATTGTCTGAGGAACAAAAGGCCATGCACCTTTTTTCTGGATTATCAGGTGCTGCAAGGGAGTGTGTGCTCACTCTAAATGAAGGCGCGTCTTATGCAGACATGCAGTTGGCTCTGCGTAAGCGTTTCCACCTCACTCCAGAGACGTACAGGAGGAAGTTTAGGTCCATGAAAAAGAATAACGACGAGACCCTTCGTGCAGTTTGGAGATAGGCTGCGCAAAACGCTAGGGTACTGGCGTCAGTTGGCTAAGCTGAGCTGGAGGATCTGATTCTCATCGAACAGCTTACCAACACCGTGTCCCCAAGTTGAGGATCCGTATAGGCGAGACAGCACCTCAGGATTTCGCGGCTGCGATTCATACCGCTGAGGTGTTTGCTGAAGCCCTAGGGCTTATGGGCACCGCCCAGATACGGACAGTGAAGACCCTCACGGGACCTAGTGGCAGTAGGGCACCGGCGACTGCTAGCGGGTCGAACAAGGCAGGCAGTTTCATCGGGGACCTCAGCACCCCGACTGTGTTTTCTTTGTGGTCGTCCCGGCCACATTAGGAAAGATTGTCCTAAAGCCGCCGGTAGTCATGGGGCTAGTTCTTTCCAGCGTCCTCGTGCCTCGGCTAACGTGGGTTCCATCCCAGCTTCTGGTGGTACGGAGTGCCCAGTGTTTCTCTCTATTGTTGGTTCTTCCTTGGTCGACTCCATCAGGGATTCGGGAGCATCAACGCTCTTTGTCGATAAGGATTTGGTTTCCCCTGAGGCTCAGCGGGGCACCAGTTATGATGTGTGCGGGTTGGAGGCTGGTTTTACCTCCACCCGTCCTTCTGTACTCATTCCTATCTCCACCCCCTACTTCTGTGGCGAGTATGGGCTATCGCGGTGGAGCGACCTCTGTATTCCCTTCTCATAGGGAATACTATCACCTTCGCAGACGGACGCAGTCAGTCTGTGTCTACGGATCTGCCCGTACAGGCGTGTGTGGGAGTTACCACACGCGCCAAAGCTAAGAAGCAGGAGCAGGAATTGCGTCCCGTTCTTCAGCCGATCTCTGACGAGGTTCTGGCAAGGGCCGATCCTGCTACCATGGTCCGTCTTCAGCCAGGGACTTGGATGTCCAACGCCTGCGACAACTGGTAGATCGTCCCGCTCAGTCTGCCCGACACGCCAAGGTGAGCTTCAAGCTCCACAAGGGATCCTCTTTAGGGTTTTTCACTCAGGCAGATCGTGTGGCCAAGCAGCTTGTCGTTCCCCAAAGCTTGAGAGAATCTGTTCTCCGGCAGGCCCACGATTCCCCCATGGCAGGTCATATGGGCTCCAAGCGGACTCTCGAGCGAGTAAGACAGGACTTCTGGCCGGGGATGAACTCGCAGGTTAGGCAGTACTGCCGCAGTTGCGATGTCTGCCAACGGACAACGCCTAAGGGTCGCTTGAAGCGTGTTCCCCTAGGGTCAGTGCCTCTGGTTGGGGAGCCATTCAGCAAGGTCGGTGTCGACCTGGTGGGACCCATTAAGCCACCTCCGATCGCGGTCACCGCTACAATCTTGGTAGTGGTGGACTACGCGACTCGGTACCCAGAGGCCTGTCCCGCTTCTATCGATGCCCTACTGTTGCTGAAGCTCTCTGCAGATATGGGACGCGCACTGGCGTGCCCAAGAAGATCCTTTCGGACCAGGGAACCCAGTTTTCTGTCCGAAATCATGCAGGAAGTGAACACTCTGCTCAACGTTCACAAGGAGACAACGTCACCCTATCATGCGCAGGCCAATGGCCTTGTCGAGCGCTTTAATGGGACGTTGAAGCAGATGTTGCGTCGCCTGTGTGCAGAGCAACCTCGTGAGTGGGATCGCTTCATCCCTGCTGTACTGTTCGCCTACAGGAGGTTCCACAGGAAAGCATGCGCTTCTCCCCGTTCGAACTCCTGTATGGCAGAACAGTACGAGGACCCACTAACATCTTGAAGCAGATGTGGACCCACGACGATGTGGAACCTGCTGTCAGGAGGAGAGTCGGTATGTGGTCGATCTGCGCAACCGCATCGCTGACACTTGCCAGCTGGCTCAGCAACATTTGCAGTCGGCAAAAACCAAGTACAAGGCTCTGTACGACCGGCGCAGTGTTGAACGGTGGTTTGAGCCAGGTGATGAGGTGTTGCTTCTCCTTCCCCAAAGAAGAACAAGCGCAGCTTGCTTGGCAGGGTCCGTTCGTGGTCTGCAGTCGGGTGGGTGACTGGGACTACCGGATTTCGTGTGCGTGGGAAGGAACGCCTGTATCACGCCAACCCTCCTGAAGGCGTACGTGCGACGAACTCAGGGCCAGGCAGGATACACCCCTGTCGTTGTGGAGAGTGGCGATGAGCACGCCGTGTCGGTGGCTCAGGACATCCCCACTGTTCCTCTCGCCGAGGAAGAGTCGAGCCAGGATGTTTGCTTCGGTTCTAACCTCTCCTCAGCACAGACAGATCAACTGCACAGGTTTATGCCAAGAGTTCCAGGACGTGCTCACAGATCGGCCCCTGCACAGTACCCTTGGCGAGTGTACACTGGCATTGACCACCGAGACCCCAATTAGGGTCAAACAGTACCCTCTGCCTCACTCCCAGGCGTCTGTTATCCAACAGGAGGTGCAGGCCATGTTGAGGTTGGGGGTCATTGAACGTGCGAGTTCTCCGTACTCATCCCCCATCCTTCTGGTAAAGAAGAAGGATGGCAAAATGCGGTTCTGCGTCGATTTTCGACGGTTGAATAAGGTTCTTCAGTTTGATGCTGAACCTATGCCGGATGTCGACGGAATCTTCGCTCAGCTGAGTCAGGCCAACTATTTCTCTAAGTTCGATCTCGCAAAGGGGTACTGGCAGATTCCCATGCGCAGAGAGGACAAACCCAAAACGGCATTCACGACGCCTGAAGGACAGTTCCAGTGGAACGTGATGCCTTTTGGCCTCAAAACTGCCGGAGCAATTTTCAGTCGCGTCATGCGACAATTGCTCCTCCCTCTCAATACACCAGATCTGAACAATTTCATGGATGACCTGCTACTCAGTTCTGTAGATTGGAACTCGCACGTCTCGCTCCTCCGTCGCCTGTTTCTTCGTCTGCGCGACGTTCAGATGTCAGCCCGTCCTTCCAAATGTCAGCTTGGTCAGGACGAGATTTCCTTTCTGGGGCATCATCTGCAGCGAGGTTTGGTTGATCCGGAGGAAGACAAGGTGGCCAAAATTGCAGGTGCCAAACCCCCTTGTACCAAAAAGGAGTTGCGGTCATTCCTTGGACTTGCGGGATACTACCGCAAGTTCATCCATGATTTTGCAAAGGTTGCCCTACCCCTCACTGACTTGACAAAAGGGAAGAAGCCCGAACGTTTGGTTTGGGATGAGCGTTGCCAACAGGCTTTGACGCCTTGAAGATGGCCCTGACTACTCGCCCAGTCCTGGCTCTCCCAGATCCCAGTCTTCCTTTTGTCCTGCGAACTGATGCTTCTGCAGTGGGGATTGGGGCTGTGTTGCTACAGGACCAGGGAAGGGACTCCAACCGCTTGCTTATGCGAGCAAAAAACTCACTGGTGCCGAGACTAGATACCACACGATTGAACAAGAGTGTCTAGCAGTCGTGTGGGGCATCAGGAAGTTTTAACCACTGTACGGCCGTGAGTTTTGTGCTGGAGAGTGATCATCATCCTCTCCAGTCCCTGGCCCGGATCCGGCGGGTCGTCGTCGATCATGGGTTGGGCAGTGGAACTGCAGAGTCTGCGCCCTTTTGCCTATAAAGGGGTTTTTAGCAATAGGAGTGTATTCACCCGAGCCCCGTAGTCAGCACACCCTTGGGGGGAAATCGTCGGAGGGACAATTCCCCCCCCCGGGGTTTGCCCCCTTTTTTTGGGGTCAGTGAGTGACAGTTGTGGGTAGTAATATCACCTGTCGCGGTTTTGCTCTTTTTTTTTTTTGGAAGGTTTGCATAGTTGTTTGTAAATGTATTTATTATGTATTCCCTGTGTAATTCTATCGGGGAAATGTTTGTTTTTGGAGTTCTTTCTTGTCGATTCGGGGTTGGGGTTTCGGTAAAATTGTTGTGAATTGCCGCGTCAAGGTTAAAAGGAGCACTGTATCTGGGAGAAAAACAGATGCTTTTAGGGGGGGTGGTCGCGGCTTTTGGGTTTTGCCCCAGTCAAATCGGTGCTGGCATACAGCAAAGGTTTTGGTATCGATTTTGCCAAGATGACGTAAAAAAAATGTAGGCAAATGGTAAGGAAAAATTCCACAGTTAAGCACCATCCTATAACGATTTTTTGGCAGTTTTGGCATTGTTTGCCAGGCATGAATTGATGATACGGTCAAATTTGGGTTTTGCCCAGTCAATTTGTTGCCGGGCAATATCCTCACCCTCCTGCTGTACTATGTTACTACTACTACTACTCTCTATATTTAAATACTAACCAAAAATATTGTTGGTCTTGGAAAATAGAGGGGCAATAAAATTTGACCAGGCAATGAATTTGACTGATCGTGTGGTCAATTCGTTGTTCAGTCAAATTCGTTGCGGCAATATCCTCACATCCTGTGTACTACTGTTACTACTTACTACTACTATATACTACTATACTATATTACCAGAAATATTGTGGTCTTGTGCCGGTCGGAGTGGTCTAATATTGCAGTGCAACAAATTTTGCGGGAGAACCAATTTGACCGCGCGGTCGCGTCAAATTAGTTGCTCCGGTAAATTTTCGTTGCCGTGCAATATCCTCCCACCCCTGCTGCTATACTTTATATTTTTACTACTCCACTACTATATATACTACTACAAATCTACAAAATATACCAGAAATATTTTTGGTATTGTGAAATAGGTGGAAATGAATTTGCCAGGAAATAAATTTGATGATCGTGTGGTAAATTCGTTGTTCCGCAAATTCTTTTTGCCGTGAAATTATCCTCACCACCCCTGCGTACTACTGTTATATACTATATACTACTACACTTCTACTTACTATACTCTACTATTCTACTACTCCCGAAAATTTTTGGTTTTTGTGGGATCGGAGTGATCATAATATTGCACTGCAACGAATTTGCTGGGAAACAATTTGACCGCGACGGTCGGTAAAATTTTGTTGCTCCGGTCAAATTCGTTGCCGGCTTTTCCCTCCCCAAACCCCTGCTGCTATTGTTTTACTATTTCACTATACTATACAATACTACTACTACTACTTCTACTACTATACTATTTTACTACCAAAAAATTTTTGTTGGTCTTGTGCCAAATCAGTAGTGGCAAGAATTTGCCGGGCAATGAATTTGATGTACTGCGGTAAAAATTGTTGTTCCATTTCAATTCTTTCCCGTGTAATATCCTCACCACTCCTGCGTCTACTATATACTACTACTATATCTCCCCAAAAATATTTTTTGGTTTATTGTGCGGATCAGGGTGGAAAATATTGCACTGCAACGATTTGACTGGAGAAACCCAATTTGACCGCGAGGGTCGCGTCAAATTGTTGCTCCGGTAAAATTCGTTGCGTGCAATTCCTACCTCCGCTGTACTACTGTTACTACTATACTCCCTACTCTCTATTACTACAACTACTAAAACCCAGAAATATTTTGGGCCATTGTGCCGGATCAGGAGTGGTAATAATATTGCGGAAAAGAATTTGACTGGAGCAACAATTTGCCCCGCGAGGGTCGCGTAAAATTCGTTGTCGGTCAAATTGTTGCCGTGCTTTTCCTCACACTCTGCGTATATGTTATCTACTATACCCTACTACTACTCTTACTATTACTATACTACTACTACCGAAATTTTGTTGGTCATTGTGCCAAATCGTAGGGCAATGAATTTGCCAGCAATGAATTTGATGTCGGTGGTAAATGTTTTTCCCGTCAAATTTTCCCGTGCAATATCCTCACCACTCCTGCTGCAAATACTGTTACTACTACTCCTATACTATCCCAGAAATTTGTTGGTCATTTGTCCCGGATAGGAGTAGTCAAAATTTTAAAAGGAACGTTTTGACGGAGAAACGAATTTGCCCCGGGGCGGTCGCAGTTAAATCTTTGCCCCGGTCAAATTCGTTGCCGTGCTTCTGACACTCGCCCCTCTACTGTTATACTTCTACTCTACTACTACTATACTACTAATACTATCTAGATTTTTTGGGTCATTGTCCCAAAATCGTAGTGGCATAATTTGCCTTCCCCTTTCCATGCCATTTTTCTTCTCTCCCTCCCTCTTGTCCCCCCTCCCTTTCTTTCACTGTTCTCTCTTGCACTTCTCTCCTCCCCTTTCCTTTTTTCTCCCCTCTTTCTTCTTTTCTCTCTCTCCTTTCTTCTCTTTTTCCCCCCCCATGCGAACTATGCTTTATGTTTTGAGTGTGTTATCGGATGCGCTTAAGCGCTATGTCTGTGCGATGTGTGTGTGTGTGGTGTGTTTGTGGTTGTGTGTGGTGTGGGGTTTTGGTGTGTGTGCGCGCGCGCGCGGTGTGTGTGGCGTGAATGTGTTTGTGTTGGGTTGTGTGAAAGTCCAAGGTTGATGCAGTGTATATGTGCGGGTGTGTGTGGTGTGGGTGTGTGTGTGTGTGTGTGGGTGGGCAATAAAGTTTTTTGATGTGGGTATAGGGGAAAAAATCCCGGGGGTTGATGCAGTGGTTTTTGGGGTGTGTGTTGTGTGTGTGTGGTTGTGGTGCGTGGTCTTTGGTGCGTGCGTGGTGGTGTGGTGTGTGGGGGGTGTGTGGAGTTTTGGTGTGTGTGGGGGGGGGGGGGGGGTAGTGGTGTGTGTGTGTGTTTTGTGTTGTGTGTGTGTGTGTTGTGTGTGGTGTGTGGTGGCGCGTGTTTTTGGCGTAAATGTGTTTGATGTTGGGTTTGTGGAAAGATCCCCAAAGGGTTTGTGCAGTGTATTTGTGGGGGTTGTGTGGGTGTGTGTGTGTGTGTGTGGTGTGTGTTGTGTGGTGGAAATGAATGGTTTGTGCTGGGTTTTGGGGGAAAAATCCCCGGGGTTGATGCGTTGTGTGTGTGTGTGGTGTGTGTGTTGGGGTGTGTGTGTGTGTGTGCGTGCGTGGTGCGTGCGGGGTGGTGTGTGTGGTGTGTGTGGTTAGTGTGTGTGTGTGTGTGGGGGGGGGGGGTTGTGTGGTGTGTGTGTTGTGGGTGTGGGTGGTGGTGTGGTGTGTGTGGCACACGAATGTTTCCCTGCCCTAAAACGACCGCACGATCGCCCAAAATTATTGCCTGGTCAATTCATTCCCACATGATTTGGCCTTTGAGCAAAAATATTTTGGTAGTAGTGTGTAGTATTTGTAGTAGTAGGTTTTGTAGTATTTTTTTGTGTTGTTAGAGTAGCGCGAGTGGTAAAAGATATTCCCGGGAAAAAGAATTTGACCGGAGCAACGTTTTGACTGCGCCGTCGCGGTCAATTCGTTGCCCCAGTAAAATTTGTTGCCGTGCAAATCTTGCCATCCGACCGGCCAATGACCAACATTTTTTTGGGGAGTAGTAGTGTGTAGTGTAGGGTGTAGTAGTGTAATGTAGTAGCGCAGGGTGGTAAAGTATTGCAGGGAAATGAATTTGACGGAGCAACAAATTTTGACTGCGATCGGGGGTCAATTCGTTGCTCCGTCAATTTTCGTTGCCGTGCAATTCGTGACCCCCCTGCCCGGGCCAAAATGCCCAACAATTTTTTGGTGTAGTGTGTGTGTGTGAGCAGGATGGTGAGGTTATTGCACGGCAACGAATTTGCCCGGGCAACAAATTTTGCCGCAGTATCAGCAAATTATTGCCTGGTCAAATTCATTGCCAAAACTGTTTTGGCACAAGACAAAAATTTTTAGGGGTAGTTATTGTAGCGTTGTAGTAGTAGTTTTGTATTGTATAGTAGTGGTAGGTGTAGTAACAGTAGTAGCAGCAGGAGTGGTGGGGGGATTTGCACGGCAACGAATTTGACCGGGCAACGAATTTGACTGCGCCGTCGCGGTAAAAATTTTGGTTTTAGAAAATCGTTGCAGTGAATATTTCCCCACCCCGACCCGGCAAAATGCCCAAAAATGTTTTGGAGGGTAGTAGTATAGTGTAGTGTAGCAGCAGGAGGGGTTTGATTTTGCACGGCAACGTTTGAGGGAACAAACGAATTTGACGCATTCAGTCAAATTCTTTGCCGGGTAAAATTCATTGCACTCGATTTGGCACAATGCCACATATTCTGGTGTAGTAGTTTTTGTGTATGGTTTTTGTGTAGTGGTGTAGTAGTGTACGAAGTGAGCAGAGTGGTGAGGATATTGCACGGCACGAATTTGCCCGGAAAACAACGAATTTGACTGCGACCGTCGCGGTTAAAATTTGGGTTTGCTCGTCAAATTCGTTGCTGTGCATTATTTGACCACTCTGCCGGCCCAAAATGCCAAAAATAGTAGGGGTTTAATGTGTGTGTAGTAGTTGTTAGAAACGTAGTGAAGGAGTGGGGGGGTATTGACGGCAAGTTTGACTGGAACAACAAATTTTGCCCACAGTAGTCAAATTCATTGCCTGGTAAATTCTTCCCCTTTGTTTGGCCATGCCCCAAAAATATTTCGGTAGAATTTGGGTTGGGTTTTAGTGGTGTGTGTATTTTCGTGTGAGCAGGGTGGTGAGGATTTTGCAGGCAAGAATTTGCCGGAGAAAAGAATTTGACGGACCGTCGCGGTCTTTTTGGTTGCCCCAGTCAAATTCGTTGAGTGAAATATTTGACCCCTGATCCGGACAATGACCAACAATATTTTGGTAGTGTAGTAGAAGTGTAGTATTTGTGGGGTATAGTGTGTAACAGTGTGCAGGGGGGTGGTGAGGAATTGACGGCAACGAATTTGACGGAGCACAAATTTTGACTGCGACCGTCGCGGTAAAATTGGTTGTCCAGCAAATTCGTTGGTGAATTTAGACCACCCCTGACGGCACAAGGACCAACAAATTTTGGTAGTAGTAGTAGTAGTAGTAGTAGTTGTTGAGTAGAGTTATTTGCGCGGAGTGGTGGGTATTGCCGGCAACAAATTTGATGGAACAACAAATTTTGACCGCAGTATCAGTCAAATTATTGCCTGGTAAAAATTCATTGCCACTATGTTTGGGCACAATGACCAAAAAATTTTCGGGTAGTAGTAGTAGTAGTAGTATTTTGGAGTAGTAGTAGAGTAGTAGTATTTGTAACGTATTTGCAGGGAGTGGTGAGGATACACACACAAACACACAACACACACACCACACACACACACACACACCACACACACACACACACAAACAACATTAAATGCATAACCTTGGAGATTTTTTAAAACCATCCCCAACTAAAAACATCATCGCCCACCACGGCGGCCCACACAACATATACACTGCTCACCTTGGAGATCTTTAAAAATCCCCAAACTCAAAAAATTCTCGCCACACACACGCGCGCCAAAACCACCACACACACACACCCACACAAACACACCCACACACACCACACACTCGCCAGACTTTTGGGTTAGCGATCAGAATCACTCTTTCTTTGTAAGCATAGTTCGATGGGGGAAAAAAAGGGAGAGAAAAGAGAGAAAAAGGGGGGAGGAGAAAAAGAGAAGAAAGAGGGTGAGTAAAAAGGAGAGATGGGAGAGAGAGAATTTGGAAAGAGAGGACAGTGAGAAAGAAAGGGAGGAGGGGCAAGAGGGAGGGGGAGAGGAAAAATGGGCTAGGGGAAAAAGGGGGGGAAAGGAAAAAATTCATTGCCAACTACTGTTTTGGGCCCAAATCCCAAACAATTTCTTAGTATGTAGTGTGTGTGTAGTGTAGAGTATTTTTTTGGTAGCGCAGGAGTGGTAAAGTTTTTTGCCGGCAAGAATTTGCTGGAACAAAAAAATTTGACCCCCCCGACAGTAAAAATTATTCCCTGGTAAAAATTCTTTGCCCTCTGATTTGGCCAATGACCACAATATTTCTGGTAGTAGTGTAGTAGTGGTGGAAAAGTGTAGTAGGGGGTAGTAGTGTAGTATATAGTAGTAGCACAGGAGTGGTCAAGAATTGCACGGCAACGTTTTTACCGGGGCAAAAAAATTTGATGCGACCGTCGCGGTCAAATTGGTTGCCCCGTCAATTCTTTGCCGTGCTATCTTGCCCACCCCTGATCGGCACAATGCCCAACAATATTTCTGGTTTGTTTTTGTAGTATGTGGTAGTAGTAGTGGGTATAGTGTTGTAATGTGTGCAGCAGGAGTGGTCAAGATATTGCACGGCAACAAATTTTGACCGGGCGACGAATTTTGACTGGAAAAAACGAATTTGCCCGCACGATCAGTCAAATTCAGCCTGGAAAAATTCTTTGCCACTACTGTTTTGGGGCAAAATTGCCAACAATATTTTTTTAGTTAGTGTGTAGTAGTAGTGTGGTAAGTAGTAGTAATAGTGTAGCGAGGGTGGAAAGTATTGGCGGCAACGAATTGACCGGGCAACGAATTTGACGGGCCCCGTCGCGGCAAATTGGTTGTCCAGTCAAATTCTTTTGCCGTGAAATATTTTGCCCCACCCCTGCCCGGCACAATGCCCAACAATTTTCTGGTAGTTTTTGTAGTAGTTGGGTAGTAGTGTAGGTAGTAGTAGTGTAATAGTGTGAGCAGGAGTGATAAAAGATATGCAGGGAAAACGAATTTCCCGGAGCAACAAATTTTGGATGGCCCGTCGGGTAAAATTTCTTTTGTCCAGTCAAATTTCGTTGCTTGCAATTCTTGACCACTCCTGATCCGGCACAATGCCAAAAAATATTTCTGGTGTAGAGTAGTATTTTGTAGTAGTAACGTAGTAGAGGGAGTGGTGAGGTTTTGCCCCGGCAACGAATTTTGACGGAAAAAAGAATTGCCCCGCACAATCGTAAAATTTCTTCCCTGGTAAAATTTTTGCAAATTTTTTGGCCCAAAATGCCCAAAAAATTTTGGTTTTGTAGTGTGTAGTAGTAGTGTAGTGGTGCAGTAGTATAACAGTAGTAGCAGCAGGGTGGTAAAGTTTTTGCACGGAAACGAATTTGACCGGGCAACGAATTTGACGCGACCGTCGCGGTCAAATTCGTTGTCCAGTAAAATTCGTTCCCGGCAATTTTGCCACTCTGATCGACACTGCCAACAATATTTTGGTTTTAGTTTAGTTTTGTAGTGGTAGTAGCAGTAGTAATAGTGTAGCAGCGGGTGGTCAAGAAAATCCCGGGCAACGAATTTGCCGGAGCAACAAATTTGACTGAAACCGTCGCGGTCAAATTCGTTGTCAGTCAAATTCGTTCCCCGTGCAATATGTTGACCACCTGACCCGGCACAATGACCACATATTTGGTAGTAGAGTAGTAGTATTTGTAGTAACATTTGTAGCGGGGTGGTGGGGATTTTGCACGGCACGAATTTGAGGAACAACGAATTTGACCGCACGATCAGTCAAATTCATTGTGGTCAAATTCTTTGCCACTCGTTTTGGCACAATGCCCCAAAAAAATTTTTGGGTAGTGTAGTAGTGAGTGTAGGGGTTTGTGTAGTATAACAGTGTGCAGAGGAGTGGTCAAGTTAGCCGGCAAGTTTGACGGAGAACGAATTTGACTGCGCCGTCGCGGTCAGATTCGTTGCTCCGTAAAAATCGTTGCCGTGAAATATCTTGACCACTCTGATCCGCACAAGACCAACAATTTTTCTGGTAGTGTAGTAGTAGTAGTAGTGGTAGTAGAGTGAAATTGTAGTAGCGCAGGGGGTCAGGTATTGCCGGCAACGAATTTGACGGAACAACAAATTTGATACGAGTACCCTATCACGTTACTGTTTCTTTTTCTTTTTTATTAATTTTCCAGATATCCCTTTTTAAAATGAATACTCTGGATAAAAGGTTTATTTCTAAAAAAAAATAAATTTCTGCTGTTTCAACAACGTGTGTGTTGTGACATCAATTGCGTTTTTTTCCCTAAATGGTATACCAGCAACGGATTTCCCCGGATGTGTGTTGGGCATCAAATGAGTCATTTTTTGCCTAAGCTGGTATGCGAACCGTTGGACTGAGAAACAAATTTGCCCGGACGGGGGGGGTTTGTCACGGTTGTCAGGGGCCCTACGACGATTGCCGTTAGGGGGGCGGTTTATTCATTTTTTATTGTCGTTGCTGTTGTCGTGTATCCGTCCCTTAATGTGGTTTGTAGTGCGTTTGCACCTTAATGTCGTTCAGCTCAGGTTAGGTTTACTTTCTCTCTCTCTCTCTCTAATTCCACTGCCCGTGTAATTCATCCTGCAGGTTCACGGGTGGCTGGTACCTTTCGCTTGAACTGGCTGTCTCTGTCGGCCTCTCTCCTGTCTTGTACCTGCCGCACGTGCATCATTCCTCTTAGGCTTGAGGTATGCTCACTGTGACGTAGCGTGGCATGTTGGCTGCCATCGTTTAGGCAGGTTTTCTCTTCACTCGAGCGGAAGATGTCTCTGAGAGCGCCTGCTCTGTTTTTGGTTCTACACCACTTCGTCGAAGGTACGGTCGGTACCTTCATCCCTACAGTCGGCCTGTAGGGGAGGGACATCACATCACGTCATCTTTTCCGCATCTGCTCTGCTGGTCCTATCGACTGGACAGAGGGCAGAGAGTCGCTTGACCCGCCACTTTGGGTCACCCACGGGTAGCTGGTAAGCATCAGTTTCGTGGTTTGTTTTATTGTTGTTTTTTTTTTTTTTTGCTGTTAGCCGGCTAATTCTTCTCTTTTGCGCAATTTCTTTTGGTTTTCAAAATTATAAAAGAAATATTGTTTGAGACCACTTTTTCTGGTTAATTCAATCTTTAACCTGGCCAGTCAAAATTATATCTTAAAGTCTTTCTCCTTTTTATGCATCTGGTGATGCGGTAGTCGGCGGGGAAGGGGAGAACCTGGTGATTCAGGGTTGGTACTTGCTTGGTCTCGCTTGTCCGCCCCTGTCACAATCGCCGGTCTCTTATTCTTCGGTCACCGTCTGTTTGTGTGTGCAAGGGGAACGAGTTTTATGTTTGCGAGCGTGTGTACGCATGATTAGTCGTTTGGATGCGTGGTTGGAGAATTGTGTCATTTTGAAATGTTGTTATAAAATGTGTGGATAATTGTGCCATTGAGTTAGTATTATTTGTAAATGTGGTGGCAGTTATAGAGCAGCGGTTGCTGTATCTGTTCAGTTCCTAAGAAAGGAAAATGTTGAACGTGAGTGAGGGAAGGATGAAGATATAAATTGATATTTGTTTGTTTAGCCTGTTAATGTAACCTCTTACCTGCTTCGTGTGAGGAGACCTTTAGCGAACGTTCCTCGTTTGGTTTGTTGACTGTTATGCTCAGGTCTGTGTTGAGCTGATGTCATTAATTTAATTAGCAAACACCTCCCCTCGCCCATCATGCGAGTGGCTGTTAGGAGTGAGCAGCGAATATCAGACCGTACTGACTGCGGGGTTCCAGTACCCTTCTTTCTCCTTCCCTTCCAGTTCCTTCCTTCTCTCCTCCCGGGGCTCCACCCGATGCTTGCGCTGTTGGGGCCGCGCACTGGTTGAGGAGCACGTGGACTTGGCTGGATGGTCCTGGCCCTGTCCGGGACTTTCCGCGACAACGCCCTGTCCCACGGGAGCCATTCTCCACCGTCCACGGACCTCCTGCAGTGCACGTGACCGGGTGTGGGTAACTCTGTGTCGTGCCATTTTGGGGGTGCGCGTGTGTCAAGGGTGTCGGCCTTGAAACTCTATTCAGGAACAGACCCGGTTTGGGGGCGCCTGAGTCGACCCGGTGCTCTCGAAGGACTTTGGAGAGACAGAGGTGTGGGGGAACCACGTGAAGCATGGAAAGGAATGCGTGTGTTGGGATGGTTGATTGTGATTGTGCATGGTGTGTGTGTTGGAATGCTTGTTTGTGACTATGTGTATGGTGTGCGTGTGTTGAAAAGCTTATTTGTGATTGTGCATGTTGTGTGTGTTGGAATGCTTATTTGTGACTATGTGTGTGCTGGTGAGAGAACAGGGAAAGGGGCATTCTGAGCCACTTCCGCCCTCACTCAGTTCGGGCGAAAGTAACCCAGAATGCCCCTTTCCCTGTTCTCTGACAAGTAAGAGTAATACTGTGTAGGGTTATCCGTTTTCAATACTAATTTACTAAAGTTTTCAGAGAGTAGCCAGGACTGAACACATTCCCATAGAGTAACGCAGGGAAAAGCAGTTGTGGCTGAACGCGCCCATATACACGGTGGGTGCACCAGGCTATCCGATTACTTCGCGGTATGTTAATTACAGCGTGGGGAGAGAGAAACCCTGACAAAGTTAAGTTGCCCTCAGAACAGACAGACAGACAGACAGACAGAGAAGAGAGACAGACAGACAGAGAGGCGGGCACACACACACACACCACACAGCACACACACACTAACACGAACACTAACACACACAGGCACTTTCTCTCTCTCTCTTTCTCTCTCTCTCTCTCTCTCACACACACGAACACACACGCACGCACGCACGCACGCACACACACTTACACACACACACACACACGCACACACACACACACACACACACACCACACACACACACACACACACACATACATACATACACACGCACACGCGCGCGCACACACACATACACAGTAGTGTCTGCGTTGGCCAAAAAATCAATACTGCTGAACCCCCTCTTCTTCCCTCCTTTTCACCCCCCTTCCTCACGCCGGTTACAATGTATTGCATCATGCAGCGAGACGGCGCCCCAAAAAAAATAAAATACTGCTGAACCCCCTCTTCTTCCCTCCTTTTCACCCCCCCTCCTCACGCCGGTTCAATTATTGCTCATGCCGCAAGAGGGCGCTGTCACAGCTGGGCCAAAAACGGGGGCGCAGTGTTTACGGGCCCACATGACCATTTCCAAACCCCGGGTTTCATCATTCTTCTACACTTCCGGACTTGCAAGGACGTTTTTATTTTCGCTGTGACTGGCGGGGTGTTTTATTCTAAAAAATGCTCCCGTTTCCTAAAAGCAGCTCTTGCCATTGAACACCACAAGGTTCCCCATATTTTCAGGTTAGAGTATTTGTTGAAAAAAGAACGAGGTGAAGATGTTCTTGCCGCCAAAACCGAAAAGAAGTATTGCTTTCCTAAAGGAACAAAAAAAGAAAAAAGGAACCGACTTTTTGGGAAATGGACGACTATCTTAAAGGTTTTTTGGGTTTTAAAGGGAAGAAAACTTTTAAAGGCAATATTGCTGAAAAAAAATATAGCCATTTTTCAATAGGGTTTTTGACTACGATGAAGGCCCCTTTTTAAAAAAGGGCGCTGCATTTTTTAAACCGACCAAAGCAAAACAACCACACCGTTGATTGTTGGGCTTTGGCTTGAACACCCCAAAGTCATGTTTAAAAAAAAAAAAAACGCTCAAACGGGGCGTTTATTTTTTAAGACGCGGGTGAACATGCTGATTCGTAGCAGGAAACTCTTCAACTTTCTTGTTTTTTTTATAACTATCCTAAACCCCAAAGCTAGAATCTTATAATAAACTTGTAGAAAACGCCAACCTTATTAAACATCAACTGGAGGGCGATTTTCGAATGTTCTGGCAAAACTAGATGGGGTTGGGCAACCTTATACATCTACGTAGGAGAGGAGTGTGTGGGGGCCAGCACTATCTTCAATAAATGCTCCAAATATACAGACGGATGACTACTACTGGCGTTTAGAGCCGCCAAAAGCTGGGCTACAGCAATTACTGCTAAAAATTTGCCAGCCAGCTGCAACCCCGGTTGAAAAAGGGGGGCACAGCAAACGGGCCAAAAAAACCCTTGGATCCTTTGCCGCCAATGACGCTAGCCCGAAAAACTGGGTGGCAAACTGGGTCAAACGCCCCAAAGGGATCGCTACTACAAAGCGCGGCGCACCAGCAAAGCCACGGCAAACTAGCCAAACACCCTATGTGACATTGGGGTTATTTGGGGTTGCGCGGGGGGCACAGCCTGGTAGTTCCATTTCTTTTTTTTTTTTGGGTTGGGTGTTTGTGTTTTTTTGGGCCTCCCCCACGCACCACCCCCTCCCCCCCCCCCCTGACTGTTTATTGTGTTTTTGTTGTTTGTTTGTTTTTGTTGTTTGTTTGTCCTACCCACCATGCACCCCCTCCTCCCCCACTCCACCCCACCCCCCCCCCCCCCCCACCCACGCATGCACACACCATTTCCCTTTCTAAGTTTTTAATTTAAGTTCCCCCCAAAGTAAGTTCTTACTCAAGTTGTCTTTAAGTTACCTAATTACCAAATTCTTACTTAAGTTACTTCTAATTTTTTTTAATTTTAATTTTTCCCTAGGTTTTTAAAATAATTCTTAAAAAGTTTTTAAAAGTAAGTCTTAATAATTTCTTTTTTCAAGTTCTTGATAAGTTCTTGATTAAGTTACCCTTTAAGTACAACACTTAATTACAAAAATACAATCTATGTTTTTATTTTAAATATAAATTCTAAAAAAATGAACACACACGCCTCAAAAAACCGTCATCTTTGAGGATGTCTTGCCAGCTTTCCTGCATAGGACTTAAAAATAAAGGGCCCCTTACATCCGAAGCAACCACTTGATAAAATTTTCGGGTCAGGGAAATGTTTTTTATAGACCCAGTTTTATTATTGATTTTATCTTTTTTAAAATTTACCCATGATCTATTTTTAATTAAAATTTAAAATATTTTGATTATAAATGGATCAAAATGATCTTTTGTTATTGGCGGTTTTGGCGTGCAGTTTTTTTTTCTGCATTTAAGGTTCAATTTTTTTGATTGCTTTTGTTTCTTTTGCAATTGTGTAAATTTTATAGCCGCAAAAACCCCCCCAACAGCAGAAAGGGCGCCAAAAATGCAACTTTTTTAAATTCAATATCCAGAAATTTTGGGGGCCCTTGTATCACATGGATTTTTTTATAGCTGGCATTGAATCAACTTGTTCGGGGTTTGGGCGGTTTATTTTTTTCATGATGAGGTATTTCTGAAAACATTAAAATTTTTTTTGTCTGTTCCACTCTGCAAATTTTTTTTTCCGCTCAACACGCCGGGATTTTTACTGTTATTTCTCCACCTGTTTCAATGTTTTTATTCGCGTTTTTTCTGGCTTGGTTACTTTCTCCCCCCATTCGGTTCTGCGATTTTCTACTCGCCATTTTGAAGGGAAAAAAAATCTATATTTTAAAAGTTTTTAAATCCCATGACGCGGGGCCAATAAGTTTCCAAATCTTTATATAGATCCACCAAGACTCTAATACTTTGTTAAAACTGGACTTGCTTTAAATCATACGTAAATCTTTTTCGAATAAATGGGAAAAATCTACGACATTTTTAGGTACAAACAAAGAACCTTTTCCCCCCACATTTTTTACCATTCTAGACCCCACTGCGCTTCAACCTTTTTTAGATTTTTAAAAAGGCGGGGGCGACATCTTTTTGAATCTTTTTTCATGCTGAATTCGCCCCGGGAACTTTTTTTGTTTTCCAACGCGCCAAAGAAACAACCTCCCCTTTTTGGGCAAACAGTTTTGGCCACAAACTTGGTCTTTCATAATTTCGGAGTTTAGGCCGCCTTGTAGCTGTAGTAGATCATCACTGTTCATTTTTTTTAAAAATTTTAAAAATTTTATTTTAAAAAATGAGCACTGAAAAAACTGTTGCTAACCTTGTATACCATTCTCTGTTATTGGGGGGCTAATGTGGGATACTCAATTTTGGTAAAAGCCTTTTAAGAATTAAACCCAATCTTGGCAAACTGACTTTGGGGGATTCAGCAAAGCTGATTGCTATCTTTGCGCTTGGGTTGCCACAAAAGATTTTCTAGAAGAAAGGGAAATAATTCCAGAAAATATAAATATTTAAAAAAAAATACATTTAAAAAGGGCTTCACTCCAATAATGATAGGGGCGCGGGGGGAAATGCGCTTGCTTTTAGCGGAAAAAATTTCGCATTTAGTAAACGGGAATGACAGCGAGAGAAAAGACAAACAAAGCAAGGACAACAGCAGCTGCACAAGACCCTATGAAGGCAGAGATTTGAGCAGTTAGATTTTTAATGACACACTGAAAGAAACAGGGCATGCAGTTTACACTTTAAAAATTTTTGATCAAGCAATAAAACCCATTTACTAGTAACAGCAAACCAACGAGACATTGCCCCCACAAATTTTCAGCGATTTTTTATCAACCATCAAAAAACAAAAGATGCAGAAAACGGGTTTATTTCGTTGGTTGACCTTGTGTTTTTTGTTCACAAAATATTGGCTGAATAAAAAGAAAAAAATCTATTTTTCCCCCAAAAGGGATATTGGAAGGGAACAGGGCAATAAAAAAGCTAAGCCAAGCGGCAGGATCAGTGAAAAAACAGCAAGGAAGGTTTTCTAAACAAGCGTTTGGCAAATTTATTTACCGGGCGCCTAGACGAATACAGAGCCCACACTTTGTAAACACAATCCGAACGACACCCATCAAATGGACCTTCATATTTACCCTCTGATACATTAAGAAAAAGTTTTAAAGTAGCATTTCACAGTCTTGACATGGCTCAAATACAAAGTGCAGAACCATTAACACAAAAGATGCTTCTGTGTTGCTGTTGCCATACGCTGTATCCCACGAGGCCCCTAACTTCCCTCGAAGATTCAATCGATGATGGAAAAGTTTTTAAAGGCCAGTGAATCATTATTGTTAAAACACAGAGTTACCATTAAAAAGGCATCCCAGGATTCACAGATCACAGGCTTTAGTTAAAATTTTAAAAAACATTTACGAAAGACTTTTCTCCTACCATACACAGAGGCGATTGACAATTCCGCAACACAAAGGGGTTAAAAACTGCCCTCATTTTGCGCGCAATGAATAATAAGAATTTAAAGGGGTTTAAAAACCAGTAAAAGCAATAAAAAAGAAAAACAAAAAATTTTGTTAAAGGGAGAGTCTTCTCCGGCAAACTTTACCTTTTGGATTGAAAGTAAGGTCCCTTTTTTTCCCGGGGGAGAAGCAGAAGGGGACACTCCTCGGGGCAACTGACCATTTTGGAGGGTTTGACCCTATGAAATAAAAAGAATTTAAAAATGAATCCGCCCGGAATTATTTACGAGAACTGACACAACAAAAAAACCCACTCCTCAAAAGATTTTTTTGTGAAAAAAACTGCAGATAATCCCACCAGACACAGTTCCGCTTTAATTAAAATTACGTAAATAATTTTTGGTTTAAAAGGAAGGCCAGAGAAACGAAAACAAAACCAGAAGGGGAAAGGGAAGAGACCTTGAAAATGAACGGAAATCATTTCAGTCGTGAATGCTTTTTAGGGAAACATTTCGGGGTTTAAATCAATGCATGCTAAATCATCCAGATCCCACAACTAAAACCCCCAAATTTGGGGAAAAAAGAATATCTTAAAAATAATAAAAAAAATTCGAACTCGTCAAGCAACATGAGAAAAGATTTAAATGAATTGAGAAGCATATTGATCTTATATAAAAGTTGATGAAAAATAAAAAAACCCTGTTTATGCGTCCTCCAGTGCCCGATTGCATATAAAACCCCGGGTTTAACAAACACCCGTTTTTGGTTTGTTCTATCTAATGATTCTTTTTTACAACTGTTGTTTTGATCTCATGTGATTAGATCGCAGTTTTTACTTGCATAAAAAAGTCTTATTGCCAAACAATCTTTCTTTGTAGTTTCATGTGATATTTTACGCACAACGCTGCGAGATTTTCCCTTTGTTTTTTCTTAATGATTTTCCTCCTGGCTCAAAAATACGACATTTTCGATTTTAAACCCCCTACTCCTTGATCCCCTTTTTCCTGAAAATTTTCACCTTCTCTTTCCAAAACCTTCTTTTTAGAAATTTGAATGTAAAGGCAGTCTTTAGGTAACACGTGCATCCCCACCCATGTCCTTTAGCTCCCTTTGGGTTTTCCATGTCTTTATAGATTTTTCTGGGATATTTATAACAAAACGTCTGTATCTGTGTAAAGTACCGGGACTCGGGATACGAGGTTAAGAGCTAAAGAAACTTAACATCAAAAGCTTTTGAAATTTCAAAAGGGAAAACCCAAAAATACAGCTTGTCAAATTTTTCTTTCTTTTTTTCATCATTATCCCAAAAAGCTGATCAAAATTTTCTGAACCTGAAATTAGGTTTTGAAGCATTTAATTGCTTCGTTCCCTTTTTTTGGTGACTAATCTGACATCTTACCTTGGCGGATTCTCCTAGCTTTCCAAAACACTGTTGTTCACACTTGAAAATCTTTTTCTGAACTCCGGTTTTTAGTTCGAGATCAGTGTTCTTCATGATGTATGGTTTCATGAACGTTCTTGATCAAAAGAAATTATCGATGAACGCTGTCAACTTCAAACCATGTTTAAATAAAATTTAGAAGTCGTAATAAAGACATAATTTTTTTTTTGCCCCAAAGATTGGGCACAAGTTAGGGGGTTCTCTTGGATCCATCTTAGACTTTCTGCGCTAAGGGATATCATTATGCGGTCTGGATTTCAGGGGAAATTTTCTAAGTCAACTTCTAGAAGGGAAACCACGCTGTTGACAGGGCTTTAAAACTCCCAACCACTTAATTTCCCTTTTTTGAATATTTTTCGTACTGTTACTTTTGAATTTACGAAACGGAAGCGATTCCCCAATTGCCCAACCTAACAGATTGTTTGCATCTAAATAATGAGATATTTAACCCTTTTTCTGGGATCAATCCCAAGTATTTGTTTTTTGTTTTTCATAATGATGCGATCCATACAATTCCCCCACAAAACCCTTTTCAATCATCTGAATCTTTGGGAAAATCTGACAATAAATCAACTGTACTCCATAAATTTTAAGAAAGCGCCCAACTCACCCCAGGCGCAGAAATAATCGCAGGATCCAAATTTAAAATTTTTTCATGCGGTCTTTCAAAATTTTTTCAAAGACGTCTCCCAAACAAACAACATCAGCCTTTAAATGGAGTCATGAAGTCTCCCTCGTTTACACTCTAACTTTGCCACGCATCTTGAGCATGCTGGTAATCAAATCACTAATGTCCTTTCCCTAAGACAGAAAAGAACGCGCCTTTAGGGGAAGGAGTTTTCATAAAACCCTTTCCCAACGTTCATGTTTTCAAAAGGTAAACCCCCTTTTTTAACAAGCTTTGATCAAAATATTCTTCCGTTTTTTGGGCAGGACTTAAAGGGAAAACCATTGCCTCAATGGCCCATCAGTGCTGCAAAAGGTCAAAAAAAGACTTTTATTTAATTAAAGCACATGTACTTTTCAAATACTGTGCAATGCATGCTACCCTGAAGGCGTGGTACGCTTGCTTTAAAGGGAGAGCTTTCCTCCAAGTTGTGAAAGAAACAGGCAGCTTCCATGTTTTTTGGGATCAAATTTAGTTGAAGTTTGCATTTTTTATGCCGAAACCTCTAAACTTCCCACTAAGTGATCAGGTCTCTTACTGTGGGTTTACACTTTTTTGGCTTTTAGCTCAAAAAACCGAAAATCCAACAAGCTGGCTGAGTCATACGTTGTTGGTTTTCAGGCGCCTTTATTTTTTCAGAAAATTCAGAATTAAAACAGCTTACGCACTTGCGCATGCGTTTTAAAATTTTTCTCACATCGGTCCTCTATAAATTCGGCTCTAAATAAACGCCATCCCCCTAAAAAAATGAAGGAAAATAACAAATCTGATGATTACCATAAGACTGTTTTTTTTGAAGTTTTTGGGGTGCTGGCCCCTTTTAAGGAACAAAAACACTCGAAGCTGCGTAAAAACATGGACTTGTTTGCAGCCGTTTCCCCTTCTTTAAAATAACTTAATCCTGGGGGGGGCAGTTAGTTCTGTCTTACAGCTACAAACTTTTTCAATGTTTAATGTTTTAAATCGCAGCTTGCACAGATGGAATTCTTTTTAAACATTTTCTGCAGAATTCTTTTTGCTATGTTTGTTTGTAGTATAACCAATAATCTACTCATTGGGTATCAATTGTAATGGGGTACCCCGCTGGGAAAACATAGAGTAAGCCACGACTTTTTTCTGGTTCGCCTATTGTTGGACGTTTTTGGACACTTTAATTTGGGACCAAATTTGTTTCCTCACCCATGTGGAACATTAAAAAGTTATTGTTTGTTTTCTCTTCAAACTGATCATTTTGGTCTACACTAACAGGAAAGGAATTCCATTTAATTAAGACTTTGGCGTATTGCCGAAGTTAGTCACCTCTCTGCGGGTTCCGGACGAAGCACCTTGCAAGAACACACCCATGAAAATTTGCCGAATTTTTTATTTTAAAACGCTCTCTTTAAAACCAACTCCCAGGTACGGAAGTAACCTTGCCTACAAACGGTGCATACTTAGCCTGTTTTAATCTAATCTCTAAACTTTTGCCCCCTGACCAACCAAGCCCTCATTTTTGCTTCTTCAGCGGGAGCGTCAAAATGTGTAAGCCTCGTCGCCCAAACCCGGGGGTTAAATCATTAGAAAAGAATAGTCGCTGTTTAGTTGAGACCCAGACTTCAGATTTTCTTTTTTTATTTTTCAACATTAAAAAAAGCTAACTTACTTTTAACCGGGGGGTCTATTGTTAGTTTACTTGGAACTTAGAAATAGCAGAACAACACTTTCCTGTACGTTTTTTGGGCAATGACTTCTAAATCAAAATCATTCAGTGCCTTGATAAACGCTCTCTCCGAGCATTTCCCCAAACAATTCGTCTTGTCCTTCATATATCTTAGCCATGCTGTCTTTCTTTCTAAGCCAAAAATTTATTTAAATTTAAAAAAAAAACTTAATCAAACCCTCAACGGCTTTTTTTCGCTTGGCTCTAAACTAAAGATAAACACCTTTTGGTTTGTTAATGTAAACTTTTAAACGGTTTAAAGTCTCTTTACTTTTTTTAAGCATTTTCCCTTTTTTTTCTGCTCGGGGGCCTGGGGTGTTGAAAAAAAACTTGTCACCCGCCTTCTTTGAAGATCAAACTTTTGTCTTTTAGTCTCAAAATCAGCCTGTAAACGATTTTAAATTTTCATTCCCGGGGTGTTTGAGTCAACTAGCGCTTTTTTATTTTCTTTAAACGAGCTAAGTTTTTGCTTTTATTATTGAAACCCCTAGCTGTGTCTTTTGGATTTAGTTTTTAATTTTTTTTCTGGCGGCACCTACACTAATGAACACAGGCCCAAAACTAAAGACAAACCCCCCTAGGGAAGCCCGCGGGTGCGCCCAGCCCTTCTAAAAAACCAACACCTTCCTGCTGATAGAGCATTATAGTTGAGCTCCATATTAACATAAGTAACAGCATTAAAGGCAGCAGAATACCTTTGTTGGTTTTTCTGTTTTTTGAAAGGCTTGCTCTAGACTTGCTGCAAATTTTTTTTAATGTTTGTTTAATTAAAGGTTTTTTTTGTTAGGGGTTTCTACTATCTCTTCTTTTTTTGGCGGCGCGAAAACACATTTGGATAAACTTGAAAAAAAATGCTTTTTAAAAATAAAAATAATTTAGTATTTTATATCTTTTAATCTGTTATTTTTAAAATTCACGCGCATCATATATAAAAACAAATGTACATTTAACGGTTTATCGCTTTTTTTCTTCTTTATCAATTTGAATGTTTATTACGTCTCTCACAGCTCTCCCGCTTCCCGCAAAGATTAAAACCTTCTGTTTGACCTTAGGCAATCCCAAAAACCCTATTTTGTTGTTTTAAATTTAACTCAATCTTACACTGTGAAGGGTTTTGATCTTAGCCACAAGGTCAACTGTTGGATTTTTACACCTCCCCCCCTCCAAACAGTTTTTTTTATTTCATCAAAATGCTGATAAGGGTTTAAGCCCCCAGCATAATTGGGTTTGGACTGCCCCCAATCGAACATTGTACTTTCGTTATTTTGGGTTTAAAAAAATTTTCACTTCCTCTTTTGATGGTTTTTTCACTTCCAAAAAGCAATAAAATACCTTTAAGCGATCTTGCGCGACACTAAAACTAAAATTCCCTATAGGTCTGCCCTGCTTTCTGGGTAGTTTTAAGATGAATCACTCTTTTGAAAATTGCTAATTTTACTGATATTGTTTCCAATCAGCCTTCTAAATTAGGTTTCTAACACCAAACTCAACGAGATGTAGAAATGCTGTACATTCTTTGGTTCTGTTGATCTATAACACTTTGTATTGTTAAAAGTTTGTTCATATGACAGTCGTCTTTTAATGCTCCCTTTAAAGTAGGCGCACGCTTTTAACAAATCAAAATCTAAGGGAATGGAAAAAACGATTTTCCCAAAAGCAAAATTTTCGGCTACATACTTTTTGCCGTCTTTAGTATCTTCAGCGCCCATTTTATGTTTTATGCTTCTTCATTTTTGATTCCTTTAAACGCAAGATCAGCCCTTTCATTCCCCCTTTTCCCTAGACGAATAGGTTAAAAAAAGTCTGCATTGTGTAAAGAAAATATTTCTTTCCCCTCAAATTTTATAGAAAATTTTTTTAACAATTGCCCCCCCAAATTCTGGACAAAATGTCCTTTTTGTGTTGTTGTTGAATCGAGTACTATTTTTAAAGTAAGACGCGCAGGCCCCCACAATCCTTATCTGCCCAGGTCCGGAAATTTTACAGTAAAATTTATCTGCATCAATAGAGATGGGTTATTTGGAACTTTAAATCCGTTTTTTTCCCTTTACCCAAAGGGGTTTTTTCAGTCTTTTAGCGGTCAGAATCGAGCCATAGCATGTAAAATTTTTTTTAAAAACAAAAAAAAAAATTAAAATTTTTAAAGAAACATCGGCATTGAAGAGAAGATTTTGATTTTTTGATCGTGGAGACGACTGAGTGATTTCCCCTTTTGGGGGGCATCGCCGGGGGGCCATTGCTATGAAATTTGCGAAAACGGATACATTTCCAAAAAGCCGGGTTTAAATTTAAAAGAAATAAGGCCAATCATTAAACCCAAAATTTAGCCAAGAACCTCCCGAAATTAAAAACCCTAATGAATTTGAAATAAAAATGACCATTTGTTTGTGAGGAGCGGACCAGGCAACTTGTTCAGCTTACAATAAAAAAGACCCATCAAAATTTTTGCCGTAGGTTCAATTAGAAATAGGCTCATGTGAAAGATCAAAAACGCCTTGGCCTTTTTAGGCCAAATTTAAGGGGGGAGGGAGTTGCTAAACTTCAAAAACACCTGCAAGAACTCCCACAGATAACCAAATGCAAAAAATGGGAAATTAAAGAATTAAATCAATCGCAGGTAATTTAAAAAATGTAATAGAAGCAGAATCCGTTTTTTTGAAGAAACGGTTAAAGACTATCACGACTCACCGCTACCCAGCAGAAAAAACGGCCCTTTATCATCTTTAAAACCATCAAGGCGAATAACAAACAATTTAGCAAAACTAGGTAACTAGATGGGCAAAAAAGGAAAAAAAAAAAAACTCGTTGAGGGTGATGACGCCAACTTTGGGGATGATATTAAAAAAGAAAAACCCAAAAACTAAAAGCTTAACAAGAAAGATCAGCAAGACTAAAAATGCTGACTACTAACCGAGACCAATTACGAACCAAGTGAATAAATAAGAGAAAATATCCGAAAAATTTTATATGAAGACACAACGCAGCAGAACGAATCCGAAAACTGTTTAGAGGCAAGGATCACTTAAAAACGTTATAACAGCCTTGGGTTTGCAATAAACACTGGTTTGGGTATTTCGGCGGCGGTGGAGTCAAAGTCCCCTGCCTCCGCCGCCATCCCTCCACCTGATAAACATGGGTAAAAAAAAACTTGATCATTTGCGAATTTTTTAAAAAAATTACTGGTAAAGCCGTGGACCTTTACCAGGAATATGGGGGGGTATTGTCACTGGGTTTTACTACTGCAAGCAAAGAAATTTGGCTTATGGGCCCAGCACTTTTGGACATTAGTTCTCTTAATGTTTTGGGGTTAAATTTTTTTTTTAAAATAAAGACCAAGTAATCCAGGCCGTAATCCCAAAAACAAGCGCTGTCTTTTCATATTCATGGTCATCGCGAACAGAGTCTGCGAGCTTTGCTAGTCTTCAATACTTTGGGGGGGTTGGACTTTGGGGAAATTTGATGTTTAAAACTTGGGGGTTTTTTCTGCTTGAAAATTTCGGCTCCGAATTTTGTCGTTTTTTTTTTTCCCCAACCTTCTTTCAATTTCCTGCTATAAGAATTTCCTTATTATAGTTAAATTTTTACCCATCTGGATCGAGGGCAGAAAAGGGAGCAGTATAAACCATGCAACAACAAAGTCTACTTCGACTGCGTATTTTAAAACATGTTGTACCTTTGAATCTTGAAGGTAAATCAACTGTAGAATTAATGGCTCCCTAAATTTGCTAAGTATTGTTTTTTCGCGTCAAAGCCTAGAAGGATCATTTCTCGATCTTTCCCGGCTTGCGCCCCCAGCAAACCCAAACTAATACGAAAAGAGTCGTTTATTCGTTCTATTCCCGCCTATTGGCCCTTAGAATGCCAAAATAAATGTTGTCCTGCGTTTTATGCTCTTGCTCTAGGACCAGGGCTGAACAATTTTTGAAAGGAGGTTTCAAGACTTTTATACTTTTTTGCGTGCCCCGAAAAAAGGGGGGCCTATGCCCGAAAAAGATCCAACTTTTGTCTAAAATCTGTCTGATGTTAATATTGAATTCGTTTTCAGATCCTTTCAAAAGCCTTCATGTCATTCTGTTTCTGAATGGATTAAAAAGATTTGTCATTTTGGTAATGGCGCTTGCAGTTCATTTAAAATACTCTAAGGTGTAAAAAAAATGAAAACTGTACCTGCCTCACCAAAGGATCAGGGTGAGTTTAAAGATTAGCATACCACCCACACCCAGTTGATGCCAAAAACACAGCAAATTTAAACTGGGTTTTGATAAAACTGCAACGGATGACTAAAACCACCTTTCTGGGTTGCTCTTTTTCAATAGGGGGGTTAAGAAGCTCCTTTAAAGGAGTACCACCTTTTTTTTGAAAAGGGCAGTCGGGGCACAGCAATGCAAAGATCAGTTTCTATATTTTTAGATTGTAGTGCGGCCCCCCAAATTTTTGCCCCCAGTTATTTGAAAGCCTCATTTTTTTTTGTTTTAAAAAATGTTTTTAACAATAACAACTCAAGACCGCCTTTTTTTTTTAGAACATGCTATTGATAAAAATTGCGGGGGCCCAAAAAGGGCGCGCTCCATGAAAATTTTTTCAAAATCGTATGTTTAATATAACTGAAGCCAAGGGGAAAAATAAATTACAAAATATGAAAGGAGAACAAACGCGTTTAAACGTTAACAATACCGAGGTTATTACGGGTTTTGCTCACCCAAAAGAAGCAAAGATAACTTGACTTACTCTTTAAAATTTAAAATCAAATCTAAAAACAATATTTAAAATTCAAACCTGAAGAAGCAAAATACGATTTTGATAAAGAGCTAGCTAAATGCTAGGCTTTAAAAACAGCAATCTACCCCCTAGTTTTAGGTTTCGCCAATGAAACTTACGTTTGAGGGGGAAAACCGCTCGATCTTGCAATTTCATTCTTACTCTATTTTATTTGGATGACTGAGCACTGATGAAAACTTTATATGGAAGGCCCTCAACGTTTTAAAAAACCTCTGCCGTCGGGAAAGCTGCATATTTTCATTTGAAAATTTTACAAATTCCCTTTTACGTTTTAAAAGATTTTTTGTGGGGGGGTCGGGTATTTAATATAAAATCAAAGACAAAACGGGGGAAAATCGTAAAAAGTGAAACCTGCCAATGTTTTTGGAAAAAAAATAATACGCTACTAAAAAAAAATGTCGGTGGCCAGAAGAACCAAGGGGTTTCATTAGCGCCTTGAGTGTATAACCTTAGAAATTTAAAAAACCTTGCAGACGTTTCGGCTTTGAACGAACGGTGAGATAGGCACTTTGTAGGGTTTGATACACTAAAAGGTGATTAAAAAAACCCAAAAAGGTTAGTGACATAAAAAGTTTCCTAAAATAAACAGCGCGCAAACTAGAAGCAAATAATGTTGGTCTATGAATATAAAAAAATTCAAAACCTGACCTCAAATGGGACTTTAAAACCCTATTTAAATGGGAAATAAAATTTTTAATTCATAACCCATTTTCAATTTTAGCCGCCAAAAAAATTTCAGAAAAGCATTCCAACTCTGGGCCCTTACAGAATCTTTTCCAAGGGCAAAGCAGAAAAGATTGAAATAAAGCCGTAGGGAAAAAACAGTACATCCTCCACAGAAGAGAATCAGTTTTTAAAAATGCTTTTACAAAATTCAGTTCATTCCGCAAATGAAATTAGGAACACGTTTACAAAAATATTTGAAATTTGGGCTTAAAAATTAAAAGGGGGTGGGGGTTTTGGGGTTATGACGTCCTTTTAAAAGGGAAATTTTAATTTGCTGGGAAAACTTAGACGTTAAAAACTTAAAGTTTCCTCGCATTCTTTTACAATGGCGAGGATATTTAATCAAAACAAAAAGCAACAAAATCAATATTAGTCAAATAGAAACAATCTTACAGAACTGAAATTTGGGTTAATCTTACGCATTTAGGCCTCAAAAGGGTTTTTTTTACACTGAACAAATTTTAACAAGGACGATAAAAACAATAACCGATTTGATTAATTCTGTTATAAAAATATGGACAGTTAAACTTTTTGACAAAAACCCCTCATTTTTCATTATTTGTGGACGCGGTTTTTGGGAAAAAAAATATTTGTCCTGACCTATACAAAAAATTTATCGCATAATTTTAATCATATTTTGGTTTTCTTCCAACACTTTAAAAGGAAAAAGCATATCATATGAAGGTTTAATGGCAAAGATGACATATATTTTGTTAATCCTAGCAATAAAATGAGTGAGTGTTTTTGAACAGTTTTTATAATGTTTGAAGGAACGCAAACCTATTATTTTAAAATACTGTTCACGAAAGGACATAGTTAAAAAGAGAAACATTTGTCAAACTACTTTTAGCGAAGGGATGCGGATAAGGTGTGGATTTTATGCCAGAAATAAACTCGGTTTTTAAAAGACTTTTAGAAACAGTTAAAGCTGATTTTATTTCACATGAAAGACAGAGACCATTTGAAGAAGTTTCGTGAAAAAGATGTTATTGAAATGACCAGGGAAAAACACAGGATTAAAAAAACTGAAAATTGAAAAGTTTTTGTAAATTAGATTTAAAAAGGTAAACCCCACACGTAGTTTGTTTGAGAAATCGTTTTTTTTTTGGTTATTAAATCTTACTTGTCAGAGAAAAGGGAAAGGGGCATTCTGGTTATTTCGCCCGAAACTGGTGAGGGGAAGTGGGCCCCAAAAGCCCCCTTTCCCGTTCTCTTGGTAAAAATGGTTGTTGTATCGTGATCTTTCTTGTGTGGTCTCTTGCGAGGCGTGTGAGGTCAGTCACTCCCTTCACTCCCATCTAGACCGATCCTGTCAGGGCAGACCTTCAGGGGT
>CM031612.1:55203975-55211475 GCA_018398815.1 Conus ventricosus
TATCCAACAAACTAACAATAGACCCGCCAGTAAGTAATGTTAGCTGTTTTAATCGACTATGTAACAATAAATGAAGAAATCTAGAAGTCTGGTCTCAACTAAACAGCAACTATTCTTTCTCATAATGACTTAACACCCGGTTGGCAGACGAACTGCTTACACAGTTTGACGCTGCCGCTGAAGAAGCTAAAATGAGAGGCTCTGGTTGGTCAGAGGGCGAAGTCTTAGAGATTAGATTAAAACAGGCTAAGTATGCACCGATTGTAGGCAAGGCTTACATTCCGCTACCTCGGGAGTTGGTTTTAAAGAGAGCAGTTTTAAACATAAAAAATTCAGACAACAAATGTTTCATGTGGTGCGTTCTTGCAAGGCTGCATCATGTCCGCGAACACGCAGAAAGAGTGACTAACTATCGGCAATACGCCAAAGATCTTAACTTTAGTGGGGTGTCCTTTCCTGTTAGTGTAGACCAAATTGATCAGTTTGAAGAACAAAAAAAACCAATAACTGTTAATGTATACACATGGGATGAGGAAACAAATTTGGTGCCAATTAAAGTGTCCAAGAACAGTCCAACAATAGGCGAACCAGCCAAAAGTCATGTGGACTTACTCCTAATGTTTTCGCCAGCAGGGCTGCCCCATTACACATTGATACGCACAATGAGCAGATTATTAGCGCATACTTCAAAGCATGAACATAAACAAGAATTCTGTAGAAAATGTTTAACAAGAATTCCAACCGCTCAAGCCGCGCTTGAACATATAAAACATTGTAAAAGTTCTGTAGACTGTAAGACAGAACTAACTACGCCCCCGCCAGGATCTAAAGTTAGTTTTAAGAACTGGAAACGGCTGCAAACAAGTCCATACGTAGTTTACGCAGACTTCGAGTCGCTTATTGTTCCTTATGAAGGGCCAGCACCACAAAAACTTCGAAAAACAGTCTTAATGAGTAATCATCAGATTTGTTCATTTGCTTTCATTGTTGTTAGGTCAGACGGTGTCCATTCAGAACCAAAATTGTATAGAGGACCTAATGCTGCAGAAACATTCTTAGAATGCATGCAGCAAGTGCGTAATGACTGTTCTAATAATCTAAACTTATCTGAAATCAAGATGACGCCTGAAGACCAAGAACAGTATGACGCAGCCACACATTGTTGGATTTGTGGTTTAGGCCTCTCATCAGACGCAGAGAATCCAAAAGTAAGAGACCATGATCACATTAGCGGAAAGTTCAGAGGAGCGGCGCATAACAAATGCAATCTTCAACTAAAGTTTGATCCAAAGACATGGAAGCTGCCTGTATTCTTTCACAACTTGCGAGGTTATGACTCTCACCTTATAATGCAAGCAGTAACCAGCGCCTTCAGGGTAGCATGCATTGCACAATCATCAGAAAAGTACATGTGTTTCACTTTAAATAACATGTCTTTCTACGACTCTATGCAGCACATGATGGGATCATTAGAGGCACTGGCTATGTCCTTAAAGTCCTGCCCAATAACGGAAGAATATTTTGACCCAACTCTTGTTAGAAAGGGCGTTTACCCTTATGAGTACATGAACAGTTGGGAAAGGTTTGATGAAGACTCACTTCCGCCTAAAGGCGCGTTCTTTTCTAGTCTTAGAGGAAAGGACATTAGCGACTCCGATTACCAGCAAGCTCAAGATGCGTGGCAAAAGTTAGATTGTAAAACGATGGAGACTATCATGATTCATATTTAAGGGCAGATGTATGTTTGTTGGCGGACGTCTTTGAAAATTATAGAAAGACCTGCATGAAACATTATAGCCTGGATCCTGCGCATTACATTTCTGCGCCCGGGATGAGCTGGGATGCTTTCTTAAAGTTTACTGGAGTACAGATTGATTTATTGTCAGATTTACCAATGATTCAGATGATTGAAAACGGATTGCGTGGGGGAATTAGTATGGCGTCGCATCATTACTGTAAAGCAAACAACAAATACCTAGATGATTATGATCCAAGTAAAAGGTCTAACTATCTTATGTATTTAGATGCAAACAATCTGTATGGATGGGCAATGGCGCAATCACTTCCGTTACGCAACTTTAAAATGTACACAGGCGGTGATCCGAATAATATTCAAAAGGCATTAAAGTGGTTGAGCAGTTTAACGCCTAATCAACAGCGTGGTTTCATTCTAGAAGTTGACTTAGAATATCCTCATGAACTCCATGACCTGCATAATGACTATCCATTAGCAGCAGAGAGTCTAAAGATGGATCCAAGAGAGCCGCCTAAACTTGTGCCTAATCTTCGAGGCAAAAAAAAATTATGTCTGTCATTACAGACTTCTACAATTTTATTTAAGACATGGTTTGAAGTTGACAGCTGTTCATCGCATAATTGCTTTTGATCAAGAACAGTTCATGAAACCATACATCATGAAGAACACTGATCTCAGAACTAAAATCCACAATGCTTCAGAAAAAGACTTTTTCAAGTTGATGAACAACAGTTGTTTCGGAAAGACTATGGAGAATCCCCACAAGCGCAAAGATGTCAGATTGGTCACCAGAGAGAACGAAGCAATTAAGCTGACTTCTAAAACCAAATTATCAGGACTTTAGAAGATTCCATGATCACCTTTTGGCATAATGATGAAAAAAAAGAAAGTCAAATTGGACAAACCTGTTTTTATTGGGTTTACTGTTTTAGAATTATCAAAGCTTTTGATGTTAGAATTTCTTTATGACTACTTTAAGCCCTCGTATCCTGAGTCCAGAGTACTTTACACAGATACAGATAGTTTTGTTATAGATATCCCTACTGAAGATATTTATAAAGACATGGAAACCGAAGTGGCTAAAGGCCATGCAGGATGGTATGATACATCTGATTACCCTAAAGATCGCCTTTACATTCAATTACTAACAAGAAGGTTTTAGGAAAGATGAAGGATAATTATCTGGAAAGGTGATCAAGGAGTATGTGGGGTTAAGGTCAAAAATGTACAGTATTTCGAGCCAGGAGAAAATCATTAAGAAAGCAAAGGGAATATCTCGCAGCGTTTGTGCAGTCAAACATATCACATGACAACTACAAAGAAGCATTGTTTGGCAATAAGACTTTTCATCATGACAACGTAAAACTGCGATCTAATCTACATGAGATCAACACAACTGTTGTAACAAAGAAGTCATTAGATAGAACAAACACAAAACGGGTGTTTGTTAATCCAGAGTTTTCATATGCAATTGGGCACTGGAAACCGTAAATTAATTAAAGCGAACTGTGTCTGGTGGAATTATCTGCAGTTCTTCTTTCACAAAAGATCTTTGAGGGGCTGGCTGTTTTGTTTGTGTCAGTTTCTCGTAAATAATACACGGGCGGATTCATTTTTACAATTCTTTTTATTTCGTACGGGTCAACACTCCAAACCGGATCAGTTGCCCTGATGCGAGTGTCCCCTTCTGCTTCCCCCGGTAAATAAAGGTACCTTACTTTCAATCCAAATGGTAATAGTTTGCCGGATGAAGACTCTCCTTCAACAACATTTATTGTTTTTCTTTTGATTGCTTTGTACTGGTTTTAGACCTTAAATTCTTCATTATTCATTGCGCGCAAAACTGAGGGCAGTCTTCTAACCCATTCTGTGTTGCGAGAATTGTCAATCAGCTCTCTGTGATACTGGTAGGAGAAAAGTCTTTCAGCTAACTGTTTGTTAAAGTTTTCGACTAAAGCCTGTGATCTATGAACTCCTGGAATGCCTCTTTTAATAGTAACTCTATGTTTCAACAATAATTGATTCACTTGGCCTTTAAATTCTTTTCCATCATCAACTTGAATCATGCGAGGATAAGTTAAAGGACCTCGTTGATATATCAGTTGTATGGCAACAGCAACAGCAGAAGCACTCTTTTGTGTTAATGGCTCCGCATCTTTGTATCTTGAAGCCATGTCAATGACTGTGAGTGCGTACTTAAATCTTTTTCGTCTAATCCTATCAGAGGGTAAATATAGAAGGTCCATTTGATGGGTGTCGTTCGGTATTGTGTTCACAAAGTGTGGTCTCTGTATCGCCTAGGCGCAGGTAAATAAATTGCCAAATCGCTTGTTTAGATAACCATCTTTTGCTGTTTGTTCACTGACTCCAGCTGCTTCGCTTAGCTTTTTGATTGCTGTGATCCCCTTCCAATATCCTTTTGGCGAATAATAGATTTTGTTTCATTTTTATTCAGCCAATATTATGCGCAACAAAATACACGACGGTCATACCAAAGGCAATAAACGCGATTTCTTGCATCTTTTGTTTTTCTGATGGATGATAAAAGTCGCTAAATTTTGGTGGGGGTAATGTCTCGATTGGTTTTGCCTGTTACAAGATAATATTCTTTATTGCTTGATCAACATCTTTAAATGTGTAAGCTGCATGTCCCTGTTTTTTCAGTGTGTTATTAATAAAATCTAACTGCTCAATTCTCTGCTTTTCATAGCGATCTTGTGCTGCAGCTAGTTGCTCCACAGCTTTTGTTATGTCTTTTTCTCTCGCCTTCATCTCGCAGTTTACTAAATGCGTAATTACTTCCACTAAAAGCGAGCGCATTAACCACAGCGCCGCCTATCATCATTACGAGTGAAGCCATTTTTATAAATGTATTTTTTTCTTACATATTTATATTGTCCGGAATTATTCCTTGCTTAACTAGAAAATCTTTCGTGGCAAACGAAGCTGCAATGATAGCAATTAGCTTTGCTGAATCCTCAAAGTCTAGTTTGCCAAGATCTGCTGGTTTAATTCTTAACAAGCTTTTACCAAGCATTGAGTATCCTACACTTAGGCCTCCAATAACAGCAGAATGGTATACAAGGTTAGCAACAGTTTTTTCGGTGCTCATTTTTATAAAATAAAATAATTATAATTATAAAAAACATGAACAGTGATGATCTACACAGCTACAAGGCGGCCTAAACCTTCCCGAACTTATGAATGACCAAGTTGATGATCAAGCTATTATGCCCAAAAAGGAGAGGCTGTATTCTTTGGCAGCATGTGGGAAAACAAAACAGTTCCTCGGAACTGAATTCAGCATAGAACAGATTCAACAAATGTCGCCGCAAGACATTTTAAAGTATCATAACAGGTATGAAGCGCAGCTGGGGTCTAGAATGGTGAAAAGTGTGGGGCAAACGGTTCTTAGTTTGTACACTAAACTAGTCAGTAGATTTGCTCCCATTGATTCTGAACAAGATCTTACGTATGATTTAACGCAAGATCCAGTTTTAACAAAGTCATTAGAGTCTCTAGGATGTGATCTATACTACAGATTTGGAACATTGTTATCGCCATTAATCATGGGATTAATAACTTTTAATCATATAGATTTTATTTCCCTTCAAAATGACCGAGCTGGAAAATCAGCAGAATCAGAAACATTGAATCAGGTGGAGAAAGTAACCAAGCCAGAAAATCAGCAGAAAACACTGAATCAGGTGGGGCCAGTGAAAAAGCATCCTGGGCGTGTTAAAGCAGGAAGAAAATAGCAGAGTGGAACAGACAAAAAAAATTAATGTTACAGAATATAACTCATCATGAAAACATAACACCGCCAGCGCCAGAACAAGTTGATTCAATGCCAGCTATAAAAACTCCATGTGATTCAAGGACACCAAAGTCCTCATGGAATATTGAACTTAAAACTGTTGTCATTTTTGGTGCTCTTGCTGCTGCTGGGGCGGTTATTACGGTTATAAAATATATAAACAACGCTGGCAAAAACAAGAGCCCAAACAATCTCCACCGCTAAATACAGAAGCCGAACACAACTGCACGCCAAAACCGCCAATAACAAAGCATCATTTTGATCCATTTCAAATGGAATAATATTTTAAGAACTTAATTTTAAATTTTTTATAAAAATAGATCATGGCGTATTATAAAATGATAAAGTCAATAAATAAAGACATGGAGTCTATAAAAGACATTTCCATAGACCAGACTTGTAATCAATGCGGTTGCTTCGGTTGTAAGAACTTCATTAAGATCTATGCAGAGAACGCTGAGCAAGACATCCTCAACGATGACGCGTTTTTTGAGGCGTGTGTGTACTATATTAGACATCTACTATTTAAATAAAAACATAGCTTGTATTTTTTTGATAATTATAAGATAACTTAATAAGAACTTGGTTGTACTTAAAGGATGACTTAGTTATGATCTGAGGTAACTTAATCAAGAACTTAATTAAAAACTTAATCAAGAACTTATTAAGAACTTGAAGTATTAATTAAAAACTTAATTAAGAACTTGGGGTGACTTAATTAAAAACTTAATTAAGAACTTGGGGTGACTTGGGGTGGGAGTGTGTGTGGTGTACACAGAGCTTTATTATTTGTCATGTGTAACACCACTTGGTGCAAGACAGTGCTTGCGTTTTTGTGATGCATTGGCTCTTTTGTTGCAAGTTCAAAGCAGCCGCCAAGTGCACAAAAAAAGTTTAATACCACACCCCTCCTCTTTTTTCATCCAGGCTTGGGACTGGCATTGGCAGAGTTACCTAGTGTTTTTTTTTTTTTTTTTTTTTTTTAAAGTAAAATACTGCTTTGGCAGAGCTAAAAAGGCAGCCTAAAAGTTTGTAACAGGGCGTAGACAGCAAAGCGACAAAGCAGCAAAAAAAAGTCTGATCTCACTGCTGATAACCTTTGACCGCTCTAGGGTGAAGCGTGGAGCGTTGAAGAAACGCTTGCCACTGTGACCTTTGACCGCTCTAGGGTAGAGCGATGAAGAAACGGCTTGCCACTGTGACCTTTGACTGCTCTAGGGTAGAGCGCTGAAGAAACGGCTTGCCACTGTGACCTTTGACTGCTCTAGGTAGAGCGCTAGTTCTCTCTCACTGCTGCGGACTATTGAGAGGATTGTGTTTGGAGTTGTATTGGTTCTTGTACAAGAGTAGTCCAATAATTTCTATCTCCTCACTGCTTGAAAACATTAAATACAAATCCTTCCTCATAGAGTAGACTTCTATGAAAGAAAGACCAACTGTAGAAAACCTTTAGCATATGGATTCAACAAACGAGCAATCTCTCTTAGTTTGCGAGAATATGAAGGGCCTGCCGCTCTCAACTCATCCAAAGCACTAACAAATTGTGCATGGTACTCAACATGCTCGTCAAGTATTGTCAGCTTAGAAATCTCCCCACTGTCTTTGTTCTGCCATGATCAAAATATTATATAAACAAAACCAACCTGCACAAAACCCGGTAAATATCTTCTCACTACACCACACACCTTCAATGACAATACAACCCAGTCTTGCTGACGTGGCGGCCACAAAGTGGGAGTGACACGTAACAGTCTAGAACATTCGCTAACGACACCTGGCGCGCTGTCAACCTGAAATGAATACACCCCCCCCCACCCCCACCCCTCACCTGCAAGCCCAGTCTCTCCCGCTTTATTGATTTTTTGGTCGCTTGCCGTGCGCTGTGTGAACGAAGGTTGCGCGTCTCGCTAGCCGTAAATTAAGCGAT
>CM031612.1:55216475-55228975 GCA_018398815.1 Conus ventricosus
TTTAAAAAACAACGAATAAGACACCACAATATCTGTTTTATTAATTTTTTATTAAGCCACACATTTTACAAGATTGATTAATGCGAATGGCAGGAATGTTTCTGTTCGTAAACCAGACTGTCCGGGATGGAGCAAATCGTACTTGTTTAAGTGATGAAGGATGTGTTTATTTAAATGCTTTTCAGAGGTTTGGAAAGGATAGATAAGATTGATATTGGTTTTGTAGTTGAAGGATCAGTATTATCACCAGATTTATGAATGGGTATAACTTTTGCTTTTTTGAAAAGCATTAGGAAAATAACTTTTATCAATGCACAGATTAAGAGAGAGAGAGAGAGGGAGAGGAGAGAGAGAGAGAGAGAAGAGAGAGAGAGAGAGAGAGGAGAGAGAGAGAGAGAGTACTTACACACACAGAGAGAGAGGAGAGAGAGAGAGAGAGAGGAGGAGGGGGAAGGGGAGAGAGAGAGAGAGAGAGTACTTACACACACAGTCTCCGTGTTCATAATCTGATAGCCTGAAAACATATTCATTTTTACCATTTTGGTAAGCCTGAAAAGCATATTCATTTTTACCATTTTGGTATTTTCCTTTTCTTCCCGTTTTAGAATGGCAAGAATGCTCCTTTTAAAGTTCATACGCTAGGTTTCTTCGTTGTTTCATGGCCATGTACGAAACACGTCCATGACGTGTTCTGGAATCAGATTGTTTTCCGTCACGCAGAATCACAGAGTGCTGGACTGGATGCTAGAGGAACGATACGGGTTGTTCAAGAGAAGCAGACTGGCTCACGAATATTGGCTTTGCTGCAAACTTCAAGAAATAGTTTTGTCCATCCGGTTCCAAGATGGTGAGGAATGGTGGCTCAGTTTTTTGTTTGTTTGTTTGTTTTCGTTTTTGGTAGGCCCACTGTTGATTGTATTTAGTGGTGATATTATTTTGTTATTCTTTGAATAACGCGCGCGCGTGTGCGTGCGTGCGTGGGTGCGTGCGAGCGAATTTGGTTGCGTTGCGGAGAAGTGATTTCTTTTGCAAGCTGAACACCGCATTCACACAGTCGTAGTTGAGACGCATGAAAAGTCTAGTGGGCGTGACTGGGCCATCTGGTGGTGGAAAGAAAGTGGGGAGGGAGAGGCAGGGGGAAAGAGGTTCAGATAGGGAGATGAGGGGGGGGGGGGGCTTTATGATTATCAGAAGTACGTGACATGTGGTGTTCACACTAAGTTTGAGTGTTATTATGAGTTTACCGATGTATGTATTGTATATATCCATCTCTCTGTCAATCTATGTTACACACAAAACTAGTTATTTTTTCGGCCGCAAGTGGTAGATGTTACACTCTCAGACACTCTTTTAGGGTTTTGATAGAACTGGAAAAAAGGTAAGTGAGCAGGTGAATGGGTGCGTGTAGGTGCGTCCGTGTGTGTGTGTGTGTGTGTGTGTGTGTGTGTGTGTGTGTGTGTGTGTGTGTGTGTGTACACATTGTATTTGCGAACCAAACAACGCCTTCAAACAGTCACAATTAAGACATAAATTGGGTAGCAGGCGCAATGCATTATTTGCAAATTTCGACAGCAAGTATAACAGTTATAGCTGATTTACGAAATGATTTGGGGCTGTTCAATGATTAAGGCAACATTAAAGCGCAAGGAGATGTGGGCAAAACGCTTTCGTGAGGGAGTGTGGATAGGGTGTGGTGGTGGATGGGTGTGCGGCTTCATCTGAATCTCTGAAGACCTCCTTCAGTCCAACTCATTGTACTTCCTACTTTATTTTCTTTGTCATAGATGATTAAGTGGCAAAAGTGGGGCTTTGCTAGAAACATTCAATCCAATTATATACTTTATTATCTCATGAAAGAGACATTTGTTGCATGATCAGCAGTAAAAGTCTTTACAGATTTAGGACAATAAGAATATTGACACAGTAAAACACAAATAAAATAATGCATATAACAAAGTTTGTACTGATTGTGATAGGTGTTACATACATAAGTACATAAATACAAGAAATTTCACCCTTCGCAAGATACGATTCTGATATATAGCCTTTCAAAGTTGCAATTTTGTTAGATATTTTTTTACAATTGTTCTTGTGGGGAAAAAACAAACCGCCCCGGATCAATTGTGGGAAAATTTGTTTGATTTCTTTTAAATTTTTGCATATTGGTTTCTTTCTGTAATCAGTAAAAAAAGGCTGTTGCGTTACTGGTAAAGTTTCTAAAAAAAACCCGATTTTTAACATAAAATTTTTTCTTGAAAAAACAACAGAAAAGAGCGGGCTTAGTGGGAACAACAACAACAACAACTTTCCCCGATCACAAAATCTTTGAATTTTTTTGGGTTGGGGAATGCTAGAAAATTTCTTATAACCCCTTTATTTTTGGAAAAGGGTTTCTTTGGGGTGCCCCTTTTAAAAAACCGCGAAACCCGCCAACTTTAAACTTTTAAATGCGAACACACACACACACACACACACACACACACACACCCCAAAAACCACACCACACTCGCACTCACAAACCCTCGCGCGCGCGCGCGCGCACAAACACACCCCCAACCACCCCACACCCCACACACACACACACACACACCCCACAACACCCACCCCACACACACCACCCCACGAAACCGCACACACAAAAGGGAAACAACAAAAAACAGAGGCTTTTTAATAGACCATTTTTGTAGCCCCGTGAGTACAAAAAAAAACTAAAAAGTTAAAGGGTCTAAAAAAACCATAAAAGGGTGGGGGGACGAAACGTAAAAAATTCCCAAAAAAAGTAAAAGGGAAAAGTTTGGAAAATTTTGTTAAAGTGGGAAAACAAAAGGATTTAAGAATGAATCCCCAAAAGACAGAAAAAACCCAGCTGTTTGGGGGGTAAAAGGGGGGGGGAAAAACAGCGGGAAGGGTAGAAAAAAAGGGAAGAAGAGAAGGAAGTAAAAAAAAAAAAAAAAAACGGAACAAAAAAGGGTTTTAAAAAAAAAAAAAAAAAAAAGGGAAAGGGAAAGGGTTGGGGAAAAGTTAAAAAAGCCGTAGAAGGTAGGGTGAAAAGGCGGGAGGCAAAGGACAAAGGGGAAAGGGTACGTGGGAAAAAAAATAAAAAGTAGGGGGGGGGGACCCCCGGGGAAAGGGGGGAGGAGTGGGATAAGCACTGCCTTTAAACTTCGGGAGGGATCTTTTCCCCCTCCCTCCTGAAGGGACGACGACCCCGCCCTTTCTGGCCAGGGTTTCCCCGTTTTTCTGCAAAACCCCCTCATCGGCACCGCCGCCGGCCTTTCACCTCTTCCCCGAGTACCTGCGCGGCTCGTGCGGGGCGCGGGGTGGGCCTGTTGGGGTGCACGTGCAGGCTTTCCGGCAGGCGCGTGACCCGGTGCGCCGCGAAGAGCTGTTCGGCGCCCTTCGGCGACTTTTTCCAAAAAGTCCCCTCCTTGTCTGGGCCCGGTGTTTTATGGACGTGGTGGCTATGGGTATGTAAGGGGGGGGGCGAGGGGTTTTGGGTTTGGCCCTTTTACCTGAGGGGTTTTCTAATCCCAAATGTGAAGGTGGACCCCCTGGGAGGGTTGGGGGGGAAAGGGGGGGGGGATGGGGTGGTGGAAAAGGGCTGGGGTCGGGGGGGAGGGGGAAAGGGGGGTCGGTGGGTGGAAGAGAGAGATGGTGGTTGTAGGAGGAAAAGGAGGGGAAGGGGGGTGGTGGCGGAGGGGGAAATGTGTATTTTGTGTGTGTGTGTGGGGGGGGGGGGGGGGGGGGGGGGGCAGGAGGGTTCGAGGTGAAAAGGGAAGGAAAAGAGGGTAGCTTACATTTGGGTTTAGGTGGGGGAAAAGGGGGAAAGACAGGGGTGTGTGTTTTAAAATGGCGTGCGCGCGCGTTTTGTTTGTGTTGTTGTTGTTTTTTGTTAAACATGGCGTTAACAGTTACCTTTAAAAATGTAATCAAAAAAAAAAATGAAAAAAAGGGAAGAATTTTTGCTGCCCGATTCGGACATCACCTTTAAAGCAAAAAAAAAAAAAATGGGTGAAAATAGAACAAAGAGTGTTTGACGGTTTTTAAAGATAAAATATCCCCCCCACCATCAGTCAGTCAAACAAAATGATATTGAAAAGAGAGAGGGAGAGAGAGGGGGGAGGGGGGGAGGGGGACTTCCGGGGGGGGGGGGGGAGGAGGAGGGGGGGTTTTGCACTGCCTTCAAAATTCCCCTCGATCTGTTTCCCCCTTTTTTAAAAAAACTGCTTGGCGTAATGTTTATTTTTTTTTTTTTAAACTCAGCTTCTATTACAGCTTTAAAAAAATGAAATTTTGGGACACAGCTGGGAAAGGTAAGGGTAAGATAATGTTGTTATAGCCCCCGGGCCCACCGCAAAGGGCCACAACGGGGTGAGCTGGAATGGTAGATATTAATATTTTACACAAAAATTTTTCCCTTTTTTAGGGAAAAAAGAAAAAGACTGGGGGGAAAAAGAGGTTTAGAAACGGTTATAGCCTTGGAAGTTCTCATCCTTTTGTGTTTACACACCTAGGAGCCTCACAATAGTTTTAAGTTATCAGTCAACAAAGACGCTGCTCAAAAATTCTAAAAACATACTTGGAGCCCCAAAGCATTGCAAATCGAATGCTCCAAATTTGTGAATTTTTGGTAATATACATACCAATGTACAGATACAATACATGTCTTCATTTTTTTATTTTTTTATTTTTTGCATTTAGCAGCCGTTTATCTTTTTATGTGCCATTTTCATGCCCATAGCTGCTCTAGAAGTTGTGTTTGAGGTGCTTCATATTCGTCAGTATACACACACAAAAAAAAAACACCCCACGTTTTGAGAATTCATCTTTCCAAAACTGCAGTTGTAACAAGAAGTTGAAGAACACGCACACACACAACACACACACACACACACACACACACACACACACACACACACACACACACACAGTGAAACACACACACACACACACACACACACACACACACACACCCCCACCCCCCCCCCCCCCCCCCCCCCCCCCCCCCCCCCCCCCCCCCCCCGCATCAGTTTATACATACACCCCTTCCACACATGCACCACATTAAGAGAACGCACACATAACACTCCATGTAAACACACACGAAAAACAAACTGTAAAACGCTCCCAAAAATATGAAGACGGTTTTTAGGCATTACCGAATCAACAAGCATAAACAAAACAACGACAGAATGGGGGTTTGGAATTGTGAGGGTGGGGGAAAGGTGGGGGTCTTGAAGAAAAGAAGGGAAACAAAACTTTGCCTAATTTTTACGTTTAGGGCGAAAACCATTTTTGAAATGAGCGACTGCAAAACCCCTGAGAAATAATAAATTTAAATTTTGGATTTGGCTTTTTTAGCTTCCTGTTGTGGGCACCACCCGCTCTTCCTTTTTGCACACATCCGATCACTGTCTCTACTTATTGTTTTTTTCTTTTCCCACGAAAGATGTCAATTTTTCGATTGGGGCTGTTTTTTGTCTCTCCCCCTGCGAAACTGGGGGGCATTGGTCGTTGAAATTGAATCACAGACGCACGTGGCATAGACTGGGTTTTAAAGCTTGGGCGGGTTCGACCGGTTTTTGTCGCCATGACTGCTTGCAGAAACCTTTTTCTTCTAAATTCGACTGTATGATATCTTTTCTTCTTGCCAAGTTTTTTTGGGGATCTCAAACTTCGCATTTTTTTTTCGGGGCATCTCGATTTTAATAAAAGTGCCCCAGTGGGGCCGTTTTTATTGACGGAGACAACGATCGTAACAAAGTTTTTTTGGCATTTGCTCTCTGCGTCTGTCTTCGTCTGTCGTCTGTCCTGTCTGTTGTTCTCTCTCTCTCTCTCTCTCTCCCCCTTCCTCCTCTTCTTCTCTCTTCTCTCTTTTCTCTAAAATGTCGCCGTTTCTCTCACAATCACAATTATAGGACGCGGGGAAAAACGCGCCTGCGCCAAGGTCGGTGATTTGGTTCCCTTTGAGTCAGTTCTGACGAAAACAACAAAAATTTCCCGCTTTTGGCGCGGTAAAGGGAGGGGGTTTGGATGAAAAATTTTGTTCGTCAGTATTTTTTTTCCTTCTTTTTCTTTTTTGATAAATCGAACATACAGGTAAAAAATGACAAGGTTTTATAATCAAAAAGTTTAAATTTTTGCGAAAATTGTTTTTCCCAAGGGAGTTATCAGTCTGTAACGATGACTTAAAAGTACTGATGTAACTGGAACATGTATGAATTCTTGCCAGTAATGTAGAATGACCCACGACCCGCTGGTGCCCGGATCGGCCCCAAAAATCCTTGATTTCGTTTTTGGCCCACCTTCCATCTTTTTTTTTTCAAAGTGTCATTAAAGTCAATACTGAAATTTTTGCAAATTAGTGTGTAACAAATCTGCTCCGGGTTCCCCAAAATTTTAAAGGGAGTCCCCCCGGCCCCGTTTAATGTTTGGTGAAATTTTGTCGTAGAAGGGTAGTATTTTTCTGTAGAAGTTTTGTTGTAGAAGGGTCGTATTAGTCCCGTAGAAGTTTTAGTTGTAGAATGTCATGTCAGTCCCGTAGAAGGGTTCTTTTTAGTCCTGTGAAAGAGAAAAAAAAAGGACACAGAAAGAATCCACCCACACGGCCTCCTGAGAAGGCAGCGAAAAATATCCGATGGGTAGTGAGTGTTTCCTGTAAGGAGATTCAATTTTTTTAATTTTTATTCAACTTTGTGGGAGAGTTAGTAATAATGTAAAGGGGAATCAGTAAAAACAGCAGTTTTTATCGGGAAATAAAAATTGAACTGTAACTTCGAAATGATAGCCCAATATTATACAAATGATGTTTCGTAGGGGTGTTCAATGTGGCGATAAAATTTTCAATTATTAAAAGTTACGTTAAGGGTTCGGAGTTACTTACAAACTGAAAAAAAGAACACGAACAAAATGGTTAGGTGTAAGAACTTTCACATGGACCCTTGTTTTAATGTAGTATGGAAATTAACCTAAATGTGGGTGGAATCCTGTGAATTTAAACATTAGGGTGTGGGCTACTTTAAGTTTGATGCAAGCAAAATTATCAGCCATAATGAAATTTTCAAAATTAAAAAGTTATGTGGGTATTGTCAAAAAGAACCCTCACACCTTTGGTGAAAAGCTTTTTGAGGTCTGTTTTCTCTCATCCAGATAACAATCTTGGAATTACTGCCCAATCCAGAGACCACTTTATACGGGTTCTAAGTGCTTTTATTTGTGTGGGAAAGACAAATGATCAAAATGATGGGCAGGGCTTCCTTTTTTAAAAATGAAACAAAATGGGCTAAACACCCGACAAACATTTGCTCCCGTGTTATCAAAAATCATTTTTTTTTTTTTTTTTACAACGAATCGCAGATGCAAATTTTACTGCAGTGTCTTTGGGTCAGAGTATAACCATTAAACAATTTTGGTCAAATGTTTGTTTAACTCATACAGGATGATTTTTTGCCTTTAAAAACATTTAAGTGTTTAAATACATAGCCACCCTTTACACTAGTAATATGTACATTAAAATGTTGCAATAAGCCATGATAAATTATTAAAGAAAGGGAATATTCCTGATTGCCATACAGGTTTTGCTGCCAATGAGGGTTGGATACCTTTTGTCAGGCAGTTTATTTTATGAAAAGTCAATAAACAACGAAGTGTCAGTATCACTGATGACCTAGATTTGCCCTCTGCATCAAAGATTGTGTGTTTTGTAAATGAGGAAACCACAAACACACAACTAATCTTTGACACAAGATGGTTTGTAGCCCAAAAACACCCATTGAAAGTGTCGGAAAAATTAAACGCTGATCCTTCACGGAAAAGTACAGTCCCCCCCCCCCCCCCCCCCCCCCCCCCCCCCCCCCCCCCCCCCCCCCAATACAGAATTAGAGATAGGCTATTACACTTAAATTGCTGCATGAAAAAAGTGTTCTTAGGATCCTTACTTCAAGTTTGACTGTGAATGCCATGAGGGTGACTGACACCACAAAATGCAAGGAACTCCACTGCGTATTTTACATAGGATAGTAACCCTTCACGTCATTTCTCGATCTGTATGCAAAACACCTTTGAAGAAAACTGAAAATATTTTTGCTATCCATATCTCTCATAATCTTGAGCATTTGGGTTCAGATAGTGTAAAAAAAAACCTGGTAAAATACTTCGCTGTATTAGGCTATGTTTACCAAATATATCTAAAACTGCACGGTAGAAAGATCATTTCAAAATATGTTTTTTGTTTTTTTTGTTTTTGTTCTTTCAAATTTCAAAAGCACTCGAGTAGCAGGTTTAGAAAAGCCAACAGAACACAGAAATTAGTGTAAAGTACCCCAGTTCCATGGAGAAAAGAGTTCCAGTAAACCCATGTTTTCCGTGGTTAATTAAGTAGACTTTATATTATGATGAGATGTAAGCTTACATGGTAAAAATGTTGACCCTATCGTGCCTACCGTATCATTAACACCTTTGTTTCCTTTCACTCTTTTTGTTCGTTTCTTTGTTTTTGTTCGTGACAATGAGCTGCCTTTTCTGTTATTTTGCGGACAGTGTCTTGCATTTTTATTTTCACCTTTCATTCGTGGGAGTGATCTGTAATGTTGTGAGCGCGTTCTGTTTCTGTGCCACTTGCTTTTAAATGAATCAAAAGATTAAACATGCAAAGTATTTTCCTTTCACAGACATCCTAAACTTCCCTCTGGTGCCTGTCAGCGAGAAGCCCGCGCTGATGTCGAAACTGATCAGTCAGACACGACTCTCATCGCAGGAGTTGACTCCTCAGTCCCGCAAGGCTCTTCGCCACGTGCAGCACGTGCTTCTTCTGGCGCTGCAGTCCTATTGGCTGCCTTGCTATGTCTTCCACGTGCTGGCCTCGCAGCCTCTTGGCATTTTGAAGGTCTTTATTTTTGTCTTATGCTGTGTGGATATTGGCTGCATAGATGATAGGGAGAGGGTGGGATTGGAGGGGGGGGGGGGGGGGTGGAGGGAGTGGGGAACTGGGAAGGATGTGCTATATATGCGCAAAGAAAATTTCTGTGATGTGGTGTGTGTATGTGTGTGTGTGTGTGTGTGAACACATACAAGACAATGGTAACAACTGTGACACTATATTTTAATGTTAGACAACAGGCTCATATATACGGTGAGTTAGAAAATTTCGCTCGGAATAGTAAGTAGTCGAGTCCAAGACGTGTCACATCTTGTAGATTTAAGCATTACTGTAATTCTTCCATTTTATAAATATGTCCGTCTTATAAGAGCTTTATATACAAAAGGTGAAGCACTTTGGAACAGTGTCATTTTCGTCATGATTAGGTTCGATGATCGGAAAAGAGATGAACGAATGGAATATTCGTTAGATAAACGCCAGAAAGAGAGAGAGAGAGAGAGAGAGAGAGAGAGAGAGAGAGAGAGATAGCGGGGAGGTGATAGTGGCCATGTATACTTCTCTATATTTTGCTGCTTCTAAACGGAGAGAGGGTTCGTATATGTGCTTGTGGAGAGGGGCTGAGGGTGAAGGGGGTTGGGATAGGGGAAGCTTTTCACCTGTATATGCTTCTAAATAAGAGACAGTTTGCGTATATCCGTTTTCTGAATAGAGAGATCTACAGATAAATTTGAGTATATGCTTCTTCTACACAATCTTTGCTCAAAGAAAAGTGCGTTCCCTGCTTTTGCACTATGGAACGCATCTGGATCAATTTTTTTTTTACATGTGAATTCATTTCTATGTTCGCTTGTCCACCATCGGTTTGCTGGCCCTACAGACTTAAGTTGTTTGATCTTATATTTTAACTTGGAATTTTCTATCCTTGTCAAAGTCTTATATCTCCCCCCGCCCCCGCGACAGTTCCTCGGTCTCTCTGAACTAACCACAGCAGACAACCCGGCTGGGAGGTCGTTGGTTCGAATCTCATCAGAGTCATGTGGGTTTTTCTGCCCCGACCGGCTCCTATCCAGAGTTGAGTTTGTTGCGGACTCAGTTGGGAAGACTGGGACAACACAGCCGAGTTTCATCCACTTAATTAATGGATGCATTTCTGAGGGTGTTGCTCAAATTTCCTGACCAACACTGCAGGTGCCTGTATCTCTCGGGCCTGGTTGACGCCGGGATAATATTATGAAAGGAAGCGTAGAGTACAACCCTGTCTTATAGTCTCAGACCGAAATGGAAATCCGTAGCATCATCTTAATCATCCTCATTCTCATCAATCAGCATTAAAGAGTCTCACATTCTGTGGCCCTTCATGCCCTGCTCTCATGGTGACCTCAGTTTCGGTGTCCTCTCCACGTCTGTGGCTTTGGTTTGGTTCCGTCAGGGTCAACGGTATCGGCGAGTCCATGGGGGATGTCGTTGGACGGACGTGGTGGCGCCCTCAGGAGGGAGAGCTCACTCACGCCGGCTCCGCGATGAGCAATTATTGTCGTCAGTAGGGGGCTTAATAGGTGGTGTCCTGCGTATGTTAGATCAGAACAGGCGCCACTGAACACCACGAAGTGACTCGGCAGCAGTGCAGTGTCTCCTCCGGTGGGTTGCCTCTTGACGACATGACATTGACTGCTCCTGTGGATTGCCGGTGCCGGGGTTGCGGCGGGGCCGACCGGGCTGTGGCTGTGGACGGGGTGTCGGAATGAGCGGCGTGGGTGCACTGCCTCTGAGGTGTCGCAGAGGCAAAGACAGCAAAAAAAAAAAAAAACCAACCCCAACCCATGCAGACAAAAGCCCAGTGTCATCATCCGAGGCTCAGATCAGATCCAAACTGAATTTCAATGAGCTCATGAAAAATGTGTGCATTCTAATCATGTACACAAAAGCAAAGTTTGTGTGTGAGATTGCAGTTAACTTGCGTGAATTTCTTTGTTGCTCATGCATCATTTCATGTTAACCGTACTTATGATTCTGTCACTCGGAGCACAAGCACTTGTAAGTGCGTCAGCCTAAGGGAAATTACAACTGAGCCATTTCTGACTATTTCTTACAGTCCGAGAAAGAAATATTCGACGGCTAGTACCGGGAAGTAAGAGAGAGGATGGAGGTGAATTTCAACAAAGAAGCCACTGTATTGTTTTTAATGGAGAAGGCACCCTGACTCCACCCCCAAGAGGACAATACCCGCACTCGTCAAAATCTCTCACCATAGTTCGTGCTGGGAAACCCGAACCTGTGTGTGTGTGTGTGTGTGTGTGTGTGCTCTCCTCTCTCAGTGTGTGTGTGTGTGTGTGCTCTCCTCTCTCAGTGTGTGTGTGTGTGTGTGTGTGTGTGTGTGTGTGGTGTGTGTGTGTGTGTGTGTGTGTGTGTGTGTGTGTAAGCGCACGTGCGTGTGTGCGTGCGTGTGTGTGTGTGTGTGTGTGTGTGTGTCTGTCTGTCTGTGTGTCTCTCTGTATCATGAAGAGTTGGAGATCAAGGCAGATTTTGTAAGTAATGGGCAACTGCAAACAGACCAGAGAGAGAGAGAGAGTTAATTTAAACATTATGATAAGAAATAGGCCTTATGAGTTCAACTTGGAGTGCTTATCACTCATATTTTACATTGCGCTCGTTTAGGACAGAGACATGTTTCTTTAAGATTTCGTAAGTTAGCGCTTCTGGATTCAAATAGTCCGCCATTTAGGACAATCATTTTCGCCACCCGCGCTTAAAGACAGTAGGAATATCGCACACTTATCGGACGCACCCGGAGAAGCAATACTGACGCTGCTGCAGACTTGCGGATGGAAGAGAGAGACACACACAGACTGTGAGGTAGGTAGGTAGGTAGGTAGGTAGGTATATATATATATATATATATATATATATATATATATATATAAAATCAGAGTTAAAAGACCACTCAGAACTTTAAAAGTGCTCGACCATGTAGGGAGCGACATACCAGTTTAAAATAGGATTTAAAAATCCTATTTTAAACTGGTATATATATATATATATATATATATATATATATATATATATAAGCCACTCAGAACTTTAAAAGTGCTCGACCATGTAGGGAGCGACATACCAGTTTAAAATAGGATTTTAAAATGGAAGAATTAAAAACCTACAAACTTGTTTCAAGCTAAAACGCTCTCATCAGGATATACAATTTGGGCACGCCACCGGTGTTATATATTGTGGTGTGTGGGCGTGTGAGCTCTGTGCGTGTGGCACGTGGCCTGCCGGTTTTTTCTTTTTGGGGGCGCGTTCAGGGGGGACGTGCCACGGAATGGTGCATTGACAAAGATTTCCATTTATGCCTGCAATTGTTTATCATTTCTACTTTAGAGTTCAGGGATGCTAGGTGGGGTTTACATAATATCAGCCACTTTTCTGTAGTACATAAGTTGCATTTTTTAGAAATGTTGTTGTATGGTGTTGCTCTTTTTATAATTTTCCATGATATGTTGTAATCTATTTTCTTATTTTTAAGCTTCCAAATATATTTACTTAATTCTGTTTGGTTTTTATATTTTTCATTTTTGAAAGACTGTTTATGGTTTGCACATCTGGTTTTGAAATGGTTTGCCGTGAT
>CM031612.1:55233975-55238975 GCA_018398815.1 Conus ventricosus
CATTCACTCAGCATCGATCACAACACAATCGGCAAAAATTTCTCGCCAACTGAACGGGCCCCCATTAAATCTAATAGTCAGTGCAACAAGACAAAAAGGCAGGGGCGTGTACTTGGGGAGGAAGAATCTTTTCTTGCAAGGAATCTGTATCTGGATCCACGTTAGAAGACAAAACCAGTTCGGGTGAGAAAGCGGACGCTGCTTTTAGTGCAAGCATAGAATCGCTGGGCACTGCTGTGCAGACGGGGGAGTTATCTGGCGGCTCAAGAACAGAGGGGAACCTGTCGTCCAGCAGCAGCGTCCTCAGCATCAACAGTTTTTTGCAGGAGACTGACACCGACCCTGTCGCGGACGACCTTTCGTTATCTCCCTCTGTGGAACCCAAAACAGTCCACAACGATGGTTCTCCAGTAAATCCCCTAGGCGCTTCATCGCCATCGTCGCTGCCGTCACCATCACCAATTACATCTCCATTACTAGACAGGACAGACACGCCTCTGTCAAGTACCGGCGCGAGTAAAAGGAAGCAGCTGAACGAGCTCGCGTCCTCCTTCATAGAGCTGACTATCAGCAGTGCGTCATCTAACACACGGAGCGATTCCAGTGAGATCAACAACAACTCTAACACCAACAGCAACAAAGTCACGGACAGAACACAAGGACAAAATCAGAAGCCAAACAGTAAAAAATTACCCCAGCAGCGGCACATGTCCATAGTTTCCGAAGTCTTCGGAAGGGTCCGCAGCGTATTTAGCGACATTTCCTCCTCTGAGGAAGAGGAGGAGAAAGACGATGAGAAGAAAGAGGTATCCCAGGAGACAGAAGAATACGTGGAGGGTGAAGAACACATTAGGCAGGCCACCATTGCTGACTTGACCGAGGTGGCGCTGCGGGACATGGCTCTGAAGCACGAAAAGGTCGCACAGCTAAACTCTCTGCTGTTGCACTTCATCTTCGGCGCGAGGGACATGAATCAGGAGGATGCCAAGACTGACAGGTGAGACAAAAGGTTTGCCAACTGGTTTAACTTTCTTAAAATCAATAGGCTGTTGTCCTCCAAAGCAACTTTAGTTTGTTGCTTCTTCATTCCTGTACTGAAACCAACGGATGCGTGTCCTGTTAGCATCTTCTTTATTTTTGAAAGCGGAGAAAGGAACACCTACACCTTGGTAATGAAGTTCACTAATGGCTGGAGCTTCGTTTTGAAAATCAGTGCAAATTAAGAACCTTTCTTATTGCATTTCAGGATCCGATAAGCCATACTTGACACAGTTAGTTGTACTAAGAAGTACCCACTATCTAGTGGTTACTTGCGTTACCCGTTAGAACACATTCATTCACATATGTTTCACATATTTCACTTGCTGTGCAATATTTTGCATAATATGTGAACTTGGCTGAGACAAATCTTAAGCAAGCTGGTCTCCGATTCAGCTTATTTCCATCTAAATTCCACTTCGCCAACATTCATCTTGATTGAATCTATGCAGGACGAAATGGTTTTCAAGCGCACTGAAGCTGAATCAGATGTTATAGGTTGCTCAAACTTTGTCTTTCTCAAGTCGTATTATTACGCACCAAACACGAGCGAATATTAAGTCACTAAGTACATCTTTGAGGCTGAACGGATGCATGCGTGATGAACTGATCACGCAGGGAACCACACCCCATCTTCGGGCGATTTTGCCTTTTCAGAAGAGTGAAGATTGTTAAGACGTAAAGTGTACCATGCTTCAACGTCAGCCCTCCACACAGTACCACCAGTACTGCGTTAGAAGTAGTTTGATGTCGATCTCAGGGTCCAGCTTGCCTCAGTTTTTAGTTAAGGAGTCGGCACGCCATGTCAAGGGTCATTTCGACAAGTTCCAGATTCATTTAGTCCCGAGTTCAAAATTACGTCCCAAGTTTGAATAGTCTCAGATTCAAAACCACAGTTTCAATATGTTGCAGGTTTGATGCTTTTCACGTTCAATCTGTGACAGGTTCAGGTTCAATATGTCACAGGTTCGATAGTCCCAAGGTTGGATACATTCCACGTTCTATATTCCCCAGGTTCGATACGACCCAGTATGTGACAGGTTCGATTGTCCAAGGTTTGAGACGTTCCACTTTCGATATTTCCAACGATCGATACGACCCAGTATGTGACAGGTTCGATAGTCCAAGGTTTGAGACGTCCCACTTTCGATATTTCCAACGATCGATACGACCCAGCATGTGACAGGTTCGATAGTCCAAAATTCGAGACGTTCCACCCTCGATATTTCCAACGATCGATACGACCCAGTATGTGACAGGTTCGATAGTCCAAGGTTTGAGACGTTCCACCCTCAATATTTCCAATGATCGATACGACCCAGTATGTGACAGGTTCGATAGTCCAAGGTTTGAGACGTTCTACGCTCCAAAATCCCAGGTTCGACACGTCCCAGGTTCAATAGATCACAAGTTCAATACGTTCCAAGTTCAATACTTTCCACGTTATATAATTCCCAGGATCAATACGTTCTATATCCGATGCTTCGCAGGTTTGATACGTTCCACGATCAATATTTCCCAGGTTCAATGCGTCACATGTTTGGTACGTCCCCGGGTTCGCACGTTCCTCCTTAGATACTTCCCAGGCTCGGTATTTCCCAGTGTCAGTATGTTACAGGTTCGATAGTCGCAGGTCCGACACGTTCCACGTTCTTTACTTCCCAAGTTTGATATGTCACAGATTCAATACGTCCCAGGTTCGGTACGTTCCACATCCGATACGACCCATGACCGATATATCACAGGTTCCATACGTCACCGGTAAAACACGTTCCACGTGCGTTACCTCTCAAGTTCAATATTTCACAGATTCAATACGTTCCAGGTTCAATACGTCCCACGTTCGATGTGACCCAGGATCGATATATCACACGTTCGATACGTCCCAGATGCGAAGTCATATGCACTAGAAGTCAGGGATAGAAGGTTAGGGTAAGGAAAAGGTCTTGTTTATAATAGGAATCTATGACGTTTAAGACCTCAGAGTACTGTCACGGTTAGAGTTTGGATTAGGATTGGAAATAAGTTGAGGATACGATAAGAAACTTCGGACGAATCAGATCTGGAAGTAGGATTACGGTTAGGCCAGAATCGGGTTAGGGTTAGCGTTGAGAACCTTTAGCGTATTGGAGCTGGGACGTAATGAATCTGGAATGTATTGAACCTGGGATATACTGAACCTGGGAGGTATTGTGACGTCCTAAGCCACGGAGCCTAATTACGTTGAAAGAGTCGACAACAAAACATTCTGGTATGGTATGGTTGGAGTGGGGGCATGCTGACGGCCTTGGTGTGTGGTTATTGCAGGGGTTGGGAGAGGGGAGCACGCTGACCACAAAGGCGTAAGTATCAGAGGCCTGACACATTTATCAACCTCGAGTGCCAAACAGACACTGGCACATGAGCAGCTTCTGTTTTTCCCCAAGGCCTGATCTGTGTGTCCCTCCAGACGGACGCTGTGCCTGCTGGCCTGTGACAGCATGGCCGGCTTCCCAGTGCGCAAGTACATGGCGGCCCGGGGTCAGGAGCTGCACAAGGACTATCTGGACTTCTGGACGGCAATGAGGCGATACGTTCAGGTCACCGAAGGATGGGATGTTTGTCTGTATGGCTTTCTGTCTGTCTGTCCGAAACATACTGTTTTTTCTGTCTTTATCTCTGTGTGTGTGTGTGTGTGTGTGTGTGTGTGTGTGTGTGTGTGTGTGTGTGTGTGTGTGTGTGTGGAGAGAGAGAGAGAGAGAGAGAGAGAGAGAGAGAGAGAGAGAGAGAGAGAGATACGAGAACAAAACCGCGATGTGTAAACAACAACATTAAAAAAAACTGTTGTGAGAATTCTTTATAAATTCTACACAAATTCCACGGAGTTGTTTGCATGACTTGCTGTCTACAAGTGGGTTAAATATTGGTGTCGCTTTGCAAACGATACTGTGTCCAAGACGGGAAGAAATTTAATGTCGCATAAAGTGCATAATGGCTGCTTTCCTTTTTCTGGAGCTACTTCCATTAGTGAAAACAATGGCGTGAAAGTAGCGCCCTGTAAGTCCTTACTTCCATAATTACCTTTTTTAGGGGGAAGAAATCATTTTGCGCCATTTGCCTAAGAAAACACGGACTGAATAGAAGGGTACACGAGAAACCACAGACCTCTGCCCATGTTTTTACACACACACACACACACACACACACACACACACACTCTTATACATACACACGCACACACACACACACACACACACACACACACACACACACACACACACTCACACACACACACACACACACACACACACACACACACACACACACACACACACACACACACACACATACATATAGGTATGAACACGCGAATGAACTAGAAGGGTACACAAGAAAGCACAGACCTCTGTCTATGTTATACGTCCATAGATATGTATATACATATGTAAGTATCTATCTATTTATGTATATGTGTACTTATGTAAAGCATGTGCCCATAAAAGATATCTCTTCAAGGTCATCTTCAACTCGAGGGCCAGTGCTGCTCTCCTCTCCTGCACACAAGGTCTCTGGTCCTTCCCTGATTTAACCCCATCTCATTCTCACTCCACATAACGGAAAGCTTGTCCTGTGTCCCATGTGGCGTCCAGCTCAGAGAACTGTGCACCCTGGGCCAGCCGTCCGTCGCCAGGGACAACTGGTCCGACATCCACCGCCTGCTGGAGCAGCAGATGCGTCACGTGGAGTGCACCTTCCTAAACGAGGCGGCCCAGGTAAACGGGCAGAAGGGCCTGCTGACCGATCCCATCCGTCAGCAGCTGGGAGATGACCTCCTGCACGAGCGCCAGACCACGCTCCTCAACGCCACGATGGACGTCGTCTCCAACGTAAGTGGGAGTTGCGGGTGGAGAGAGGGTGGGGGCAGGGAGGAGGGCTGGGAGGGGGAGTGGTAGGGGTGCGGAGTCGTCGCGGTTTGGTGGTGA
>CM031612.1:55248975-55321475 GCA_018398815.1 Conus ventricosus
TCAATCACAAACAAAAACACACGGAAGTTAAATGTCTAATTAACATGCAGACTGACATTTTTATTCACATCTTTATTGCTTAAACAAATCCAACCTTAATATTTAGCGAAAAGAACTAGTCTTTTCAAAGAGAGATTGTGATTTTTTGAACTGGGTTTTCTTATTTGAAAACCCAAGTAAGATAATCTTACCTCAGTCGTGCTTTATCCACCACCGTTTCTGTACACGCGGGCATTCGCCAGTAGCTGACTCGGGAGTCGTAATATTTCTCATGAGCAGACACCGACACTGTAGGTGGGTGCAGTGTCTGCTTTTGTGAAGTTGTCAGACGCCAGGTCCCCGTGGAGGTGCGAGGGGTTCTTTGAGGACAAGTAGCTCCCCTGACCTCCGGAGGTATTGTGGTGGTAACTCCTCTTTTCTGTCGGTCTCTTTGATTCTGCCATTTTTCTTTTTTTTTTTTCTCCCTCTTTGTTTGTATCTCTCTCTACAGCCCTTTACTGTTACTCTGTCTTCGTGGTCCATTTTTCTTCTTTTTTTTCTCCCTCTTTTTTTGTATCTCTCTCTACAGCCCTTTACTGTTATTTTGTCTTCGTGGTCCATTTTTCTTCTCTTTTTTCTCCCTCTTTGTTTGTATCTCTCTCTACAGCCCTTTACTGTTTTTCTGTCTTCGTGGGCCATTTTTCTTCTTTTTTATCTCCCTCTTTGTATCTCTCTCTACAGCCCTTTACTGTTATTCTGTCTTCGTGGTCCATTTTCCTTCTCTTTTTTTCTCCCTCCTTGTTTGTATCTCTCTCTACAGCCCTTTACTGTTTTTCTGTCTTCGTGGGCCATTTTTCTTCTTTTTTTTCTCCCTCTTTTTTTGTATCTCTCTCTACAGCCCTTTACTGTTATTTTGTCTTCGTGGTCCATTTTTCTTCTCTTTTTTCTCCCTCTTTGTTTGTATCTCTCTCTACAGCCCTTTACTGTTTTTCTGTCTTCGTGGGCCATTTTTCTTCTTTTTTTTTCTCCCTCTTTGTATCTCTCTCTACAGCCCTTTACTGTTATTCTGTCTTCGTGGGCCATTTTTCTTCTTTTTTTTTCTCCCTCTTTGTATCTCTCTCTACAGCCCTTTACTGTTTTTCTGTCTTCGTGGGCCATTTTTCTTCTTTTTTTTCTCTCTCTTTGTATCTCTCTCTACAGCCCTTTACTGTTTTTCTGTCTTCGTGGTCCATTTTTCTGTTCGCTTTCTGAAAACTGTTTTCATAATCTGGTCACAGTTTATAATGTGCCAGTTTTTTGTTTTTTGTTTTTTTTTAAATTTTTTTTTTTATTGCTGTTGCCTGGCAACTAGATAATGAAAATTATGCACGTTGTCCGAAGTAGACACAGGTTGTCCATTCTGTAGTGTGTATACGCCCATACAGTCTCTTAGCATACTTTTTTTCGGTACGTGTCATTGTCATTTTTCTCATTAATTTTTTTTTTGCGTTCACTTTTTAACCTGAGAGTGAAAAATTAGGGGAGGCATACCTTATACCGCCTAGTCTTGTATAGCTTTAGCATGTCAGTGTCAACTACCATGTCATTCATTTTTGTGTTATCTTGTTTGCGTGACGACGGCCCTGAGGAAGCCAAGTGTGGTCAGCTGGACTATACAGGCAAAAGACTGATAGAAAACAAAATCCGCTATCAGCTCAAAATTGATCCCTGCCCACAAATCAGACGACGGAGCACGTGGTCCACCACATAGAGTCTCTTCACAATCCCAAAAATCGAGGAAGCGCGCACCACCACGAGTCCACTGACTACTGTATTGTGAGGTGAAAACCAAGAGACCCAAAAGAGTGACCACCAACGAGGGAAGGATTATATGTAAAGTGTACCGATGGGAAAAAAAATAAGCATAGTACGTAACAGGAACATGTCATTTGTTTTGGTTCGCGACAAAGATGGAGCAGATTGTCAACGTAACTACAAGTTATTTATTTTTTCTGTCTCATTTATTTGTGTAAATGTGTTTGTTGCTTGGGTTTTGCGATTTGCTGAATACTCTTAGCCTTCTCATGAGCAGCAATCACGTTGCGTGGCGTTTAGCGATTGACACTGCCGACGGGGTTGGAAAAGCGGGCCTTCTTCATTGACAGAACAGAGCTGGCTGACTGGCCAACGAACGCTATGCAGAGCAAAAAGCCAACTTCTGTTCGTGTGTGTGGTGTACATTCAGTCTGAACGGTTTACGGGTGTAATTTTAGCACCCGTGTTTCTTCAGTTACTGGACACGCACCTTCCGCTGGCTGCCATCCCGTCGGTTACTCTCCCATTTTCTTTATGTGTCCAAACGAGATTTTCATGAACCGTTAGACAGCATTCATGGTATTTCAAAACATAAAGAAAAAGTTTGTCAGATACTGCTCACGGTGTCCAGGGTTTTCTGAATTCACTCATTTTCAGTAATATCAGATCATAAATATTTAACGCTTCTAAATGGCGTGGAGATCAGAGATGGTCATCCTAATTGGTCATACAACAAGCAGCGTTTGAGGGGCAACACTGAAACTGAAACACGTGACTAAGATTTATCCCCAGGAAGGTAACGAAACAGTTTGTCATTTTGACTTGAGAAGGTAACCCTACTTTGTCCTACCAGCCTTTCTGCGCAGTCTTCTGCCCTACCAACGCCTGACAAGCGAGGAGCTCGAGACTCTGTCCCGAATCACCAAGACCTTCATGGACATAGAAGTGGACGAGGACGAGGAGGCGTTTACGGATGGGCTGGAGATTCATAAGCACGCCCTCACCTACCAGCTGCTGATGCGTCTCAAGAAACGGAGAGGAGCCACTGAGATCCCTCGACCCCCGAGGCCCAAGTTAGTAGGACCTTTGCTGTCAGTCCCCCTCACATAATAAGAAACAATCCCGCCTCTTCTGTATATTTAGGCGCGTCTCACACAGTAGAAAAACTTTCCCTGCAGCCCAAGGTAGTAGGGCCTTTTTGGATTTCCCATTTCACACAATGGAAATATTTTCGACACTGCAGCTTAATATAGTAAAGGCCTCTGTAGTTAATCCTTTTCACACGATGCAGATCCATGTCTAGTTCGGCCTATCTCATTCAAAAGGAAGGTGGTTTATTTAGTTCGGTAGCTCATAAAGCTTGATCGACCCGTACTGCCCAGTATAGTAAGACCCGAGTTCATGTTTAATAAAGCCTACTTCGGAGAATATTGATCCATCAACCGTTACGGACTACGTGTGAAAGATCCTTTAAATAAGGCTTATCTAAAGGAACTGGAGCTCTTTCTGGCCAAGTTTGTGGTGAACGCAGTAAACACATTCTGCTCACAGTGTTCTGTTTCTTGCAGACGGGAGCTAGTTTGCTTCCTCATCATTTTGTGGCTTAACCAACGTAGTCCCGCAGGTCATCCCAATATTACAAGGGAAAGGCGGCCGAGGCTATGAGTTTGACACGGTAGGTACATTTAGCCAAATAGACAGCATGAGAAAATATCTCCCCATTTTGGCGTCACATATCCCAATTCAGTTTGATGAGGGAGACTCCTCTGGAACCATCAGCTTTGTCCACGCGAAGATCCCTGTGGTAAAAGTTAACGAAGAGATTATTCGAGCACCAGAAAACTGCCCCCAGTTACCGCAGATGACTTGAGTGTTTGAACGTAGCAAACATGACAATTGCTCTAACCTCGTGGTCTCTCGTTGAGGTCGGTAACATCGACCTGAAACTCTGAGTCCGCCTCTGGGATTGTGATGGTGAGCCACCCGGAGTTGGTACCTGCAGATATGTTCTTATTGACGAGGTAGGGGAGATAAGAATGTGATTTAGAGAGGATCGCCTGAAACAGGCATCTCCCAAACAGCGCAGGCACCTGGATGGGCAAAGCGATCCACTTCATTTGATAGTTTCATTTCTAGTTATGCCCATTCACGCGAAAGATAACTTGTTAGTGCCCCCCCCCCCCCCCCCCCCCCCCCCATCTCACAGAATAGAGATATTTGACCCCCGCGTTCAATAATGTGAGGCCTGTTTAAGTAGGTTCATTTTTACAAGAAATTTCTTTCCTCCTGCCCCCGAAGTAAGAAGTTTATAGTTGTTTCACAAGATAGACATGTCTGTTTGAATGGCTTCACCTCGCACAATAGGCGTACCTGCACTCCTGCATTTCAATTTAGAAGGCCCGCACATGTAGCTGCTTGAGAGGACTGATACTGTGTATCTAGTATCTAGTGAATCAACCACTCAAGATGCATCTCATAAATTTGTCCGCAAATACTGAAAAGATGGCGTGGAAAGACGAGAACTGATTATCCTATCTCAATGAAAGTTATGTTCGGAGATATATGAGGTTAGCTGATATCCGACTGACTACACAACACCAATCGAATGAAGGGATGCGGTAAAGTAGTTTTCATTGAAAATGTACACACATAAAACTACAACAGTGGCACAGATAATGCCAGATTGGTACTCAATATCTTACCAGCGCCTTGGACTTAAGCGCAGGTCTGCTGTTATATCCAGGAGATCCTCGTCTTAAATTCTTTCATTTTTTTATGAATTCATTTATCCATCAGCTGTAAATCCTGCGCACTGTGGTCTCATAACTTAGCAGATGTGAAGTAGCGTCTATGGATTTTTGTCCACATGATGTGACACGTCCGTAATTAAATTGAAACTGAGCCTGCACATGTGAGATAGTTGCAGATTGATCCAATATGCCCATGGATGTGCAAGAATGGTAGCTCAACAAGTGTACCTCTGCGGCTGAGGTTTGCATATACGACACAGGTATCCGCGTCAATATCGAAGCCTCGTTGTTTATGGCTTATAAGCGCCATCTTGATAATTTTCTGTAATATTGCAATGATGGCCATTTCTTTTTCCGAATCACGGGCATCCATGCTATGCTATTTGTTTTTCGTGTACATAGAGTATTCGAACCTAAATCAAGGTGAAAGGTGATGGGGGGAAAATGACGAGTTTATAGCGTGTTTTTTGTATTGATAGTCCACATGTCGAGACCTTGGTATGCAATGTATCTTGACTGTCAAACACCGATTGGTTCACATCTCAAACCTGATCATGATATTGAGAGCAAACTATTGAAGGAATGGAATTGTGAACTATTGGATTATCTACGCTTTATCTGCATGTATACCTCTTACGCAGTTTACTTCACTTCCACACCTGTCCAAACCAGACATGCTTTCACTCACACCTTTTCAGTCATAACATCGACCACGCAAAGTTTTCATACGTACAGAGCATGCTGAGTGTATGACAGTGACAGCAATACAAATATGTATTCAGAAGTCAGGTAAGTGCGTCGATCAACAGAATCTGTTATCATGACATACATGCTTGATATCGAATGTGTATACCGACGGCCCTTGTAAAGTATGCGGAACGTGCGCTTTGAGTACAAGTAAAATTTTGATGACCACTCTTAGCAGGTAAAATATCCAATATTGTTACTACTATCGCCAATGTAATTATTGTTATCACATCTGTGTGCTGCCAGAGCTTGTTCAGTAACCTCACCGTGATAACAGTTTCTTCATCGGAACTGCTGGCGTTCAAGCTTCTCAATCCCGTATACACTGAGTGTGAAAGCATAAAGCAAAGTGAAAGATCAAAATATCTTCAGCTGTGCCTTTTGTGTTGACAATCTCCATGTACACGTGATGATTGTCTGCAATGTTGATATTACAACATTAATTTGAAGCCTATCCACGGGATGCCTTGGGACAGTGTACAGGTAGGCGGCCCTTTTTTCCGTTATAACAGGTAATACACCAAAAACTGCTTTAAAGACATACTACAGAAAGTTGAATGGAAAAAGGAATTAAAAGACCTATCTACGAATCTTACATGGGAAAAGATTAAGGAGAAACTATACGAGGCAATTAAAGCATCAACACCTATGTCACGCCCATCAGGCAGACAACGAAAACCATGGATGGACAGAGGAACCTTGGCATCAGTCCGCAAGAAGTACCAACTGTTCAGACGCTGGCTTGCTACAAGGAATGGCCAGGACTATGTGAACTATTTGAAAGCCAGAAATAAAGCAAGAAAAGCATGCAGGAAGGCACAGAAGAACATGGAAAAGAAATTGGCGTCAGAGGCAACAACAAATCCTAATGGTGTATGGAGATACGCAAAGTCAAAGACATCTTGCAAGAGCGGTATCCCGGATTTGAAAAAAGAAGATGGCAGCAAAACCAAGTCTGATGCTGAAAAGGCTGAACTTCTGAACAACTTTTTAAAGAGTGTCTTCACTTCTGAAGATCCAGGTCCGGTTCCTGAGATGCCAGAGTACGACTTCAGAGAGACCAAGGACGACATCTCGATCACGGTAGATGGAGTGAGGAAACTGCTGGCTGGTCTACAACCAGGAAAGGCAGCAGGCCCCGATGGACTATCGCCCAGGATCATCTCTGTAGCAGCTGATGAACTGGCTGTGCCGCTAGCGCATCTGTTCAGACTCACCCTAGACACTGGAGAACTTCCTTTAGAATGGAAGACGGCGTATGTGAGCCCCATTTTCAAGAAAGGCAGCAGAATGTCCCCCAACAATTATGGACCTGTGAGCCTCACTTGCGTCGTCTGCAAAGTCATGGAAAAGTTAGTGAGAAGAGCAGTGATGGGCCACCTCGAAGAAAACGACATTGTCACTAGTGAGCAATATGGTTTCGTCTCAGGCCGGTCATGTATAACACAGCTACTGGAGGTCATGGACTCATGGACAGAAGCAGTCGACGAGGGGGGAAGTGTGGACGTTATTTACACAGACTTTCAAAAAGCGTTTGACAGTGTTCCTCATCGTCGACTCATGGAAAAGGTCTCTGCTTGTGGCATTAGGGGTAAACTTCTTCGATGGATTGGCGACTTCCTTGCAAACCGAACACAACAAGTAGTGATCAACGGAGTGATGTCCCAGGAAGGCAAGGTAACCAGCGGCATTCCTCAAGGAAGTGACTGGGGCCCATCCTCTTTGTGATCTACATAAACGATTTGCCTGCTAACGTGAAGAGCCAAGTAAGGATGTTCGCCGACGACACAAAGTTGTTTACAAGAGTAGATGTTCCGAACAACCATGAAACCATGCAGAACGACTTGGACGAGCTGATGCAATGGTCTGACAAATGGCAACTAACATTCCATCCAGAGAAGTGCTGCGTCCTGAAACTAGGCCATGAAAGAGAAACGGAGTACTTCATGAACAGTAAAGACAAAGACAGCAACTCAATTAGAGTAAAACTGAAAGAAACACAGGCAGAGAAAGATCTTGGGGTGACCATCGACAAGGCACTCTCTTTTAAGCAACACGTGGCACAGGCAACATCAAAGGCAAACAGCATTGTTGGAGTCATTCGCAGGACATTCGACTACCTAACACCAGTAACTTTTGTCCAGCTGTTCAAGGGATTAGTCAGGCCACTTCTGGAGTACGGTCACTGTGTGTGGAAGCCAGACGAGAAAAATCAAAAAGGCCTTTGCGCTGAAGTGGAAAACGTCCAGAGGAGGGCGACCAAAATGTTGGGCCCTCTGAAGGACCTCCCGTACCCCGAAAGGCTACGTCGGCTGAAGCTTCCATGTCTGGAACACAGGAGAAAGCGGGGAGACGTAATTGAAGTCTATAAGTACCTGCATTGATTCTACAAGGTGTCACGCCCTGACTTCCATGTCGCCACAAATGAACTGAGATCCACTAGAGGCAACTCCCAGAAACTTCAGAAACCAAGGCATCGTCTCAACGTACGGGCAACTACTTTGCAAACAGAGTTGTGAACCTCTGGAATAGCCTCCCGGATGATGTGGTAACAGCGCCATCGGTAGACGCCTTCAAGAGAAGACTGGACAAGCACTGGGCAGCACTACCTTCAGTGTACGACCCAGAATGTCTAGTTTAATTGTTCAGTAGGTGATCTGATTGGCACCATCCTCAAACCACCCAGGCCAATCAGCTTAGTTGGAAACCTGAACATGGTCATATGAAAGGACCTGAATCTTGTATCTTCAAAGTCAAAGTCAAAGTCAAAGTTGAATGGTTGGGGTGGTGTTCTTTTTTTATTTCTTGTCTCTCTAGGACATTCGACGACCTGCTGCACAACAAGTATCAATACCAGTTCTTCAGGCTGCATCTTATTAGCAAGGGGCCTGGCCACGTTGACGCCCTGCATTTTTGGAAGGCCTGTGAGGACGTCCGAACTAACGACATCATAGAACATGACCTCATGAACGTCATCCGCAAGAGGTTCATGACAGGACCACGTGCGTATACTCAGGTTTTCCAGTTGCTTTTTGCTCGGGCGAAGAGAGGATGGGAAGGGGAAGATCGGTGTTTGCAGCCAGGTGATGCAGGCCGTGAGATGGTGGTGAGGAAAGGGAAAGTGCAGAGGAAGGAGGGAGGGGGGATTTTTCGTGTCCATCAGACAGTACTTTACAACCCCATCTCTCTCTCTCTCTCTCTCTCTCTCTCTCTCTCTCTCTCTCTCTCTGAACAGGTATGGCAAGCTGTTGTCAAACATGTGTTCTGTGTTAGATCGGTGCATTTTAAATGGCGTGCGCAACGGCGACCGTCAAGGTCGCTTCACATACATTTCAGAGAGAAGGAACAGTGTGAATGATTATTTTATAACTTCCTGTGACATATTTACTCTTACAAATCTGTTGTGCAGTCCATGTATAAATAAACGTATTTAGTCGGGCCGTCTACCTCTAGAGTTCATTATAACCTTTCTTCTTGAAGTAAGAAATTGAAAAGGCTTAATTAACGAAAAACACCAAACTTATTGATAAGTAAAAATGACAAGATGAGTATGCTTGTAGTTTCCATGATATAAGTAGTCAACATGCATATTGCTGCTGGAGGAAGGTGTTAGCCTGATCGGTGATGATATAAACGCCGCTTTAGATATATCTAATGCTTGTATAAAAAGAACTGGCAAAGTGCACGAGGAAACAAATAAGAATAGATAACTTCAAGAAGCGTGATAATTGATTTGACCATGAAATTTATAAACAAAAACAAAAACAACAACAAAAAAAGACGTGAAACAGCTGCTAAGAATATTTAGTAAGACGTTAGACGATAAAGACAGAGACGTTTGTTGTAAAGCTCGAAGGAAGTGTAAGAACCTTTTAAATGGGAAGGAGAACGAGTTATAATTTTACTTTATTATGTAAGTTAGTTGACTCAGTAACAGATCTGCAAGAGCGTTGGAAGCATACACGCAGAATATTGGTTAGAAAAAGTAATATGCGTAACAACATTTATGTCAACGATTGGTATCAGTATTTCATAGAACTTCTCCAAAAAGATACTTCTTCTTCTTCTTCTTCTTCTTCTCTTCTTCTTCTTCTTCTTCTTCGTTCACCTCTCTTTAGATGTCCAGCCCAGTGTCTTGGATGAAGGCAGTCGTCCGCCGCAGCTCCTCCAGGGTGCCGTACAGCTTGGCCTCCAATGCTGTCGGTGTCGGCCAGTATTTGTTTCGGGATGCAGCATGCGTCAGACAGTTTTGGAGGATATGTTCTGCTGTCATTTGTCCCTGACTACAAGGGCACTCTCCGGACTGTCCAATGCCGAGTTTTGTGTGCATGTGGTGGCGCAGACGATTGTGTCCAGTTCTCATTCGGAAGATCTGCACCTGTTCCCGTCGTCGCAGAGAAAAGTGGCCATCATCTGAGTTGTGTTTTGGGTGCTGAAACTGCCACTTCTTCCGCTGCTGAGCCTTGATGATGGTCTTTGCTTCATCATAGCTCATTGGGTTGTAGGTCTGCTCCTTCTGCGCTTCCTCTTTTGCCAGTGTGTCTGCTTTTTCATTGCCTCTGATGCCGCTACCACTGTTGCACCACTTTCTCCGTCTCTGCACTCAGGGCAACTAGGGCTGTAGTGAGTGGATTTAGTTCGCTGTTGTGGGAGTTCTTGAGGGCTTGGAGAACAGATAGTGCGTCAGAGAACACCACCACCTGCCCTGTTGTCCTTGTGGAGTTCTGCAGGACTGTTGTGGCTGCTTCACTGAGGGCTTCTCGCTCAGCTCGGAAATTGGTGGAATGTTTTCCTGTTGGGACTGCAAGTTCAACTTCTCCGTCTCTGTAACGGATGAAGATTCCTGCTCCTCCATCTTTCGTTTCTTCTGTGGCAGAACCGTCCGTAAAGACATGGGTCCAGTCTTCTTGTGGGTACTGACTGCAGATGTGCTCCATGGCCAGGGCTTTTCTCTGTGTGTCTGACTGTGTTCCGCTTTTCTCCACGCCCGCAATGCTGGTGACGATTGTTGGGAACATTTGCCTCTTGCAAGATGGGTGAGCTGCATATGCAGGGATAGGCTTTGCTTCATGATCCATCATGACAGGCACTTGTCGTTCAAGTCTTTTCGACTGGTGAATGAAGCTGCCTCTTTTAAGTCGGCTCTTGGTGGGTTCCTTCACCCTTTGATTCATTGGGCGGCTATCGAGGCGTTTGAATTTTACCGCCTGGATGGGGGTCTTTGTGTCCATTTTGTCTTCTGGGGGCAGTAGTCTAGTAGCCTCTTCCATTTTCTGTATTGGAGTGGATTTCATGGCGCCAGTTATGAGACGCTGAGCTTGATTCTGGATCTTGTTGATGTGGTCAAGGTTGGACTTTGCAGCTGTTGCCCATGCTGAAATCCCATACTCCAGAACAGGTCGAATTCTCCCTGTATATAGTCTCTTTAGGATGCGTCGTCAGCCCCCCAATCTGTTCCTGCGAGCTTCCTCATGATCGCCAGTCTCAGCTTGGCCCTACTACAGCATCTGACAATCTGCTGTTTCCAAGTGAGTCTGCGGTCGAAGGTCACTCCGAGGTAGGTAGGGTTGGGTTCTTCTGTCAGTCTCTGGCTGTTCAGTGTCAACTTTGCCTCTTGTTTCTTGTTGGATAAGCTGAAGACTGTATATGTCGTCTTGCTAGTGTTAACAGTGATTAGCCATGCTCTGGTCCACTCGCTGAACATGTTAAGTGCAGCTTGGAGTCGTACTTGCGCTGTGGTCGTAATACTCTTCGGAGCACCAGAGCACAAGGTCGTCTGCATAAATTGCTCCTTTGACTCCTCTTGGCAATTTTTTGACAATGTCATCTATAAAGATGAGAAACAGGGTTGGTGAGAGCACTCCTACTTGAGGGACTCTCTGTCTCAGTACCTTCTTCTTGCTCTTCTGGCCTGGACTTTGACCCGGGCTTGGCGATTATGCAGGTATTGATTAATCCAGGCGTACATCCTGCTAGACACACCACATCGCCGTAGTTTGAGCCTGAGTCCCTCCTTCCATACTTTGTCGAACGCTTTCTCCACGTCTAACCAGACTGCAAGCGTATTCTTCTTGTCCTGAAAAGCGTCCTAAATGCTTTGGGTGATGAAGGTGACCTGATCTTCTGTTGACTTGTGTTGACGGAAGCCTGCCTGTTTCGGCTCAGTATCTGATTCTTCTCAAGGTGCCAAAGTAGCCTAGAGTTGATAAGTCTCTCCATCAGCTTTCCTAGGCAGCTTGTGAGGCTGATGGGCCTGTAGTTTTCTGCCCTTGACTTGTCCTTTCCCTTTTTGTGAATATGAATCATGTCTGCTTCCTTCCAGCACTGTGGAACTGAACCCGTCTTCCAGCTGGAATTGAAGATTTTCAGAAGGACCTCCTTGCTCTTTGTCCCAAGATGCAAAATCATTTCATTTGTGATTTCACCAGGCCCAGGTGACTTCTTTAGTATGAGCTCTGTAAAGCTTCCTCAAGCTCTTGTTTAGTGAAGGCTGAGGTCATGATTTCTTCTTGGGGCTCTTCTTCGTGAATTTCAGTCTGGGCCTTGCGCACTGCTGCTCTCCTTTCTGGGGGACTTCCACATCGCTGATCTTTTTCATAGATGTTGATGAAGTGGTCTGCAGCTTTCTTTCCACTGAGAAGGTTTCCACTGTCCTCTATGGTTACCGTGGTCTGGCCTGTTGTTTCACTGCTGAGAGTCTTTGCCAGTTTCCACAGCTTGCTGCCATCCTGTTAACATTGAGGTTCTCGGTCTTCTCCTGCCAGCTTTTTCTTTGCAGCTTGTGTGCAGGACAGCTTGTATCCAGCTGTTGCTTCTTTCAGCGCTATGTTATTCTCAACTGATGCGCTTCTTTCTGCTCGATCTCTGGCCTCTGAAACAGCATCTCCTAGGCCCTGTAGTTTTTCCGTCCAGAAGGGCTTATAGTCTTTCGTGCTCCTCTTGGGATGGATTCTGTAGCAGCTTTTAAGACGGCTGTAGTAAAAGTCTTGAACCATCTGGTTGGAGTCTTTTTGCCTTGTGTTGATTGGCTTGTGTCTGTAAGGCTTTCGACGAGAGTCTAATTTTCCTTTTTGTAATTCCACCGAGGGAAGCATTTGGCCTGTGGTGTCTGCTCATTGAGATTGATGGAGAGTTTGACGGGTTTGTGGTCACTTCCACCAAGTTTGTTGAGAACCTTCTTGTGGTTTTGACGTACAGGTCGTTGTGGCGACACCAGATCAGGAGTTGATGTGGTCATCCAGCGTCTAGAGTAAAAGGTAGGTTCATCGTCTTCCTCATTAAAAGATGAAGATGGGTGTCAGTCTCCCAGTCTTCCACTTCTTCACCTCTTCTGTCCGTTTCTTGATAGCCCCATCTCACTGATGACTGTTGAATTCACCCAGCACCATGTACCACACAGTTATTGTCTGGTATATCCATGTATGTGAGGGAAAGATCACGGTTTTGAGGGCAATAGACATTGAAGATCCTGATGTTGTGTTCTCCAAGGACTATGTCAACTCTAAGGATCTCTGCTGTTGATCGGTGTTGATCTTGAGTTCTTGTGCAGCAATCGAGTTACGCACCAAAATCAACACCCCTCCTTTGTGTCTCTCCTCACGATCAAACCTTACGGTCTCGTAACCTCTCACTTGAAAACGATGGTTTTCGAGCAAGTGTGTCTCTTGTACACACGCAGTGTCAATATTCTCTTTGTGCATCCTTTCTGCCAGGTCAAGTGTCTTCCTGTGCACCCCTTCTGCATTCCATTGGAGAATGTTAAGTGTTTTGGGGGGGTTGGCATCTTGGCACTGGCAGAAGAATAAGGCTATTTCTGTCGCATAGGCCTATGGAATGTCGTTCGATCACTGGTAACTTGGGGTGGGCCCTTTTGAGGCATAGGGCCCGGCTCCTGACCTCCCTAGCGAGTCTCCGAGGGTCGAGCGCCACATCGAGATATTTTGGACTGGATCATCATGGAAGCGTAAATGCGTGATATCGTGGTTTTAGTTTCGCCAGTGACCCGATACCACCGTCTTCAGCTGGAGTTTTCTTTCGGGGTATCTCACCCTTAGCTCCAGGCCAGTAAGTCCTACCCTGGGAGCACAGGGGGGATTGATGTCGGGGATCCCACCCACGGCTAGAGGTTATAGTGCGCCTCTTATTCGTATGATGCACCCGTCATCGGACATATGGGGTATTTCTTGAGTGTAACAGTGCCGCTTGTTACCCCGCCCCGTCCTTGTCAATGCATCGCCAGTTGGTCTGCGACTGCATTATTTGTCCAGTCAACCGAAGTTGCCTGACTTAGTTTGCAGCTGACCTCCATATCTGAAGGTCGTTCCCAAATCCGCCACCTGGGCCCGCACCTGGTTGGGGAGGGTGCCCCACAAAAGAACCCCCCCAACGCTGAGTGTAGAGAAACTTTCCCCTTTTCCAAGGCAAAAAGTACTGAAAAAGGGGAAAAGAAGAAAAAAGAACCTTTCTTGATTTTTTACAGCCATGCAGGTTTCCTCGGGGGGGGCCCTTGTCTGGGAGAACAAAAATTTAATCTTTAAAATTAAAAAACTAAGAACAAAAAAAAGCCCCTGCACCCCCCGATGGAAAAATTTTTTGGGGAAAATTATTAAAACAATTTTGGAAAAAAAATTTGATTTTTGGGGTAAAAATTTAATTTTTTTTGTTTTTGGTAAATTTATTTTTTTTTAAATTGTGGGAAAAACCCCATTGGGGGCCTTCCCGGGATTAGTTGGGAAAATTCTTGTAAAGCGGGCATCGGGAAACTTGTTGTATTTCAGAAAAGGAGGGCCCCTTGCATCACAAGAAGATGGTCTTTTAAACAGGGAAGGGGGGGGGCCCAAATGATTGGTTTTAAAAATATCTTCGTATCTTGTATTCCTTTCTATTAATTAGTTTAGGGGCTGCTACTAAAGTTTTTGCAAAGCGGGGCGAGATATGCTTTGTTTTTAATTTTCCCAAGGGATTCCCAAAATACTTTTACAGTAGTTAACTTGGGAAAAATATTAAACCTTTTTTTATGATAAATTAAAAACCCAAATGCTCTTTTTTAGTCTAAACGGGGGGGGGTGGGGGGGGGGGGGGGGGGGAAGGGGGGGGTTTGGGGGTTCCTGTGCTACTTGCTAAAAAGGGTTTAAATTTTGTATGCTCAAAAAGGGTTTTTTTTGGGAGCCCCACATGACAACAACGTATGGTCCGTTTAGGGAAAACCCCCCCGGACGTTACCCCCATTTAAAAAATTTCACGAGTGAAATTGTTTTGGGATTCTGGAAAAAGGGACACCCGGGGAAATGAATAAAAAAAGGTTTTTCTTTGAGAGCTTACAAAATTTAAAATTTCGTTAGTTTCAAGTGGAAAATCAAAGGGGCGTCGGGGTGTTCGAAATATTTTTCAAAATGGTTTTAAAATTTGTAGGGGCTGAACCAGGATGTGGAAAATTTAAAATTTTTTTTGAAAACTTTTCGTCAAAGATTTGGGGTGTTTTTTTAAAAACTAAAGGAATGTGATTTTCAGGAGGGGGTTTCATGCTCCGGGCGTTTGTAATTGAATCTTGTTAATGAAAAGTTCAACAGTCTTTTTGTTTCTAGGTACCACCCAATTTTTTGGGATGGCAGGTTTCATCATTTATGTTTTGAAAAATTGTTTGGGTCTTTTAAACCCGGGTTTCCGCCAAAACCCGGGATCCCGGGTTCCCATCCAATTCTTTTAAAAATTGCAGCTTCTACATGTATTTTTGCCACGGGCAAAAATTTGTTTTGATTACAACTTTAAAGATCAACCAATTGCAGTTTCCCTTTAAATTATTTCCCTTGTTTTTCTTTCGCAGTTGTTGACTGCAGGTTACAACAACCCGTTTGGCCCAAAATCGGCGATTGGGGGGGTACCTCGATCTGGTAATGGCGGTTTCCCCACCATTCGGTAAATGACAGATTCTTTCTTGTGGTGAGAAAAGGATTCATCGTGTGGTGTTAAACCAGGTTCCATCGTGTGGTGATGACGGGTTCCCCCCTTTTGGGGTGGGAAAATTTCTATCGCCCTGGTGATGCGGTTCATCAGTTTGGTGAGACGGGTTCCACAGTCGGGTAAGGGAAGGTTCCATAGTCTGGTAAAGCCCACGTTCCACCCTTGGGGTGTTGACGTTTTTCATCAGTCGGGGTGATGACACTTTCCACCCCGGGTGATGACAGGTTCTATCGTGGGGTGTTTGACGGGTTCCAACGTCTGGTGAAAAAAGGGTTCCATCGTTGGTGATGAAAAGTTCCATCGTCTGGGATGACAGTTCAAATCTTTGGTGATGACACTTTCCCCTCCGCCCGGTGAGACAGGTTCCCCCCAGTCGGGGGGACGGGTTTTCCTTTCGTGTGGTGAGACAGGTTCCATCAGTCGGTGATGACAGGTTCCATCAGTTGGTGAGGGACAGATTCTATCAGTCGGGTTGATGACGGTTCCACCCGGGTTTTGGTGATGACGGGTTTCCTTCGTCTGAAAATTTGACAAAATTTCTATCAGTCGGGTTGACAGGTTTTTTCCATTCTGGTGATGACAGGTTCCCCCGCTGGGATGCCGGGTTTTCCCTTCATTTCTGGTGAACGAATATTTTTTTCATCTGGTATGCGGGTTTCCTTTCTTTGGTGATGACAAAATTTTCATCAGTTGGTGTTGACGGTTTCCCCAAACCCCTGGTAAATGACGGTTCTACCCGTGGGGTGTTGCAGGTTCCTTTCAGCGGGTTGAGACGGTTTTCCAAACAGTCTGGTGTTGACAGTTTTCATAAAGTTTTGGTGATGACGGGGCCCTTATTCGGGTATGCCCGGTTCCCAAACAGTCAATGATGACAGTTTTCAATCTTTGGTGAGACATTTTTTCCCTTTTCCCGGGGCAGGTTCCCCCATCGGGGAATAAAAGGGTTTCCTTCAGTCTGGTGATGCAGTTTGAACAGATTTATCAGTCTGGTAAAGCCCGGTTTTCCTTTCAGTCTGGTTGCCCGGTTCCATCAGCCCTGGGGGGGAGGGGACGGTTCTTTCATTTGGGGTGTTAAACAGGTTCCATCAGTCTGGTGGGGCCCAGTTTCTTTCGCCCGGTGAGGGCAGGTTCCATCAGCTGGTGTTTGGAAAAAGGTTTCCATCAGTGGGGTTTGATGACAGGTTCCACCCAGTTGGTGTTGCCCGGATTTATAGTCGGTGTTGACAGGTTCCATCATCTGGTGATGACAGGTTCTTTCAGTGGGGGTGATAAAAGGGTTCCACCTTTTCTGGGATGACAGATTCTATCAGTCTGGTGATGACAGGTTCCCCTTTCCCTTGGAGGGACAGATTCTATCGCCCGGGTGTTGAAAGGTCCCTTTCAGTCTGGTGATGACAGTTTAAAACATTTGGGGTGATGACGGTTTTCCATCGCCCCGGGTGCAGGCGGCCCCCGGCCCCACTCAGAGCCACGCTTTTTAGTTCGCTCAACGTTGGCCTTTTGCCCCCAGTTTAGGCAGTAACCATCAGCCACCGCATTTCCCTGGGGGGATTCTGCAACATCATTAATTTAATTTTTACTGTACAGTTTTTTTAGCTAAAATTTCTGTGTGGAGAAATTACCCCGTAGTATTTGAAAATGTGAAAAAAACTGGCATTTCGATAAGCTCGTGAGTACCATAATTAAGCATGTGTTTAAAACTTTCTGACAGAACTTTGCGACCCCCAGCGCGTGCGTGCGTCTTTTTGGCTGATGTTTTTTTTAACCAAAAGTAGGTCAAACATTGGGAAGAAACTTTGTGAATAAAAGTTGGTTTTTGAAAAGGGGGGTTTATTCCACCATTGTTAACAAAAATTTTTCCCTTAATTGTTGCTCCCTTTTTATATGTCTTTGGTTCCCTGTAGAGCCCCAAAAAGGGAAAATTTAAAGGGGGAAACGAAGAGATAACAAAATTTAACTCCCAAGCAAAATACCCAACGAAAACAGTAGGGTATTTGGCCCCTAACAGTTTAAAGTAAATTTTTATCAAAATTATAATAAAAAGGAACATTTAGGGGGGCGCTTAACCCTTTAAAAAAAAACCCCCCTAAGCCCCTTTCCCAGCATAAGCCCAAACCCCACAAAACAAAACCCCACACCACACACCCCACCAACCCCCCCCAACACCAAAACCCCCCCCCCACCCCCCCCCAAAAAACCCCCACACACACCGCACCCACCCACCCCCAGCAAAGGGAAACCCGAATAAATATTTTTTGGAAAAAGGGGTTTTTTTTGAGGGGGCCTTGAAAAAGAAAGCCGTTTGTTTCGGAGTGCAGGGGGTTGTTTCCAGCAAAAGGGACCTGAAAAAAAAAAAGGCCCGTTCCCCAAGGTTCTGGCTAAAAACCGGGGGAAATCGAAAAGTGAGAAAAAAGGGGGAAATACCGCGAAGAAGTCGGAAGGAGTATAGGTCGACAAAATTTTTAAAGAGAAAAAAGGGGGGGCCCACCCCAAGCCTTGGGTACCCGGAGCAAGAAAGTTGTACTTAAAAGCGTTTTTCAACAGGAAGCCGGGCAAGTTTTAAGAAAGGGAAAAGGGGTTTTCGGAGTTTTTGAGACAAGGCGAGGGCCCTTTTATTTTGGTTTTCTCCCTTTTTCCCAAGGGATTTCCTGTGGCCACCCCAGCAAAAAGAGAATTTACAGTAGTCAAGTTTTAAAAAGAATGAACCCAAAACCCGAGTCTTGGGGGGCTTCCCAGACAGAAGGTGGCGCCCCGAACGATTCGCCCGCAAGCCCAAGTAGAAAAGCACGGAAATAGAAAAAATTTTGTTTTGAAAGAGATTTGTCGTCCGGCCCAACCCAGTTTTCGCCCCGTGGTGAGGCTGAATGGGGGTTCCCCTTTGGACAGAAGAAGGAAAAAGGTTTTTCCCAAGGCCTTTTTGGGGGAAAATGAAGCCCCTTTCCTTTTGTCAAAAAAAAAACTAAATTGGTTCCCAAGCCCACCAGGCCTTTATGCCCAAAAGAGCGAGCGGAGCGCAAGGGGAAGGGGGGAGAGGGGTGTCCCCAGAAATGTCCCTTTTGAATTGCCCAAAGGAGCAGTTTTTTTGGAAATGCCTGGGGTAAAATGCCGGAAAAGGGTTTGGGAAAAATTAAAAAAAACCCGAAGGGCCCAAAGGGGACAGACCCTTGGGGGAAACCACCAAAAATTAAATCAGCAGGTTTTGGGAAAAAACCCCTTTCCCCGGGGTTTGGGTTCGCCCCGAAAGGAAGGAAGAAAAACCCCCCCCGCTTGGAAGAACCCAAAACCGTTTTTTGGTCTAGTGGGTGGGGGGAGGACCCAATGGGCAAGGCAGGGGAAAGTAAAGAAAAAAGCCCGGGTAAAACCCCCCCATTTTCCAAGGGGAAAATTTTTTTAAATTTTCAGGGAGAAGTTTCTGCCCTTTTCCCCGTGCGATAGGCGGACTGCAACAAATAGGAAGTTTGTTTTGGGCCCAAGGGGGTTTTTTGGATTGGAGAATTTGCTTATTTTCCCCAATTATTTTTTAAAAAGGGAAAAGACAATTGGGGACAGGCGAAAATTTTTTTAAAAGGTTTTTCCCCGGGGTCAAAGGGGGGGTTTCTTCCCCAAAAAAAGGTGGGAAACCCCCCGCTTTCGTGCAGGTGGGCCCCCCCCCCAAAGTGAGAAAACCCATTTCCCAAAACCCCTAGGGTTTATATGGCAACAAAAAAAAATATTTTTTTTTTCCCAACCCCAAATACTATTTCTATGGGAAAATTAAAAATTAAAAGGGGTTGCTGGGGAAGTACCATTAGGGGTTTTTTATTTGTGGTTTTGTGTTTGTGGTGTTTGTGTGTGTGTGTGGGGGTTGTGTGTGTGGTGTGTTTTTGAGTTGTGTGGTGGAAGTGTGTTGTGTGTGGGGTTGGTGTGTGTGTGAGAGAGAGAGAGGAGAGAAAAGGGGGGGTGGGGGGGGGCCCAAAAGGTTTAAGGGAACAAAAGGGCCCTTCTCTCACGTCCCTTTAGCCTTTTAAGGATTTTGGTGAGATTGGGGAAAAGGTCAAAGGATAAAGGAAAATAAAAAAAAAAGATCCCCCCAACAGTCCCCCCCAGTTTGAGTTTGTTTTCTGAAAATTGAATTTTCCCCTTGTAAATTGTTCGGGAAAGATAGGGGGAAGTCCATAATAAAAATTTTGGTTGTTTTGGGCCCCCAAAAAATTTTTGAAAAATCGAAAAACCCCCCCAAAAATTTAACCCCTCCAAAAAAGGCCGTCCCTTGGCCGAATTTGAAAAAGCCTAAAAATTAGGGCCCCTGTTTGACCCCAGTTTAAACTTTTCCAGCCCGTGTGCGCTATGCCCCATTTTAAACCCGGGCAAGAAAAGGGGGAGACCGGGAAAAAAAGTTTAAAGAAATCTGCCGTTTCAACAGTATTCCCCAACCCCCCCCCGAAGTGCCCATCAAACTTTTGTTTCTTGAAGTGTAATTTTTCTTTTTCTGTCTAATCTAAAAGCCCCCTTCAACTCCGGCAAAAGCCCCTAGAACTGTATCAGGGACTGTCCCACCCTGGTCAATGAAGCTTTAAAATTCCAGTCAAAAAACAGTTTCCTTTGTGTCCCCACGGCCCCCCTTAAACCTCCCCCCAAAGTTTAAAGAGGCGCTCAGGGGCAGCCCTTTCCCCCTGGCTTTGAAAAAACCCGGGTTTTCCTTCAGAAAAAACCTCACCTTTGGTCCTAAAAGGCACCATGAAAACCCAAAGGGGGTTTTATTTAAACAAAACTTGCCCGCATTAAGCTCTCCAGCCCTTTTGAAAAAAATGACGGCCCCCATGCCAAACTGGGGAAAAAGCCGTTTTGTGCTGAAAAAAAATTAAAAAACCCTGGGAAAGCAAAAGGGTGAGCCCCGAACACCACCAGGAAGAAGCGACAAAAAAATTTGAACAAAATTCTTTAAATTTTTCAGGAACACTGAAAAAGTTGCGGCCAAACACCCGGGCACAAAAACTAAATTTGGCAAGCAAAGTCCCCCAAAATTGGTTTTTAAAAGAAGCGAAATGGGGTCACGAATCGAAACTCCCAAAACAAGGTCCCCCCTTCGTGCAGCATTTTGGCCTAAATTTTTTTTGACAAAGAACAGACGCCCCAACATTTCCCAAAGGAGGCTGGGGGTACAGTTTGCCGTGAACAAAAAAAAAAGGGGAAAAAACCCAAGCCCAAAGGCAGTTTTTTCAGAATTTAAAAGTCAGATGAAAAGTGTGGGGTTTTCGGAATGAGATCGTGGGTTAAAGGAAAACAGTTTCCCAAACCCTTCTGCAGGCAAAAGGAAATGCCCAGCTTTTTGTCACCAAACGGGCTGGAAATTTTTGACAAAAAAGGCCCATTTAAAAAGGCGGTTGAGATTTTTTAAAGAAACGAAATCTGGCCCCAGTTTGGGGTGACCTGGGGGGGTTCTTTTAAAAAGATGCTTCAAATAGAAAACCCCTGGGTGGGAACGCAAATTCAAAGCAAAAAACATCCTTTTGACCTTTGGGGAAAATTGAAGGAAAACCCCTGAAAACCTAGAAACTGTTGGACCCTTAAAAAGAGAAAATTTGGGAAGACCTTGAAAGCGGGAATGGGAGGCAAAAAAACTCGCCTTTTTCTCTTTTGGAGCCTTGATTTTTTAACCTAAAATGTTTGGACTGTCAGGGGGCACAGGGGATCCACCCGTGCCCTGTACTGCAAAACCCAAACAAGACACAAAAGCAGCTGCCCCTGAGAACAATGAAGGAACATCACCAGAGAAGGGTTCATCAAACAAAGGGACAACAGAAGAATAAGCGTGCAGGAAAAAAAAATAAAAAAGCCAAACTTTTCAACAAGTAAACAAAAAAACCAGTTTTAGCATAGAACTGAAAACGGTAAACACCTCCCTCCCACAATTTTGGGGGTTGTTGTAAAAAAAACCCCCCAGACCTGCTTGAAGATGAGTGCCATGTTTTGATGACGGCTGGCAAACTTTTTGGCTTCACTTGTGAATCACCTTGAAAATTGTGAGAATTTCTCAGTACTTTCAGGGCATGTAAAGGAATTAGAGCCTTTGGGAAAAAAAAAAGAACTGCTGAGAAAAACCCCATGCCAACCCGAAGTCAAACTAAAAAGGGGAACTTGAAAAAAGCATAAAAAAAACCCAAGGAAGAAGGGGGAAAAAATTTGAAATATCCCCAAATTTTCTTTCCCTTATTCCGTTCGGGCCAATCACAGAAAAATTTTAAAAGTTGTTTGGGGGCAAACAAGATCCCCCACAGGCTTTTTTTTTCCCGGGGGCCCTTTTTTGGGAACCATTGCAACAATATCTAAAAACCCCCAAAGTAAAAAAACATCTGTCGGGAGGGGTTAAAAAAAAGACAGGAAAATTCCAACTCGGGGCCCCCCATACTAAAAAACACCAGAAACTTTCCCGTGAAAATTTCCTGAGTGAATCCCCTCTTCCCCAAGTTTAAAGGGCCCGTATCGCTCAAAGACCATCTGGATAAAGGAGTTTAAAAGATACTAAAACCATCCTTAAGCGGAACATGGCCTTTTACGGAAAAGTTTCCCAAGACCCCATAAACCAAAACAACATCTGTTGGAAACATCACTGGGGTTTCCCGGGAAACAGACACGGGGGGGACAGGAGTGGCCGGGCGGGAGGAAGGGGGGGGGAGGCGGGGAGACACACCCAAAAATAAAAGACTTTTTTGAAAAGGGTTCTGGGGTTTAAAAAAAAACAGCAACAGCTAAAAGTCCTGCTCACAGAGCTTTCGGGACACGGGGGCACCACATTTTTCTTGGACTGATACGGGCCACCACGTGAGAAAAAAACACGGGACGATTACGGGGAAACTTTTTGAAAATTGTCATTTTGTACATTTTTTCCCCTTCGATCTTTATATTTTGTATTTAAACCCAAACTTCTAAGTATATTTTTCCCAGCAATTTTTAAGCAGATTCCCCAAAATTTCAGGCGAGAAAAGGGGAACAGGTTTTGAAAATTCTTATGTAAGATTTGTTGAAAAAAAAAAGCTTTAAAAGTACACCCCAACTGAAAAAAAAATTAAAATTATGTACAAATCATCCTTAAAATTTGTAAAGCTTTATAATGTTCCCTTTCAAGTTACTTTTGGGTTCACTGATACAATTTTAAAATTGCATGTTTTTTAAGGGGGTGTATAAATAAGGGTGAAATATTGACCTTTATTTCCAAAAATTATAAAAAATTTTAAAAAATTTTTTAAAGGGGGGTTTTTTTTTTAAATTGTTACATTTAATTTGGGAAACAAACTGCCCATAAAACTAAAGTTGTTTTTTTAAAAATTTTTTTTTTCCCCCCGGCCCAAAAGGGCCCTTCATAAAAAAGTGTGGGGTTGGGGGGGGGGAAAATGGGGGTGGGGGGGTTTGAAGGGGGGAGGGGGGACCCCAAGAAAAACCCCTGCCGGTGTCAAAATTTCTGTAACCCCAAGCCGCTAAATTGAGAGTGTAGGCCCCACCACGAGCCCTTCCCCGACAAGACGTTTGTGTTGTTTTAAAAGTGTTAGTGAACAGAAAATTTTGTTTGGAAGGGGAAAATTTTGCCCCCTCCCCCCATGGTTTTACCTTAAAGGGGTTTTCGTAGTACACACACGTGGTGTGTGGTGTGTGGTTGGTGTTGTGTGTGTTTTGGGGTGTGTGTGTTTTGGTGTGGGGCCCTCGTGCGTGCGTGCGTGGTGCTTTGCGTGCGTGCGTGTGGCTTTCGTTTTGTTGTGGGGGTTGGTTTTGGTGTGTGTGTGTGGGGTTTTGGTGTGTATGTGTGGTGAAAAAGAGGAGAAAACAGTGGTGGGGTGTGTGTTGTGTGTGTGTGTGGGTGTGTTCGGTTTTGTTCGTTAATCATGCATGCACGTCTTTTTAAATTCATTTTCTCTCTCTCTCTTCTCTTACCCCTCTTTTCCCCCCATACTCTCTCTTCTCTCTCTCTCTCTCCTCCCCTTTTCCCCTCTTCCCCCACCCCCCCCCCCCCCCCCTCTCCTCTCTCGGGTCTCTCTCTTTTTCCCCCCCCCCCCCCGGACCTAAATCGTCTCGTTGCCGTGTGCCTGTAATGTTTTTTTTTAGTTTTGTGGGGTGTGTGTGTGGGTTGTGTGTGGGTGGGGTGTGTGTGTGTGTGTATCTGTTTTGTTCTGGAAGTCAGCATGCACGTCTTTTCATTTTCGGGCTTCCTCTCTCTCTCTACCCCTCTCTCTCTCTCTCTCTTCTCTCCTCTCCTCCCCCCCCTTCCCCTCCCCCCCCCCACCTCATCTCGTATGCCGTTTTGCCGTGAATAAATTTTAAATTTTTTAGTGTGGGGGGTGTGTGGTTGGGGTGTGTGTGGAGAGGGGAGAGAGAGAGGGAGGGGAGAGAGGGGAGGAGAGAAAAAAAAGGGGAAAAGGAGGAGATTTTTTGTTCATTATGAGTCCCAAGCCAAACCCATGTGAAACTTGTTTTCTCGGGATCATTTTTTTAAAGGGTTTTTGAAAGTACAAAGCTATCTGTGCATGAGGTTTTCCCATAAGGGTGAAATTATTAATCAGTCCTCCCCCCCACCTCCACTCTCCTTCCACTCTACTGTGCATGTTTTATTTGTTTTTGTGTGAAACAAATTATCCGGCATTTCTTTTTCTTTAGGGTATGTATTCCAATCATCTTCCTCCCCACCCCCCCCCTCTCCCTCCTCTCTCTCTATGCCCAGTTTCTCCCCTCTCTCTCTCTCCTCTCTCTCTCTCTCTCTCTCTCTCTCTCCCCTTTTCTCTCCTCTCTCTCTCATTTTGGCATGCGGGGCCAAAGTACACTGTGCATTTTTTTTCTTCCCTATTGTTTTTATAAGGGGGTAAATTTGCGGCAGTGTTTGTGTAGTCATGTTTACTAAATTCATTCCTCTCTAAACTCTCTCTTTCTCCTCTCTCTTCTCTCCCCTCTCTCTCTCTCTCTCTCTCTCTCTCTCTCCCCCTTTTTTTTCTCAAAACACACAACACAACAACACACCCCAACACCCGATTTTAAAGGTTGCGGGGGAAGGGTATTTTTGTCAACCCGCTAGTCTTTTTTTTTTTTTCCCCCATTAGTCAGGCTGTTAAAAGTTGATACCTAAACCCACATCTGTAATGTTAATAATCATAATGAGGGTATTGACAGTAAGTTTCTGCTTTATGTACATATTGTGAGTGCGCGCACGCAGGCGTGCATGCGTGTGTGCGCGCGCGCGCGCGCGCGCGTGTGTGTGTGTGTGTGTGTGTGTGTGTGTGTGTGTGTGTGTGTGTGGTTGTGTGTTGTGCGCGCACGCACGCGTACGTGCGTGCGTGCGTGCATGTGTGAGAATTCAAGCGCTTCTGAACAGACACTTGTTCCAGCAAGCGAAGGATGGTGAATCTGTCTGGCACTTGACGATATTCCCACACTACTAACCTTCGAAGAAAATAGCTCACAGGGTGTTGTGGACAGAGACGATTCCGCTTTTCGGGGTTAAGCTCTCCAAGTCAAGCAAACTCCTGTGTGTAGTCGTTGTGTAAACATTGGTCAGCTATAGGCGCGATACAGACAGCAAAGCAATGTGTGGTTCGCTATTCTCCACGCTTACAGATACAAGACCGCTCACAGACCCGGCTTGTTGGCTTCGCACAATTTGTTTCTTCTGTTTTTCCGTCTCACGCTTTGGAAGACTTTGACTCAAGCGACTCAATGCAGCAGTAAGAACTGCCGTGGGTGATGACAGGTTCCATCAGTCTGATGATGACAGATTCTATCAGTCTGGTGATGACAGGTTCTACCATTCTGGTGATGACAGGTTCCATCAGTCTGGTGATGACAGGTTCCATCAGTCGGTGATGACAGTTTTCTATCAGTCTGGTGATGACAGGTTCCATCAGTCTGGCGATGACAGATTCTATCAGTCTGGTGATGACAGGTTCCACCAGTCTGGTGATGACAGATTCTATCAGTCTGGTGATGACAGGTTCCATCAGTCTGGTGATGACAGGTTTCTACCATTCTGGTGATGACAGGTTCCATCAGTGTGGTGATGACAGGTTCCATCAGTCTGGTGATGACAGGTTCTGCCATTCTGGTGATGACAGGTTCCATCAGTCTGGTGATGACAAGTTCCATCAGTCTGGTGATGACAGGTTCTACCATTCTGGTGATGACAGGTTCTACCATTCTGGTGATGACAGGTTCCACCATTCTGGTGATGACAGGTTCTACCATTCTCATGATGACAGGTTCTACTATTCTGGTGATGACAGGTTCTGCCATTCTGGTGATGACAGGTTCCACCATTCTGGTGATGAAAGGTTCCATCAGTCTGGTGATGACAGGTTCCATCAGTCTGGTGATGACAAGTTCCATCAGTCTGGTGATGACAGGTTCCACCATTCTGGTGATGACAGGTTCTACCATTCTGGTGATGACAGGTTCCATCTGTGTGGTGATGACTGGTTCTACCATTCTGGTCATGACATGTTCTTTCATTCTGGTGATGACAGGTTCCATCAGTCTGGTGATGACAGGTTCCATCAGTGTGGTGATGACAGGTTCCATCAGTGTGGTGATGACAGGTTCCATCAGTCTGGCGATGACCGGTTCCATCAGTGTGGTGATGACAGGTTCCATCAGTCTGGTGATGACAGGTTCCATCAGTCTGGTGATGACAGGTTCCATCAGTCTGGTGATGACAGGTTCCATCTGTGTAGTGATGACACCTTCCATCAGTCTGGTGATGACAGGTTCCATCATTCTGGTGATGACAGTTCCATCATGTAGTGATGACAGATTCTATCAGTCTGGTGATGACAAGTTCCATCAGTCTGGTGATGACAGGTTCCATCAGTCTGGTGATTACAGGTTCCACCATTCTGGTGATGACAGTTTCTACCATTCTGGTGATGACAGGTTCCATCTGTGTGGTGTTGACTGGTTCTACCATTCTGGTCATGACATGTTCTTTCATTCTGGTGATGACAGGTTCCATCAGTCTGGTGATGACAGGTTCCATCAGTCTGGTGATGACAGGTTCCATCAGTCTGGTGATGACAGGTTCCAACAGTGTGATGATGACAGGTTCCATCTGTGTAGTGATGACAGATTCTATCAGTCTTGTGATGACAGGTTCCATCAGTCTGGTGATGACAGGTTCCATCAGTGTAGTGATGACAGATTCTATCAGTCTGGTGATGACAGGTTCCATCAGTCTGGTGATGACAGGTTCCCATCAGTCTGGTGATGACAGGTTCCATCAGTGTGGTGATGACAGGTTCCATCAGTCTGGTGATGACAGGTTCCATCAGTGTGGTGATGACAGGTTCTACCATCCTGGTGATGACAGGTTCTACGATTCAGGTGATGACAGGTTCTACGATTCAGGTGATGACAGGTTCCATCAGTCTGGTGATGACAGGTCCCTTCGGGTGTAGTGATGACAGATTCTATTAGTGTGGTGATGACAGGTTCCATCAGTCTGGTGATGACAGGTTCTACCATTCTGGTGATGACAGGTTCTACTGTTCTGGTGATGACAGGTTCCATCTGTGTGGTGATGACAGGTTCCATCAGTGTTGTGATGACAGGTTCCACCATTCTGGTGATGACAGGTTCTACCATTCTCGTGATGACAGGTTCTGCCATTCTGGTGATGACAGGTTCCACCATTCTGGTGATGAAAGGTTCCATCAGTCTGGTGATGACAGGTTCCATCAGTCTGGTGATGACAGGTTCTACCATTCTGGTGATGACAGGTACCATCAGTCTGGTGATGACAGGTTCCATCAGTCTGGTGATTACAGGTTCTACCATTCTGGTGATGACAGGTTCCATCTGCGTGGTGATGACAGGTTCCATCAGTCTGGTGATGACAGGTTCTACCATTCTGGTGATGACAGGTTCCATCTGTCTGTTGATGACAGGTTCCATCAGTCTGATGACAGGTTCCATCAGTCTGGTGATGACAGGTTCCATCAATCTGGTGATGACAGATTCTATTAGAATGGTGATGACAGGTTCCATTCTGGTGATGACAGGTTCTACCATCATGGTGATGACAGGTTCTACCATTGTGGTGATGACAGGTTCTACCATTCTGGTGATGACAGGTTCTACCATTCTGGTGATGACAGGTTCTACCAATCTGGTGATGACAAGTTCTACCATTCTGGTGATGACAGGTTCCATCAGTCTGGTGATGACAGGTTCAAACCATTCTGGTGATGACAGGTTCTACCATTCTGGTGATGACAGGTGCTACCATTCTGATGATGACAGGTTCCATCAGTCTGGTGATGACAGGTTCTACCATCCTGGTGATGACAGGTTCTACCATTCTGGTGATGACAGGTTCCATCAGTGTGGTGATGACAGGTTCCATCAGTCTGGTGATGACAGGTTCTACCATTCTGGTGATGACAGGTTCTACTAGTCTGGTGATGACAGGTTCTACTAAGCTGGTGATGACGGGTTCTACTAGTCTGATGATGACAGGTTCCACCAGTCTGGTGATGACAGGTTCTACTAGTCTGGTGATGACAGGTTCACCATTCTGGTGATGACAGATTCTACCATTCTGGTGATGACAGGTTCCATCAGTCTGGTGATGACAGGTTCTACCATCCTGGTGATGACAGGTTCTACGATTCAGGTGATGACAGGTTCCATCAGTCTGGTGATGACAGGTTCTACGATTCTGGTGATGACATGTTCTACCATTCTGGAGATGACAGGTTCCATCAGTCTGGTGATGACAGGTTCCCTCAATCTGGTGATGACAGGTTCAACCATTCTGGTGATGACAGGTTCTACCATTCTGGAGATGACAGGTTCCATCAGTGTGGTGATGACAGGTTCTACCATTCTGGTGATGACAGGTTCTACCATTCTGGTGATGACAGGTTCTACCATTCTGGTGATGACAGGTTTCATCAGTCTGGTGATGACAGGTTCTACCATTCTGATGATGACAGGTTCTACCATTCTGATGATGACAGGTTCCATCAGTCTGGTGATGACAGGTTCCATCAGTCTGGTGATGACAGGTTCTTTCATTCTGGTGATGACATGTTCTACCATTCTGGTGATGACAGGTGCTACCATTCTGGAGGTTCTCCCATTCTGGCGATGACAGGTTCTACCATTCTGGTGATGACAGGTTCCATCAGTCTGATGATGACAGGTTCCATCAGTCTGGTGATGACAGTTTCCATCAGTCTGGTGATGACACGTTCTACCATTCTGGTGATTGCAGCGTCCACCAGTCTGGTAATTGTAAGTTCAATTAATCTCTTACTTGAACGTTCTGACGACCTTGTGATTGCAGGTTCCACCACTCTGTTGATTGTAGGCTCCACAAATCTGATAATACCAGGTTTCTCCATTTAGTTTTTGCACTTTCCGAAAGTCACTTAAAAAGTTTAGGTTCCAAAGGTCAATTGATTTCAGGTTCCGAGAATCGTTTGAGCTTATCTCCAAAAATCAGTTAATTGCAGGTCCCATCAATCTGATGATTATAAATTCCAAGAATGTTTTATTTGCAGTTTCGAAACGTAAAGTGATTACAGGTTCCAAGATGTTTTGGTTTTTTTACTGCAGGTTCCAGCAGTCAGTTGATTGCTCATACCAACAGTTTATTGAATGGAAGTTCCAACAACCTGTTGACGACAGAAACCAACCAGCTGTTAATTTACAGGTACCAACAATCTGTTGATTGCAGGCTCGAAGAACCTCTTACTAGATCCGGAGCTCGTGCAGACCTTGGGCAAAGACCCCAAACTCAAACCTGGCAACCTGGTGCAGGTGCAGTTCCTGGTGAAGGAAGCTCTGAAGAAGAAATGGTGTGTGTGTGTGTGTGTGTGTGTGTGTGTGTGTGGTGTTGTGTGTGTGTGTGTGTGTGTGTAGGTGAGAGAGACGGAGAGAGAGAGAGATAGAGAGAGAAGAGAGAGAGAGACAGACAGACAGACAGACAGACAGACAGACTGACAGACAGTTGTAAGATTCTAGAGCTGGCATTCGGTTAAGGACAAGAAATGCGCAATATTGTTATCATAATGAAAACAAACAAAAACATTCCACGAAAGCCCCGCTTTTCTGAACTTCCCTCTGCCCCTTTCCTCCTTATCCTCATCCCCTCCTCTTACCTCTACCCCCCAACTCCCGACCCCCTTCCACCGCCCCTTTGCCATCCCTCCCCTCCCAGGTGGATGGAATACGTTATGGACTGGCCCCTGCTAGAGGAAGTGCTGCAGAGCCGGCAGGGGCGTGACAATGCCTGGGCCCAGGCGCTCATCGAGGAGGAGCTGGGCGAAGGCTTCATCATGATGGACGACAACTGGCTGGAGGACGTGTCGCTCCTGGATCGCGAGGATCGCAGTTACTCTCTGACGCCGTCGGAAAGCTCCATGGATACCTCGGACTGGAATCTGCCGATTGTAGAAATTGGGAATTTGGGGGAACTCGGTCGTCTGCCCGAGGTGACGGAAAGCTGGTCAGAAATTGGTCAGTCGTTTTTTTTTTTTTTTTTTTTTTTTTTTTTAATTATCTATGGCTGTATTTCGGGGTTTTTTCTGTTAAAAAACTGAAGGGTTAGGGAAAATGTGAAGTGTGATTTTCCCGTATTAATGTTGCAGTTTGTGTGTGTGTGTGTGTGTGTGTGTGTGTGTGTGTGTGTGTGTGTGTGTGTGTGTGTGTGTGTGTGTGTGCTTTCAAAAGTAAAGGATGAAGTTAATCGAAATACATTGATAACACTTGACTGGGTCTTTTTAGGGAACAACTATGTAACGCTGTGTATTGTTTTTGTTTCCTTTTGACCCCCCTTTTGTTTCGGTCTTTGCTACTTTACCCTCAAATTACATAGTTGTTCAAAATACGTTTTCATACTGCCTCTCTCTCTCTCTCTCTCTGTATGTGTGTGTGTGTGTGTGTGTGTGTGTGTGTGTGTGTGTGTGTGTGTGTGTGGTGTGTGTGTGTGTGTGTGTGTGTGTGTGTGTGTGTGTGTGTGTGTGTGTGTGTGCGTGCTCGCGCGCTTGCGTGTGTGTGTTTGCGTGCGTGTCTGTGTGACCCCCTCTGGGTATTTGTCCACTAAGGAAGAATGATACGTGATGATGTTCTGATGCCTTCATCTCGGTATTCTGTTCATCACATGTTTGAGTTTTGTTACCGCTGTAGGAAATCATGGGCCGGATTACGGGAAACTATCCATGCTACATAATCATACTTTGTCAAAATTGTTTTCTGCCCAAACACAACCCTTTCATACAATACTGTGCTGGGTCTGGGGTTTTAGATTGACAAGCTGCTGTGTTTCTAGATCATGTTATAGTTAATTTTCGAAATGCAGCGACATAGAGAATGTGTAATGTGTTCCATTCGCAGGAGTCTGATGAGGAAATGAAGGAAAGAGATGCTGTCTGCCCAAACCATACGATATGTCCGTTTGTGTCATGTGTGCATGGTTGATAGGCCAACCGATTCGGCAACATACTGCTGAATGGTTTGTTGACCAAGAGATTAATTTATGGTTAGTTGGTAGGTTCCTTGTTGGTTTCTTGTTTGCTGGGCTGATTTTCTTTCATTGCTCTGGGTAAATGGATCATTTGAGTTATTGATTATCAAACTGATTGGCTGTTTAATTAATTGAATGATCGATTGGAATGGATGACACGTAACACAGCATGCACCCTGCCTGAGAAATGGAAAGAATGAAGGAAGTAAGGAAACTGAGTGAACGATATTGAAGGGTATTGACTGGATGACATGGTAAACGACTGAATGAAGCGCCAGCTGGCAGCTCTTCAGTCGGCACTATCCAGGTAGGCAACCGGCTGTGTAAACAAGTGTGGATTGTAAAGCGCTCAGAGCTTGGCCTCTAGCCGAGCATAGGCTATATGAGTATTTATAATAATGATAATAGTAATAATCATAATCATAATAATGATAATAACAGATTAACTAGCCAAAATGATTGATTGGTTTTTATTTCATTTCTCCTTTGTGTGAGAAACCAAGCGTTAATGGTTGATTGATTTTTCTTTTATCCCTTCTTGTGTGAGAAACCAAGCGTTAATGGTTGACTGATTTTTATTTCATTCCTCCTTTGTGTGAGAAACCAAACGTCAATGGTCTGACTGACTGAGTGAATGAGTGAATAGGTGATTTAACTGCTGTCCGACTGCCACACCTGATCGACCCATTTTTGTTTCCTTCCCTGCTGTTTTTACCAAGCTTGTACGTTTCACACTCGACTTGCCGGCATAAAGCTGGAGCGTAGAGCCCTCCCTCCTTCTGGTATGAACCCTCTGATCAGCGTTCCTTTCAGTTCTGGAATGCTACACTGATTCCTTTCTGTCACATTTTAAAGTAGACTTACACCCAACCGACCCGCTGACTTCTTGACTTCGGCGTCAATGGAACATTTGGAATATTTTTGCTTTTACTGCTAATGCCCCTTTAGCAAAATATTGAAAACGGAGTGGGGGCCGATGCATAGAGTGTTGCAGGTGATCATGTCATTCGTTCCACGTCCGCTGAAAGATTTTTTCATCGTAGTTCCCACGCTTTTTTTTTTTTTTTTTTGATGAAGTTCACGTGACGACCCAACTTCACACTTGGCAGCATCAAAGCCTGCCAGTTAAATAGTTTTCTATTAAAAAAAGAAAAAAAAATTAAGCCATCCAAATATGCTGTATTCCGTTACGGCTTGCAGTTGCATTTACTATCATTCTAGAGTGATTTTTATGCTCATGGATTGTGTGTTCATAATGAAATAATCGCCATTTATGGAGCTGCCATTCCTCATTAATGGTAGTGCATGTAATACGCTCTTCTGCTCCAAAACACAATAATATTAAAAGACAAGAATGACCGTTAGTAGCACTAATACAAAGTAATTACCGCTGAAACCAGTCAATAGAGCAAGCCACAAGAGAGAGAGAGAGAGAGGGGGGGGGGGTGCTTATGTCCGTGTATATGCATACCTTCGTGTAACTGCAGTTTTTGCTACGGATGATCATCTCTAAGAGAAAGAAAGACAGACAGACAGACAGACAGAGACAGGAGGAGGTAAAGGAAAGAGAACGTGTGTGCGTATGATTGAGGGTGTGCACACCTTCATGTATCTATGAGTGCATTCCGTATGCTTTGGTTTGTTTGATTTTGTGTGTGTGTGTGTGTGTGTGTGTGTGTGTGTGTGTGTGTGCGTGCGTGCGTGCGTGCGTGCGTGCGTGCGTGCGTACGTGCGTGCGTGCGTGCGTGCGTGTGTTCGTGCGTGCGCGCGCGCAGGACAGAGGAGCCAAAGGGGAGAGAGAAGGGAGGGAAGGGAGCAACCGCGTGTGTATGTGGTTACATCGATTTGTTGTAAAGCGTGATATGTCACTCTTACTTTGTTTTTGTTTTTATATGAATTATGTGAATTTAGGATACGTGTTTTCTTGCTTTTGGCAATTTGATTTTTTTGTTTGTCATGGGTATATGAGCGATCATATTGTAGATTCTCCTCTGAGATAAGAAAGTTGATTTGATTTGACTTGAATAAAATCAAAATCTCAAGCAGGTCAAATTTTAAGTGAAGAAACAATACGATTAGTCAGCAAGCTGAAATGGAAAGAAGATGAGAGAAAGGGAGAGATGGGAGGAAAGGGAGAACAGTTTAAGAGGGACAGACCGCGTGCAGTAGTACCCCAGCGCCAGTGACAGATTTATTCGTGTTCGGCTCACACGTACCAGGTGCGTAGGTGAACGACTACACGCGCCTGTCACAACAAATGATTGTCAATAGAGTGTCACAAACTCGGACATTCATCAAAACCCAGCTGATCTATGGGGAAAGAAGAGAGGAGTGGTTGAGGAGAAGTGAAGGGGGTGTTGAAGTAACGAGCCAGGCGACACGCAAGGACAGACACACAGGCTGCCTTAACCCTTCTGATTTGCTTAGTATGCCAACAGAGCTGAAGACAATAGCTGTTTATGTGACATAGTCACAAATACGTCACAAAAATCTGTGCTATGTCCGCAGCCCGAGTCTCAACTTAAGATCAGTTATTTTGTACCATAAACTACTGTGAAAAATACCCACTGATCCACAATAAAACTCAAAAGAAAAAAAAAAACTCAGACAAGCTATGCCTCTCTGACACATATTTGGCTGGGTCAGCCCACACTGAGAGGATGAGTGAATACTTGGGTAAAATAATTACTAGATGCCCCGGCTATCAAATACTAGTTAAACATCCCCTCAGTCTACTTGAACAGGCGCGTATCACGAATTCAATGGAAGCCAAGTCTAAAATGCCGCCTCATACAGAGACAGATCGAGGCTCTCCAGTCTGGGTCGTCAAGGTATCAGCTGTTACTTTCAAGCTGTAACGCAACAATGTATAACACATGTCAAAACCATCAAATACAGAGGCTTCATCTTTGGTCAGGTATAAATCTGACCCACCCGCTAGCGATCGATTGCCACCTGAGAAACCGCACGTGTGGGAGAGAATGTTTACATTACACACTCTGGGTGGACAGTCGTGAGTCTTATGGTGTAACCACTACTGCCACATCGACGCAAAGTGCACCCCACAGGCAGTCAATTTTCATACTGTGAACAGTTCATCGATTCACAATGTACTGAGCGTAAAGAACACTTATGAGCATTGTTTGAAAACCAGCGAGTGTCAAAAACAAGATGGCTTACTGAAACAAAAGTGCGACCACACACACACACACACACACACACACACACACACACACACATATATATATATCATTTTCATTTATGCCCGTCGCTCCAGGTGGAGCATAGGCCATCAACGACCCTTCGCCATCGCACTCTGTTCTGGGCTGTTCTGGTCATTCCAGTCCAGTTGGTCCCTTGTTGTTTCAACTCCGCCTCAGTGTCTCGTCTCCAGCTGTTGCGAGGCCGGCCTCTCTTTCTCTTTCCCTGCGGGTTCCAGGTCAGGGCTTGGCGTGTGGTGCTGGATGCTGGCTTCCTGAGGGTGTGTCCGATCTAGCCCCACTTCCTTCGCAGTATCTGCTTGGCCACTGGTTCCTGTCCCGCACGCTCCCACAGATCTTCGTTTCGGACCTTGTCCTGCCATCGGATTTTGTAGATGCGCCTCAGACAGGTGTTGAAGAATGTCTGAATCTTTGTTGCATCGTCTGTGTTGTTCGCCACGTCTCGCATCCGTAGAGCAGAACTGATTTCACATTGGAGTTGGAGATGCGGAGTTTGGTTCTTATGCTGATTCCTCCAGATGCCCAGATGTTCTTGAGCATGACGAAAGCTGCTCTTGCCTTGCCGATTCTGGCTGTGACGTCTCGGTCCGTGCCTCCTGTTGGTCAACCACGCTTCCCAGGTAGACGAAAGACTCCACCTCCCTGATGGGCTCTCCATCGACTGTGACTGGTGTGTTGGCAGTGGTGTTGATTTTCATCAGCTCGGTCTTCTTCCTGTTAATCTTGAGCCCTGTCCCGGCTGATGTGGTCTCCAAGCGAGTGGTCTTGTCCTGCATCTGGCTGTGGCTGTGTGACAGGAGCGCCAGGTCGTCAGCGAAGTCAAGGTCGTCGAGCTGCGTCCAGAGTGTCCACTGTATACCGTTGTTTCTGCCTGTTGTAGTGGTCTTCATGATCCAGTCAATGACCAGGAGGAAGAGGAACGGCGACAGCAGGCATCCCTGCCGAACTCCGGTCTTCACCTCGAAACTTTCGGACAGGTGGCCGGCGTGGGCAATCCTGCAGTTCATGTCCTGGTAGGTGCACCGGATGAGGGAGATGATCTTCTCGGGGACTCCGTAATGCCTCAGCAGCTTCCACAGCATCTCTCTGTCCACACTGTCGAAAGCCTTCTCATAATCTATGAAGTTGATGTAAAGGGGGGAGTTCCACTCCAGCGACTGCTCCACGATGATGCGCAGGCTAGCGATCTGGTCGGCACATGATTTGTTCTGCCGGAAGCCTGCCTGCTGGTCTCGGAGCTTGGGGTCGACAGCCTCTTTCATTCTCTCCAGTAGAACCCTGTTGAGAACCTTGCCTGGCGTTGACAGGAGCATGATCCCTCGGTAGTTGCTGCAGTCCCTGAGGTCTCCTTTCTTCGGCAGCTTGATGACGATTCCTTCTTTCCACTGAGCCGGTACCTCCTCCTTCTCCCAGATCTTGCTGAAGAGGCTGTATAGCATGTTGACAGCTGTCTCTATGTCTGCTTTGATGGCTTCTGCTGGTATCTCGTCCGGCCCTGCAGCCTTCCATTTTTCAGAGTCATGATGGCCTTCTTGATCTCTGCCTTTGAGGGTTTGTCACAGCTGATGGGCAGGTCTGTCTCTGCAGGTGGGATGTCTGGTGGTGCGTCAGGGGCGGGGCGGTTCAGCAGCTCCCTGAAGTGTTCTGCCCATCGTTTCAGCTGTTCCTCGGTTGTTGTCAGTGGGTTTCCGTTCTTGTCCTTCACTGGCTTGTCTGTCTGCTGGAACTTACCGTCAGCTTCTTGGTCACCAGGTACAGGTCCTTCAGATTCCCCTGTCCGGCTGCTGCCTCTGCTTGGCTGGCCAGGTCGTCAAAGTAGTCCCTCTTGTCCTTGATGCTCTTCTTTACTTCTCCGTTCGCTGCTGTGTGCTCTTCCTGTGCCTTTGCCCTAGCTGCTCTTGTTCGGCTCGTGTTCAGTGTAGCTTTCTTCTCTCTCCCTGTTTCCAACTTGTGATGGTGTCGGCAGAGATCCATTCTTTGTGCTGGGCCTTCTTCTTGCCAAGGATCTCTTCAAATGTGTCATGCCAGAGCTTCTTGCAGTGTTCCCACTGTGTCTCGATGTCCGTCTCACTGTCTTCTATCAGCTCTTGTAGCGGCTGGAACCTGTTGGAAAGGCTGATCTGGAATGCTGCTTGTGTGTCCCTGTTCCGGAGCAGTCCGACATTGTACCTTGTACGTGTGTTGTTGGTGTTGGTGAATCTCTTGAGGCGAAGTCTCACTGTTGTTAAAAGAAGGTGGTGGTCTGATGACACGTCAGTACCTCTCATCACTCGTACATCCCGCCATGATCTCCTGAATTTGCGGCTAATGCAGATGTGGTCAATCTGGTTCTCTATAAATAGAGAGAGAGAGAGAGAGAGAGAGAGAGAGAGAGACAGAGAGAGAGAGAGAGAGAGAGAGAGAGAGAGAGAGAATGGTACTGAGGATCAACGCAATCTTAAAAACAGTGCTCAACCACAGTGGGAGCGACATTTGTTATATTAAAAGCAAGTTGAAATCAAGCTGCTAAAAACATCTACAAATTTGTTTCACGCTGTGCGGTCGTCAGGATGTGATGAGCTTGTATTACCAGTGCCACGTATATATATAGCTAGCTGGCTTGCTGTTGTTTTTTTTCCCGTGCTACATGTGGTTCTCAGGTGTTGGTTTTATTCGCCGATAGGGACTTCCATCTGTGTCTGCAATTGTTAACCATTTCTGTTCTAACATTTAGAGTTGCCAACTGTGGTTTACATTAGTATAATGTATTTCTGTGTAGACATAGATTACATTTAAAAAAAAAATGTTTTTGTATGGTGCTGCTCTTTTAAGATTTTCCAAGATATGTTGTAGTCTATGTTTTTTATCTTTAAGTTTCCAAATATATTTACTCAATTCTGTTTCGTTTTTATATCTTTCTTTGTTGAATGATTGTTTATGGTTTGCATATCCAGTTTTGAATTGGTTTTCAGTGATACCTACATATGTTTCTTTTGCGTTCTCTGATGTTACAGTGGCTTGGTACACAATGTTGTTGTAAAATACAAAAAGGCTGGCAAGGCTACATATGATCACATCAGAAAGAAAGAAAAGGGACTTGTACACCAAATGGACCTAAGTGACAGAGTAGAGACCACAGCAGCTAGAGAAGCCTTTATTACACTTAAAGACCACAAACCCAATTTCTTGAACAACCCAACATGTAGATTGATAAACCCTTCCAAATCTGAACTAGGGAAAATTAGTATAAAAAAAATCTTAGAGAAAACCATAAAAAATATAAAAGAAAACACTGAACTCAATCTCTGGAAAAACACATATGAAGTAATACAATGGTTCAAAAAACTCAATGAACAAGAAAATACAGTTTTTATAACATTTGATATAGTAGATTTCTACCCATCTATAGATGAAAAGCTACTACCTAAAGCTATAAAATTTGCCAACAAGTACACAGAAATATTAGGGTCAGAAATGGAAATCATTTTCCACACAAAGAAAACTTTACTGCACAGTAAAAATGAAACCTGGATTAAGAACACAAGCAGGAATTCAACTTTCGATGTCACAATGGGATCATATGATGGTGCCGAAACTTGCGAGCTTGTCGGACTATTCATGTTATCCAATATTAAAAAACACTTGGAAAACAAACTGGACTGTACAGGGATGACGGCCGTGCTGCTCTGAATGACAACCCTAGGAATATTGAAAATAAGAAAAAAGAATTGTGTAAAATTTTCCACAACCAAAACTTAAAAATCACAATAGAAGGAAACAAAAAGATAGTGAACTATTTAGATATAACGTTAGACCTCAACCAACACACATATAAACCATACAAGAAACCAAATGATACACCTGTTTATGTAAACATCAAAAGCAATCACCCACCCTCCATACTGAAAACAATACCCAAAAGCATAAATAAAAGACTATCCAATTTGTCATGTAACGAAACAGTATTCAACAATGCTACAGCTGAATACCAAGAGGCGTTACATAAAAGTGGCTACAATTACAAACTATGATACGATCCAGACAATGATACAAAAAGACGCAGAAAGAACAGGAAAAGGAATATCATATGGTACAATCCCCCATATGATGCAAGAGTTAAAACAAATGTAGGGAAAGAATTCTTTAAAATCTTGACATCATCTTTCCCAAAAGACCATAAATTATGTAAGATATTCAACAAAAACAACATCAAATTATCATATTCATGTATGCCGAATCTTAAAAATGCCATCGATTCAGCAAACAAAATGAAAAGCAGCACAGAGAAAAAGGAGGGTAACGAAGGGAAATCTTGTAACTGTACCAAAAAAGAACACTGCCCCCTAAGCAACAAATGCCTTTACAACAACGTTGTGTACCAAGCCACTGTAACATCAGAGAACGCAAAAGAAACATATGCAGGTATCACTGAAAACCAATTCAAAACTGGATATGCAAACCATAAACAATCATTCAACAAAGAAAGATATAAAAACCAAACAGAATTGAGTAAATATATTTGGAAACTTAAAGATAAAAACATAGACTACAACATATCTTGGAAATCTTTAAAAGAGCATCACTATACAACAACATTTTAAAAAAATGTAATCTATGCCTTACAGAGAAATACATTATACTATGTAAACCACAGTTGGCAACTCTACATGTTAGAACAGAAATGGTTAACAATTGCAGATACAGATGGAAGTCCCTATCACGAATAAAACCAACACGTACCTGAGAACCACATGTAGCACGGGAAAAACAACAGCAAGCCAGCTAGCTATATATATACGTGGCACTGGCAATACAGCTCATCACATCCTGACGACCACACAGTGTGAAACAAATGTGTGATGTTTTTAGCAGCTTGATTTTAATTTGCTTTAATATAATTTAATTTTAATATCCTGAAGAGAGCAAGAGGCAAGAGGCTCGAAACAAGCTTGTTGATTTTAGCACTTCATTTTAGAAATAATTTTAACATATATATATATTAGGAGTTATATGTTAGTGAGTTTCCCTCCCTATTGGAGGATGTCTCTCCCCCTTGGAGAATATAAGCTAGCTGAAGGCTCATTTTGAGAAGCATTTATTTTATTTTTTTCCCCATCCACCCACTCAAGCACATACTGTTAGTTAGGCAGAATCATCTGCCACTGCAGGTATGAATGCGTTATCTCCCCCCATTTCTTCAATCTAAGACATAAGAGCAAGCTTTGTTATAATTCAATATTTCTTGCAGTCATTGCAATACCAAGCTGCTCTGTAAGTTGCTGGAACGGTGCTCGGTACTTATCCTTGGAATTTATTAGTTTGTTATATATATATATATATATATATCAATGTAGTTGCACAGTCTAAAACGATTCTAAAAGCGCTCAACCCCTTGGGAGCAACATTATATATATATATATATATATATATATAATATATATATATATATATATATATAGATGAAATACCCAAAGAGCCTAAAATGATTTTAAAAGTGCTCGACCCTTGGGGAGCAACATTAACCTTGAGTTTTAACCTTCCTTTTTAACATCATTGACAAATGTTGCTCCCAAGGGGTCGAGCACTTTTAAAATCATTTTAGGCTCTTTGGTTATATTCATCTTGATTGCTCCTCACGTTGAGCACTGTGGCCCGAAAGATTTTAAATGGAGGAAATCAATTTTAGGCAGTCAACAAAAAACATACCGTTCTCTAACCCACAATTCTACTTAAAAAGATTAATAGAACAAACCGAAAAGTTCGTACGCAATATGAGATGGAAAGCATTCTTTTCCTGAACCCGAATGCAAAAAAGAGGACAAAAACACCTACGATTTCAAATCATGGCGATCACCACCAGTCATAGACGATATGAAACCCTTTGAAGATCAAATGAAAAGAATGATAACCAATATTGAATTCAAAAAATCTAACAACGATTTCCAAACAACATTAAAAAACCAAATAAAACAAGTACAAAATGACAAAAAAATATTTGCGAAGGCTGACAAAACTAGCAATTACTACAAAATGGAACCAAAGGAATATTCTCAACTCCTTGACAAAAACATCCAGAAAAACTACAAAAAAGCTGACAAAAATTACATGACAGTATCCGCACTAAAGATAAAGAACTTGCAGAGCGCATAGACCTAAGTGACAGGATAGAAGCGACAGCAACAAAAGAAGCTTTCATAACACTCAAAGACCACAAACCCAACTTTCATAACAATCCAACATGCAGACTAATAAACCCATCGAAATCTGAATTAGGCAAAATAAGCAAGAAAATTCTGGAAAAAATAACAAAGGACATAAAATCAAACTCTGATTACAACCTCTGGAAGAACACATACGAAGTTATCCAATGGTTCAAAAACTCAATAAACAAAGTAATACAGTATTTATCACATTTGACATAGTAGACTTTTACCCATCCATAGATGAGGAACTACTCTCCAAAGCCCTGAAGTTTGCCAGTAACCACACAGACATAACAGGGTCAGAAATGGAAATCATTCTCCACACCAAGAAAACATTACTACACAGCAGAAATGAAACCTGGATCAGGAAAACCAACAGAAACTCAACATTCGACGTAACCATGGGTTCATATGATGGTGCAGAAACATGTGAACTGGTCGGACTATTCATGCTGTCCAACATCAAGAAAAAACTCGGAAAACAAGTCGGACTGTACAGAGACGATGGCCTTGCTGCACTAACAAACAACCCAAGAACCATCGAAAACAAGAAGAAAGAACTATGCAAAATCTTCCAAAACCACAACTTAAAGATCACCATTGAAGCAAACAAAAAGGTAGTGAACTACTTAGACATAACACTGGATCTCAACAACCATATATATAAACCATACAAGAAACCCAACGATACACCTCTTTATGTACACACCAAAAGTAACCATCCACCATCTGTATTAAAGACCATACCCCATGGCATAAACAAGAGACTATCAAACCTGTCATGCAATGAGAGAGTGTTCAACAATGCAGCAGTGGAATACCAGGAGGCACTACAAACAAGTGGATACAATTACAAACTACAATACAACCCGGACAACAACACAAATAAAAGCAAGAAAAATAGGAAAAGAAAAATCATATGGTATAACCCCCATACGACGGGAAACTCAAAACAAACATAGGGAAAGAATTCTTCAAAATCCTAGCAACTTCATTTCCAAAAGAGCACAAACTGTCCAAAATATTTAACAAAAACACTGTCAAACTATCGTACTCATGTATGCCCAACCTCAAAAACCTGATTGACGCATCCAACAAAATGAAAATCAACACAGCAAAGAAGGGTGAAGAAAGGAAATCTTGCAATTGCACGAGAAAGGAGCAGTGCCCACTAAACAATAAATGTCTCCACAACAACATTGTATACCAGGCTACTGTAACATCAGAAAATGAAAAAGAAACATACATAGGGATCACTGAAAACCACTTCAAAACCAGATATGCAAACCACAAACAGTCATTCAATAAAGAAAAATATAAAAACCAAACAGAACTGAGCAAATATATCTGGAAACTTAAAGACGCAAAAACAAGCTACAATATATCCTGGAAAATCATAAAAAGAGCATCACCATACAGCAATGTTTCAAAAAGGTGCAACCTATGTTTAAACTGAAAATGGTTAATACTATGCAAACCACACTTAGCAACTTTAAACACCAAACAGAAATAGTAAACAACTGCAGGCATAAATGGAAATCGTTGTTAGTGAACACATCCAAAACAAAAACCTGAAAGCCCCAAAAAACACGTGCAGCCAACCCGCACGTGCAAACAACCGCAAACGTGAGCCCACACGCTATATAACATCGGCGGTGGGCAAACAAAAACCATCCTGATGACAGCGCAACGCCGCTAGAAACAAATTTGTCGAGTTTTAACCTTGAGTTTTAACCTTCCTTTTTAACATCATTGACAGATATATATATAATATATATATATATATATTATATATAATATATATATATATATTGTTAAAATAAGTATTAAAAAAGGAATATATAAAAAATACACACGCGCACACACACACACACACACACACACACACACACACACACACACATGCAAAAACCTCCATGTTCACCATGACTGACGCATTTAATCGGGCCCAACTATTATGGTTCGCTCACCCGTCTCCCGCTCCATCGCTCCTCCCATTTCCCCTCTCCTCTCACCACACGCCACAACGAGGATTTTGCACTAAAACATTATCTAATCCATGTAAATGTTTTGAGGTCAACCATAAATTTGAGCCAGCTTTTAATATTAAAGTGATGATCAATTGATCAAAAGAACCACTCCCCACCAATTATTTCCCTTGTTTTAGAGGATTTTCACCGATGACATCACAATATTCAAGTATATGACCTTAACCGTACTTGACACACATTTCATGCCTTTACACTCACCCGTGACCCAATCTTTGCGTCAGGTGGTTTCCCAAGAATAGTCTGTCTGCTTGGAACGACCAGGTTTGGACCTTGATGGCCACATGAAAGAAAATGAAGAGAATCAACTTTCAAACACAATGAAGATTCTCAAAGCAATCTAACTGCGCTAGTCATAAATACTCAACTACTTAAGCAAGACCTTGGTGCATTATTTTTTGTTGTGCAGACTCCTCACGCCGGGGACCACCACCATCACCAGAACCACAAGGGCAGAAAGTGAAAAAAGAGAAGGACGTGAAGGGAAGAGTGCCCAAGAGGAAGAAGAAAGAGAAGAAGACGAAAGGGAAACAGACCGAGAGCCAGAAAGAATCAAGCCGGCAAAGACGAGGAGGGGGACCCGCGACTGTATACACACACAGAAAGTCCATCTTGACCGACAAAACCAGCGGAGAGAACCTGAAAAAAAGGGTGACTGTCTCGCGCTTTACAACGACGGGGGTCCAGCGGGCGGACCACAGCTTCCTGTCCACCCTGACCAGCAGCAGCAGCAGCAGTTTCAGCAGCAGCAGCAGCGTCGTCGAGGACATAGACGCCAGCACTAGCAGCAGTAGCCAGGCGGTGAACGCCATTCTCCACCGACTGGCGTCCATCCAGGCATGCGTTCCCGCCACAGGTATAAGGGGGGGGGGGGGGGGGGGTCAGGGGAGCAGGCAAGTGTAGGCGGGTGGAGGTTCAGTTGGGGCGGAGAGAAAGTGTACTGGGGAGGGGTGGAGAGAGAGGGGGGGGGGGGGAGAAAGAGACAGACAGGAAAGCAGAGGAGAGCGATTGAACGGGACATAGAAGGATGAGGGGAAGACAGACAAAAAGACAAGACTTGTTGAGAGAGAGAGAGATTCAGATGTTTTAATCATATATAGGCCATTGCCCCTCATAATGGGGAGTAACTGAACAATCATTTCACACAATGTTCTTTTATAAATACAAATGATAAGGTTAAAGATAACGTTTTATGAGATAGCAACTTGACACAGCTGAAACGCTTTATACAAGAAAATCGATAGTTTTCTGATGGTTCTTTCATGCTTGCATGCCAAAAGTAAACTTAATCGAAACAGGTTTGGAAATTTATTAAATTTTGCAGGAATATATTGCTGTCTTAAGCTACTTAGTGCTGGGCAACACAAAAAAATGGACCTCATCCTCTTTACTGTTTTTACACAGTGGGAGGATTAAATCGTTGTCATTGTGAGATCGATACTGGAAGCAATGCACAGCGATTTCTGAGACGCCAAGTCTGAATCTTGTCAATATAATTTTCAAATGTCTATCTTAATTCAGTAACAGATGAGTTTTCACTTCGGGAACTGTACAAAACATTCTGTACACACTAAATCTATTACTATTCTTAATATGGAAATCCCATTCCTGCCACCTACATAAATTCAATTTTTCCTTGAAATCATGTAAGAAAGCATTTATTTCCTGTACACCTTGATTTGTCCAAACTAATCCATATCCAAACATATACAACTTACAACGGATATTTGTAGCCCAACTTCTTTTATCACGTGAATCTAAATCGTGCAGCATCCTATAGGCTTTGCGTGGTAGTCTCGACTCGTCTATTCGAGTTAGTTTTAGACAGAATCGAATACATTTGACTACTGAGTTGATAAATATTGGATATCGATTCGTTTCCCCATATATTAGATCATTTGGCGTTTTCATCCCAAACCCTAAAAGCTTTTTAAGGGCAAACAGATGTATTTTTTCAGAATGCTGAGCAGCACCATAACTCAGCCCCATACTGAACCGTTGGTTGAATCTGTGTGTCAAATAACTTTCAATATAAACTGAGAGAATTGCATTTCAGTTCAGACAGTTTCTGTAGAATACACAACAAAGCACTTTTAGCTATGCTCGCCAAATCCTGACATGCAACAGAGAAACTCAGTCTTGTGGAGAAATAGATTCCTAAATACTTATATGCATTCACCACAGTTAACACAGCCCCATTGTAAGTCCATCTCTCTCTTGCTGCCAAGTAACCACCCTTCCTGAATACAACAATATTAGTTTTATTCATGTTTACGTGCAAATGCAGTGTTGATGCTGCCTGATACAAACTATTAAGTTGTGTCTGTTGGCCAATTACAGTTTCTGCTATCAACACTGTATCATCTGCCAGCAATAGGATAAACAATTCACAGTCACCTTGGGTAAAAGTAGCACCATGTCTCCCTCTTCTGATCACTTCTGAGGCTAACTCATTTATGAATAGTGAAAATAACACAGGACTAGTTATATCACCTTGTTTTACCCCTGAGTACAATTTATATAGTCAGTTAATTTTGCTCAGTTAACATGCCCTTATCAAATAGTGCATTGAATAGTTTCACAAAGAATTCAGTGACACGATTCCCAGATGTTTTTAACATTTCCCCAACTATACCATCTGGCCCAGCGGCTTTATTATTTTCTTAATCTATGTATTGCTAACATAACCTCTACCATTGATATGGGTCGATTCATTGACCTAAATCCTCTCCTTGTTCATTGACATCATCATGCGCATCCTCAATATTGTGTTCTTAACAGTTGTCTCCTCTTTCGAGCAAACTTTTGAAGTGCTTAAACCAGTCATCAGTCTAGTTGCAAAGCGAGACGACTGCAGGCGGAAATCTAAACAAATCTTAAATAAATGTTAGCGAACCGCCAGAGAACGTGGACAAACGAGTCACAAGACAAAACACGACGCGTTTCGACCTCTTAGGTCTTCGTCTGGTGATATATAAACGAATAAAACAACGACAATTCACTTAGCTTTGATCGCTTCAGATCGTTTAGGGTTCAGCGCAAGGAAGAAGGCGTTGAATGAGAACGAGGCTGTTGGAAGGGAAATAGTGAGTGAGTCAAAGTCGTAATGATGATAATAATATTACTGATAGGAATACTAATAATGGTCAAAATATTGGGGGGGAGGGGGGGGGGGGGGGAAGACAGGATTAATCTTGGTGTCAAATAGTATGGGTATGGGAGAAAGGAGAGTGGGTTAGAGGATTCTTAAGCAGCAGGGTTGCCGTGGCAACAGTCCCAGGGCGAAGGCGATTGAGATGTCAATGCTAGTGGTAGTATCAATACAAGCAATAGCATTACTGAATGATACTGCTAACACGATAGTGAAGGTTAAGGTAACGAAAGCATGATACAGAAACATATTTAAAAAATACATTTTTATAATAATCAAATAAATAAATAAAGGAAACATTTTAAAAAAATAATAAATAAATAAAAAACAAATATAATAATAAATTTAAAAAAATAAAAATAAAAATAAAATAAAAATAATGATAATAAATGCATGAATAAGATAGCTATAAGTTATGTGTGAGGTGAATAGTGGGAGATAAGGTAGTATGTGTGTGTGTTGTGGGAGGATATTGTGGGCTGAGATTGAAGTGGTGGGTTGTACATGTTACTTTAAGGTGTTGATGCTATGAGGGTGGAGGGAAGAAGGGGATGGGTTTACGTACTAACTGGGGGGGGGGAGGGGGAGGGGCAACATATTCACACCTATACACAAAATCTCTCTCTCTCTCTCTCTCTCTCTCTCTCTCTCTCCTCTCTCTCTCTCTCTCTCTCTCTCTCTCTCCTTCCCCCCCCCCCCCCTTCACTACCAACGATAAAGGAGATAGCATTCTATTCATTATGTGTGTGTGTGTATGTGTGTGTGAGTGAGTGTGAGTGTGTGTGTGTGTGTGTGTGTGTGTGTGTGTGTGTGTGTGTGTGTGTGTGTGTGTGTGTTCCATGTGTAATATCAGCCTTATTCATTGGTTACCCCCGCCTCCACCCCAACAACCGCCATACCCACCAACATCCCTACACACATCGTTACTAGGGCAGGGGGTGGGGTGGAGGGGGGGTAAGTCGATTGATGTAGCAAATGGAGAGACTCGGAGAGTGTAGGAAAAGGGAAGAGGATGATAGCTGCAACCTATGTCTGAGGTAAACAGAGGTAGGTGTGCGTAGGTGGAGGATATTTCAGGCTGGAGCTGCAGAGATGGAAGGGCACATACTACTTTTGGACGTTGATGCCATGAGGGTGGACGGTGCCCAGTTTGGCAATGAGATGAGATTCCTGCATAACGCGTTTGCATAAACCCAACAGCAAAAATCTGCTCTCTCACCAAACCAGACACCATCCTACATGGCCCCACAGGCTCTTTCACTATTAAACGCACTTTCTCCTGCCAGTTTGGCAATGAGATGAGATTCCTGCATAACGCGTTTGCATAAACCCAACTGCAAAATCTGCTCTCTCACCAAACCAGACACCACCCTACATGGCCCCACAGGCTCTTTCACTATTAAACGCACTTTCTCCTGCCAGAGCCACAACATTTGTATGCCATCCACTGTCAGCCGTGCCGTAAGATCTATGTAGGTGAGACATATCGCACACTTGAGACGCGCATCTCTGAACACCTGGCCGACATCCGCCACCATCGGCCCAAACCAGTCGCTCTACACTTCAACCATGCCCAACACAACATCAACCATGTCAAAGTCTTGGCACTTTGGCAATCTAAGAGTGACAACTTGGAACGCGTTATGCAGGAATCTCATCTCATTGCCAAACTGGGCACCGTCCACCCTCATGGCATCAACGTCCAAAAGTAGTATGTGCCCTTCCATCTCTGCAGCTCCAGCCTGAAATATCCTCCACCTACGCACACCCTACCTCTGTTTACCTCAGACATAGGTTGCAGCTATCATCCTCTTCCCTTTTCCTACACTCTCCGAGTCTCTCCATTTGCTACATCAATCGACTTGCCCCCCCTCCACCCCCCCCCCCCCTCCCCTAGTAACGATGTGTGTAGGGATGTTGGTGGGTATGGCGGTTGTTGGGGTGGAGGCGGGGGTAACCAATGAATAAGGCTGATATTACACATGGACACACACACACACACACACACACACACACACACAACACACACACACACACACACACACCTCACACTCACTCACACACACATACACACACACATAATGAATAGAATGCTATCTCCTTTATCGTTGGTCGTGAAGGGGGGGGGGGGGAGAGAGAGAGGAGAGAGAGAGAGAGAGAGAGAGAGAGAGAGAGATTTTGTGTATAGGTGTGAATATGTTGCCCCTCCCCCTCCCCCTCCCCCAGTTAGTACGTAAACCCATCCCCTTCTTCCTCCACCCTCATAGCATCAACACCTTAAAGTAACATGTACCAACCCACCACTTCAATCTCAGCCCACAATATCCTCCCACAACACACACACATACTACCTTATCTCCCACTATTCACCTCACACATAACTTATAACTATCCTATTTATGCATTTATTATCATTATTTTTATTTATTTATTTTTAATTTTTTATTTTTTTATTTTTAAATTTATTATTATTATTTTTTTTTTTAATGTTTCCTTTATTTATTTATTTGATTATTATAAAAATGTATTTTCTAAATATGTTTCTGTATCATGCTTTCGTTACCTTAACCTTCACTATCGTTGTTAGCAGTATCATTCAGTAATGCTATTGCTTGTATTGATACTACCACTAGCATTGACATCTCAATCGCCTTCGCCTCTGGGACTGTTGCCACGGCAACCCTGCTGCTTAAGAATCCTCTAACCCACTCTCCTTTCTCCCATACCCATACTATTTGACACCAAGATTAATCCTGTCTTCCCCCCCCCCCCCCCTCCCAATATTTTGACCATTATTAGTATTCCTATCAGTAATATTATTATCATCATTACGACTTTGACTCACTCACTATTTCCCTTCCGACAGCCTCGTTCTCATTCAACGCCTTCTTCCTTGCGCTGAACCCTAAACGATCTGAAGCGATCAAAGCTAAGTGAATTGTCGTTGTTTTATTCGTTTATATATCACCAGACGAAGACCTAAGAGGTCGAAACGCGTCGTGTTTTGTCTTGTGACTCGTTTGTCCACGTTCTCTGGGCGGTTCGCTAACATTTATTTAAGATCAGTCATCAGTCGTTATGTTATTAAGAGGGAGTTTTCTTTTATAGGAGATCTTTTCAACATTGCTCCAAAACTCCTTCTGATTATGTACAGAGGCAGCTAACTTCTCAGTTAAGAACTCATTATATTGTTTGTCTTTCCTTTTTAACAGATTTTTATATTTTGTTCTTGCTCTGCAAAAGGCATCACTATCTACTCGTTCTTTGGAAGTTAGACATATTCTCAGTAATGTCATAGCATATGCTTTATTATCTTTACATTCCTAGTCATATCAATCACTGGGTTTTTTTTTCAGTTGCGTTTAAATTGATTTTCTTTTTCATACAGCTTCCAGAATTTTTTTATATATTCATTAAACACATTCAAGGCATCGATCGTTACAGTTATGACTGATCAGATCAATAGCACGATCGAGTAATGCCAACCCTTCAGAGCAATTAAGAGCACAAATATATGACTGCTCCATATTACAGTTCTACACATATTTTCAATGAACTCATCTGTTTTATCTATATTTACACAGCTAGCATTGTTCTCCGTTAACTTGAAGTGTAGCTCCACTGGTAAATGATCTGATTCTAGCCTCTCTGAAACCATTTAATTTGCAAGAAGAAACAACGAATGGGGAAAAAATCTTTAGACAATAAAAAGTAATCATTGACACTATTGCCTGAATCAGATATACAAGTATAAATTTCCATCGAAATTTCCATCGCATAACCCATTAAGAATGCATAAACCAAGTGCAGTACACTTATTTAAAGATATTTTCCATAGCTGTCAAATACATGATCAGCTGATCTTCTTCCAGAAAATACAGAATGACTACCAACGTTAACACCATAATCATCATTGACTTTTGGTATGTCTGGAGAAATATTAGCTGTTCTGCTGTTCAAATCACCGAATAACATTACATATACGTCTTTATATTCAAGCATGCAGTCAAAAATACATTCTTCCAATGAACTTACGCCACTGCCAACGTCAAAGTGTACATAGTGGGGTGAACCCTCTGGTGGCATATATGAACAAATGTACAAAACATCTTCTGTAGCACCAAATAAACATTTGTCAATCAGGAATACAATTACATTGGGATGGTTCACATCGATTTCACATACAAGCGACATCAGTTCATTTCTTATTAAACAAATTATACCTCCAGAATGTCTGCCTAACCTCGTGAATTTGATAGCCTAACCTCGTGAATTTGATAGCAGGTTTTCTGAATACGGTGTATCCAGTAAAAACACACAATTGGACATGTTCAACAAATGTTTCAACCAAGCATAATATATGAAGTCAAATTCAAACAAGAAAGAAAGGAAGTCTCGACAATTCAGTTTGGAAAGAAGACCATTGATATTCCAGTGTAAGCAGGAAACATGTTTTATATTAGTTTTGTTATCTGTACATACATCATTACCTCTTTTATGTGTACATGTGTTAAGAGAGACACTCTATGGTTCTGTCTCTGTAACATTATGTGACACTGTCTCTTGATTTCCGTAGTTTTTCTCTTCTCTCTAAAGATAGGTTCTCTTCATGCAGGGTCAGATGATCAAAACAGTCAACATCTGCATCAACATCAGATTTTTTCATCAGAGACATATCCTCGTAAAAAAGTGAACAATCATTATTTGTATGAATAACATAATCTTTGTTTTGAGATGCCCCTTGTAACCATTTGAACAATCATCAGACGTGGCAGCATTATGATAATTCTTTTTAGACGACCCTGATCACAACTTCCAATAAAAACACCATCACTCAATGAACAATAATCAGTATAGCATAAAGGTCTTTGCTCTATTTTTCTTTCTTTGGATTGATTGTCTCCGAACACACGCAAAGGTAAATCACAACCACATTCATTCAGATAATCAGTATTATGTACGGAGCTAACAGTTTTATAAATAGGATCAAGCTTTTCACTTTCCCCCCGCGCCCAAACTCTCAAAAAACCTTAGAAAAGTAAATCTTAAATAAATGTTAGCGAACCGCCCAGAGAACGTGGACAAACGAGTCACAAGATAAAACGCAACGTGTTTCGACCTCTTAGGTCTTCCTCGGGTGATACATAAACGAATAAAACAACGAAAATTCACTTAGCTTTGATCGCTTCAGATCACTTAGGGTTCAGCGCAAGACCATTGATATTCCAGTGTAAGCAGGTGGTCAAAAATCATTGTAGCCCGTTTTCCCTCGCGCTGAACCCTAAGCGATCTGAAGCAATCAAAGCTAAGTGAATTTTCATTGTTTTATTCGTTTATGTATCACCCGAAGAAGACCTAAGAGGTCGAAACGCGTTGTGTTTTGTCTTGTGACTTGTTTGTCCACGTTTCTCTGGGCGGTTCGCTAACATTTATTTAAGATTTGTTTAGATTTCCGCCTGCAGTCGTCTCGCTTTGCAACTAGATCTTAGAAAAGTAGTTACAGACTCAGAATTAAAAAACTTACTGTAAGTAAGTTTTTGATTCGGAGTCTGTAACTACTTTTCTAATGTCGAATCCAGAATCCAGAAACCTATAGATATTCTTATCTAAAAAAAACGGTTTTTACATTTTCAGTCAATGCATCCTTCACAATGACAAGGTCGCATTCCTTATTTCTGTAGTTCCATGTTGCACGATTACATTTTACACGACTGGTTGATTTCACTGGTGTCACCACAGGCTGGCCACCCCCCTATTTGATTTCTATCAGGTTCTGTCCATCACCAAGTCCGTACTTTTTACCGTCTCTTAGCAGGTGGTCAAAAACCATTGTAGCCCGTTTTCCCTCGCTGCGTGCCTTCTTCAAATGAGGAGTCAGTTGCCTTCTAACCTCTCTGACGTGCAAGGAAAAGTCCTCGCCAATAAAAATCTGACCACCTTTCAGTCTGTTTTTGGCTTTCAAAATCTTCTTTTTCTCTTTGAAGAAGGTGCACCGTACTATGACAGGAGAGTTAAGTTTGGCATTGTGACGAGAGGTGGATGAGTGGTCGGTGGGTCCTCTAGGGGAAGGATTGGAAAAATTTCGCTATGAGAATTATCCTAACATTTCACCTCCACCCTCTCTCTTACTAGTGGTGGAAGGAGCAACTTTCCAGTACTAGTCATCGAAAGAAATTTATATTTGTTCCGGGTCTTGTTAAAATACTTTATAGTGGCTCTGAGATAAGTTTCCTTAGGCCTGTACTCTTAAAGTACTTGTAGCTCCAAGAGAAGAATTGAAGAGAGTTCAAACACTCAACATTTAATAGAACAACAGAGAGCTGACACAAGTTAAGTGCAGTTTCACACATCAACTTTACTTGCTTACACATAGGGAAGTTTATACGTGTCGGTTCCATAGGCTACATTTTAGTTCTCATTTGAACCACAACAATAAATGGCCCTTCCTCACTCCTACTTTACTTGCTTACACTCTATGCAGCCGCTTAAGTTAGAATACAGTGGGCCTGTCTAAGTTACTCTGAATGCATACTTTTATTACACATCGACTTCGCTTGCGTACACCCAGTGCAGTACCCAAAGTGGTACGACAGGTTCTCACTGTTTCATCACAAAGTGAGGGTAAGGGTCTGATGGATTTGTGTCCAGGGGGATTAATGGCTTATCTTGTATCGGAGAGGGTAGTTGATCTCTCCTGTGGCTGATGACTGCTCCTCCTGTGTAGACCTGTGGTACGGCTGGGCTGTGGTGTGTCTTCTCAACCAGTCTTGCCCAGTGGTTGTAGCTTAGCCCCAGTTTAAAGTGTAGCCATGGTGTCTGGCGTTTACCCGGTTCCTGGCATAGCCACAGAGTATGGTTTAGCCACAACTTGTAGCGTGACCACGATCCCAGTTCTGCGATAAAGAGAACTTGGTCTGTAGGTGAGAAGCTGATGGCTGGTTTGTCGAGTTCACACACTTACCCTTTCATCTTTCAGAAGAGGTGTGAGACTCAGCCAGCAAAGTTTTCTCTATGGCAGAGTTTCTACTTAACTATCAATCTCCACTTTTGTTTAAAGGCTGAGTTAAGCTTACAAAAGGGTAGGAGACAGTAATACAATGGTACACAGTTTCAGTCAAGCAACTCGTCCATGTTTCTTATGAATTAAATCACATTAACTTGGGCTACATTTAGTCCAAGTACACATGTGGTGTAGACTTAAAGTCATACACTACAAGTCATTCCAACAATCACCAGTATTTACAAAATCAGCTTAGCAGTTTTTAACCTAGCACAGGCATACTGTTTTTCTATTCTAAATTTATCATTCAGTTATCATCCTAACAGATGGAATTGTATACTGGCAAAAGTCAAGTTGAACACAAAGAAAGTGGTCAGATTGTTAACAAAGAATCATAACCACATGGAGAGAGCTTTTGCCATATGATGGTAAGCAAACTACTACACAGAATAATCATTCATCAGTTTGATAATGTCACTAAGTATTTGTACAAAGTTACAAGGTTAACCCACACAGCATACATAAAACCAATGCATAGATTCAAAAGTGATTTAGACTTGGGATCAAGAAGTAGGTTATCAGGCCTTCTCTCTGGTCGTCTGTCTTTCACTGTTCTGATCTACAGGCAGTCTTGAGGGGTCGATGAAGTTGCGACCCTATGTGTCTGGTATATGTATTCTAAACTGCCAAATCAGGTTTCTGATCTGGCTGACAAGGTGTCAGTCAAAACACGGGAGTGAGAGGGGGAGGGATCTATTCTTACCATTGGAAACCGTTTGAAGTTAGTGCCGAGTTCAGTGACCGGGAAATTTAACACGCGTAGACTGCAAATGTTAAATCAGACAATGCGGGTAAACACAGTGACATCATTTACCAGGGGTCCGCAGCACGCGGACGGTAGATATGAAAGAGAGAGGGGGGGGGGGGTGTTGGAGAAGGAGGGAGGTTTCCGGTAACTCTTTGTGGGAAGTGGGGCTGCACGTGGCTCAGGTGTGTGTGTGTGTGTGTGGAGAGAGCAGCAATGTGCCTTTGTGACATGGGGTGGGGGTGAAGATTGTGCTGGTAAGAGGGGGGGGGGGGGGGGTTGAGACGGGCAATTGTTACAATGCAATGTAAATTTCCTTGTGGTTGAAAGGGGACAGGAAGTGGGCCGAGAATAACAAAACGTGCCACGCATTTCCCGTGACGTAAACTTTCTCTTGTAAGAGATAGTGTTAAGTCGGGCAGCTCATGCCGTTATAAAAGAGAGAAGGGGGGGGGGGGGGGGGGGGGTTGGGAGAGTGGGCATAGATTTGAAATCTATTCTTCGGTAGGGGTTTGAGTAGGACCGATCGGATGAGTTTGTCAAGTTTTTCGTTACAGGCATTCGGACGATGAACACAGTCAAAATAAAAGTCTCCAGTTAAGTTTAGCTTGTCCACGATCAAGTCTTTCACCACACTTCACAATCTGATGGAGTTTTGTTTTGCCTGCAATGAAGTCCATAGAAAATTAAATTATTCCTCTTGGAACATCCCTCGAGGTCATCTGTCCTACGTTCCAGTTCCTGCACCTTCTTCCTCAGGTCTTCATTGTTGCCATGGAGATCATCGTTCTGGCACCATGGATCTTCAACCTCCTTCTTTAGGGAACGCATCTCTTCCTGCAGGGTAGAGAGACCATAACGGATGTCCTTGATGTCGCCCTTCATCTAATCAAACTGTAAGACATGATCTGGAGTAAGGACATCAGTTCGGTGTTGGAGGGTCCATGGGCAGGCGTTGAAGTTCCGAAGGTGCTAGTGGGAACGCTCTCAGTGTCTACACTAGCTCTGCATCCAACACTCGACAGGGTGCTCTGGTGCTGAGCATTCTTAGCTGGTCCTGGATTTTGTTCAATGTCTCCACACTGCAGCAGAAAACTCCACCAAAACAAAAGCACGAGGAGGCAACCTATGGTGACACCGCCCACTGTGGTTTTCATTTTCAGTGTACGAATAGCGAATCGCTTCCTCACTCACTTCAACATAAAGGCTATGTACACCGGGTAAAAAGAGCCACATCTCACTTGAAACTCGAGACTGGAAGATGGCATGTTACTTTATACAACTGTATGCAAGATCTTACAAACAGAAGTTTTCTCAATCCAGTGTAATTAAAGAATTAGTTTTTAGCAACTACATTACAACCTTCACCTCTGAACACAGTTCAGGTACCCCCCAGAGAGAGAGAGAGAGAGAGAGAGAGAGAGAGAGAGAATTAATTCATTCTTTGCTGATTTAAAGACTGATTTATTTCTTTAAAAAGCAGATAAAGCATTCACTTTATGTATTGTGTATTTTGTTAACTGTTGTTATCATTACCATTACAACCATTACTATTCGTACTAATGCTGTTACCGTTATGATTGTTATGATTAAATTTTCATCTCAAGAATTCTTCATTTGGTCACTTTGATTTTTTTTTCTGCTGTTACATTGTGCATGGCTATAAACAACGTAACATATAGCAGGTTTTCGGGGAGCGACAGATCAGAATCTGGGTGCAGCTGTGTAGAGACAGTTGTCGGCATGGGTGAGTTGGGAGAAATGCCTCTTGACAGGCGGAGGGGAGATGAATTTAGGACGGTGAAAACTGACACACAATGAAAACACCAACAAGACGTATGGGTGATCAGTCACTTCAGAAGCCCATACGATTTTGAGGAAAAGATGCATTCTTCCCATGTAAATTGTTATTATGACTGTGCCTTCACGTGAAATTGATAATGTTGTTGCTTCGTAGCTTCTTGTTCTTGATTTTGTTGTTGGACTCCTGTTGCACCATTACCTTAAATGCCACGAACATGCTTAGTGACACGGGGAAAACAGTATCTGTGACATGCACACTGAAATATAATGTTATGATTTCACAGCACACAGTATTGTGGTCTTTTGGCCGGTGATAATACTTCCATTCTTTCGAGTGACACTGGAATGCGAAATTGATTTTTTTTTAAATTCCCGAAATATGAACAGTGATTGTGTTTTCACGGGAAGAGAATACCTTTTCATATTGTTACTGTTTGACGTGAATAACCTCCTCATTTTTTATTTTATTTATTTATTTGAAAAAAAATCGGGGGTGGATGGAAGATAACCAAGAACTATGAAAGAAGGGAAGGAGATGAGGGCGAGATTAGGGGGAGGGGAAGGGAGGTGGGGGGAGGGAGACGAGAAGACCATGCCTGGCTGATGCTTGGCAACGCTTTTGACAGAGAGGGGGTGGTGGTGAGAAGAAGCGATCTGGAGATACACAAAGAGGAAGAAACAGTGGCGCACACAACACACACATTCTCTCTCTCTCTCTCTCTCTCTCTCTCTCTCTCTCTCTCTCTCTCTCTCTCTCTCTCTCTCTCTGTGACAGTGCCAGTCGGCGCGCCTAAGCCCAGCCATCGAGACAAGAAAGCTACTCGCGCAGGCAAGAAACACAAGAAGTCCAAAGGGTCGATAGGAAGCGTGGCTTCGGACACATCATCAGCATTGTCTGACTCAATTGGAGGTGAGGAGCTGCTGCTGCCCGAGCTCGGCGAGGGTGAGAAGCACAAGACGCCTTTGCAGTTGTTTGCCCAAGCTTATGAGCGAAAGAAGACCAAAGAAGCCGTCACTGCCGCCGCCGCTGCCACTGCCCTTGCATCCAGGCGCCGTCGGATGATGTCACGGACGGGAAGGAGGCGTAAGACGGACCAGAGCGCTATATCTGAAAGAATGGTCGCTCGGGTGATCAAGAGGACCAAGAATGTAAGTGGTTTTGGAGGCGTCAATATGGGTTCACACGCGTGCGCGCATGCGCACACACACACACACACACACACAGACACAGAGGGAGAGAGAGTGAGGGATAGTGTGTGTGTGTGCGCGCCACTGTTTCTTCCTTTTTGTGTATCTCCCTATCACTTCTTCTCACGACCACCTTCTCTTTGTCTGTCTGTCTGTCACTCTCTTGTGTGTGTGGGTGTGCAGTTGCATGTGATCTGGATGTGAGTGTACATGTGCGACTGCTTTGTGTGTGTGCACACATGCGTAGGAGAGAGAGAGAGAGGAGAGAGAGAGAGAGAGAGAGAGAGAGAGATTGTCAAGGGCGTTAAACCTCTCACAAAAGGCATTAAACGCTTAGAGGCAAAGGGACGTTATAGGTAGTATACAATTTGGTAACAGACCCATTAACCAGTGTGCCTTACCCATCGCACACGGTCAAACTGTGTCAAGGAGGACGAAGTGGTCAGGTGACAGATGGCACCAAGGTAGTAGAGAGTTTGGACCTGCCCGATAGCAAAAGGGGGGAGGGATGTGCCCACTAGGACCTCGGTGCACCAAGTGGGCGCTAAATGCTCAGTCAACTGAGGTTCTTTTGTAAAATGTCATTGAAGAGCAGGAGTCTTGGACTCGTTCGGATGGTATTGCCGTGGGTCACTTGGTTGGTTCTATTGTCAGGCTGGTTGAACGCGCGTGGACGTTGTTATCGTAGCCCTCTTTAAGATAATTACTGTGTTAAAGTGGCCTCCAAAGTCGGCGGGAATTTTCGATGTCCATCTGGTGCCAAGTGTTTGTTTGCTAATCAATTAGGTAGGGATGTGTGTAAATGCTGCTGTGTGGGAGAATGTAGCGAATGGAGAATTCAGGGTACTTGTGAATTAGGGGTTTGAGAAGCAGCATGGACAAAGGCGCGGCCTGAAGGGGAATCCTTTGTTTCCATCCCTATATAAACTGAGGGAGAACAACGTGCAGGGGAACAACACCACGAGAGAGAGAGAGAGAGAGAGAGAGAGAAGGAGAGAGAGGAGAGGAGTGAGCAGGACACAGGGTCGAGAGAAATGTGGTCTGGGAGATAGAAGAGACAGCAAAGTCTTAGGGTTAAAGACAAGCTGGAAGAGAAGAAAACTAAGTTTGAAGCCTAGAGGTGGGTGAAGACAGGCAAACTGAATTTGAACCCAGAGGTGGGTGAAGGAGACGAAGAAGAAGAGTTCTACGTCGAGATCCCAGCGACGACCACGAAGACCCAGTACTGAAACCTGGAGCCGGTCAGCCAAGGGCGTCACCATCAAGCAGTGCTGAAGAAGACTTGAAGAAACTTGTTCAAGAACTGTGGTGTGGTGTGAAAGCATGGTTGTGTGTGTGAAAACCTGGCCAGGTAAGAAGCCATTTTATTATAACCCGGGATTAGAAATATTGATCTTTATGTGTTGATGTGTGCATCTGTGCAATTGGATTTTTCATGTTTGATTATAAGTAGCATAGAAATTGTATTTCTTGTGCTCAGTCGTGTTAGGAGAGAAACGAATGCATGACATCCCATTCCAGAGAGAGGTGAATGTTTGGTGTGCGCATGAGTGTGCATATGCGTGTATAAGTGCAAAGATAACCTTGGTGTGCTAAGCCTGACTAATAATACATCAACTTAGTGCACTTAAGCAATACCATCACGATTTCCCCCGTCATGGACAAAGTGGCGAGCCTGCCAGGATTGCATGGCCCAAATTAGTTTTAGGAGGGAAACAAAGTGAGTACTAGAGTAGTACTGGGGCGAAGCGTCCACTAAAGCAATTTTAATTAGCTCTTCTAATTATTTCCTTTAGTTCTTTGAGTGTTGAGTATTAACTTGTGTGTAGGGTGGTTGTATTAATCAAAGGTCGTTCAGAGAAATGAAGAACGAGGTTCTAGTCTTAACTCTCACAGGAGCTGTGGTTTAAGATTAAGGCTCCTTTGTGCTAGGAACACTACCACTAGTTAGTGTACTCGTAACGTTTAGTAGATAAGCTGTGTACTAACGTATTCTGGGTTTATAAGCGTAACCGTTTTAGTGGTGCTAAAACATATTGGAAAAAAATGGCGGAAGAAAGTTTTACTCCCATTGAGAAACTGATGAGTTTCGGAGAGAAACTAGGATATACAGGAGATGAACTGTGTAAATTCATAGAGATTCAGCAGAAGACTGAGAGAGATGAAAGGGCTGAAAAAAGGGAAAGTTTCAAAAGGAACAGCTCGATGGTGTCAAAAGAAATCTAGAGGCAGAAAACTGCTGCGTTGAAGGCTAAAGCAGATGCAGAGAGTGCAGCGCCAAAGCAACAGCAGATGCTGAGACTGAGAGACTTAGACTTGAAACTGTTGTGTCGAAGGGTAAGGGCAGATGCAGAGAGAGCTAGAGCAGAAGCTAAAATCAGAGATTTTACCCAAAACAAATTGAGTTGGAAAGAATAAAATCTGAAAAATCGTAGTGAGATAAAACTCCAGTTTTGAGGCGGTAGGCCGCAGGCTACATTCCGCACCTAGACCTGAACTCCCATTTTTCAGAGAAGAAACGGATTCGATTGATGCCTATATCAGTCGTTTCGAATCGGTTTGCCGAGCACGAGGGCTGGCCCGAAGATGACTGGGCAATTAGCCTGTCTGCCTTGTCGACAGGCCGTGCGTTACACACCGTTTTACCTTCCCCAAAGGTGATCAGAGGGATTTTACAAGGTGAAACAAGCAGTACTAAAGGCATATGATTTGACTGAAGAAGGTTTCGGGGCGCAAGTTTCGCGAGGCGAGAATCGAACAGGGTGAGACCATACACACAATTTGGAGTTAGACGGGAAATCACTACTTTAACAAGTGGGTAGAACTTTGTGGAGTAGACAGTGATTTTAAAGGCCTCAAGACACTGGTGATGAAGGAACAGATACTTGAGGGGTTGTGGGCCGGGCCTCACAATCCACATCAGGGAAAGGGATGCAACCACAACAGCTGAAGTACTTCAGCAGCAGAGATTTCCCGGGAAGCGAGGCGTGACTTGCCTCAACAAGTGGAAACCCTGGAGGCATATCCAGAGGTTTAGCGGGCCAGCACTTGACTTGCACGATGGTCAGCAGTACACGCGCGTAAGCCTATCTTGTCATCTGGAGCAAACAAGGGTGAAGGCCCACGGGGTTAGGCTGTAGAAAAAACGCGCCTGCTACTTATGCAGTAAGAAGGCCACGTGATTAGGGGACTGCGATTTCGATCCAGAAAGCTGCATCAATGAGGGTCACGCAAGGAGAGGCAGACAGAAAAGGAAGAGGAAAATGACACGTGTTATTTTGTCTGGATTGTGCTGTATGTTCACAGATTCAGGCGATAACATGGAGGTGCACAAAGGCAGAGGGGGGGACATGTGTTTAAATGTCATTAGAGCTCTGGGTGCACTGGTGTAATGGTGAAGAGTCCCTGGTTAGAAGGGACAATTCACAGGTAAAGCCGAGGTGTAGACAAATGATGGAACACAGTAAAATTCAAAAGGGCCCCTGGTGTTCATTGATACACCATTCTATAGTGGAGTGTACAGGCTTTGGGTGTTCCAAAGCCGCCCTATGATTGGTAATTGGAAACATCCAGGAGCACGTGGCTTACGGAGACCCCGACCGTGATTTCTGTGTTGAATCAGGGAAAAGACATCATGGGAGAGGAAAGGCCCCGGGGAGTCACACACTCCAGAAAGCGTTGGAGCGTGTCCAGTGAGACTAACCCCTCACTACGGGCAGAGCAAAAAGGGCGATAACCGCTTAGAAAATTGTTTAGGCTCGTCACACAGGGAGAAGAAAGGTGTCAAGGAGGGCACCCTCGGTTTGAGCTAGAAGATGGGGTATTACACCGAAGTTTCACGCATTCAAGTTCGGGTAAGTTTGGGAAAAACAGATCGTTCTGCCTACAAACCGCAGAAAGGCGGTGATGTCCGAAAATCACGTGACGTCAGCTCGGCCATCTCGGGGAAGAAGGACACAGAAGATTGTGACGCGAGGGTACTACTAGCCTGGTGTCCTAGGGGATGTCAGGCGTTTCTGTGCACTTGCAACACATGCCCCGGGACACGCAATGGGGTGTGTACATAGAAAGCGATTTACCAGTCTCACAAAAAGGGGCAGTAGTCCAGTGAAATGGTCGTGCGAATTAGCAACTAGTGGTGTGCGTGTGTCTTTTGCAGTTTTTGTGTATGGGGTGATGTGGCTAGTTGCAAGCCACGTGTATGAAGAGAAGGGGAGAGAATTTCCGTAGAAACATAATGTTTATCTTCATATGGCCACACGCTTAGAGTGGTGGAGATCTCAGATTATGTTGATATTTGCTTGGATAGTGTGTATGTATTGATTTTTCTCTAATTTTTGTTGCAAGAAAAAACTTGCGTGCGTTCTCTGCTGTAAGTAGGTATTAGAGGCCTAGATTTTTGAGTTGGTTTAAATGAGAGAATTGTGAGAGTTTCAGCTCCTTGAAAGGGGTTTTAGCCAATGCAGGACATTGTCTTGAAGTGGGGGGGAATTTGTCAAGGGCGTTAAACCTCTCACAAAGGCATTAAACGCTTAGAGGCAAAGGGGCGTTGTACGTAGTATTTCCCAAAATTTGGTAATAGACCCAAAATTTAAACCAGTGTGCCTTACCCCTCGCAACACGGTCAAACGTGTCAAGGAGGACGAAGTGGTTTAGGTGACAGATGGCACTAAGGTAGTAGAGAGTTTGGACCTGCCCGATAGCAAAAGGGGGAGGGATTTAAACCCCTAGGACCTCGGTGCACCACGTGGGCGCTAAACGCTCAGTCAACTGGGGGTTCTTTGTCAACAGTCATTGAAGCGTAGGAGTCTTGGGGCTCGTTCGGATGGGTTTGACGGGGTCACTTGGTTGGTTCTATGTCAGGTGGTGAACGCGCGTGGACGTTGTTATCGTAGCCCTCTTTAGATGGTTACTGTGTTAAAGTGGCCTCCCAAAATCGCGGGGAAATTTTTGATGTCCATCTGGTGCCCAAGTGTTTGTTTGCTAATCAGTTAGGTAGGGATGTGTGTAAAGCTGCTGTGTGGGAGAATGTAGCGAATGGGGAATTCAGGGTACTGTGAAAATAGGGGTTTGAGAAGCAGCATGGACAAAGGGCGGCCGAAGGGAATCCTTTTTTTCCATCCATATAAACTGAGGGAGAACAACGTGCAGGGGAACAAACCACGAAGAGAGAGAGAGAGAGAGAGAGAAAAGAGAGAGAGAGAGAGAGAAGGGGAGGAGAGGAGTGAGCAGGACACAGGGTTGGAGAAACGTGGTCTGAGAGATAGAAAAGGGCAGCAAAGTCGTAGGGTTAAAGACAAGCTGGAAGAGAAGAAAACTAAGTTTGAAGCCCAGAGGTGGGTGAAGACAGGCAAACTGAATTTGAACCCAGAGGTGGGTGAAGGAGACGAAGAAGAAGAGTTCTACGTCGAGATCCCAGAGACACCCATGAAGACCCAGTACTGAAACCTGGAGCTGGTCAGCCAAGGGCGTCACCATCAAGCAGTGCTGAAGAAGACTTGAAGAAACTTGTTCAAGAACTGTGGTGTGGTGTGAAAGCGTGGTTGTGTATGTGAAAACCTGGCCAGGTAAGAAGCCATTTTATTATAACCCGGGATTAGGAAGTATTGATCTTTTATGTGTTGATTTGTGCATCTGTGCAATTGGATTTTTCATGTTTGATTTTAAGTAGCATAGAAATTGTATTTCTTGTGCTCAGTCGTGTTAGGATAGAAACGAATGTGTGACATCCCATTCCCAGAGAGAGGTGAATGTTTGGTGTGCGCATGAGTGTGCATATGCGTGTATGAGTGCAAAGATAACCTTGGTGTGTTAAGTCTGACTAATAATACATCAACTTAGTGCACTTAAGCAATACCATCACGATTTCCCCCGTCATGGACAGAGATTAAACATAATATAGTATTTGTTGGATCTTTGTGCATGGCTGTCTGTTCCCACGATCTTTATGACTGGCCTTAGACAGGATGCTGGGGCTGATAATATCCACAGTATGTTGTACTCCTGTCTCATTTATAGTGTCCCTCAACATTTCCAGACCCAGCATAGTAGGTATCTATTTCTTCTGGGATTTCCCCGAAGCCTTGGATATAAATCGGGGAAGTAAACATACTGCCTCATCTTGGAGTCACACCAAACGCAACCCACAGGTTGGGAAGTTTTTTTTTTAAATTGAAGAAGGAGGGAAAGATGTGCTCTAAACTTAAAAGGTCATTTAGATAGCGAGGCATTACATACCTCCTCTCTTCTCATTTGCAGCATAGTGAGAGTAGTGCCTGTGCCCTCTGCTTCGCTATCCTATCATTTCCAACTGATCCTCCAGATGAACCGGTACCCATTGGCAAGTTGTGGGGGGGGGGGACCTTTGTAGGTGGTAGAGCAAGGGCAGAATGCCTTTGTTTAACCCGAGACTCCGCCAGATATCTTGCAGCGTTGTGATGTCTACGAGACCATCAGAAGAAACGACAAAGAAACAGTGCTGGTGGGAAGTTGACTTTATTAGCTTTTCCTGAACTGGATCCAGATTTAGAATTATACATGAAAGACAGGACAACATTAACGTCAAACAGCTGATTAATACAGCTGGCTAAAACTGCGGCATAAAGTGACATACAGGTCCACGTAGCAGTAGGAAGAAACTCTTGGGGGATAGCTCGACAGCAGAAGGTCTTCAGAGAAGTGCTTCAGCCCTGAACTTCTTGAGGAATCCGGGCTGCAATCAGGCCATGACTCCTAGATGCCCTTATGCTGTCAGAGTTTGTCTTTCCCAATGGGATTTGAACCAGTAACTTCTGTGTGTAAGCACGTTTTCAGGCGTTGCCTTTTTAGACGAATGTCTTACCCATATTGCTATGCGACAAACGTTCTTAGCTGGGAAATTTAATCCTAAAGGAACCCAATTTTGTTACTCTTCGACCAGATCCAGCTTGCGGTTTTTTTCCTGTTGCCTCTGCCGTTGCCCTCAAGGTTCTGGTCGTATGCTAACCGGAAATCAAGAGCTGTTTCATGACGATATAGGCTTGCTAGCCTACAGACAACATTGCTTCAGCCAGTATGGCAAGGACTTTGTCTTGGAAGCCAGTTCCCATCAAGCTGCTGGCTAAACTGGCTTACTTCTCAGATCTGTAGATGTGAGCTTGCTCCACTCTGCTTTCGTGTGACACCGTGATATGAGTTCGATCAGAAACAATTGTCTGGGTGAATTTCAGTGGAGTAAAATATCGGGTCCAGTGCCTCTCCTCCTGATGATTTTTGGTTCGTTTTTCCCTTCTTGAAGGTATGCCATGAACTCTCAGTCATCAATTCCATCCAGTAAACCATGCTTCCATTCTCTGGATGTAAGAAAGAGCTGTTCCAGACTATGATTAGTGGCTCCTGCCCTGTAGAGCGTCGATGCTGATGATTTTCATGGCGTATTTGTTCCCCTGGCAGTGTAAACCGCATGTGCGATCTCTTTGAGCACTTGATTCTGTCTGCATATGTACCATCCCTGGGTTAACGTCGATTTGCATGAACTCTGAACATTTTCCACTGTTAACTTGCCCTGATATGGCAGGGCTACCTGAAGGGTTACCTGATTTTATCCGCGTCACCACGTTTGATTTCGAGAGCAGATGGTCATATACAGATCTGAGGATAAAGCTGATCTTGATAGGTGCCTTGTGCCATATGCCAGTCCAAATAAGTCTTCTTTGATGTGTGTTTTTCCAGTAGTGTAATGTCCCTGTTGGTCCTACTGGACTGCCTCCTGGATTTTCTTGGTATCCTTTTCTTTCTTGAACTCCAGTATGACCGTGTCTCTTTGCTTTCCATTTTGCCTTGAACCACCATCTCATTTTTGTCGACCACACGCCCAGTCTGTTGGTTTGCACGTGACCTGTTCTCTCCCTAATCTTAAGGTTTTCCTTTGCCATGTCCACTGCCTGCTTTACTTTCCATTTTCTGCCAGTCTTTAGCCTGGGCTGGATTGATCGCACAACCTTGACTTAAGTGTTGTTAAAAACCTTGCTTTGACCGCATTGTACCCTTCCAGGGTGGATTTCTTGGGTAGTTTCAGCATTGTTTGGCGGCAGTAGAGCACAACGCGAGACCAGATGGGATACTAATCCATTTCTTTTTAGTTATATGTTGATTTTGATCTCCGTTGACTCTGCTGTGCTGGTGCTGATATCATATTTGTATCGGTGGAGGTCAGAGGATTTTCGGGATTGGCATAAACTGCTGACACGAGACCCTGTGTTTGTCATAGAGTCCCCACTGAACTATCGCATGCAGACTTTCTTCTTCCATTTACTTGGTTTCTTTTGCCCTCTTTGTTTCTTTCAGGAAGTCATGATACCTTCGTCCAAGGCTCTTGATTTGTTTTTTGGGGGGTGGGTGGGGGGTGGGGGTGGGGATAGTGTTGTGAGAATGGCTTGTTGGCTGCAGTGAACATAACTGTTTCAGCCACTTTTCGTTTCTGCTGGAAGAGGATTCGTGCTAAAGAAACTAATTTGTCTGTATAAATGCTTCAGTATTTTACGTGCTTCATCATTTTCGTTAGAAAAGACTGTTGTGTCATCGATGAAAACATTTAGATGAGTCATTTTGTATCCACCCCCAAGGTTTGTTGAACCTTTACTACATATGGCTGCTTCCAAATGACCTGCATTGCCAACGCAATTACTATTGGAGAAAATGTACAGCCCGTTGCTATGCCGACTTCCTGACTGATCAAATCTGTTGTGTATTCCTTTGTGAGAACTCACTGAGAGGCTGTTGAAATACTTCATCAGCATTTCTGGGATGTTCTTTGAAGCATGATACATCGCGAGGGCCAATTAATTCGGATGGAACTAATGCATAAGCTCTTCGAGCTACACCATGTTGAGATCCTTTTTTCGGTGTCATGGCTCTTTCGATGGCTGCTCAAATCATAGTGGCATGTTCTGCACAGCCAGACACTTCCAGGATGCCTCCCTTCTGGACTGAGAAATCCAAGTACAAATTTGTAGCGACATAATTAGTCAGTGTGGCAGCCATGACAAAAGAAGATTTTCCTTCAACTTTCAGAGATTCCGCTGGTCTGAACAGGTTGTGTCAATCGACTTTCTCTCTTTTGGAATGCACACTCCATCCATTGGTCGCTTGGTTATTGACTTGGCATTATATTCCAAACGCAATGTCACCGTTCACGAATCCAAACCACTGTATAAACCTTTGTTGAGGACACACTCCGCTCCCGAGATATGCTTATCGTGTCAAGCGAACTCTCACCGTATCTAACGAACTCTCGAGAATTCAAATCATGTATAAACCAGTTTAGGCAGGATGTGTTTTCGGATGCGAGACGGCTATGCTCTGGAGAGTTTGGAGCAGCCTTTGCATGAGGCGGGCGTGTCTCGGGACTGGTTTGCATGCTAGAATACGATAGCTGCACGTGAACCCGATTCGTGATGAATAAAATTAGGATGACATGCTACGGGAATCTGTCCCATAATCTCGTTGCGTGAACCAGATGTCAACTATTTGACATTGCTGTACTGGCCATGAGCACATCCATCACGCAAAAGAGCTCATTCTTATCAACGACTGATCCAGATGCAGAAATCAGGTTTGTCGACAAAAGCCAGTCGAATCGGCTTTTGTCTAGAGCCATGTCATCGTGGTCCGTTAGAATGGTCTTGCCGTGAATTCCTTGTGGCAGGATACCTAAAAAGGTCTCACGGAAAAAAAGCATAGCTCAAGAAGGTGGTACCAACGCCTGATCATGCATATATGATGTATGATTCCATCGTTTTTGTTTTTTTAATTAACGCAATTATGTCGACCTTTTATATGAATTATGAATCAAACAATAGCATCAAAATGACCACGTGTCGCCCTAAAAGAAAATTTTAGTACCTTCACAGAGAGAAATAAAACTGAGTCGCGTAAAAATGAGTAAATGTCGCGTAGTGTTTGCCCGGAAAAGGATTCTAAAGGAATGGTGAATATAACAGAAATGTGTGTGTGTGTGTGTGTGTGTGTGTGTGTGTGTGTGTGTGTGTGTGTGTGTGCGCGCGCGCGCGCGCGCGCGCGTAACGCTGTAGCGGATTTTCCCCACTGTTCCGTGTTCTCTTTCTGGGGGACAGATGGATCTTCCTCTCTTCTTCTGCCTGCTGTCCCACCAGGGACACACGCCACCATCGAGGTGTCTTCCCTGTCCAAGGCCTTTCTCTTCTGCTTGCTGCGACTGATCGCCATCCTTTAAGCGTCCGCTTTTTGGTCCTCCATCCAAGATCAGTGAGAAACATTGTATGTTTACAGATGGACAAATGGCGCCAGGTGTTGAAGTTGATCAACGATTTCGTGCGATCTTTGAACGACCCCATAGAGATGCGTCTGTTTGAAGATTACTTACGACAAGAGGTGGACAAGGCCGAGGCTGCCAGCGAAAGTGAGTAAAACCTTCCCTCATGAATAGTGGGATCGAATTGTCTTTAAAAGATCGCAGTCCATAAAAAAGTGATTACCATCATGAAAACGGTGCTCATTAATAACTCCACGTCCTGGAGGTATTGATAGGTTTGGTAATATCCCATGAATATTGGAATATTTTGTCATATTTCCGGAATGCTGGAACCTGTGAGTTTAATCCCAAGAGTATTGAAATATTGATACCTATCTTGGGAACATTGAGGTATTAAATCGTACAGCGATATGTAAAGTTGCCTTTTGGGAGCACTGAAACATAAGATACAACACAGATGTGTGAAATATTGCGCTGCATCTCAAGAATATGAAACATTACAGACTGACCAGATTATTGAAAGATTAACTGGCATCCCTGCAGTACTGGAAATATACGGTAACGTCCCTATAATTTTGAGATTTTAAATCACATTTCAGCTGTGTTAAAGTAATAAGTGGTATCCCATGAGAACTGAAATATTAAGTTGTAACCTAAGAGTCAAAATACTGTGTTACAAACAAAGAAGGTTCAGATTTAAATTTCGTGAAAGAAGCATTGAAATACAGATTAACTAACCTGCAACACGCAACCATTAAATTATTATGTGGTGTTTTTGAGTACTAAAATATGAAGCCGCATTCCGAGAGAAATCAGATTGGTGCATCCTCAAAGAGTTCAAACAATATAATTTGCACCCAAAAGTATTCTGATATGAACCTGTCTTATGCCGGGAATACTCAAAATATTCAGGTTTAAATTTTAAATCCAATAGTTTTGATCCGTTCGCTTTGGCGTGAGACAAAAGCACGCATTCAACTTCAGAATCAGTGTGATGCAGACCGAGCGTGTACGCGAGCGTCTGTGTTATACAACTGAGCATAGCAACGCAAACGTGTGTATATTCTCTCACCCACCAACCCCATGCCCATTCCTCCCCCCTTCCCCCTTTCTCATTCATATATTCATTGTTTATTCATTCTACTTTCGTATTTTTCGTTTCTTCTTTCTGTCTTGAGGAAATGAAATATCAATCCCTTGGAGCCAGCTAAGCGAGCGTGTTTTTATAGGTTCACCTCCAGATGCTTTGAGTGTTTATTCATGTTTTCATTCCTTTTTTATATACTTAATTAACTATGAACATAAGCATGCAAATCTTCATGCAGAGAGGTTCTTCTACGTTTGCCACTGGAAAGCAGAAAACACAATGTTAAGTCTCGCAACGGGGTCACATTGCACATGGATGGAATTCATAATGTTAATCTGTGTGTAAGAATTAGCGCATTATGTTGCATGGCATTTGACAATAAGCATTTTTATTTTTTATTTTTAGATTACCTTATTGATTACATGTTCGTCTGCTGATTTTTTTATTTAAATGTTTGGTTATGTATTTGTTTGTCTGTCTATTGAGTGATATATGTGGGAAGATGGATTGATAGATAGATGAACGGGTTATGGATGGTTTAACTGGTTGATGAATGGATTAGCTGATGGAGGAATGAGCTGGCTGATGGATGCTGGGTTAATGGATGGATGAGCAAAGGTGGGATGGAACTATTGATGGATGAATAAGCTGATGGATAAATGGATGGATGGACAGAATGCGTGATCATGGAGGGTTATACCAGGCCGGTGTTCACCCGCAGGACCTTGAACATGATCGTCGTCGTCAACAAACTACCTGCTGACATGCGCTTCTGGGTGGAGGCTCACAAGTTGGACGCATTCTCTGCCTGTCTGTCTCGTCTGTTCATCTTCTGTATGTTTCTGTGTGTCTTTGACGTCTGTCAAAATAGTAATTATTTCAGAGTGAAATAATGCGTGAAGATTTAAGGTATGTGAATTCGCGAAGTGACCTTCAAGCCCTATGCACCTGAGAATTCGTCTCGAGAGCGATCTGTTCAGGGTTCAGGAGTGATTCTATCTCACCAACCCAATGGTGTCTAGTAATTTGGCCTCTCTAATCAATGGTACGTGATTCTCCATGACGACCTTTTGATGATATTCAGGGGTGGGGATTATGCAAGCCATGCTGCCTGATGTTGTTTGTCTTGCTTGCATGCAATGATAAGACAAGTTCAATGAATGCACAGATGGCTAGTGCCTTACGATCTTGACACCTGCAGTTTTCCTCTGGAAAACAACGAGTGCTCATTCCACAGGTCCCTGGAGCTTTCAGCATTCCTTTATACCGTGCATGGAGTTCTCACACCGAATCAGGCTACGCTGGCCAAACCAGCTGGCCCTACTGACTCTGTTGCTTGTCTGCGCATATTTACGCAGGTATACCCCAGTCACACTTTAAGCACCGACATCAGCGACATATCCACCTGTCACAATCTGACAGTCATGGTATTCGTAGCCTGGTTTTCAACGATTACAAGGACTAAACGTGCGTTGCAATCACGTATGGTTTTAGGTTTCGACCGAAATAAGAGTTGAGCACGATAACGACTCTTCCCGGACCTATGAGAGTGTTGAACGACCGTCTTCGCGAGCGATGCAAGATTCCCACCGACACATTCGATCTCCAAGACGATTTCACGACATTCACAAGATATTCCTGTGTTGATCGCAACTACCACACGAATAATTTACGATTGTCCCGACTTTTTGTTTGCCGATTACTTTTACTCGGTAAGGTCCTACGCTGATTAGGGTTATTCTGCTTGCACAATAAGTAGTCTATGACCGATTTTGACGTACTGAGTGAGTGAGGACTGTCATAGTTACAAGCCTCTAGTTTAAGGCCTTTTTCAAAAAAACGAACTTGGAGAGCATAATCTGGTCGAAAACCACTCTTTGCCGAAATATGACTGGAGCTTTAGGGTGGTAGCCTTATGCTTCTTTTGCAGAATTCCATACAGGCCCCTACTACAATGGTTTGTGAGTGCAAATAATCACTGGAATCCATCACTGACGATTCCCCCCCCCCCCTCCCCCTTTTTTTTAAAGTTTCAGTCCACCATGCCTTTAGGCACCACGCCCGTTGTTTATTTTGTTTTATTGATTGATTTATTTACTTATTTATTTTCAATTTCTTTCTTTCTTAGCTGCCTGCTCAGTTACAGGTCTCTCCCATGCCCTCTAGTAAATGAGCTTCGTACTTGTGTTGAGCACACAGATAACAGCGCAGCAGGAAACAGGCGATTCTCGTCGATATATGTATATGTGTATATATATATATATATATATATAGAGAGAGAGAGAGAGAGAGAGAGAGAGACAAATTCTCAACTCCCAAATTCTGTCGGATTTTTTTCCTGGCGAAGCTCAACAGTAGCACCTTCCCACGCTTTGGCAGCTCGAGCAGTCGGTCACTGTTATGCTGTGCACACATAGATCACTGACCACGAAATCACGAAGAGCTTGTATTCGGATCTTATCAAATCTACGATCAGTTGTTTGGCCTCATTGCCTTAGATTTGTTCTTTCTTAAACGGAGCGGTCGATATTTTCCAGCAGCATAGAATCTCGCGAGATGTCAGTTTGTTTTACGCACAGTTTATGCAAATTTTCTAATGTTTGCGGTTTTTAATCAAAATATGCGTTTGCACAATAGATGACTGTCATTTGGTTCGAAGACGTGACAGCAACAGATGTCCGGACATCTGCGAGGGAGGTAATCTGTGTTTGAGCTCACGTTCAGCGAGAGTGTCCCCGCCATTTTCATGGGGCAGATGCCGCTGGTGGGCATGCCCAAGGCAATATTTGCCATATCAGTCAGCTTCACAGTTCAGTCAGAGAGAGAGAAATTGCCAAAGCATAGACGTGAAACAGTTCATTTGGAATGATGCATGCGCTTTCACTGGGGTGAAGATAACTCTTGCATACTATTGTGCTGACACCACAATGTTTAGTGACTATTGTGACTGACAACAAACGTGGGAACGAAGCGTCAAATATGGAATGCACGAGTTTTCATTGGTCCTGTTACCGAGTATCCAGACTGAGGAACACATACGGTTAGCCAACCTGGGGGAAGCTCCTGTGATGATTTCCCGACTCCCCTAACGAGTGCTTGGATGGTAACGTGTCCTGACATAACCCACACTGTGGTTTCACAGGGTTCACGAGTAGGAAGAAAGGAGGGGTGTGGTGTGAATACAGACCGTGGCTAACTAATGTGAGCAGTCGCCGATGAGACCAGTTTGGAGGAAGAAAGAATGCAGAGGAGGGAGGGGGGGGGGTGCATTGGACGGAAAAGGGGTGAGAGGTTGGTTTGATGATGTACGCATACTCACATAGAACACACACACCCACCCCTACAACACACACACACACACACACACACACACACACACACACACACACACACACACACACACACTTCTTTTTTCTTTTTTTTTTCTTCCAATGTAGATTAGTGGTAAGGGACACATCCACCCACCCGCGTTTCTGTATTTTGCATTTTGTTTGTTATATGTATCTTTAACATTACCTCTTTACTGTTAATACAGTGTTCACAGTTTTACATTACCTCACACATGTACTCTCACAGACTCACAGACAGAATGCACTCACTCACGCACACTTTGGTCTAATATCACTTATGGTGAAAAGATGTAGAAACAAAGAACGAACACACACACACACACACACACACACACACACACACACAAACCACACAAACACACACACACACACACACACACACACACACACACACACACACACATACACACACACACACACACACGCGCGCGCGCGCGCGCGTGCGCGCCAAAATAGATTCTCTGAAGAGAATCTTGATGTGGACAGCCACCACCGATCATAAACTTTCACATTCGCCACGGATTTACTGAGACACTGATGGTGAAACTTTGGTATGTATCCTTTCGTCTGATCCATGGACACGATTTCAGGTTGTTGTGGGCTCTCTAGGAAGATATAACAATGTTTAGTGACTGACGCAGCCGAAGTCAGACGTCAGAGTTTCCCTGAACTTGAGAACGAAGCAGCAAATGTGAAACGCGTAACTTTCCATAAGCCTGACACTGGATAAACAGACTGAGGAATATGTGCATGTGGCTGAAGCATCCATGTGGTCGCAACGCCTCTTAGGAGAATGGACTCTTACACAGCCAGTTTGTAGGGAAGAGGGTGAACCGCATGGGGGATGCCCCTGTGATCTTTTGCCAACTCTACTGTCGAGTGTTAGGAGGAGAACGTATCTCTGCCATAATCTACATTTGTGGTTGCGCAAGCCTCATGAGTGAGGCAGAGAGGAGGAGAGGGGTTTGATGACGGATTGATTTAATCAGCCGTCGGTAGATCCAGTCAAGGGAGATAAAGAATACTGGAGGAAAGTGGAAGTGGGGATGAGGAACGGGGAATAAACGGTGAGAAGGATTGTTTAATGATGTCCTCTTAGTCAGATTTGGTCGCATTAAAATCTAACTATTTCGTTTCGCTAGAACAAACGTGATTTTCTCTTGATCTGCGCAGATTGCAAGTGAGTCACCATGCCAAACTTGGAGATCAAACAAACACTGTAGGTCTGTATAACGACTTCACACAGGCAAACAGACCCACAGTCACACAGAACTTGCTTTATGTGTTAGATCCATGCAGTGGCGTTCAGTAAGCATAGAGGACAGCCCTTGCGTGACCCTTCGCAGTCGGTTTGGCTATAAACAACATACGTGGCGGGTGGGAGGGGGTGGTGGACATGGAGGATGAACAGTTTGGCCTGACCTCCAGGTTCAAGGAACAGGCGCTGGAGATCATGCAGCGCGGTGTCGGAGGCCCCACTTCGACTGAACCGGACAAAGGCGTCGAGACGCTGAACATGAAGGCCAAGGCCATCATCACCTGCTTCCTCGACTCGGCAATCGTCCCAACAAACCAGGTGCGTTGTCTTCATGTCCTCGTCCTTGTCATCCTATCTTTGATAGGGCTGGTGGGATGCCGTCACAAAATGTGAACAACAGTAGAGTTTTTTTTTTTCTTTTTCTATTGA
>CM031612.1:55323975-55343975 GCA_018398815.1 Conus ventricosus
CCAAAAATTCATGTAGTTTGCGGATGGCTTAAGAGCCCTGTATTTGCGTTCTTTTCTCAGTGGAAGTGAGGGCGTTTGATTTCCAAGGAGAAAACAAAGGTCGGTGTAGATGGGGAAGGGGGCTGACAATAAAGAAAGGGGAGAAGAAGGTAGGGTTGTGGGTTGTCCTTAATCCTCGCTCATCTATCGTCCACCATCATCTTGCTGATGACTAACAGTCTGCTCAAAACTGTTGGGACTCCTACATGGGTGAGCTGTACTTATCCATCTTTAACAAACTCAAGTTAAACGATGAGAAAAGTGAAGCTTTAGTCATTTCTTCACCAAGAACGTCACTGTCTGCTCCATTACCGGACTCGCTTGTTGTCGGTGATGCCACTGTTCCATTTTCAAAATCAGCAAAGAATCTTGGCGTTGTTCTTGACTCACATCTGACAATGAATGCTCAGGTCATAAACGTAATTCGTTCAGTTAACTTTGAGCTCCGTCGTATCAGCTCAATTCGCCCTTTCCTCTCAACTGAGGCAACAAAAACTCTCGTTTCAGCATTTGTGCTCTCCCGTCTGGATTATTGCAATGGTCTCCTTGTAAATTGCCCACAAGATCTTATACAACGAATTCAGAGATTACAGAATACTGCAGCACGCCTGGTCTTGAGGGTTCCCCGTAGAGACCACATCACCCCGCATCTCCACACTCTGCACTGGCTCCCCATAGCAGCACGCCATTAGATACAAAATTGCATGCATGTGTTTTCGCGCCGTCAGTGGATCTGGCCCTGTCTATCTTTCTCACCTGATTAGCATATACACACCGGCAAGAACACTCCGTCATCATCTGACACTTTCACACTCTGCAAGCCACGCGTTTCAACAAAAACCTATGGTGAACGTTCCTTCTTTTTTGCAGCCCCTTCCGTTTGGAACTCTCTCCCACTTTCGATCCGCTCTGCCAAAACTGACTCTGCTCAGGGACCGTACAGCAAAGGGACTAACAAGAGCCAGATGGGCCGCGCGAAGTACTGCTCGCGAGCAGACGGCCGAACTTGGGCGTAAAGAACTTCCGGTGGCAGCTTCTAGCGAGTAAACAATGTGTGGAACACGCGTGTCGGACGGTGTAAATCTCGTTTTTCGCATGAACACTCCAATTTCTTGTACCAAAAACACATCGCATCTAATATGGGGGGTGCAAACTGTGCCATTGTTGGCTGTCCCGCCCAGAAATCTAAACACAAAGGGCTCACATTTCACAAATTACCGGCGAAAGGTACGAACGATGAGTGGAGAATGCAGCTGATCAACAGTATCAACAGACAAGATAAATCGTTCAACCCCGACAGGCTACAATTTGCTCCCGTCATTTCAAGGATTCTTGCTTCAAAACTGTTAAGTCTGAGCATAGACTCTATATCGTTCAGTTAATAGCAGTATTTCATCGAATAGGTTTCTGTAATGACAATTAAGTTCGGGCATCCAAAATTCAGTGATGTCCAAGTGTTGGTTGTTTTACAAGGGCCGCTCATTGAAGTAAACAGTTTCCATTCTGTGTGTGTGTGTGTGTGTGTGTGTGTGTGTGTGTGTGTGTGTGAGAGAGAGAGAGAGAGAGAGAGAGAGAGAGAGAGAGAAGAGAGAGAGAGAGAGAGAGAGAGACAGAGAGAGAGAGAGGTATGTTTATGTGTGTGTGTCAGTGCATGTTTATGTGTGTGCGTGGTAATTTCTGAAGTTACGGTAAAGGCAGAACACATCGTCTTTTTTGTTATACACACAAATAGTAATTGATGTACATGTACTCTTGAACTTGCATGATGTAGTCAACCCATACGTCACAGGTTTCATCAGTAGACTACAAAGCCTTTTAGACCTCTCTCTCTCTCTCTCTCTCTCTCTCTCCTGTCTCTCTCTCTCTCTCTTCTCTCTTCTCTCTCTCTCTCTCTCTAACACACACACACATACACATACACACACACACACACACACACAACACATATATATATATATATATATATATATATATATATATATATATATATATATATATATATCCTGATGACAGCGCAACACGCTTGAAACAAATTTGTAGATAGTTTTAAGATTCCTCTTTTAACTTTTATATATATATATATATATATTTATATATATATATATTAATATATATATATATATACACACACACACAAACACAGAGGTTAAGGAGTCATTCTTATTTATTTGGTATCAGATGACCAAAGTCCCTTGCTTTGATATGCAAACAATAATTTTGTATTTACATTACAGAAATATATTCCGACTGTCTTGTCTCATCCGGAAGGCATTTGTCTGCTTGCATTCAGCTGCACACTTCACTGACAAGGTCTGGTGTAATCTGAAAAGGTTAAAAAACATCATCACAACGTTCTGATTGTGTGTGTGTGTGTGTGTGTGTGTGTGTGTGTGTGTGGTGTGTGTGTGTGTGTGGTGTGTGTGTGTTTATGTGTGTGTGTGTGTGTGTGTGTGTGTGTGTGTGATGAGAGAGAGAGAGAGAGAGAGAGAGAGAGACAGAGAGAGAGAGAGCATCATAATGTGATGCATACCACTATGTAATTATTTGAGTGTTGTCTTTGTTGATGTTGCCACACTGTTGATGTATTAAAAGTCAGTAAACATGTCATAACACATTTAGTCTCTCTCTCTCTCTCTCTCTCTCTCTCTCTCTCTCTCTCTCTCTCTCTCAGTCTTTCACACACACACACACACACCACACACACACACATACACACAAAGAGAGAGAGAGAGAGAGAGATGAGAGAGAGGAGAGAGAGAGAGTTGTTGAATTAACTTACCAACATTGGCTGTGGTTCGCTGCCCTTTTTTGATGAATCAGCGACTGGTATCGGTGTTCGTTTCTCTGCCATTGCAACGGGCTGAGCAGTGTTCACTGCAGTCGCTTCTGTTTCCTACAAATGAACCAGCAATACCCGCTATAATAACCAAAACGAAGACTGAATCTACGAAAGTACTGAAAAATATAGCAACCAGCTGTACATCAATGCATACAAGAAGGGAGACATGGAAAGACTCAAGCTGCGCGGAGCAGAACTACACACTGACTAGCGTATCTCTCGAGCACAGGCATGGTTTGTTTACACGGTTGTACGCCGAGTAAACTGTGGCCACGTTATCAGTTATAGGGTAATTACTTGCACATGTCGATAGGTTTCGCACTCTACATTCCTCCACAACACAAAGTCATAACACATGTCCTATAGTAAACGCATAACACCCGCTGAATTATGGAAAAAGAATGCTTACCTCAACGATGTTTTGGCTGCCAAACCATGTTACCACCGACACCGGAAGTTCTGTACGCACTAGTTGGTGGGGCCCGCCCTTTCAGTACTTCGTTAGTGACTCAGAGAAGGGGAAGCCGGCCAGCTGCGCATCCCTTTGCTGTACGGTCCCTGCTCTGCTTTCCGCTCTGCACTCAAAACCCATCTGTTCAAGGAATCTTTTCTATAGAAAACATTTTTGTCCTGTTATTGGGTGTGTCATGGCGTTACGTGTTGTAAGTGTTACACTTCAAAACTGACAGTGTGTGCGTGTGTGTGTGTGTGTGTGGTGTCAATGTTGGTTGGCTAGCCCCCCCCCCCCCCCCTTTCCTTGCTGTGTTTCATTGTCATAATTGATGAGGTGACTGGGTTTATGGTTTTGTATGGTGATTTTGTTTTTGACATGTTTATAGTTAAAACATTGTAAAGCGCTGTGAGCTCTGGTGAGAAAGGGCGCTCTATAAATGTACGTTATTATTATTTATTATTATTATCCTCCGCTCCTTCTCTCCCAGCTTTTTCTTTGAGAAGTTGAACTCCAAGACCAGGGCATTGATAAGGGGTGACATCATGATGTCCAGCAAACACGACTATGTGGGCGACATGCCCCATCCTTACGCCGAATCAGTGAGCTACATCAACTGCCGTCTCGAGGATTTCAAGGCTGGTCTCTTTTTTTTTCATCTCCCCGACTCTGTGTGTGTGCATGTTGTGTGTGGAGGGGGTGGGGGGGGATCGGGGGGGTTTTGCCATCCTGGTGTGTGTGTAATTCGTGCATGGTGTAATCGCATGGAGTGAAAGTACGGCCCAGCTATGTATCTCGGAACCAAATGGAAACTCATAAACTCTTCTCGTTCCACACTTCGTTGATCACCACAAATTTTGTGTGGACGTGTAGGGGTCGGTGGGTCATATGTAGGCCTCCAGGGGCAGGACGAAAAAAAAACATCCCTTTAAATGTGAGGGGGTTCGGTTCTAATTAAAGTGTGCTTTCTCCCGGTCTGTTATTAGAGGTAAAAAAAAGCACTTTATGGTATGGTGATTTGAATTATTTTTCATTTCTTTTGAATTGTATAAGATACTTGACCCCTTGTACGCTTTTTTCCCCATCATAAGTTGCGGTTGTGGAATGTAGGGGTCGGCAGCATGCCAGTGGATTTCGCGAAGATAATTACCCAACTGGAGTGGATCACCTGGTTCTTATCTGCGTGGTGTTTAGCTGTTGGCAGCTTGGTGTGCACCAGTCCTCAGCTGGCACGATGATTACTGAAGTTGTGGCGTCACCAGTGGTTAAACAGAAAAGTGACAGATGGTCGGTGGAAGTAGGTCACAGGAAGATTACACAGTCAGGAGAGGGGGACTTGTTCTTTGACGATATCGCCCCTGTGCTGATTTCATGAGTCTCGGGGAGGAGGGGAAGGAAGGAGGTTCATCACGCTTTCGCAAATCCTTCGTTTCTCACGCGTAATGGCGAGCGTTCCCTTCTCCAAGGCACTAAAAGTACACGTGTAACTATCATCTAAAGATGATGTTGGTTCACCAAAAGTATTTGTAGTGCTGGGGAAATAAATATGGCGTTATTTAGTCAGGGGCTGCAGACGGAGGTCATATTTACCGTGTCGAGACCACGGCTTCCGTCTTACTATTTTCGCAGTCACAGCCATCCACACGCCTGGACACAGTGTTATGGCATTCCCATCCTGACCTTTCATTCGCTTTGATGCACGCGCACTCGTGCACGAATCTGTCGGTTTTAAAAGAAAAAAAAAAATGAAGTCACTGCAAAGATCAAGAAAGAGTAAAACCTTGGCAGCGGTCAGATGTAAGCATACTTACTTAGTTGTCCCGCGTCTTGCGACACATGAGGTAATCAAGGCGTCCATGCCCGGTCCTCAGCCAGACTGTGGTGTCACTCCATCTCTGTCAGCGAGTCTGAGGTCTCTCTCCACTGTCTGTCGCCAGCTCATCCTGGTTCGTCCTTTTTTCTCTGGGCCTGACTGGGGTCCATTTAAGACCTGGTTTGCAGGTCTTGAAGAGGGTAATCTTCAAGAATTGATCTAGCTGGCGGAAGGCGCGTATGCAGTTGATGTTGACCAAGGGGTGCTGCTGGTCTCTCCCTTGACCTCTGCATTGGTACAAAGTCTGACTTTGATGCCCAGGATCTTTCGTAGGCACTTGGGTATCAAAAAGGTCGAGTTTCGTTCTTGGATGGTCTTTCAGTTGCCAGAGTTTCCAAAGCCTTTTTAGCAGGTTGAAATCACACTTGGTTTTTTAAATCTTAAGGTGATTCCAGGGAGTATTTTCTTGCTGATCATATTTTGTTCAGCTGATTGAATGCTGATGTAGCCTTGCGGTACGACACTCAGTTCAGGTCGAGGTCATTGGCGTTTTGTGGAATGCTAGATATGTGAGTTCTCACTTCGTCACTTGCTTTTGGTCGACGAAACGTCTGTTGGCACTAGGTGTGTACGGTCAGCATGTTTTTAGTCTTTTTGGCATGATAATGAGGCCATTTGTTGCTGCATACTTGCTGATATTGTATTAGAAGAACCTGAGATAGTGATTGCAAGAGCGGCGGTGTCATGGAAAAATAGATTTTGAGCGGCTGTTTCTTTGTCCATTTGATTCTTTTCGGGGGTTTTTGTGTGTTTTAAAATCTGTCGATGGCATCATGTGCAATGCTGGAGTGGGGAGCTGATACATCCTTGCCTTACCTGTGACAAACTTCAAAACAAGTCACAGTTGTTATTCGGTCCTGATTCTGCACTGAAGTTTAGTAATTATGCTGTAGGATCTCTATTGATTTTCCACAATGATGGTCTGGGACACTGTCAAATGACTTCGATGAAGTCAGTGAAGCTGATGGCCAGGGGTACAAGTGTGGGTCAGATGACCACTCATCTCGATGATCTGTCTTAGTTTGAAGATCGCCTCCCACGGATAGTAAGTAGTGATGCTCATACCAACTGATATTAACATAGTTGCCTGCCTCTTAAACTTTTGGTATTATACCTAACTGACATAATTCACTGTTCGCTACGGTCGTTGCTGTCGGGAGAAGCTCATTCAGAAGTCGTTTTACACAGGCACTCCCTTAACTTGTTTTACATTTTCTAAACGTAGCCCGATCTAAGGTAATCGCATACGCTTCTACTTTGTACACACAAATTAAGACTTTCACTTCTCTGCATGTTTTAAACTAATGAATACTGGTGGCGGAGTCGAATTCGTTTATTGAGTGGACGTCAGTGAAGCCAATCGCCACTTCGGAAATCAGGAGTAACCTTCGATGGTTATCTTACTCCTGTTTATGAAAGCTTGAACAACCACAAGCATAGGGGTTAGGGTGCATAGTGTCGTGCGCGCACGCGCGCGCGATGTGTGTGTGTGTGTGTGTGTGTGTGTGTGTGTGGTGGTGTGTGTTGTGTGTGTGTGTGCGAAGTGCGTGCGTGGCGTGGGTGTGCGTGCTAGTAGTGTGCGTTTGTGTAATGATGATTGGTAGCTGTTACTGCTCGAAGATTGCGTGATTGTATTCAGTTTGTTTGTATGTGATTTGGGGTAAATCGTGATGGGACAATGGGAACAAGGATGGGTGGATGTTAAGCAGTTGGGCTCAAAGTATCGGGCAAAATGACTGGCTGAAACGTGCGATGCAAAAAAGTGATTAGAGGAAACGTCTTGGGGCACGGTGGGGCGTTCGGGATTAAATTAAACGTGATTGGCCAAAACGTGATGGTGGAAACGTGATGGGGCCAGACGTGGATGGGTGAGAAATCGTGATGGGCAAAAGTGATTGGGTGAAACGTGATGGGGCAACGTGACTGGGTGAAACGTGATGGGGCCAATACGTGGACTGGATGAAAACGTGATTGGGTGAAAGTAACCGGGGCAAAATGTGGACTGGGTTGAAACGGGATGGTGAAAAGGTGATTGGGAAAAAAATGTGACCAAAATGAAACATTTTTGGGAAAACGAGGTGCACAGGAAGAAAGGAGGTCGGAGGTGATGTGAGCAGTGACAGCAGCGCTCTGATGACCCGCACGCAGCGCTCGCACCCCCCCCCCCCCCCCCCCCCCCACCAAAAGTGCCACCACAACACACAACACACACACACAACAAACACACAGGAGGGGGTGGGGGTGTTTGGGGAAGATTGGGGGACGGGCTTGACAAGAATGGGGAGGTGATATAGGTCTTGTCCCCTCCCCACAAGGTAGTTTACACACAAGAAAAAAAAAAAAAAAAATTTTAAAGAAAAAAAGAAAAATACAACAAAACAAAAACATTTTTTGACGATGTAGGGAAACAATATAGTTGTTAGTTGGTTGTTTTATCATCATATTTTTCCCCCCTCTATTCGCCCCCTTATAAATATTAGTGTTGTTTTTGTTTGATGAGTGAGAGATGATGATGATATTTTATCATTATTTTTATTATTGTTTTTATTGTTGTTTTTGTTGTTGGTGGGGGGTGGTGGTGGTGGTGGTGGGGGGTGTTTTTTTGTTGTTGTTGTTCTTCTTCTTTTTTTTCTTTTCTTCTTCTTTTATTTTTTGTTGTTTTGTTCTTTCTTCTTCTTCTTCTTTTCTTTTTCTTGAAACTCCCAAAAAGGAAAACGAGCCCCCCCCTTAACAGACAAATGCACACGCACCCGCGCGCCGCGCGCGCCACACCAAACCACACACACAACCCCCACCACCCCACACAACACACAACAACCACACACACAAAAACACACACGCGCGCGCGGCGTTCGCGCGTGGCCCACACCACGCACACCACACACGCACCACCCCACACCACAACACAAAAAACAATTTTAAAAACTTTGGGGGAAAATTTTAGGATTTATTTTCACCTTCTTCTTCTTCGTCATTGTCGTCGTCGTCGTTAGGGGTTGTTGGCAGCTTTTGTTTTATTGCGTTTTTGATGTGAGATGTGATGTTCGATGAAGGTGTGTACGGGAACGGGTCTAGTCTCCAACCAAACGGGCCCGGTAAAGAGAAAAGGGATAAGTGGTAATACTAGGCTAATGTTTAAGAATTTCTTCCATTAACATAAAATCTAACTGTGCCCCGCGGGTCAGGTATGTTGAGGCTCTATTTTTGGTGCTTGCATGTGACGAAAAGAAAAATAGTATGTTTGTGTGCTTTTTTTCCCCTTTTTTTTTGTTTGTGTTTTGCCCCTTTTTTTGTGAAAATTCTTCTTTAGGGGACTTTTATTTTTTCCCATCTCTCCCCCCCCCCCCCCCCCCCCACCTCCCCCAAAGCGAACTTGTATAAGCAACTGTATATCGTTACGTCGACATTGTGTTTTTTGTCAATGTTGGAAAATCATTTTCAAAAAAAAAAAAAAAGAAGAAAGAAAGAAGGGGGGGGGGCGGGGGGGCGGGGGGGGGGGGGGGCAGGGTATTAAAAAAAAATGTCCAAGACGTCCTGTTTATTGCTGCCTATCACCAGGACCAGGAGTCAGTGTGCCCGAAATGCTAGTTCTTCGTGCTGTCTCTGCGTCCGCTTCTCTCTCTCTCTCTCTCTCTCTCTCGCTCTCTCTCTCTCTCTCTCTCTCTCTCTCTCTCTCTCTCTCCTCTCTCTCTTCTCTCTCTCTCTCTCTCAAAGAAATGAGGGAGAGGAGATCAAGTGGTCTAGTAAAAGTAACGTAATCTCTCGGGGAAAATGGACATATGATGGGGCAAATATGCCTGCTGTAAATGTATATAAAGATTTAGGTGCATATTTCTCTACGCGATTAAGTTTCACTTTTGCATGTAAAGATATTGCTTGCACAGCCAAAAATGCATTGCTATGTTTTATGAAGAAGTTGTCGAAGCTGAATAATGAATCTCTTGCTTTGTTTTTGAAACTGTTTGATGCTCAAATCCAGCGTATGCTACAATATGGGCTGAACGTGGGTCTTGAACGCCGCTGGACAATGCGAAAAGTTTATTTATTTCTTTAAAAAGTCTTTTTATCGTCACAAACCCCAAATGATCTTGTGTATGGAAAACTAACATTATCCGCACATCTTTGCACTCACTGTTAAATGTAATAAGTACTGGCTCAAATTAACTTCAGATGCTGAACATAGACTACCCATAAACTTATAAAATGCTGTAGAACTAGATAATAGAGGCAATATAACTGTGTTACAAGTTAATGGAAGATAGGGAAGATAGCGAAGAATAAGGGGTTTCGGCACGTATGCTAAAGTCTAAACTTTGAGGTTTTCGATATTGGTCACTTATGCAGAAAATTATAAATGTTTGATAAAATGGGTAAAATAAACATCCGATTCCTCTTTTCCCGATCACACGAATCGATCCGCGAAAGGAGCATTTTCACCTGTATTCAAAAACGGAGTAAATCAACTAAATCTTGGCATGGCTTAACTGCTCTGGATGACGTCCATGATGGCCACGACGGGGCACAGAAAGCGATTCTGATGATCTTGCGCATCTCGCTCGTATTTAATTTATCATGTAAAAGCAGACTATATTGCCGACGCCAATGTGACTCTGGGTTGTTTCTGCAAGGCCGTACCTTATCAGTTTGAAACGCTAAGTTCTTTTTACCACGTCCATCTGGACGCCGAACACATCATTCCGAAGGCTACGGACTTTTACCGAAGTCTCGAAAGGAGGCTACCGACTGACTTCCTTGATGCGATCACGCTTGACGGCACCGAGATTCTCCTTCTTCAAGCCTTAACGTGTTCATTCAATTTAACAAGTGTGATCAGTCCATATATAAGAACATAATAAACGTGCGACTATCGTAATCTCATCTGTACGAGCTTACCTCTCCGCCTTCAAAGTAACAACCGCACAAGCAGACTTTCAAGAGCGTGAAACCTCTCAAAAGGCATTCGACCTAGTAGACAAAGGGATTGTATGGCTGGTATAACACAATTAGTTATTGACCAATTAACAAGGCGCGCGGCCGAATGGGTCAGATGACAAACAACACCCTCGAAACTCGGACCTCTTGCCTGGTGGCAAAGGGAAGGGTTGTAACCACTACGACCTCGGTGCCCCAATGAGCCGCTAAATGCTCGGTCCAGCTGAGTTCCTGTGTAAACAGTCAGTGAAGAGCAGGGCCTTGGATTGTTCAGATGGTATGCCGTGTGGTCACTGTTTGTCTAGTGTCACTGGCTGAGGCGGGTGGAGGTTGTATAGCCCTCCTTAAGATAATTACTGTGTAACTGACCACCGAATCGTCGGGAAATTTTCGATGCCCATCTTGCAAAGTAGTTGTGTTTGCTAATCAAATAGGTAGGGTGTGTGTAAAGCTGATGTGTGTGGAATGTAGCGAAGTGGAAAATCCCAGGGTCTTGATGACTTAGGGGCCTTGAAGAGCACAATGGACAAAGCAGGCCCTAAGGGAATCCTTTATTTCCCTCCTAATAAACTTAGGAGAACAACGTGTCGAGAAACAACACCAGGAGAGAGAGAAAGCAGATGGGAAGGAGAGAGTGGGAGAGTTAGCATACATATAAAGGTCGAGAGAACTTGCTGGAAGATAGAAAGACAGCATGTCTTATAGTTTAAGACATGCTGGAAGAGAAGAAACTAAGTTTGAAGCCCAGAGGTTGGTGAAGAACAGACAAACTGCAATTGAAATCCCAGAGTGGGTGAAGAAGACAAGAAAAGAGTTCGACGTCGAGATCCCAGAGACGACCACAAGACCCAGGCCTGAAGCCTGGACCAGTCAACCAAGCGACACCATCAAGCAGTGCTGAAGAAGACGAGAAGAACTTTTTTCAAGAAATGTGGTGTGTGTGAAATGCGTGGTTGTGTGTGTGAAAACTGGCCAGTAAGAATTCATTTTAATTAAACCCCGGATTAGTAGTCTTGATCTTTTATGTTTGATATTTCATTGTGTGTGATTTGATTGTAACTGATTAATTATAAGTAGCATAGAATTGTATTTCTTTCTTGTCTCATCGTGATTAAAAAAACGAATCGGACCATCCCATTCCAGAGAGAGGGAATGTTTGGTGTGGCCATGAGTGTGCATATGCCTTGTAAATGCAAAGGATAACCTTTGTGTGTTTTAACCTGACGAATAAACATCAAACGTAGTGCACTTAAGCAATACCATCACGAGTTTCCCCCGTCCTGGACAAATTGCAGCCTGCCATGATGGCATGGCCCAAATTAGTTTCAGGAGGGAAACAAAAGTGAGTACAAGTAGTACTGGCCGAATCGTCCACTAAAGGTTTTTTTTTATAACTCTTCTAATTATTTCCTTTAGTTTCCTTTAGTGTTGAGTATTGACGTTGTGTGTAGGTGGTTGTATTAATCAAAGTCGTTCAGAGAAACGAAGAACGAGTTCTAGTCTTAACTCTCACAGAGCTGGGTTAAGATGACGGCTCCTTTTGTTAGGACCTCTTACCATTGTTGGTGTACACGTGACATTAGTAGATAAACTGTGTACCAACTTTACCGTGTTTTAATGCGTACTGTTTGAGTGTCTAAACATAAAGAAAAGAAAATGCTAAGAAAGTTTTACCCCATTAGAGAAACTAGAAAGTTTGTGGAAAAAATGGATATACAGAGGATGAACTGCGTAGATACATTTAAACTCAGCAGAAGACTTGAGTAGATGAAAGGGCCTGAAAGGAGGAAATTTGAAAAGGAACGTATATCGCAGAAACTGCTGCATCTAAGCGAAAGCATAAGCAGAGTTTATAGCCGGCCAGACAATACAGATCAGAGAGGGCTATAGCAGACCAGAAGTGCAGCTGCTAAAGCGAGACAATCAGAGAGTGCTGCTGCTAGAGCGAGAGCAGAAGCGAAGATCGAGATTTAGACCAACAAATTGAGTTGGAAAGTAAAAATCTGAAAATCGGAGTGAATCGAACACCATTCGATCAGGTAGAGGTCCCTGACTATGCGCACCGAACCTAAACTCCCACTGTTTCGAGAAAAACTATTCGATCGATGCCTAATAACAGTCGTTGGAATCGTTTGCCAGCACGAGGGCTGCCCGAAGATGACTGGGCAATAAACCTGTCTGCCTTGTTGACAGGTCGTGCTTACACACAGTTTCCACCGCTCTACCCAAAGGGATCAGAAGATATTTTGACAAGGTGATAAAACAGTACTAAAGGCATAGATATCTTAGAAGGTTTAGCGTAATTTCGCGAAGCGAGTATCGAAACATGTTGACATACAACACAGTTCGTGTTGAACTGATCACTACTCAACAAATGGGAGAACTTATGAAGTAAGACATGATTTTGAAGCCTCAAGACACGTGATGAGATCAGATACTTGATGGTTTGTGGGACGGGCCTCACTTTCCAACATTAAAAAAAAGGTGCAACACAGTAGCTGAGTACTTGAACACTGAAACATACCGAAGCGAGCTTGATTTGCCTAACAAAAGGAAAGCCTGAAGCCATATTCAAGGACGGTAGGCCACACTTGATCACACACGAGTCAGCATACACACCCGAAGGCCCCTGCGTCACGTGAGCAACAAGGGTGAAAACCAATACCACGTCTAGGAAAGAGTCGTACCTGTTTTCTGTGCATTAGACAGGCACATGGCTAGGATGGTATATTAATCACAGAAGGCACAGCATGAGGATCAGCCAAGAGAAGCAGGTAGAAAAAGAGAAACACCATGACATTGTTTATTTTGTGTCCTGGATTGTGCTGTGTGTTCACAGAGTCAGGCGATAACATGATTTCACAAAGGCAGATTAGTGACAATGTGGCTAATGTCATTGAGACGCTTGACTGGTCATGTGAGATCCCTGTTGAGATGACTATTCACATAAAACACAAGGTTATACAAATAGATGAAACAGTAGCAGAATTCAAAACGGCCAGGTGTTTTATTGCACACCATTTTATTAGAGAAGATACAGGCTTGGCTGTTTCCCAAAGCAACCTTATATCTGGATTGGGAACATTTCGGGACACGTGGATTTACGAAAACCCAAACCCTGACTTCACAGTTTGAAATCAGGAAAGAAATCACGTGAGGAAAAGCCCAGGCAGTCAAACACTTCAGAACGCAATGGAGCGTGACCGTAGACTAACCCCACTCAGCTTACGACAGAACACAAGGCCGAGTACTCCGCTTAGAAAACTGTTTAGGGCTCGCTCACACAGGACCGAAGAAATGGGTGAAGGAGGCACCACGGTTGAGATAAGGATTGGGTCTTGTACCGAACTTTCACTCACTTGATTCGGGGAAGACAAAAAGACAGATCGTTGTGCCAACAAGTGCAGAAAGGCGTTTGAGACAGAAAAACATTACGTCACCTCGGGCCATCTCGTAAGAAGTCCTAACTAAAGGCCGACCGCGAGAGTACTACTGGCACGGTATCCTTGTGATATCAGCGTTCGGTGCTCATTGCTACACATGTCGCGCGGTACGACACGTGGTTAAGAGCGAAGAAAGAGTGAAGGACCGTAGGCCCAAGATAAAAGGTCGAGTAGTGTGTGCGTGTCTTGTGCAGTGTAGCGGATGCGTGACGTGGGCCTGGTTCAGCTCGGGTAGAAGAGAAGGGAGAGAAGTCCTAAAACAAAATGGTTTATATGCCACACTACTTTGAGCTGGTGAGATTTTCAGATTTATTTAATATTTTGCTTTTGATAGTGTATGTATTTTGATTTTTCTCTATAAATTTTGTTGCAAGACAATAAGCTTGTCGTTGCGTTCTCTTGTAAGTAGCTTTGAAGTCGATATTAGCACTGTTTAAATGGAAAATTAGATTTCATCCTCCTTGAATGTAATTTTAGCCAATGCATGTCATTGTCTTCGAGTGGGGGGAATTTGTCAAGAGCTGAAACCTCTCAAAAGGCATTAGACGCTTGATACTAAGGGACATGTACGTGGTAGACAAAGAGGAATGGTCCAATAACACGGCGCCCGAAGTGGTCAGATGACAAAACTACACCTAGGAGAAAGTTCGACCTGCCTGGTTGGCAAAGGAAGGGTTTAACCACTACGACCTCGCCCCAGGATCGCTAAATGCGCGTCAGCTAGGTTCTTGTAGTAAAACATCAGTGAAGAGCAGGGGGCCCTTGGATTTTTCAATGGTATTGCCGTTGTCACTGTTTGGTTCTATTGTCCGGATGGCTAATGCTGTAGTGTTTACCCTCCTTAAATAATTTACTGTGTTAACTGACCACCGAAATCGCGGAATTTTCGATGTCCATCTGGGCGAATGTGTGTTTTGCTAATCAATTAGTAGAGGTGGTGAAATGCTTATGGTGTGGAATGTTCGAGTAATTCAGTACTTGTGAACTAGGGGCTGAAAGCACATGGACATAGGCCTGGCCCCCGAAGGGAATTCCTTTGTTCCTCCTATATAAACGAAGGATAACAACGTCGGAGAACAACACCAGGAGAGAGAGAGAAGGCAGAGAAGAGAGATAGAGTGAGTAGTGAGCATACAAGAAATCGAGAGAAACGTGTCTGGAGCTTAGAAAGAACAGCAAGTACTTATAGTTTAAAACAAGCGAAGAAGAAACAAAGGTGCACCCAGAGGTGGTGAAGACAGACAAACTGAAATTGATAACCCAGAGGTGGGTGAAGAAACAAGAAAAGAGTTCTACGTCGAGATCCCAAGGACGACCACGAAGACCCAGTCCTAAGCCTGAGCACAGTCAAAACCAAGGCGTCAACCATCAACACTGAAAAGACGTGATGAGACTTTTTTCAAGAACTGGTGTGTGGTTTGAAAGCGTGTTGTGTGGTGAAAACGCTTCCAGTAAGAAGCCTTTATTATAACCCGGGATTAGGAATGTATTTTGACTTTTATGTTTTGATATTTCATTTGTTGATTTGATTGTACTTGATTAAGGAGAATACTTAAAATTTTATTCCTGTTCTCAGTCGTGTTTAGAAGATAAACGAATCGAGAAATCCCATTTCCCAGAGAAGCGTGAATGTTTGGTGACGCATGAGTGTGCCATAAGCGTGTATAGTGCAAAGAACACCTTGGTGTGTTAAGCCTGACGAATAATACATCAACTTTGTTCACTTAAGCAATACCATCAACGATTTTCCCTGTCCTGGACACAGACAAGTTTTGATCCACTCGAACCGCTCGCAATTTCGAATAGCTCGTTTCCGCGGTCCCCGCTTGAACTGACGTGGTAGAAAGATCTTAGCTGCCCGCATGTTGCACGAACCGAATCCACTTCTTTCGAGTACTGGATCAGATGAAATGTGTGCGAAGAATCTCATCTCCTGCTGATCGCTGCACTCGCCTACAGCACAATATCTGCCACCCCCTCGAGACTTTAGGCTTAGTGTTCCAACTCGTGTTATTTCACTGGCTTTGTCTTGTTTTGCAGTCGCAGCTGACGCCATCCCATCAGTGACGTCACGGTTTCGGTCTACCCGCGCGGGGTTTGAACCAGGTGTCAAAAAGTCGTTTTTATCTATTAAATTCTTTCGCGATTTTATTTAAACAATGTAATACCATAACCGTAGTTAATATGACATGTAACCTGTTTTTAACAAATTAATCAAAAATCTCTAAATGACCTAACCAAGTGTCGAAATATGAACATTTGTTCCGACGCTGTAAGTGGCAAGACTGGAATTACATGTTCAAAACAGCAGACAGTTTGTTTTTATATAGAACATTATGAACATTCACTATTTATGCTTCTATCCAATGGATATTCAATTCCTATGGACAGGCTCTTGATGTTTTATGACAAAATTTTATAGTTTATTTTCTGAAATTCTTGTTCCAACATTGCCGTTATAGACAATAAATGCCTCTGATCTGTGTGTCCATTATTTACGACAGTCATTAAATACGAATCATTTGCTTTAACTTGTCACAAGTTAAAAGATATAAGAGAAAATTTATTTTCCCAAAATTTATAACAAGACGTTGCTTATTTAAGCTTAGTTCTTCATGTCCATCTGCCAATGAAGCACTGTAAAACAGTTCGCAAGTATTTTTAAATCAAAGCTTTCAAACGGCGAAGCATTGTGCATTAAAACCAATAATTAGTAGTTTCGCAATGCGACTGTTATGTTCCTGTATATCCCCCTCTAGGGGCCAAGCCTGTAAGAATAAACACCTGAATCAGAATCTGATCTCTCCTCTCTCTCTCTCTCTCATCTCTTTCGCTTCTCTCTCTCTCTCAACTCGCGTCCCCTTTCTTCTGTCAGCTGACTATATGTGTGTGTGTGTTGTTGTGTTGTGTTTGTGCGCGCGCGCGGCGCGCAAGTTTTGTGTTTCCACGAGAACACTCCGCTCATCTGACCAAATTCCTTGCGGATTAGGCCCTCTATCTGTCCAATTTGCTGATAGGATTGTTCACCCCTAACCCCCCACCCCCCCCCCCCCCCCAAACATTTTTCATTGAATGCATATCCTGATAATATACGCCGTCCTCCTGATCCCATTCTTCAAACATGACTATGCCCCCATTTTGAACCAATTTTTTTTCCTCCATCTGACCAATTTATTTTCCTAACATGATTATTCCCTCCAATGGATCCATTTCCCCGCAGGATTAGTTCCCTTAATCTGACTCATTTTCCTGAACAGATTCCTCCCTTCGTCTGATCCATTTTCCTGACAACTTCTTCACTCCATCCAGACCATTTCCTGACAGAATTCGCCTCCATCTATCCATTTTTCCTGACAGATTACTGCCTCCATCTGATCCATTTTCCGAACAGGATTCTTCCCTCCCTCTGAGCCATTTTCCTGACACGTTATTCCTTCCATCTGATCCATTTTCCTGACAGCATTACTGCATCCCATCAGATTCCTTTCCTACAGAAGTCCTCCCTCCATCTGATCCATTTTCCTGAGAGGACTACTGCCTCCATCTGATCCCCTTTTCCTGACAGATTCTTCCTCCTTCTGATCTAATTTCCTGAAAGGATTTCTGCCTCCATCAGATCCCTGTTTCCTGAGAGGATTACAGCCTCCCATCTGATCATTTTCCTGAGAGGACTAACTGCCTCCCATCTGATCCATATTTCCTGACAGGATTATTCCCTCCATCTGATCCATTTTTTTCTGACCAAGCCTCCATCTGAATCCATTTTTCCGACAGGATTACTGCTCCAGGTCCTTTTTCCTGACAGGATTACTGACTCCACCTGATCCATTTTCCTGACAGGTGACTGCCTCCTTCTGATCCATTTTTTCCCTGACAGAACTGTCTCCATCAGATCCATTTTCGTAGAGGATTTAACTGTCTACATCTGAATCCATTTTCCTGCAAGGATTATGCCCTTCTATCTATCCTTTTTCGTGACAGATTACGCCCTCATCTATCCATTTTCTGACAGGATTACTGCCTCCATCTGATCCCTTTGCCTGACAGGATTATTCCCTTCGTCTATCCATTTCCTGACAGACTCTGCCTCCACTGATCCCATTTTCCCTGACAGGATTACTGCCGCCATCTGATCCATTATCCTACAGGAATTCTTCGTCCCACCATCTATCCATTTTCCTGACAGCATACTGCATCCATCGATCCATTTGTCCTGACAGTATTTATTCCTTCCATCTGATCCATTTTCCTGACAGCATTACGGCCTCCATCTGATCCATTTTCCTGACAGATTCTTCCCGTCCATCGATAATTTTCGTAGAGGATTACTGCCTCCACTGATCCATTTTTCCTGACAGGATTCTTCCCTCCATCTGATCTCATTTCCTGACAATTACTGCCTCCCTCGTGATACCAGTTTTCCTGAGAGGATTACTGCCTCCATCTGATCCATTTTCTGAGAGGATTACTGCCTCCATCTGATCCATTTTTCTGGAGGATTATCTTTGATCCTTTCCTAGGGATTACTGCTCCATTGATCCATTTTCTGACAGGATTACTGCCTCATCTGATCATTTTCCTGACAGGATTACTGCCTCCATCTGATCCATTTTCCTGACAGGATTGCATCTTTCCCTGAACATTTTCCTGAACAAGATGTACTCTTCTCCAGAACCATTCCCCCAATAGGATTACGCTTTTCCCTCTGAACTCTACCATAATATGATTACACCTTTCCCTTAAATCCTTAGTCGAACAGGATAACACCTTTCCCTGAATCCTTTCCCCATCATCAATGTACCTTTCCCTGACTCCTTTTCCCAACAGAACTGCACCTTTCATCTGCATCCTCTTCCACAGCAGGATCACACGCCTGAACCTTTCCCCAAGATCGTTACGCCTTTCCCTGAATTGCATCTGAACTGCGCAGGATTACACCTTTCCCCAGAGCCTTTGCATAACGGGTTTACGCATTTTGCTAAACCTTTTGCCTGACAGATTTACACCTTTCACCTGAACCCAAACCATTCCCCAGCTAGGGTTACTGATTGTGCTTCCCATAACTGTGACGGTCGTTCCATGTTCGTCTCAGCAGAAGAACCCACGGGTTAGAGCAACGCGTGAGGTTCTCGATGATTTCGGGGCTGCACATGGTGTGCTGCCATCACGGAGGAGGAGCGGCGCCGGAGACGGCAGGAGAAGGAGGAAAAGGAACGGCTGTCACAGGAAAAGGCGCTCATGTGGAAGTTGCAGGAGGATGGCAAGCCCAAGGAGCGTCAGGAGGTCAGCCCGGAGGAGGAGAAGACGTAGAGGGAGAGGGCGAGTCGTTAACCTGTGTTGTGTTATGCTACACTGTTTTTCTTGTTTGTTTGTTGTTGTTTTTTGCATCAGGCTGTGTTTTTTGTGTGTGCTGATTTCGGTTTTTGTGTGCGTATGTGTGTGTGTGTGTGTGTGTGTGTGTGTGTGTATGTGTGTGTGTGTGTGTGTGTGTGTGTGTGTGCGTGTGTGTGTGTGTGTGTGTGTGTGTGTGTATTCACTGTGCGTTAAAGAAAAAAAAGTTAAATTTGATGTTATGAACTTTAGTATTCATTTTGTGTGTATATGTGTGTGTGTGTGTGTGTGTGTGTGTGTGAGATGTACCCCGGTGTTAAAAGATGCATTAAAGTGTACTTTGGTGTGAACTTCAAAATATATTTCTGTGTTTTGGGTTTTTTTTTATTTGTGTGTTAAGAAAAGACTCAAATTGTAATTTGTTATGAATTTGAACGTTCACTTGTTAGTTTTGTGCTTCGGATTGAAAGATGAGTTAATCGTAATTTAGAGTGATCTTGTTTCTTTGGAGATGGGAAGTGTGTAGAAAACGCCGATATTTTTTTTATAAGGTGAAGGCAGCCTTTGGGGGAAAGGCAAACTCTGAGGTAAAATGAAAATTATGTGGCGAAGTTGAGTCGTGTAAGGGCAAGTCATGTGATAGAGGCAAGTCATGTAATAAAAGGCAAGGAATGTGATAAACGAAAGTCCTGTAGTGTAGGAATCTCATGAGAAGAATGGTGATAGTGAATCATTTGGTGAGGACAACTCACGGCAATGCCTGTTTTTAAAGGTAAATCATTGCAAGTCACATGGTAGAGATGCGTCATTGAAAAGAGGCAAGTGATATTGTAAATGCAAGCAGTGTGATGAAAAATGTCATACAGGAAAGACTTGTCATAGGAAATCCCATACAGTCGTTCGAATGAGACTATAAGCCGAGGTTCCGTGTGTGAACGCACGCATAACATCTTGCACACATGTAAAATCCCATCACTAACTTTCGGAAGAGAAGGCCCGTTTGGCCGTTGGTATGGATGACACGTTACACATAGCATGCACCCTGCGTGAGAAATGGAAAGCATGAAAGAAGTAAAGAAATTGAGTGAACAA
>CM031612.1:55348975-55373975 GCA_018398815.1 Conus ventricosus
CTTATTCAAAGCATTTCAGTTTAGTTCAGTCACGACTTCGTGACAGAGTAGTCCATTCAGTCTTTCTAGTGTTCTTTATGATTCTTACATTGTTGTTTTGTTCTTCATACCCCTTCATAAGGGGCAATGGCCTTTATATGAAGTAAACCCTCTGAGTTCTGAGTTCCCATCCTTGCTCCCTTCCTCCCCTCCACCCTCCCTTCCTTCATTCCTTCATTCCTTCCTACCTTCCCTCCTCGCTGCCTTCCTCCCTTCCGTCTGTTCTTCCTTTTCTCCTCCCTTCTGTCCTTCCATCCTTCCTTCCTTCGTCCCTGACTCCCTTCCTTCCTTCCTTCCTTCCTTCCTTCCTTCCTTTGCGTGCTTTCTTCGTTCCGTTGCCCTTTGCTACTTAGCTTCCTTCCTCCGTTCTTTCGTTCTCTCCTCCCTTCTTCTTCTTCTTCTTTTTTTTCCTTCCATGCCTCCAACCATGTTTGTTTTCTCTCTTCTGCCCTACCTTCCTTTCTCCCTTCCTCCCCTTTTCCCTCTTTCTTTCCTCGTTCCCTCACTCTTTCCATCCCTTCCCTCCTTCCTTCTGTCTCCTCCGTTCCTTCCATCTTTCCTTCCTTCTGTTCTCCGTTCATTCTTCCTATCTCTTCCCCCTCCCTCCTTCCCTTCTTTTCTTCCTTCCCTCTTTCCTCCGTTCCTTCCTCATACCCTCCCTTCCTTCTTTCCTTTCTTCTTTCCTTCCATCCTTTTGTTTTTCCTTCACACACACACACACGCACGCACGCACGCATGCACACACGCACGCACGCACGCACGCACACACACATACACACACGCACGCACCACACACACACACACACACACACACACACACACACACACACACACACACACACACACACTAAGTTCACTAACTTACTAGCTAACCAGCTTACTAAATATGCATGTGTATGTACACACTCACTCACACACACGCACGCACGCACACACACACACACACACACACACACACACACACACACACACACACACACACACACGCCACGACAAAAGTTCGCCTCATCATTATTTTCATCATCATCATCATCATCATCATCATCATCATCATCATCAGTCATCGTCATCATCCTTTTCCTATCGATGTTTTCCGTTGCGTCATGTCCCGTGTTCCTCAAAGGAGCTACTGTTTCTTGTTGGTTCCTAGTCCCATTGCAAGCAAAGGCTCAGCGAGTGACCACACCTGAGATCGCCGAAACCCAGAAGCGGCCGAGGAGAGACAGAACAAAGAAATACGCCTGTCACCGACCTGGTGACTGAGACCCAACACGCGCTGTCCCAGAGCAGGGCCGTGTCTTGGCTGGGACTGGGAGTTGAGAGGAATTGGACCATTGATGTTTGTCTTCATGTCTTCTTGCTGCCTCATCTCTTGTTCTCTGCGTGGCATTCTCTTCACGCCCGGTGCGTGCCGACTCCGTGCATAACCCCACCGAGCGTCCTCCATCCTGTCGTGGCAACGCGAGCCGTCCAGTGTGATAACCATTGTTAGGTTGTCGTATGACCCCCGAACCAGAGGAGACGCCGCGCTGCTGATGGCTGGGTTACCTCCGTGGTGTTCAGGATTTCTGGTTTAAACATGAACGAGACTAATACCGACACAATTGAAAATATTATTTAGTTTATTATATTTTATTTCTTTTTTTTTTCTTTCCTTTTTTTGTTTTTTCAATTTTACCGATGAACTCCAACTCCCCCGTCTGCTGGTAACATGATGGCCTTTGTCGCGGAGCGAAACGAAGCGAGCTGCCCATCCAGCCAACCCCTTACCCACCAGCACTCCCCACCCACCCTCTGTCTGCATCTCGCGATTACACCACAACCCCAAACACCGTCCTCCCGTGCCTTCCTGCAATGGAGACCGCCTCCACCAGGACAGGACAGGTCTGCATATCACGATACTGTTGTCAGAGTTTCGTTTTAGGTCTGTTCAACTCCTCTTTCCTCCTCGCTCAAGACCTCCCGACCATGCACCCAGCCCCCCCCCCCCCCCCCCCCCCCCACCCACCCCCACCCCGATCCTTCCTCTGGAAGGAGTTAGGAAGGGTGAAGGTGGGCGGTGGGTGAGTGTGGAAGAGGAGTGGAGACTGGGGCTGCAGTGGATCAGGGGAAAAGGCAAACGAGCAAGTTTGTCTTGTTTCCTTCGTGTTCTTCAGTTGCAGCAATTACCCCAATTATCATTTTGCTTTTTTTTTTTTAATGACTTATTCGTGTTATTTTGATGCTGTGCACCTAACACGTAAGGATCCTTCATTCCTTAATCACCTAAAAAGTACGTTGAAATATGGTTGTTACCATGGATTGTAATGATATTTTGGTTTGAACGATGATTAAATATCGTTAAGACTCATTATCATGCAGTGTTTCTGGGAAGTAAATGTACGTGTACGCGATCATAAATCTACTGTCTGGGTCGTGAAGTGAGATGTGTGTGTGTGTGTGTGTGTGTGTGTGTGTGTGTGTGATCACAATAGTAAGTAAGAGTTATCGTTCAAAACAAGAAAGAGAGAAAGCTATCTTCGCCAAAAGTCCTTTCATGCTTTTTACTGGTCATGCACATTTCGTCGTAGACGAAATAATATCAATAATATACTTGAAAGACTTACACTAGTTACAGGGTGAAATTGTGTTGAACTTTTTTTTCCCCATAGATTTTCAAGCTGTAATACTGAGCCGAGTTCAATGTGGTAAAGGTTTTTAGCAGGGGCTGAAACTCTCATAAGTATATGACTGTTTTGCTTGCAAGAGTTATGTCCACAATTTTCAAGGCTTTGTGTGGTTATGTTCGTCTGTTTCATTTTGTTTTGTCTTTTTTTTCTGCTAGAGAGTAAAAAAAAAAACGACTGTAAACCTGAAGCTAGAATACTCCTTTGGTGATATAGGATGTTTAAAAAAAGGTTACACATCGCGGTGTAAATATTTAAATCTCATAGGAACTTAAACGATTGTATGTTTTGAGTACACTAATAACATCTAAGGCACTCCACAAAAATAGATAAATAGCAGCAGATTATTCACATGATAAAAATCAGAGATAAGTTTAGCGCATAAGGTGATAGCTACTTTTCCCCCAAATCCCCACTCAATGTTCTTGTTTTCTAGAAATTATGTGTCACGGACATAAATACAAAAATAACATGATTATGCCTTAAATCAATGATTCATGAGGTCTTTAGCTTTTGATACTAGACTCATACATGTATTCACACACAAGTATTCAAATTATTTTATAATGTCCATCATGTCTATCAATAAATGTGCAACATGATTGAAGCAAAGACAAATTTAAAACACAACGAACGGATATGAATTTTTTACATTTTGTTTATTTGTTACTTTTAATCAGTTGATAAATTAATCAATCAGTCGATTAATCAGTTAACCGGTCGATCGATCAGTCAGTCAGTCAGTCAATCAATCAGTTATTTAGTTAGTCTGTTAGTTAGTTAATTGACTGCAGTACTACTGTTGTAAACGTAATTAGGGGAGGAGAGATAGGATGTTATAAATGTTGCTTGTAGAAGTGTTGATAGTGGACGTTAAGTTTGACTTGAAAGATGTGACGAAGGAAGAATGCCCGACACAGGGAAAAGGGAGAGAATTCCATAACTGTGAGTCATAAACGGAGAAGGGGCAGAAACCCTGTGTTCAAGCCACATCGACGAGACTGGTTGGAGGTTTTAAAAAAAAAAAAAAAAAAAAAAAAAAAAGCTAGTAGTGGAAATTGTTTCTTTTTTTTTCCGAATTTTGTTTTTTTGGCAGATGAAGAGGACAGTGTGAAGCACCAAAAAATGAAGAGGTGGATTTTGGCATTAGGGAAAAAAAAAAAAAAAAAGAAAGAAATCACCGCCTTAGTGATCCGATAACTGATGCCACAAAAAAAAAAAAAAAAAAAAAAAGCCACATCGACGTGGAGAGATCAAAAAGGGTGTCTGTTGAGCCGAGATCAGAAAGCCAAGGTAACGGGCGCAGTGCCAGTTATAGTGCTGAAATAGATGCAGGCATTTCTTTTTTCAGTGGCACGATCAAAAACAGAATTATCGCGCCGCCAAACGAAAGAGAAAAAAAATTACAAAACAAACACAGCGCGTTTTGACATATTGGGTCTTCTTCAGGGAAGAACAAGAATAATCAAGGCAATGAAAAGGAAGAACGAACAGTCGCTTATCTCTTCGACCTGGGTGTGAACGTTGGTCTTAGGTGAAAGACCAAAACCACAGAATGGGACCGAGACCGATGGGGAGACAGCGTGGGTCAAAACAACAGTGACCATTATCATAAAATAAAGAAAATACTGATGATGATGATGATGGTTATTATTATCATCATCATCTCAGAGACATTTCTACACGTTATGCCCACTGTGCTTTTTGATTTTGTGCGGCTTCCCCTTTTACTTCGTGCTTTTGAGCATGTCTGAGAGAGAGAGAGAGAGAGAGAGAGAGAGAGAGGGGGGGGGGGGAACGCAAAGCGACATGAACCAAGAAGGCCGCTTAGACGCGGTTATCTCCCGTTCATGGCTTTACGAAACGCTGAGCGGGAGCTTTCCTCAACCAAAACCTGAACACTTTTTTGTTTATAATATTGTGTGAAATCATGGATCCACAACCTCACTATCATTTTAATGTGTAGTATGGATCGACGACGAAAGTTTCAGAACTTAAGTTATTGTTGTGATTGGAACAGCTTCCACAGCTAAAACCTTCAGTGAATAGGGGCATATAACTTTTATGTATTTGAATAATAATGAAAGTAGTTGAAAGCGGTTAAAAAGAAAGGGAGGGCGTGGGGGTGGGGGTGGGGGGGGGGGGAGGAGCAAGTATAAATGGATGAACAAGATCTCACTCAGAACACCGTCCATTCGTTTGTGACATCATCTGCTGGTGAGTTTGCCTGTGAACATGTACATACCACCCTCTCTGTCCCACTCTCTCATCCACCCCACATTTGCGAGATACGTAAACAGTCAGCCCTTAAAAATCAGATTAGCACAATACAGTATTACGTCAACCTCCAACTGGACGGCAAACTGCAGGATGGGGGTATCATGTAGAGTTCTGTCTGTACGTCTGTCTGTGTGTCTGTCCGCGGGGTAAGTGGAAAACACTGGGGTGAACCGTCTTTTTAATTTTACCGGTAGTTTGTAAGGTCAGCGTCTCCGGCCGTTTCATGGTGAGACATGGGGGAACATAGGGTGCCCCCCCCCCCCCCCCCCCCATGATGAGGTATCTTGTGTGTGTGTGTGTGTGTGTGTGTGTTTGTGTGTGTGTGCGCGCGCGCGCAGCAAAATGACATAAGCGCACACGTCTTTGTTTTCTTTTAACTTTTTTAAGCCATCGCTTGAAACATTCATGGTGGATAATTATGGATAGAGGTGTGTGTGTGTGTGTGTGTGTTGTGTGTGTGTGTGTGTGTGTGTGTGTGTGTGTGTGTGTGTGTGTGTGTTGTGTTGTGTGTGTGTGTGTGTGTTTTGTGTGTGTGTGTTGTGTGTGTGTGTGTGTGTGTGTGTGTGTGTGTGTGTTTTGTGTGTGTGTGTGAGAGACAGGTGATGGAAGATATGGCAGGTGGGAAAATAAGAAGAAAGGACAATTGCATGTTAGGTAGAAAAAAGCAACAACAAATGAAAAATAAAGCAGTTCAAAACTGCACAAGTAAAACAAAAATGATTGAATTCTCACTTTAGCAGATAATTGCTTATATAACGTCTATCAATTTCATAACCAGAAATCGCTTTTACTGTTTATAACATTCTTGATCAATGTGTAACATTTTTACCATTCTGATTGTGGAAGACCTGTTTCAAAATCTGTGTATACACAGTTTAAAATTGAACACTAAAAATAATATGATGACCATTTATTAAATTTGCACAAGCACATATTATATTTTGAGAGCATTTGGTTTTCCATAAATTTTAACTAAGTTTATACATCAGACTTGAAGCATTTCTTGGACAGGACAGAATTTCAGATTTGACTGAAACGTATTTTTTATGCTTAAATTGACTTTTTTTAACAGTGATTTTAATTTACGCTTATTGAATTTCAAAGTACGTTCAGGAATTTTTCTTTTTGCGCCGTCATTTGTTAGTTTGTCAGTTACATGTATTTCATTCCAAAATTGTCGTCAGTGTGACGGGATTCGGCAACGTCTTTTCCAGTTCTTTAGACATAATGTGATCAATCAAATACATTAAAAAGCAAATCTCTCCTTACATTGGAAGAGTCAGCACTATACGGTGTTAAGAATGGCAATGCTGTTGTCACATGGAATTCAGTGCAATGAAGATATCATGCAACTCTGCTGTAAATATAGACAAATCCTTCCCAAGACAAAGTAAACTTTTGGTTTAATGATGGGGAATCACAAACCAAGCACCTGCATGTGAATCCCAAACTTGCCCATCTGTAAAAAGAAAAGAAATGATGTTATGGATACATACATCAATATGTTCGTTTACCTAAATTGTATTGCATTGTACTCTACTCTATTGTCTTGCATTGTATTTGTTACCATGTCATTAACTGTATATTGTTTCTACTGGTTGCTGCTGCTTCTGGGTATATGGCCTTTTTTCGGATGTGACATTCTTTTCCACGATGGGATCTTTTCTTTTGTATGAGTTTGACAGCATTGAACGGACCCTAAGTCGTCTGCCAGAATACCCATTATAAAATGTATAATTGTCGACTTACTACAGGAGCTGCCACTGGTTGATGGTGTTTTTTTTGTGTGTTTTTTTTACCTATGGATGTTGCATGTGGAAAGTTTCTCTCTTCTCTCCCTTTTTTTTCTAACACTGTTGAAAGACCAGCGCTCGAACTGTTGGGAGAGAGAGAGAGAGAGAGAGAGAGAGAGAGAGGATGTGTTGAGGGGGATGAGGGGAGAGATTAAAAAAAAAACCGACTGTCCTTTTTGAGGACTCGAACCTCAGGCCTGCGATTTTATCGATTTCCTAGACGAGTGTGCTATCACTGACACCACTACCCACTCCACTCATGCTAAGAGGGGCATGTTGTCGATTTTCTTTTTTTTACTGGCATGATTCTGTTACGGAACTGCTCCGTGTACGGAACACGGCCGCGGGGATGCCGCCTCTGTCATCTGTCACAAACCACGGAGTGTCAAGAATAGAAAGGATCGTCCTCTTGCGCAGTAAGGCGAGGAACAGGTTAGAGGTTCAATCGTTGAGCTAGTCCCCACGCATTGACCTGACAGTCTATCAATAGACACTTACTATTCAGGTGTGACGACCACAGGTGGTATGCGGCAAATGGGAGATAATCGTACCAGGAGAGCACAGGACCTATTTGACCGATACCACCATAATGACAATACATTAAGATGGGCGCCAGAAATGACCATTTTTGTGTCGTCCGACAGGTTAGTTCCGATGGCAGTTCCTTGCTTGAAGTGTACAAAATTCGGCGAATCACGAAGCCCGACGTATGTATTAATTCAAACACGAGTGAAAACCAGTGTAAGAACGGGAAGTAATTCGAAATCTGTGGAAGGCATAGCTCAATAAGGTTATGTCCCTTCCTTGCAAGCTATTTTCGTTTATTGTCGTATAACATAATTGTCCACGGAGTATCTTAAACGAGAATTTTCATCATCAGAATTGCCTTTCGTCACAGAATTTTCTCTCAATGGAGACATCTCCCTCCTCCCTCTTCTTCCACCAACAACACCCCCTTTCTGTGTGTGTATGTGTGTGCGTGAGAGAGAGAGAGAGAGAGAGAGGGAGAGAGAGAGAGAGCGCTCACGCACACGCGCGCGCGTTTGTGCAAACTACTACTTCCTGCTTCCTCCAACGTCTCTGTGAGTTTAAATTGCGTTGTTAATGTCTTTTCCTTGAAACTGATACCTATCGTAGGAGGGACATGTTGTTAATGTTAGCGAACCGCCCAGAGAACGTGGACAAACGAGTCACAAGACAAAACACAACGCGTTTCGACCTCTTAGGTCTTCGTCAGGTGATATATAAACGAATAAAACAACGAAAATTCACTTGCGCTGAACCCAAAGTGATCTGAAGCGATCAAAGCTAAGTGAATTTTCGTTGTTTTATTCGTTTATATATCACCTGACGAAGACCTAAGAGACCTAAGAGGTCGAAACCCGTTGTGTTTTGTCTTGTGACTCGTTTGTCCACGTTCTCTGGGCGGTTCGCTAACATTTATTTAAGATTTGTTTAGATTTCCGCCTGCAGTCGTCTCGCTTTGCAGCCAACCACGTTTTGCCTCTCGTGAAATTGCCTCCTCTTGAAGTCAGTCAAGGCCAACAAGTGGGCAAGCGTCTGTTCGGGTAGGGAGGGGGAGCAAGGAAGTAAAGGGTTGCGAATTAGAAAATCTGAAGGGTAGGGGGGAGGGGGGGGGGGCAAAGATAAGGGTTTCAAGGTGGCTTTTTATGATAGTTGAAAAAGACATTTAATTCAAAGCCGCTATGTTCACACAGGAGCGACTGAAACACTGAGGGGGGGGGGGGGGGGGGGGGGGGGGGCGCAGGGAGATCCCATCTAGGTGGTGGTCCAGAGGCCGTCTAGGTTCTGGTGGGGTCCAGGAGCAACACTGTCAGGGACTCTGGGCGTTTTGTCTCCAGACGCTGACACTAAAGTACATTTTTGAGATGCATGGGAGGCCTCTCATGGAAGATAACAACATGCCTATTCACAAAATTTGCATGTGTAAATTTGCCTCTTTTAAAAATGGGAAGTGATGGCCTCTCCTGGAAGATAACAACATGCCTATTCACAAAATTTGCATGTGTCAATCTGTCTCTGTTTTTTTTTTTTTTTTTTTTTTTTTAAAGGGAAGTGATGGAGGTTAGGAGTGGAAGGAGGGTCTGGGTATCTAGTTCCTTCCCATACTCCACCCCCAGCCCCCAGCCCTTAAATGCCTCTGCTTATTGTTTGCTGCGACTGGACTTAAGGACAGTTTATTCATACACGAAGGTTTTTACACAAAGGTTTTTCTGATTAAATGTTAGGGTTGGAATGTATTCTTGGACGTCTTCATCAGCTCCAACGCTTTGCAAGAAGCCACAATGAAATTCTGAGCTAGAGAACGTCATAAAACTGACCTCTAACAAATAACGCATGGATATGCCCGCGTTTGTCCTTTTTTTTTTATCGCAACGTGCAGAAAGAACCTGACCTTCCTATGTCCGAAAGAGATCCGAAGTATCCGTGCCTGAAAGTACATATTGACACGATCATGGATGTTTATACTTCCAGTTAACACTTGCTGTTTACTCTTGGAACACACGATACAGCATGCCATAGTTGAGTTTCCCGTGGGCCATCGTTGAACGTGGGTAGGGTTTATCCTGTATGTGAAAGCGCCAATCAATGACCACGAGACGAAGGGGTGAGGGGGAAGGGGGGGGGGGGGGGGGGGGCGCTAAACTGGGACTTCGCACAGTCTTTTTTTTTCGGTTGCTGTTGTCGCACGCACCGTCAGATTCAGCTTGAGCAGTTTGTCCAGCAAGGCGAGGATTGGTTTAGACTGGTACTTGACGAGCCGGGTCGGAGGTGGGAGTAGGGCGAAAAGGTACTGACGGAACTTTCTCCACATCACCCACCCGATTGCTGCGATCTGTACACACACACACACACACACACACACACACATGTATATATATAGATATATAAAGAGAGACAGAAAGAGAGAGCAGTGTGTTTGTGTGTGCGTGCGTGCGTGTAGATAGATGGTTAGATATGCGCAAATACCAGGCATATTGAAAGATGCCGTGCTATTAAAACTCAACACACTGCTCGGCGAGCAGGCTGTGAAACTGGACCCCTGTGGAGCAACCCCCGTTTAGTCCACCACCACCACCCCCACCCCCCACTCCCCTTCCTCCTCACACGTAACGGTCAGCACCAAGTGGCCAGCAGTCAAGTAAAGACACACGGTGGACGGCCGCTGAGTTCACGCTCCGATGGCCAAATCGCCGGCGACAGTTAATCGATGTGGTTAGGAGTACCAGGACCGGCTCGCGCAGACGGCTGAGCACGTGCAGCACCCCCAACTTTTTACTGTCCCCGAGCGAGCGGCCTGTGTCCGGTCAGCGCCTGGCCCGAGTGGCCTGTCACGTCAGGTCACCTGCCAACCGATGACCACCCCCCCTCCATCCCACCCCACCCCCACCATCACCCCTTCCTCTTCCTGTCCAGTCACCGCTGTCGTCGTCTGCCATCTGCCTTGCCGGAGAAGTCGGTCTGTTCTGAGATGTGGAGAAAGAGGATCGGTATCTCTCTCGCTCCGCCCCCCCCCCCCCCCCTCCCCACTATCTTCCTTTGTTGGAGTCCCGTTCGCCCATGCAGGTAACAAACCTTTTCCCGACAAGAGAATTGTCCATCTGGCCGGGCAGCCCAGTCAGGCAGCTTGTACTCAAATGGTACGAATGTTTGCCGGCGGAGCTCACGAGTGAGAAGCATTTTGGGGTCGTTTTTATTTTTTTATTTTTATTTTATTTTTTTTTTTTTTTTTTTTTTTTGTTTTGGTGATGGTGGAGGGGGGGTGAACACCTTCTCAGTCCACCCAGCTGTAAAAAGGTAGGCTACCTGATTTGTTCAGGAAAGGTTAAAAAAAAATGTCCAAAGGAGGGGGGGGAGGGACTCTACCTTCCATCATTGCCGTGCCCACACTGTGAACTTTCTGAAAATTCGCTGAAGATTGTGGCCAATGAGCTTTGGAAACTTTAACCTTTTTTTTTTAGTCCTCTCAGGCACCGTGTTTGCCAGCTGCATTGTCCGCTTTTCGCGAGGACAGCCAAGTGCTTGCAGAAGCCTCATAGCCTCACACGAGCCAGTGTGTGTGGGCTTCAAACGTGAGAGTTTGACCATTGTCAGTGTTAACTGCAGTGATATGGCAGCGAGCCGAAGACAGAGACCCGATCCGATGTACAGGAGTGATGAATGCCTTCAATATGTGTATTGGAATGCCGACCAGCGAAAGGCAAAAGATACTGATCCCGTCTGCCTTCATCTTTGGTCGTCCCCCTCCACTCAAAATGAGTGCGACAACCCCGCTGTCCACCCTTTCCTGTGGTTTTCCCCTGTCGACTACCAGAGGGTGTAAGGGCTTTTGCCTCCTCTCTTTAGTTTCGCCGTAGACAAGACACGATGTTGGGAAATGCTAAAAATAGGGTGGTAGTGGCTGAGTTAGAGGGGTGTGCAGGTTAGGAGGCTGTGGGTGGGGGTGGGGGTTTGGCAGAAAAAAAGGAAACCAGGAAGGGAGCAGCACGAGATTTTGAAATTTGTCATCAAATGAACACAATGCTTCATTCTAACTCCATTTTTACGCCATAGACAGACACAGAACAGATTTACGTTTCATGGTTGTAAAATTGGTTACGCGCCCAAAAGTTTGGGGATTGAACCGGAAAAAACAACCAAACCACAAAACCCCCCCCCCCAACCCCCCCCCCCCAACACCCCCACCACCCCCCCCCCCCCCCACACCACCACCCCCCCCCCCCCCCCCCCCCACACACACAAAACACACAGAGCGAAAACGAATGGGGACGTGAAAGCTCTTTTATTCATCTCTTTCGCGATGAGCGCTCCTTCACGTTTGTTCTTGGGAGGTGGTGGTAATGGCGGTGGTGGGGGACTTGAAACTCCAGTCATTTCTGGCCATTTGTAATTATCTTAAATCAGTAAGTGTTTTAAATTTCCCAAACCCTTATCTTTCATACTTAAAACATATCTCAGCTTTGGAAGTGAGGTAAAAAACCCCTATGGTTCTCCTCACCAATGGCAGAAAAATTAACAAAACTGGGCGGATCACGTTGCTCAACGTACATATTAATAAATTACAGACAGGAGAAACTGAGATGGAAAACGCAGAAAGAAGTTTATAACAACTTCATTTCATCGGAAATGAAATGAGGTAGGGAAACAGTAAACGATAAACAGTAAACAAGTGGGTATGTTTTGCTCCCATAAGGAAACCTAAACAGAGTAATTTTATTTTTAAAACGGCACAGCCTTTTAAACTTGAATAAAGTCTGACAAATTTCATAGACAAACAATCTAATAGGGGGGAAAAAACAAGCGCAGGCCAACAACTGAACTGTCTGGCAAAGATTTGGACTTGAGGGAGGGGAGTTTGAAGATGGAGAGAAAATGGGAAAATGAAATCTAAAAAAAAAAAAAAATTAAATTTTTTTTAAAAAAAAGAAAAAAAAAATATGTTCCCGATATGAAAACTCTTCTCTAGCTGCATAAGGGAACCCTCGCAATCCTTTTTGAAGGGAGATATATTTGTATTGCCTGCTCCGAGGGCCCTTTTGCCCGCTGGATGGATCATAGGGGACACGGCTGGTTGTGTCTGCGCTCCCGGCGTCAATAGAGACACGCCACAGTCCATAATTCTGTGGTGTTCTCACCACCATGGGTGCAAAAAAGAATCCAATGCACCCCAAGCAGCCCGCGAAGAGTAGTAAATTGCAACCAAACGAAAGTGTGGGGAGGAAAAAAGTTGCTGTAAAACTAAAGACATTATGCAAAAAATATAAAATGTAGGGGACAGTCTTTGAGCCCCGCCTGAGGATCCACCAAGATGCAAGGGAGATCAAAAAAACAAACACACAGACGGACAGAAACAAATACAAATAACCTCAATTTATCAAAGCAAAATCGGAAATGAAATGAGGTAGGGAACAGTAAACGATAAACAGTAACAAGTGGGGTTGTTTTGCTCCATAAGGAAACCTAAAACAGAGTAACTTTTATTCAAGACTGGCACAGCCCCTTTTTAAAATTGAATAAAGTCTGACAAATACATTTGACAAACAATCTAATTAGTGGGGGAAAAAAAAGCGAGGCCAACAACTGAACTGTCTGGCAAAGATTTGGGCTTGAGGGGAGGGAGTTTGAAGATGGAGAAACTGGGGGAAAAAGAAATTTAAAAAAAAAAAAAAAATTTAAAATTTTAAAAAAAAAAAAAAAGAAAAAAATATGTTACAGATATGAAATCTTCTTAGCTGCATAAGGAACCATCGCAATCCTTTTTGAAGGCAGATATATTTGTATTGCCTGCTCCGAGGCCTTTCCCGCTGGATCGGGGATCATCAGGGAGACACGGCTGGTTGTGTCCCGCGCTCCCGGCGTCAAATAGAGACACGCCCCAGTCCATAAATCTGTGGTGTTCTCACCCCATGGGTGCAAAAAAGAATCCAATTTGCACCCCAGAGCAGCCAGCGAAGTTTGTAAATGCAACCAAACGAAAAGTGTGGGGAGGAAAAAAAGTTGCTGTAAAATAAGACATTATGCAAATTTAAAATAAAATGTAGGGGGCAGTCTTTGAGCCTACGCCTGAGGATCACCCAAAGATGCAAGGGAGATCAAAAAACAAACACACAGAAACAAAAAACAAATAACCTCAATTTAATCAAAGCAAAATCGAAATGAATGAGGTAGGGAACAGTAAACGATAAACAGTAAACAAGTGGGGTTGTTTTGCTCCCATAAGGAAACCTAACACAGAGTAACTTTTATTCAAGACTGGCACAGCCTTTTAAACTTGAATAAAGTCTGACAAATACATAGACAAACAATCTAATAGTGGGGGAAAAACAAGCGCAGGCCAACAACTGAACTGTCTGGCAAAGATTTGGACTTGAGGGGAGGGGAGTTTGAAGATGGAGAAACTGGGAAAATGAAATTAAAAAAAAAAAAAAAATTAAATTTTTTTAAAAAAAAAAGAAGAAAAAAATATGTTACAGATATGAAAACTCTTCTCTAGCTGCATAAGGGAACCATCGCAATCCTTTTTGAAGGCAGATATATTTGTATTGCCTGCTCCGAGCCTTTCGCCCGCTGGATCGGGACTCATCAGGGAGACATCGGTGGTTGTGTCTGCGCTCCCGGTGTCAAATAGAGACACGCCACAGTCCATAATTCTGTGGTGTTCTCACCACATGGGTGCAAAAAAGAATCCAATAGCACCCCAGAGCAGCCAGCGAAGAGTAGTAAATGCAACCAAACGAAAGTGTGGGGAGGAAAAAAAGTTGCTGTAAAACTAAAGACATTATGCAAATAATATAAAATGTAGGGGACAGTCTTTGAGCTACGCCTGAGGATCCACCCAAAGATGCAAGGTTTGGTTGCATTTTACTACTCTTCGCTGGCTGCTCTGGGGGTGCTATTGGATTCTTTTTTGCACCATGGTGGTGAGACACCACAGAATTATGGACTGTGGCATGTCTCTATTTGACGCCGGGAGCGCAGACACAACCAGCCGTGTCTCCCTGATGAGTCCCGATCCAGCGGGCGAAAGGCCTCGGAGCAGGCAATACAAATATTTCTGCCTTCAAAAAGGATTGCGATGGTTCCCTTATGCAGCTAGAGAAGAGTTTTCATATCTGTAACATATTTTTTTTCTCTTTTTTTTTTTAAATTTAATTTTTTTTTTTTTTTTAATTTCATTTCCCAGTTTCTCCATCTTCAAACTCCCCTCCCTCAAGTCCAAATCTTTGCCAGACAGTTCAGTTGTTGGCCTGCGCTTGTTTTCCCCCACTATTAGTTTGTTTGTTATGTATTGTCAGACTTTATTCAAGTTTAAAAGGCTGTGCCAGTCTTGAATAAAAGTTACTCTGTGTTAGGTTTCCTTATGGGAGCAAAACATACCCACTTGTTTACTGTTGAACTTCGTTTCAATTTTTAGCTTCTTTCTTTTTAAAATCCACCACCTCATCTTCCATACAAGCTGGAGAGATGTTGTCCTTTACAGGCTAAAGAATGAAACAGAATCATCCATGTGCAGCCAGTATTATCTCCCTTTGCGTCAGAAATAGTTAACGTCCCCTGATTTGTGAAAAGACCCTTTGAGGTACAAAGGCACACGTTTTGCGGTCAAAATGACAGCACAATTTGTGGCGAGAAGTCACGATTTCCTAGGCATGTACGGGTCTTCAGGCAAGGCGATACATAACTCCTGTTGACAGATACGAAAACCGTTAAATATGGCACAATTAACTACTTTTATCAAACTGGTTTTCGTCACGTGCTGCGTGTGAAACCGAAGGGAACTGTCTCATATAGACGGCTGTAATATGCTCACAGTGTTAAAGGTGCAGTTTATGCAAGAAAATTAAGAAAGTATACATGTTTAACGGAATTAAAGACATCGTCTCTGATTTTCTTGACGGTTCATACAATGTATTGATGTCCGTGGATGCTGTATCAGCAGCTGAACAAAGTCTTTCTGCAATGCTGGAACAGTTGCATCAGATTATATTGCAACATACGTTTCTGGCAGGCGCTTTCGATTTATCATGTGCGAGTTGTTGGGGGGAAAAATGTGAAGAGCTCTCGCAGTTAAAAGAAAACAAGAAAGAAAAAAAAAGGGCGGGGTGTCGTATATAATACTGTCGCTCATAAAATCGTGTCGCAGCGACAGTATTTCCCGGGAAATACTGCATTTTATGGACAGCAACAATATTCTATAGGACATTTTTCGTGAAAAGTTGTCGCGCGACAATTTTTTCCAGCAAATATTGTCGCTGCAACAGTATTTCACGTGAAATGCTGTCGCTGCGATACAATTCCACGGCGACAGTATTATATACGACACCGGCGCAAAATGAGGATTAATCAAATATCGTCACAAACGAGCACGTAAATTACCACGCTTGTAGTTTAATTTTTGTTGCACATTTGCCCCCTTACCTATCACCATCACTGTTTCAAACGATTGAATGCTTTCTTTAAAAATGAATGTGTTGTTGTTTCCAATTAGGGAACATTTTCTCCATGTCTGCCTCAGTGATTGTGTTGCCAGTAACTGAACACTTCCGCTGCGCCTGTTGTATATATGATTGTCTGCTCCCTATGGTTGACACTCCATCTTTTTTCTGTCTCTGGGATTGTCTGTTCCCAATGACTGAACACTTAAGCTAAATCTGTCTCCAAGATTTTTTTGTTGTATTCCCAGTGGTTGAACATTTCATAATTATATACCTGTATCTGCGATTGTTTTCGTTCCTATTGATTGACGCCCCCCACCCCCACCCCTCCCCCAATCTCTGCATAAATGATAGTCTGCGTTTCTATTGACTGAACACTTTCTCTATGTATGCCTGTGACTGCGTTTCAAGTGATTGAGCACTTCCTCTTTACCAGCCTCTGTGACTGTGTTCCCAGTGACTGAACCCCACTATATGTCTCTGTTTTGAATTTCGGGTGATTGAACGATTCCTCTCCATCTTTCTCAGTGACTATGCTCCCAATGATTGAACATTTCCTTTATACCTGTCTCTGAGATTACCAAGGTGCCGGTAACAGTATACTTTTTTCAACAGCTCTGCGTTAGCAGTGATTGACAGCCTCCTCCATTCGGTCTGTGAGATTGTTTTTTTCCGATGAGTGCGTTCCCCAATGGTTGCTTGTGTCCCCAATTATTGAATACCTGATCCATAATTTTGTTTTGTATGAAGAATGATAAAATTAGTCATCGATATTTGTGCTTGTGAATGTTTCTCCAAGATTTCCAAGGACTGAGTTCTTCTTCCATAACTGTGACTTGTTTTAAGGATTATACATTTGATCCACAAACATCGGCTCTTGGGCTTTTTGTGCATGTTTGGAGTAAGCCTTGGTTCAACTTAATTTGTGTTTCTCATTTCGCCAGGTATATTCTTGTATCAGGTACAGAATGCATGGACAAGCGCGAAACATTTTGGAGGATGTGTCCTAGTTCGTTCTTTGTGCTCTGGGTTACCATTCGTGTCAGACGATTTGATGTCGAAAGCAGATTCGCTTTGAGTAACGGGCGTGTGATTATCTCATAATCGCAGGAAGAGTTTTGCTACTTGTTCGTTATTTACACTCGATAGGTTTTATTTTCCTTCAAATTTTGAGGCCGGTTTTCTGGTTTGGTGGACAGACGTGTGTAAGTTTTGGAACTGATCTTAAGAATATATCTGAAGTGAAAGAAACTACTTTAAACTCGTTTGTTATATGATATGCGTCGTGCGTCTGATTGCCACGTGAAACAAAGCCGTGAAATGTGATCGTGGTACAGCCACATGCCTGTTTGCAGACGACAAAGACATTTGTTTCTGTGCCACAAATCAGTAACACAATCGGAAGAAACGAGAAAGAGCAGTGGTGTTTTCCAGTGTTTGGATGAACACAAGCCTGCGTCACTGGAAAGAGAATGTATCAAAGTTTGTTTGGTGGAGTTGTGTTATGCACGTGAAACAAACGGTGATCCCGAGAAAGCGCAGACCGTGGCATTCTATAGTCGTGCCTAAAAGGATCAGCTGGTATACTTGGCAGGTTTAGCGTGCATACAACGATAAATGTTTACAGAATTGTGCAAAAGGCGTGGCCAGACACATATGTTAATAACGTATTCAGTAAACAGATTGAATTAGAAAAAAAACCCAAAACGTTCGAGTAAGCTAGTTTGTGATCCAGTTTCCTTCTGTTTAGAATCCACTTAATCTTCAGAACGAGAAAAACAGATGTCTGACGGGTGGAGGGTCAAAAAGGACATTTCTGATTATGTACTGTCACTGTATTCACCCCCGTGCTCTGTAAATAGTAACGTCCACTGGTCCATGAGCAGAGAGCGGAATTCTTTCCTTCAGTAAGTGAGGCTGAGAATTTCCCAGCTTTGGAGGAAAATCGTATCCTAACACATCAACCACTCCCAGGTCTTAAAAGAAGTCTTGTAGCCTGTTGAAACTTGTCTGTTCGGAAAAAATGAAATACAACTTCGCCTTTTGCTCGAGCAGCACGTACGGTTCTGGACGAAAAGAACAGTTTGTCATTGTGGTAGATAAGACCTGTATTACACGTGAGCCGCATAACGTTTTTGAGCTGAAATAAGCGTGTAACACGGTATTTTGCGCATTTACTGGCTGCCACATGTTTTTATAAGAAACAGGTTTTGAAGTTATTTCGCAAGTGCTCCCAATCTCATGAAGTGGGTTTTTTGTTGTTGTTTTTTTAATGAAAATTTCCTGGATTTCGAATCATAAGCCCGTGAACTGGTAGACATTTGACTAAGCCTCGCTTGAACGTTAAATGCTAGACAAGAACTGGAAAAGATAAAAGAAGAAAGGGAGGAGAGAGGGAGAGGAGGGGTTTATAATAAAAAAAAAAAAAGCCACGAAGTCTGGGTGTACCACTCTTCAATTTCATGGCCTTGTTGCACATGTGCCTAGCTTTTTCTTCTGACCATGTAAAAGCATCATTCCGGGTCAGTTTATTTTCAAACTCACGTGACCTTCAGAGAGCACTATAGGCCGAAGTGAGGGAGAAGAAAACCCAGAGGGGTGGATCTGACAGCTAGAGGGGGCTGATTTTGTGGACCAGGTCAGTCAGTGGTGCAGTGCACCTTCACAGCCCTGTGGCCTGTTGGAAGAGCCGTCAACAGTTTTTGTCTCTCCAGCTCCTCAACCCCCCCTCCCCACTTCCCATCTACGTCTCCTTGCCCCCTATCCGTAACCTCCTTTTTTCTCAAACGGTTCATTTCTTGGCTCCGTGTGTGTGTGTGTGTCTCACCCATAGAACTGAACCGTTTTGAACAATCCAAATGCCTTGCATCCGTTCCCAACAATGCCTTAACGACGCGCCTTTCATCTGGACATAGTTTTGTGTTACTAGGTGAACACTCAAGGACAGTTGGCGAGCACTGACAGGTCGGCCTACAGTGTAGAGGATTCATCCTTCTTCCAGGTGACGGCGTCGGTGACAGGTAAGCTCGAGTTAGGAGCAGTGCGGCTCGCTTTGGTTTGTCCCATTTTCCCCCCATTTCTTTTCTTCGTTTCTTTTCTTTTCTTTTTCTGCCATGCTCATCTCTTTTGTGGCTTTTGTGTCGTTCGGGAAAGTTTCTTTCATTGTAAGGATGGTTGTGTTTTGTTTTGTTCTGTTTTGATGACGTAGGAAGTAAAATTTACTGTTAGAGGAATGTCACTGTTGGTGATAAATTTAGCGAAATACAAACGAAACGAAAAGGGGTAGATGGATTGAAATGGAACATTGAAAGAACACTGATAAAGTAACAGAAATAAAAGCAGAAACTAGGATTTTGAAAGACATAGAAATGAGAAAATCTCAAATGCTGTCATATCTGGTTTTTATGTGAATCCTACACCATTTGTTTTCCGCGTCATCAAAATAACTCGCTGATTTGTTATGGCATCACAGTATAAAGGGATGACACAAACGTTTTCTCCGTTGCATAATAATGGATGTTCCAATCTACTGAAGAAAACGGGGACATATTTCAATAGCTGTTTACTTTACGGTGATTGAGCTTTAACATGTTAAATTGCATCATCATGAAGGCCTTTACCATGCTATTCGACTATTGCTTGCAGTTAGCTGTGATGATGGCCACAAAACGACGGACCGATTTGTTTGTTTGTTTTGCAGATGTCATAATGGTCGGTCTCCGTATTCAGAGAGCCCTGAAATAGTTTCCCCTATTTTGGTAGATTGCCTGGGGTATGTAGAACGGGAAAAGTGTTTCTGTCTATTTCTGGTTCATCACTTGACAAAGAAGACCCACCATGTGTGCCGCACACACTAAGACAACAAAAACAACAACAAAACAAAACAAAAACTAATGAAAAAAAATCCTAATCACGGCACTTGCGCAAAATCAGTGACACCTTTTTTAAGCTAGGTTCGTGAGACGCTTACTGTAAAATGGCGGCTATTATCGCAGGGTTACTGGTCCATGGTGGGTTTTGCTAGAGTGCCAAGTTTGAGGTTCATGACTGGCACCAAATAAGCAGTCGTAGGCATGAAGAAATGTTAACGTTTGGATTTCAAGTCTAAACTCATCAGGTGACTTTATTTACACACACACACACACACACACACACACAGAGAGAGAGAGAGAGAGAGAGAGAGAGAGAGAGATTATGCTGTTTTTGTACGACAATGTCCCTTGCAATGCAAGCTTGGCTACAAGCTTTATTTTCATCTTTGTTCCTTATGTTCCCTTTCACTTCGCTCTACTTTGCTGGGAAAAAATGAAGTGCAGTATATTTTCATTCAGTTGCGGAAGGGTTGGCCCTTACCACACAGAACACCGCGCCGTGATTGTATTCGTTAGAACTGATCTGCGATAAGATTGCGCGGGTCGCTGGCCGTCGCCATATTGTTTCGCTGTCGACGTTCTAATAGGGAAAGCGTTTAGAACCATCATTACGGAACAAACGACTGAACTTTTCCGAAGAGGGGTTTATCCGGAGATCAGTCCACACAGTAAACCGTGAGTGGCGTAGGCTAACTCAATTGACGCACGGAGTGCTTTTACGTGCGACGATTTGCACAGACTCCGTTCAGTTGTCTCAGGCAGTCTGCTATGTCACTGTCGTGCATTTGGGTGCAATATCATTGCACGGGTGACGTGTGCGTATTGTGCATCAAAACAAAATAGGAGCATGTGATTTGCATGAATACGACTCGGTTTAAAATGGTCAAGTTTTGTAACCGATATTCCGACACTACAGTTACAAGGCAATTGCCCAAAAAGAGGAAAACAAACAGCATAGAAAACAACAGTTTGCACACACGTATACACCGGGCATATACAGAGCAGGGCCCCACATGCAGACAAAGGGAAAACAAACAGCATAGAAAACAACAGTTTGCACTACACGTATACACCCGGCATATACAGAGCAGGCGCCCACACGCAGACAAAGGGAAAACAAACAGCATAGAAAACAACAGTTTGCACACACGTATACCCGGCATATACAGAGCAGGCGCCCACATGCAGACAAAGGGAAAACAAAACAGCATTAGAAAACAACAGTTTGCACACACGTATACACCCGGGCATATACAGAGCAGGCGCCCACATGCAGACAAAGGGATAAACAAACAGCATAGAAAACAACAGTTTGCACACACGTATACACCCGGGCATATACAGAGCAGGCGCCCACATGCAGACAAAGGGAAAACAAACAGCATAGAAAACAACAGTTTGCACACACGTATACACCCGGGCATATATACAGAGCAGGCGCCCACACGCAGACAAAGGGAAAACAAACAGCATAGAAAACAACATTTTTGCACACACGTATACACCCGGGCATATACAGAGCAGGCGCCCACATGCAGACAAAGGGAAAACAACAGCATAGAAAACAACAGTTTGCACACACGTATACACCCGGGCATATACAGAGCAGGCGCCCACATGCAGACAAAGGGAAAACAAACAGCATAGAAAACAACAGTTTGCTCACACGTATACACCCGGGCATATACAGAGCAGGCGCCCACACGCAGACAAAGGGAAAACAAACAGCATAGAAAACAACAGTTTGCACACACGTATACACCCGGGCATATACAGAGCAGGCGCCCACATGCAGACAAAGGGAAAACAAACAGCATAGAAAACAACATTTTGCACACACGTATACACCCGGGCATATACAGAGCAGGCGCCCACATGCATGACAAAGGGAAAACAAACAGCATAGAAAACAACAGTTTGCACACACGTATACACCCGGGCATATACAGAGCAGGCGCCCACATGCAGACAAAGGGAAAACAAACAGCATAGAAAAACAACAGTTTGCACACACGTATACACCCGGGCATATACAGAGCAGGCGCCCACATGCAGACAAAGGGGAAAACAAACAGCATAGAAAACAACAGTTTGCACTCACGTATACACCCGGGCATATACAGAGCAGGCGCCCACATGCAGACAAAGGGAAAACAAACAGCATAGAAAACAACAGTTTGCACACACGTATACACCCGGGCATATACAGAGCAGGCGCCCACATGCAGACAAAGGGAAAACAAACAGCATAGAAAACAAACAGTTTGCACACACGAAATACACCCGGGCATATACAGAGCAGGCGCCCACATGCAGACAAAGGGAAACAAACAGCATAGAAAACAACATTTTTGCACACACGTATACACCCGGGCATATACAGAGCAGGCGCCCACATGCAGACAAAGGGAAAACAAACAGCATAGAAAACAACAGTTTGCACACACGTATACACCCGGGCATATACAGAGCGGGCGCCCACATGCAGACAAAGGGAAAACAATCAGCAAACAAATAACAAAGTGCACACGCATAGGCTACATACGGATACATATAAACCACGCGCGCACGTGCTCGCAAAGAGGAAATCAAACATCAAATAAAGTGCTTGTATTCATACACACGTGCATACACAAACTTTTGAGGCGCACGCGCATGCATGCACGCGCCCCGTATGGATGAAATCATGCGCGCGCTCGCTCACACACACACACACACACACACACACACACACACACCACACACACACACACACACACACACACACACACACACACACACCTCTCTCTCTCTCTCTCTCTCTCTCTCTCACACACACACACACACACACACACACACACACACCACACACACACACACACACACACACACACACAATTAATTAGTGTTTGTAAAAGAAATATCCTACTAGGCTGAAAAACAACACATTGATAATCCGTGTACATTGTCCTCTCTTTAGTCCAGACCCGCATTTCAACTGTAAAAATGAAGGTAGGGACATCCCAGAAAGAAGGTAGCAAATAGTGAATGTTGGTTACCCACAAACTCTCGCTTTCAGAAGATGTAACAAATGTTTTGTTTTCGAAAGTGGAAAAAAATCAGTTAATTGAAAATGAAGAATACCTGGTGTTTATGACGTGCTTTGATAAGGAAACCCAAGATTACGAACCGAAGTATATGATCACTGTTGTCCTGTACAGTTTACAATATGAAGAGACATTACATACAATTTCTGAATTGAACCGAAATGCAACCATTGTTCTTCCATCTTTCAGTATACGTGGTTTCCTAAATTAGTGCGTGGTCTAAATATGCAGTGGAAAAGAAAGAAAGAAACAGAGAAAAAAAAACTACATTTCTTTCATCTGGAAGTTGATTGTGGCTGATCCGCGTGTGGTAAACATTAAATAGTTTATAGTTTTATATGTTGGTGAAGCAACGTTGGAAATTCGAAATGAAATACGGTCATTTTCACGCTGAAAAAAAGGCATGGAATGATTTCTAAAATGATAGGTCGCTCCCAAAACACAAAATAACACGATCTTTTAAAGCAAACGTGCTTGCGTAATGATACAAATCATGAGCATAATTGAAATGAACTGTTCCAGTGTTATCTGCCCATCCATCAATCCACCGCCAACACCATCTCCCGTCCTGTCTATCACCCCCTCCCTACCATCCCCTACCCCCGCACCCAGCATCCCTGTCCCAGCCGTATCCCTCCCAAGGGATTGCAGACGCCGATGTTACTTTGCATTAATCCAATTTCAAAGCTGGGCATCCTCTGGAGCTGATGCATATTTGGGGTCAGAAGTGCCTCCCTGCCACTGCAGCCCGTTAGAGGACGCATCCCCCACGGCCACCGCCATCGTTTCTGGTTGTCTGAACCCATCAGACCCATCGTCTGCTCTCTTCCGGCACTTGACAGACGCCCATCACTCATCTCGGCTCTTTGCGGAGAGTAATTACGCTTCTGCCAGTAATCCTGCCGCATGCAGTTTGAGATGAAGCTGCTGTTGTTGCTGCTGCTGCTGCCGCCGCCCCCCCACGAGTGTTCAGTTAATTCAGGCCTCAGTGAACAGACATGTTCAGCCAGGGCTACCTTTTCCTACTGAACTGGTGCCACGGAACCTGGCAAGAAAAGTAGCCATTTTTGAGATGCACGTGCAGTACACAAAGTCAATGGATTGAGACCTGGCAGACGAGATTTGTTTTGATCGGCGACCGACCTTATTAGAGGATTAAAATCACAATAAAATCACAATATAAATAAAGTTAAAGTCGACGACCACCTTTGCATTCCATTAATGCCCAATGCTTCATTATGTCGGTTCGAACAATTCAAGGCAAATTAAAACGACAATCACGTCTCCATGCTATGAATACCCGAAGCTTCCTTCTGCCTTTTCCAAAGTTCGTTTTCAGTTTCAGTTTCTTGCAACCAAGACGATACATACAGAGCTCCTTCAAGCTATCATTACAAATTCAGACAACAATTGGTAGACACAGTGTAGCTATTTACAGAATTTGATCTAATGGAAACAACAACAACGACAACTACAATAAACACATTTTAGCTATTTACCAAACACAATCAAATTAAGTAAAAAATAAAAATAAACAAAACAACAAAAAAGAAGAAATAAACAAAGTAGAGCTATTCACAAAACATAATTAAATATACAAATGATAACGAATCTGCGAAGACTTTCGAGAACAAAAGACGGGAGCCACTATCGGTAGAAAGACAGTGGATTACAATGTTGATTGATGAAAACAGGGAGGGGGCGCGATTTATATTCAAAGGTCCCACGGGCATATATGAACGGGGCATCGTTGGAATAAAAAAAACAACCCAGTCTAACACCCCCCCCCCCCCCCAGCCCTAACCCTTTTTTTCTTTATTTTACTTTTTTAATTTTTTTTTTTACTAGGGCTTAAGTCAACGACGATGTTGAACATTCGCTTGCCAAGAAGATTGTCTACATTTCATTTTAAGCAGCAAGTTTTTAAAGTATTTTGTTTACTACCTGTCAGACGATAAACCACCCACGACAAATCCCGGGATAAAACTGAGCGATTGCTGAACAAGATAATGCCTAGTTTCGGGTTTTTGTTTCTTCCAGGGTTTAATTTTGCACTCTACAGATGAAACTGATTTAGATGAAATCGACCAGAACCACCTCACCTATGTTAGAATTTGAAACAGACATGTTGATTTTATTTGCTGCTTCATTTTTAAGTATTGTCTTTCAATTCATTGGCTGAACTCCACGAAACATTTTATGCCAAATGTCGGGAAATGAGACCATGCGCAAAAGAGCTTCGAGGTCCAGTAAAAATAATGTATGTCGAACGAAAACCCCTCTAACTGCCGCAAGGTCCTTTCAGTA
>CM031612.1:55381475-55386475 GCA_018398815.1 Conus ventricosus
TGCATGCGTGCGTGTGTGCGCGCGCGCATGCGTACGTGTGTATGTTTGTGTTTTGGAATGGGGGGGGGGGGGGGGGCATTTTTACTGACAAATAGAAAAACAAAATGATGGATTCTCCCGTCGTGCACGACGGATGAGTAGGCAAGCAGGTAATCTGCTGATGAAGGTCCTCATGTGGGAATGAAGACCAATTCCTGAGGCACGAAGTCGTCCACAGACATCAAATGGAATGAAGACCAATTCCTGAGGCACCAAGTCGTCCACAGACATCGAATGGAATGAAGACCAATTCCTGAGGCACCAAGTCGTGCACAGACACTGCATGGAACCGAGTCCTGCAAGGATGGGCCCCGTTTTCTGCGATTCTTCTTTTCCTGGATGGCGGCTGCTCTGTTGCGTTCGAATGTCTTTGTGCCCTGGGTACACCGTTGCTTCCACTGTGTTCTGTCAAGGGTGGCATCTTCCCAGGAAGCAGTGTCGGTGTTGCAGTTTCTATAAGGTTGGCCTTCAAGATGTCTTTGTTTCCCTTGACAGACCTTCCTTGGTCAAGTTGTCCTTTTTTCAGCTGTCCATAGAGCAACATCTGTGGAATTCTCCTATCCTCCATACTACCAACGTGTTCTGCCCTAAATGAACACGGCTAAAAACATGATCCGAACCTCTTTGGTGATGGTGACAATTTGACACTTCAGAAAGACCCTGTAACTGAAGTTTATCTTTTATTTAAAAAAAACGTTGTGCAAATAGAACCGAATGTCACAGGATACGTCATGTAGCACGCTGATCGTCGAAGCGTAATAACCCGCTCGGTAAAGAAGCGACAAAATCCTGCCTCTGTGGTTTGCAGTCTCTCATGGGACCCTCCCCCTTCTCCTTTTTCCCGTTTCCTGCCCTCTCCACCAGAGACCTCTAAGCAGTGGTCTGAGAGACTGTTTAGCGATGAGACGATAAAGCCAGATACCGTGTCATCTGGCGCTCGTTAAAAAATGGCAAGAATGTAGTAAGAATTCCCTGGAGATTTACGTAAAAAAAATCCAGTTTGATGGCAAGCAAAAACCCGATTTTAACGAAAAAATCTGCGCAGACAGATTTTTTTTCTCTCCAAAAATGTTATAGGAACGAAGGGGGGGGGGGGGGGGGGGGGTGTTAGGGGAGAAAGCACAAAAGGACGACAGAGGCAGGAGGCAGAGTATGAATGACGCCACATGAACCCGACATTCTTTTCCCCAGGTAAGTGGTAGAATCGATGCAATACTTACTGACATCGTAATGCATCTACACTGAAAAACAACACAACAGGCATAGCTAATTCTAGGACTTTGGATAACACCAGACCGGTTTACGCCATGGAACATATTGCACACAGTAACCTACGCTCCAGGGCGACACCGGCACCGGTGTGACCTGTATCTAAATCCCTCCCTCACTCTCTCCCCGCCTGTCTGAACCGATCTGATGTCATCATATCGTCTGCCTGTCACAGTTCATGAACAGACATGACAACTCTCACTCATACTTCGTTTTAACAAGCGATACAGTTGTTGTGTTGCTGCTGCTGTTGTTGTTGTTTGTGCTCTAGTCGGTCTGATAATTGATTGCACAATGTAGACAAGGTCACATTTTGATCTCTCCTCCTTCTTTTCTAACAGAGAGACAGAGAGAAAGAGAGAGAGAGAAGGCAAAACATTGTTGATGCTGTGGCTGTTCCATAGGCACTGTTGTTGTGGTTGCACCACTATCGCTGCTGTCGATCTTTCTGGTCGTGGTTTCTACTTTTACTCATTCTCTTGTTATTACCTCCGTCACAGAGGTCATGCTTTCATCCCCGCACGTTCTTTTCTTTCTTTGTCAGCCAGCTACACTTCGCAAACACTACGGAACTGGTTTTAACGAAACTTGGAAAAAAGATGGAGTATAGCCCAAGGATGATCTCAGTTCTGATGTCCTCTCCACGTCAATGCCTTAGGCTTGGTTCTGCTGGGGTCGCCGGTATCGGCAAATTTATGGGTACTGTCGTTGGACGGACATGGTGACTCCCTCCGGAGGGAGAGCTCACTCGCACTGGCTCCATGACAAAGCTAATATTGTAGTCAGTAGGGGGCTTAGTGGGTGGTGTGCTACGTATGTTAGATCAGAAAAGGCGCCGCTGAACACCAGTGAAGTGACTTGGTGGCAACGCGGTGTCTCCTCTGGTGGGTTGCCTCTTGACGACTTCACATTGACTGCCAGAGCTGTGGAAGAAGGAGTCGGGCTGTGACTGTGGATGTGTGTGTGGTGGGGGGGATCGGAATGAGCGGTATGGGTGCAATGCCACTGAAGTGGCACGGAGGATGAGGTGGAAGAAAATAATGTGACCCAAGAACGGAGGTCAGCAAGATCACGCCAAAATTACCAACCCTATTTTGTGTGTGCCAAGGTTGATGATAAGATGGAATGTAAATTTTGAAACGGATCCGTGCGGTATATCTGGATCGAAGGGTAGAACTAGATTGTGTTCAGCAAAACTATTGCAAAATCTCGACTAAGCATGCACACCTTGAAGTTGCTGTCCACGGATTGATGACGATCTATGAATTGATACAGTTCTCGTCATGGAATGTTGTATCTTTCTTTTGATATATCCGGTTTCATTTCGTATTTTTCTATAACAGAAAAGTACAAGGGGGGTCACTATCTTCTAAGTTCACACCTACTATCATCACTCTCTCTGATACTTAAAATAGATGTATTTTTGTTCATGAACAGACTTCTTGGGAAAGCTCAAAAGAACAGAACGGAGAAACGCCTCCTCACAGAGCCTGTTTTGTTTCCGCTTCACAATAAACACATTCCTTTTGCCTTTCATTTTAGTGCGGATGAAAACAAAAGGAGAACAAATGTTGGAGGAGATTATAGGTGAGAAGGAAGTGGCTGATATCACTCCCATTTTGACTGTTCTGCCTGTGGGTTTGCTTTTGTACTTTTTTATTTATTTAGATGAGAAACACTTTAGGTGGAGTTCTCTTTCCGGTTTTCTTTATGTAATGTCGCCGGGGGAAGGGGTGGGGGCTAGATATTACAATATCTGGACCTCCTCACACTTCCTTCTCGGAGTACACACATCTATGTCTGTATTTTGCTCTCTCTCCCCCCCCCCCCTCTCTCTCTCTCTCTCTCTCCCTGTCTTCTGCAGTTTCCTTTCTTCTCTCAGTCGTCCTCTCTTTTTTCTAATCTGATGCAACCCAGCTCACATCTACCGAGAGAACTACCAAAAAAAAAAAAAAAATGCACATATGATAAAACTTGACAAATCATACTGAAAATGCTGAGACGTGTTACATGTTGATGCACACTTTTGGGAGGCACAAGTGCAGGCCATGTCCAAATACCCCCCCCCCCCTCTCTCTCTCTCTCCCTCCCTTTTCTCTCCCGCCACCCCCCCCCCTCCCCCACTCCCTTCCTTTCCCAAAGAACTTCACCTTGTCTAAGGGCATCTGATGTCACCCTTGTTACCTGTCTACGTTCTTGGTTATGGGCCCTGACAACTATCGCTCAAGCTTTGCTGCTCGACAGGGGGAGGGGGAGGGGGGGGGGGCAACCTCCACTACTATACTGCACGATTCCTGCCATTGCTGTTGCTGTTGCTGCCATTTCTCTCTTTTTGTTTCTTCAAACTGTACGTCGATTAACCATTGATGCTTGGGGTGTTTGACACTGAGAGATCATGTAGAAAAACGAGTGTGTGGATAAAAAATGACCAACCACAATAAACGAGCACCATTATCATGCCACTTACTTTATTCTCTCTCAAAATGTTTTAATGGTCATTCGAACGCTGCCAGTTGCATTCTGATCAGACAAGCCAGTACCAGAGCTACAGTCCGTCAAAGAGAATTGCCATCTTCACATGCTTCCCTATGGAAGCTGGGGGTCCGCAAGGCTTGTTCCAACGTGTTGGATTAATACGTGGGTCAGGAGTCTCCTAAGTCTTGTCAACGAACCTTTTTTTTTACTAACTCTTTCCACATCCGTTTATCTACCTGTTTTATCTATTGACTGACATTCTCACAGTAAACTTTCAAGGAACTGTTTGAAGCTGATGTCCTGGGGGTGTCCTGGACATTGTCTAACCGGATTAGTGATATATCTATATATATATATATATCTTTGCCAGGTCATTACTATAATGATGAATTGCTAGCCTGTACTTGTTTTCCCCCACTACTTAATTGTTCAGCATTATATATATATATATATATATATATATATATATATATATTATATATATATATATATATATATTTGAATCTGTGACTGGTTTTTGCTCTTTCTCTACGTCTTTCTCAGGAAAAAAAAAGCAAACAAGCAGAAACACGCATGGCAGTTCTTAGGAAAGACGTCAGCTGTGATGCAGGAAGAGGTGGGAAAGGTGGGAAGTATGGGTTGATGGAGAGGAAGACAAAGATCATTGTGTTTTTGGTGACTCAGTGGGAGCACTGACAGTGCTGATCCTGTTTCTGCGTTTCCCGTTACTTATTCATTTCTTATTTCGCTGCGTGAGCTGCTTGTAATGGTACTGCCCTGACAATTTGTCGGATCTGAGGAAGTTTAATTAACCTGGCCCCTCACCCTCTTCTTTTTCCTCTCCATTTCCCTTTTCGCTCCAGTTTAAGTTTGGATAATGTTTGTGGTTACCTAGATTTGTACCCTCCGACGTTTTCATTCTCCCCTTGCAAGATTAATTGGATGATACTCGAGTGAATAATTCTCTTGCTTGGTTTGCTAGTAAGTGGGATTTCCATGGCAGATTATCCTGAATTTTGAAAAGGAAAGGTGTTTGGCTGAAGGTGGTGCAAGCTGTCTACATACATAAACTCATACCGTACACTGCTGGTAGAATTTGAGGGTTGAAATGGAGAATTTTCTAAAGTGACGACTGAAATTGTCAGTTTGTCTGGAGTCAAACTGAATTCAGATACATCTTGTGTCTGTTCCTCCCCCCTCTCCGTCGCCTGTTTTCT
>CM031612.1:55393975-55441475 GCA_018398815.1 Conus ventricosus
TCATATCGTCTGCCTGTCACAGTCTCTGATCAGACCTGACAACGCTCACTCATACTTCTGCCGTTTTAACAACGGCAGCTTGGGTGATAGGGTTGTTGTGTTGCTGCTTCTGTTGTTGTTGTTGTTGTTGTTGTTGTTGTTTCTGCTCTTGTCGGAGGTGTTGGACTGATGCTTGACGGGGATGGGGACTAGGCCACTCGACGTCCCCTCCCTCATTTTTTTTTGAGAGAGAGAGGAGAGAGAGAGAGAGAGAGAGAGAGAGAGAGAGGAGGAGGAGGAGGAGAAGAAGAAGAAGAAGAAAAAGAAGAAGACGTAGAGGAAGAAGAAAAGAAAGAAGAGGCAACTGGAACGCTGTTGATGGCATGACTGTGCTACAGTTACTGTTGTTGCATACTACTGCTGCTGTCGACCTTTGTCGTCATGGCTGCTGCTGTTGCTGAGTTCATCGTCATTACCTCCGTCAAAGAGGTCATGCTTTCATCCCCGCACGTTTGTTTGTTTGTCTGCCCGTTAAATTTCGCATAAACTATGGAAGCTATTTTAACAAAACTTGAACAAAGGTGGATATAGCCCGAGGATGATCTTACTCCGACTACCTGTCCACGTCTCCGCCTTGGTTTGGTTCTATAAGGGTCACCTGCAGCGGCAAATTCATGGGGACTGTCAGTTGTCGGACGTAGTAATGCCCTCCAGAGGGAGAGCTCACTAAACTCTGGCTCCGCGACTGTTGTTGTCCGTCGAGACGACGAAGACCATCTAGTCATCCTGGGATCGGGTGTGAGTGCGTAGATGGCTGGTCAGGCCGATCTGCGCCCGGAAAGATCTATCACAGTGCGGACAGGGGATGGTGGCAGCAGCTGGAGATCTGTTGACACTGGTCTTCCTGATCACCCCGCGCTGCTCAGCTGCAGCAGTTCTGTTGCTTTCACAGGTCTCTGCACCTTTACGGACAGCTGATCGCCACCCATCTCTGTCCTGGGCAGTCTGCTCCCATGTTTGTGGCTGATGTTGAAAACCTTCAGGGAGGATTGTCGTCAGCACGGGGCTTAGTAAGTGGTGCCCCGTGTACGCTGGATCAGAACAGGCACTATTGAACACTGAAGTGACCAGCGGCAGTGCAGTGTCTCTCTGGTGGGTCGTCTCATGAGGACTTGACATTGACAGCTCCACGATGCTGCAGCGGGCTGGGCTGGCTGTGACTAAGGGGGGGCGGGGAAGGGGGGGGGGGGGGGGGGGGGGGGGGGGGGAGAAGGGGGACGCGGAATTAATGGTGTGAGTGCAATGCCAGTGAAATGGCATGGAAGATGAGGATGGGATGACACCCTTTCAGTTCACACCTTCTGTAGTACTTTTCCCCTGGCAAATAACACGGATGCGGAAAGAAATAAAAAGAGAAAAGTATAATCACGGAACCTATTTCTCTCTCTTGTTAGAATAAACACATTTCTTTGCAGTCCATCGTAGTGTGGATGGGCAAAAAATCAAAACACAAATGTTGGACAAAAAGTTAGGTGAGGAGGGAGCAGCTGATATCACGCCCAGTTTGACTGTTTTTTTTTCTGTGATTTTTTTGTGTACTTTTTCTTCCCGAAAAACAGTTTGAGGGCGGTTCTTATTCCCCTTTTTTATTTATGGAATTGCGCCGAAGGACGGAAGGGGGTAGGGACTGGAACTCTGGGTTCGCTCACACTTCCTTCTCCCACTACACCCATAGATGCCGACCTCTCTCTCTCTCTCTCTCTCTCTCTCTCTCTCTCTCTCTCTCTCTCTCTCTCTCACCATCATCATCATTATCATCATCATCATCTGCTTTATCTTTTCTCTCTTTCGTTCTTTCTGATGCAACCCGGGTCACAAACTGTCTAGAAAACTAAAACAATTCACGTGATGAAAGTTGACAAATCATACCGAAAGTGCCGAGATGCGTTACATGTTGATGCACACTTCTGGAGGCACGAGTGCAGGCCATGTCCAAAGAATCCTCTCCGACCCCTCCTCTTCCCCCCCCCCCCCCCCCCCCCCCCCCCCCCTTTTCTCCCCTTCTCCAACGAACTTCGGCTTGTCTAAGCGCATCTGATGTCACCCATGTTATCTGTCTACGTTCTGTTATGGGCCCTGACAACCATCGCTCAAGCTTTGCTGCTCGACAGGGGGCAACCACGACGACTGTACGATCGCTGCCATTGCTGCAGCTGGTGCTGCCATTTCTCTTTTCTTATTTCTTTAAACTGTATGTTTGTTAACTGCTGACGTTTGGTTGTTGTTGTTGTTGTTTTTTGCACTGCGCGATTATATGAAAAATGAGTGTAGTTAATAATGGCCATCCACGTTTAATGAGCCGAGTTTTGTCATCTTGTTACTTTCTAGGTTCTTTTCTTTTCAGCTCAGAATATTCTGATTGTCATTTGAACGCAGCAAATCGCATTCCGATCAGGCAAGCAGTGCCAGAGTTAAGGTCCGTCCAGTGGAACTGCCCTCTTCACGTGCTTCTCGGAGGAAATTGTGGGTCTGCTAGGTTGCTCAGCGTGTCGGGTCAATCATGAGGTCAGGAATCTGCTACACGTCTTGTCGTTGACGAGCGGGTCCTGCACAGCTTGTCGTGTTAATGCGTAGGTCAGTTATCTGCCCACTCTCACAACAAGCCCCTAATATCGACCCTTTCCTTATCTATTTTCATAGTTGTTCTATCTATTTTCCGAAACTCTCACAATAAACTGCCAATGAGCATTTGAAACTAATATCCTGCAGATGTCCTGGGCATTGTCTGACCGAATTGCTGGCATGTCACTGGACCTGTGACTGGAGTTTGTTCTTGCCCTTCGTCTTTCCCAGGAAAAGCAAATTGCGTTGCAGTCCTCGGGACAGACGTCAGCTGGGATGAGGGAAGAGGCGAGAAGGGAACGATGGTTGAAAGGGAGGGAGAGCGGAGGGTGGTTCTGTCTTGGCCACTCAGTGGGAGCAGTGACAGTGTTGATCCTGTCTCAGCTGTTTTCATGACTTACTTCTTTACCTTTGTCTCTTTCGTGAGCAGCTGGTAATGGTGCTTGCCCCGACAGGATGAAGATAAGTGATTGCTCGTTCGTTCTGGTTGTCCTGAATGTTGTATCTCTTGCCTGAACAAGACCTAAGAGGTCGAAACGCGTCGTGTTTATCTTGAGAATCTTGAGATTCGTTTGTCAACGTTTTTTTTTTTTTTTTTTTTGGGGGGGTTTTTTTTGTTGCGGAGCTTAAGCAATGATTTTTGTCAAATTTGGAGCATACGGTATTTTAATACACTGCCCCTTTTTCTTGCTTATCTATTTGCCTTTTCCATTCAGTGTACAGTAAGGTTGAGCAGAGTTTGTGGTTTTTCTAGATTTCTGTCCCTCCGTCTTTTTCATCCTCTCCCCCCCCCCCCCCCCCCCCCCCCCCCCCCCAATCACCACCTCTTGCAAGATCTAATGAATGTATTCCAAGTGGATAATTCCTCCCCTGCTTATTTGCTCTGGTTTCTGTTGCAGGTATCCCTGACTCTTGAAGAGGAGAGATGGCTGACTTAAGGCGGAGCCAGCTTTCCACATACATAATGAATTCTTAATAGCCCAGCGTTTCTCTGATTTAATGGTCAGAAAGAAGCATTTTCTAAAGTTGACGACTGAAATTTTCAGTTTATTAAAGTCAAATTTAATTCAGATGGAACTTCTAGTGTTTGTTGCTCCTCTCCCTGTCTTCTGCTTGTTTCCATTTCATGCCCTTGTGTGAGCGTTGTCATAGGCGCCCGTAGCCATGGTTCCAACGTCATTCCACATCGCGGTAAACCTTGAGGTAGCGCTGGAGGTGTTCCACCCTTGACTTGGGGATAGTGCTAGGGGTGTTCCCCCTTTGACTCTGGGATAGTGCTAGGGTGTTCCCCCCTTGACTCGGGGGATAGTGCTAGGGGTGTTCCACCTTGACTCTGGGGATAGTGTGGGGGTGTTCCCCCCTTGACTCTGGGATAGGGGTAGGGTTGTTCCCACACTTGACTTTGGGATGTGGCTAGGGGTGTTCCACCCTTGACTCTGGGGATAGTGCTAGGGGTGTTCCACCCTTGACTCTGGGGTTTGTGCTAGGGGTGTTCCCCTTGACTCTGGGATAGTGCTAGGGTGTTCCACCTTGACTCTGGGGCCCAGTGCTGGAGGTGTTCCCCCACTTGACGTGGGGATAGTGCTGGAGGTGTTCCCCCCTTGACTCAGGGGACAGTGCTGGAGGTGTTCCACCCTTGACTCTGGGGATAGTGCTGGAGGTTTTCCCACCCTTGATCTGGGGATAGTGCTAGGGGTGTTCACCTTGATCTGGGGACAGTGCGGGGGGGTGTTACACCTTGACTCGGGGGACAGTACTGGAGGTTTTTCCCACCTTGACTCTGGGGATAGTGCTGGAGGTTTTCCCACCTTGACTTGGGGATAGTGCTGGAGGTGTTCCACCCTTGACTCTGGGGATAGTGCTGGAGGTGTTCCACCTTGACTCTGGGGATAGTGCTGGAGGTGTTCCACCCTTGACTTGGGGATAGTGTGGAGGGTTCCCCCCTTGACTCTGGGGATAGTGCGAGGGGTGTTCCACCTTGACTCGGGGGACAGTGTAGGGGTGTCCACCTTGACTCTGGGGACATGCTGGAGGTGTTCCACCCTTGACTTGGGGATAGTGCTGGAGGTGTTCCACCTTGACTCTGGGGACAGTGCTAGGGGTGTTTCCCCCTTGACTCTGGGGATAGTGCTAGGGGTGTTCCACCCTTAACTCTGGGGTAGTGCTAGGGGTGTTCCCCCTTGACTCTGGGGACGGTGCTGGAGGTGTTCCCCCCTTGACTCTGTTGATAGTGCTGGAGGTGTTCCACCCTTGACTCTGGGGATTGTGCTAGGGGTGTTCACCTTGACTCTGGGGACAGTGCTGGAGGTGTTCCCCCCTTGACTCTGGGGACAGTGGGGGAGGTGTTCCACCTTGACTCTGGGGATAGTGCTGGAGGTGTTCCACCCTTGACTCTGGGGATAGTGCGGGAAAGGTGTTCACCCAGGGACTCGGGGGATAGTGCTAGGGGTGTTCCACCCTTGACTCTGGGATGTGCTGGATGTGTTCCACCTTGACTCTGGGGACAGTGCTGGAGGTGTTCCACCCTTGACTCTGGGATAGTGCTGGAGGTGCTCCACCTTGACTCTGGGGACAGTGCTAGGGTGTTCCACCCTTGACTTGGGGATAGTGCTGGAGGTGTTCCCCCCTTGACTCTGGGGACAGTGCTGGAGGTGTTCCACCCTTGACTCTGGGGACAGTGCTAGGGGTGTTCCACCCTTGACTCTGGGGATAGTGCTGGAGGTCTTCTACCTTGACTCTGGGGATAGTGCTGGAGGTGTTCCACCTTGATTGGGGCCAGTGCGGGAGGTTTTCCCACCCTTTGACTCGGGGGACAGTGCTAGGGGTGTTCCCACCCTTGACTCTGGGGATAGTGCTGGAGGTGTTCCACCTTGATTCTGGGGACGGGTGTGGAGGTGTTCCACCCTTGACTCGGGGGATAGTGCTGGAGGTTTTCCACCCTTGACTCTGGGGACAGTGCTGGAGGTTTTCCCACCCTTGACTCTGGTGATAGTGCTGGGGGTATTCCACCTTGACTCTGGGGACAGTGCTAGGGGTGTTCCACCCTTGACTCTGGGACAGGGCTGGAGGTGTTCACCCTTGACTCTGGGGATAGTGCTGGAGGTGTTCCACCTGACTCTGGGATAGTGCTAGGGGTGTTCCCCCTTGATCTGGGTAGAGCTGGAGGTGTTCCACCCTTGACTCGGGGGGAAAGTCTGGAGGTGTTCCACCTTTGACTCTGGGGATAGTGCTGGAGGTGTTCCCCCTGACTCTGGGGATAGTGCTAGGGGTGTTCCACCCTTGACTCTGGGGATAGTGTAGGGGTGTTCCACCCTTGACTCGGGGGATAGTGCTGGAGGTGTTCCCTTGAGTTGGGGATAGTGCTAGGGTGTTCCCCCCTTGACTTGGCGACAGTCCCAGGGGTGTTCCACCTTGACTCTGGGGATAGTGCTGGAGGTTTTCCCACCCTTCACTTGGGGGATAGTGCTGGAGGTGTTCCACCCTTGACTCTGGGACAGGCTAGGGGTGTTCCACCCTTGACTTTGGGGATAGTGCTGGAGGTGTTCCCCCCTTGACTCTGGGGACAGTGCTGGAGTGTTAAACCCTTGACTCTGGGGATAGTGCTGGGGGTGTTCCACCCTTGACTCTGGGGACAGTGTTGGGGTGTTCCCCCCTTTGACTTGGGGACAGTGTGGGGGTGTTCCACCCTTGACTCTGGGGACAGTGTAGGGGTGTTCCACCCTTCTACTCTGGGGATGTGCTAGTGGTGTTCACCCTTGACTCTGCGGACAGTGCTAGAGGTGTTCCACCCTTCACTCTGGGGACAGTGTTAGGGGTGTTCCACCCTTGACTCTGGGGACAGTGTGGAGGTGTTCCACCCTTGACTCTGGGGATAGTGCTAGAGGTGTTCCACCCTTGACTCTGGGGATAGTGCTAGGGGTGTTCCACCTTGACTCTGGGGATAGTGCTAGGGGTGTTCCACCTTGACTCTGGGGACAGTGCTGGAGGTGTTCACCCTTGACTCGGGGGATTAGTGCTAGGGGTGTTCCCCCCTTTTGATCTGGGGATAGTGCTAGGGGTGTTCCACCCTTGACTCTTGGGACAGTGTGGAGGTGTTCCCCCCTTTACTTGGGGATAGTGCTAGGGGTGTTCCCCCTTGACTTGGGGATAGTGCTAGGGGTTTCCACCCTTTACTCTGTGGATAGTGCTGGAGGTGTTCCACCCTTGACTCTGGGGACAGTGCTAGGGGTGTTCCACCCTTGACTTTGGGGATAGTGCGGGGAGGTGTTCCACCCTTGACTCTGGGGACAGTGCTTGGGGTGTTCCACCCTTGACTCTGGGGACAGTGTAGGGGTGTTCCACCTTGACTCTGGGGACGTGCTAGGGTGTTCCACCCTCACTTGGGGATAGTGCTGTGGTGTTCCACCCTTGACTCTGCGGACAGTGCTAGAGGTGTTCCACCCTTCACTCTGGGGATAGTGCTAGGGTGTTCCCCCCTTGATCTGGGGATAGTGCTGGAGGTGTTCCACCCTTGACCGGGGGGACAGTGCTAGGGGTGGCCCCACCCTTGACTCTGGGATGTGTTGGAGGTGTTCCACCCTTGACTCTGGGGACAGTGCTGGAGGTGTTCCCCCCTTGACTGTGGGGACAGTGCGGAGGTGTTCCACCTTGACTCGGGGGATAGTGCTAGGGGTGTTCACCCTTGACTCTGGGTATAGTGCTGGAGGTGTTCCACCCTTGACTCGGGGGGACGGGGTGGGGGTTTTTCACCCCTTGAATCTGGGATAGTGTAGGGGTGTTCCACCCTTGATCGGGGGATAGTGCTAGGGGTGTTCCACCCTTAAATCTGGGGACAGTGCTGGAGGTGTTCCCCCCCCTTGATCTGGGGACAGTGCTAGGGGTGTTCCACCCTTGACTCTGGGGATAGTGCTAGGGGTGTTCCCCCCTTGACTTGGGGACAGTGCTACGGGTTTTCCCACCCTTGACTCTGGGGATTGTGCTGGAGTGTTCCACCCTTGGACTGGGGATAGTGCTAGGGTGTTCAACCCTGGACTCGGGGGACAGTGCTGGAGGTGTTCCACCTTGACTCTGGGGACAGTGCTAGGGTGTTCCACCTTGACTCTGGGGATAGTGCTAGGGGTGTTCCCCCTTGACTCTGGGGACGTGCGGGGGTGTTCCACCCTTGACTCTGGGGATTGTGCTGGAGGTGTTCCACCCTTGACTCTGGGGTAGTGCTAGGGGTGTTAAACCCCTTGACTCTGGGACAGTGCTGAAGGTTTTTCCACCCTTGATCTGGGGACAATGTGGAGGTGTTCCACCTTGACTCTGGGGATAGTGCTGGAGGTGTTTCCCCCCTTGACTCTGGGGACAGTGCGGGAGGTGTTCCACCCTTGACTCTGGGGATAGTGCTGGAGGTGTTCTACCCTTGATTTGGGGGGGACAGTGTAGGGGTGTTCCAGCTTGACTCTGGGGACAGTGCTAGGGGTGTTCCACCATTGATTGGGGATAGTGCTGGAGGTGTTCCACCCTTTACTCTGGGGGACATTTGCTGGAGGGTTCCACCCTTGACTCGGGGGGATAGTGCTGGAGGTGTTTCACCCTTGACTCTGGGGATAGTGCTGGAGGTGTTCCACCCTTTGCCCTTTGGGACAGTGCTAGGGGTGTTCCCCCCTTGACTTGGGGATAGTGCTGGAGGTGTTCCACCCTTGACTCTGGGGACAGTGCTAGGGGTGTTCACCTTGACCCCGGGGATAGTGCTGGAGGTGTTCCACCCTTGACTCTGGGGACAGTGCTAGGGGTGTTCCCCCCTTGATCTGGGGACAGTGTGGAGGTGTTCACCCTTGACTCTGGGGATAGTGCTAGAGGTGTTCCCCCTTGACTCTGGGGATAGTGCTAGGGGTGTTCCACCTTGATTTGGGGGATAGTGCTAGGGGTGTTCCACCCTTGACTCGGGGGACAGTGCTGGAGGTTTTCCCACCCTTGACTTGGGGATAGTGTAGGGGTGTTCCACCCTTGACTCTGGGGTTAGTGCTAGGGGTGTTCCACCTTGACTCTTGGGACGTGCTGGAGGTGTTCCACCCTTGACTTGGGGATAGTGCTAGGGGTGTTCCCCCCTTTGACTCTGGGGATAGTGCTAGGGGTGTTCCACCCTTTACTCTGTGGTAGTGCTGGAGGTGTTCCACCCTTGACTCTGGGGATAGTGTTGGAGGTGTTCCACCTTGACTGGGGATAGTGCTGGAGGTTTCCCCCTTGACTCTGGGGACAGTGTTGGGGTGTTCCACCCTTGACTCGGGAGGAGGGCGTGAGTAGCGGTTTGTGGAGTGCTTCGGGTTCTCCTTTCTCCTCACCCCCCCCCCCCCCACCGTCTCTCACCCTCCTCTCTCTGCCTGTCTGAGTGCATGTGATGTCAGCGTGGTGTCGCCTGTCTGTTCGGGCTTTGGAAGGGGGGGGGGGGGGGGGGGGGACGAGGGTAGACACGAGAACGCACTCTGTTCTTGTGTCTGTGCAAACAGCATTGTCTTGGTGTCTGGCAAAAACAGCATTAGAGGTTTTCTTCGTTGCCCCCCACCCCACCCCTCTTCCCCGCCTACCGTCTTGTTTCTTCACTTTATTCTCGTTAAGCTGTTGGAGATGTGGCTCCCCTGACATCTGTTGGAATGTTGGAGATGATCTGCCCCCCCCCCGTCCCTCCCTTCCTTGTTCCTCTCTGTCTTAATTTCCTTATATTTGATGTTGGACAACTCTGAATCTATATAGATAGATAGACAGATTAATTGATAGATAGATAAATAGACAAACAGACAGACAGACAGATAGATAGATTAGCCATGCCCACTCCCGGCGCATCAGTGTCCCCCCTATCCCCATTGTACAGTCCCCTACGCCACCCAACAATCCCAAACCGCCATCTCACCCTTATTCCTCCTGCCTGTCTGAGTAAATCTGACGTCACTGTGTTGTCTGTCTTACCTGGCATGAGAGGTTACCTGACAACACTGTCTGTGTGGGGGGTGTTTTACTGAGAGCAGTGACAGTATTGGTGCACTTTCTGCTGTGTCTAAATTATGTGTTTTTCTGTTTTGCTGCCTTGTTTTTCTGTTTTGCTGCCTGAACTGAACACAGTGATGTCGCTGTCTTGACTTTTGAGGGAGCATTGGGAACTGTAGGTTTAATTAGCGTGCCCTTGCTTTCCTTCATATCAACACTTCCTTTTTCTATCCACAGTTAGGTCAGAATGCGTTCGTGACTGTCTAAGCGATCCATTCTTCAGTCTTTTTCATCCCCCCCCCTCCATCGTTAGTGTGCACGATATTCAAGGACTCACCTCTGTTCCTCTCTTTCTCTGCCACTCCCCCTTTCCTTGACATGACCTTCACGTCAGCATCATCATCATCATCCACTTCCATGCCCACCGTTCCCAGCATCATTCACCCACAGTCATTGTAAACCATAAAGTGGGGGTTGGAGGGGGTCCACACGTGACTCTGGGGGCTAGTGCTGGTACCGCTGCTCGTGAAGTCTCCTGCGCTCTCATCCCTCTCATCACGTCCTCCAACTCCCTCTCCCTGTCCCACTGTGGACTGTATTGGAATGAAACAGCAGATAAAATAGCTGAAGAGGGGGCAGTGAAAAACGTGCCAGAAAGTAATTTGAAACTCCTTAAGCACGAAACCATTTCATTACTGGAACAGTACACACACAACCAACACATTCCAAATCTGAAATTCTCTTGTCCAAGACATATTTCAAGTTTGATCTACACACTTAAATTAAGTACATGGAAAACGAAATATTCTCAAAATATAGCATGTGTTTGTATTCATCCAACATCTGGTGCTCGCATTCTGTATTAATGCCCTGTTTAATGTTATGAGAACGGAGGTGGAGTTCGTTAAAACAATCACACACACGTGAACATAAAAGGATGCCCATTGTGATATTTGTGGACACGATCGGTTCAATATGTCGGGGTTTCAGTTTGGCCCCTGGTTATTGTTTATCCCATCGGTTGCTTCTTATCATTCATTATTTCCCCCAAACCACCTCCAGGCCCAAACTAACTAACTTTTCTTTTCCATTTTAAAAGTGTATTTTTAAATTTTTCTTTTGTAGTCTAATGTCTAATATCACCAAATTATGAAGAAAATTTTGCATTAAAGAAATGACAAAAACACCTGTCAGAGCACTGGGAGTTTTCATAAACCTGCCCCCTGTTTGCTTCCTGTCATCTTTGCTTTTTCCCAAGCTTTCCATTCCACTGTCTCTTTCAGTCTCCCCAGCAACATGAGTTTCACAATCTTCAAGTGAGTAGTTCTCTCACATGATTCGTTTGTGTGGCATTTGCGTCGCACTCGATCCCGGATGTTTAAGTCAAAAGATGTATGAATGCGGGTGAACCAAGCTTTCCAGATGAACAACTTTCTTTCTTTCTTTCTGCGTACGCAGGCTGATACTCCTGCGGACACTGCCTGTATGGACAGGCAGTGGAGTTTTGTGTGTATGACCGTTTTTTATCCCACCATTAAGGCAGCCATACTCCATCTTCGGGGAAGGTGCATGCTATCCATACCAACGGCCAAACTGGCCTTCTCTTCCGAAAGTTGGTGATGGGATTTTACGTGTGTGCAAGATGTTGTGCGTGCGTTCACACACGGAACCTCGGTTTATAGTCTCATTCGAAGGACTCTATGGGGAATGGAGTCAGAACCAATGTTAACTCCGAGGGAAAAATCCCCTGTACCGAAATTCGAGCCCGCAACCCCAGGATCACGAGTCTGGCGCTCTACCAACTGAGCTATTCCGGCCCCCGGATGAACAACTAATTCCGCATTTGTATAAGCTGACGGCTGAGAGGAAACATTCTCTGAAGTGACAGCTGAAACTGTCTGTCTGTTTAGAGAGAGAGATGTGATTCAGATAGACCTCGTCTCTGTTCCCTCATTCTCTGTGACTCCCTTCCTTTCCGAGTCCCTCACGCCAACATCGTCATATCAAAGATAGTCTTTGGTCATATCCAACCCTACCCATCGGTCCCAGTCTCAGTATAAACCGTGGGGTAGGTTTGGAGGTGGTGGTCCACACTCGACTCTAAGGGTAGTGCCGGTACAGCTGCTTCTGGAGTCTCCCCCCCCCCACCCCCACCCACCCACCCACCCGCGCCTGCGCTTTCCCCCTGAATCTCCCTCTCTGTCTGTGTGCATCTGATGTCAGCCTGTTGTCTGTCTGTCCCAACTAGTGGGGTGACCTGACAACACTCACCCGGTGTTGGTAGCTGTGCTTTTTTTTTGCCCCCCCCCCCCCCCCCCTCCCCCCGCGCGCGCTCCCCAATCACGTTTTCTTCCTTTCTTTTTCTCGCTCGGCTGCTGGAGACGTTGCTGTCCTGACATCTATCGGAACAGTAAAGATCGGCTTGCCCCCTTCCGTCCTTTGCCTCCGTCGTCCTCTTCCTGGTAATTTACATTGGGTAGCACGGAACTCTGGACACACTGTGGTCTGAACTAGTACAGTGTAATGTAGCGTTTCATAGTTGCAGTTACGTTGTCCATCAATGTCTATGTTTCAAAGCCTTAGAGTTTGCATGTCGTTAAAAAAAATCCTGTCCGGCAGTCTGTCTGATTATACGAGCGAGAGAGAGAGAGAGAGAGAGAGAGAGAGAGAGAGAGAGGAGGGGTGTGTGTGTGTGTGTGTGTGTGTGTGTGTGTGTGTGTGTGTGTGTGTGTGTGTGTGTGTGTGTGTGTCTGTCTGCCTGCCTGTCTCTCTGTCTGTCTGTCTGTCTCTCTCTCTGAAAGGGTCACATCCCGAAAAAAAAAGTTACTTTCCGAAAAAGAAACAGAAAACTTAATTAATTCAGGACTTCGTAGCTAAACCATTGACATCCTAATCCATTGACATCCTAATCCATTGACATCCTAATCCATTAATCCATTGACATCCTAATCCATTGACATCCTAATCCATTGACATCCTAATCCATTGACATCCCTGCCACACGTAAGACTAAGCCGTGTGGAAGCAATGAGCATTCCACTTGATTGATCGAACTTAAAAAAATCGTTGAAAATTAACGAAAAACATTTTTCTTGTAAAAGGAAATATACAAGCACACACACACACACACACACACACACACACACACACACACACACACACACACACAAACAAAACATGTAGACAAACCGATGTTGCAGAATGGACAGCCCGTGTCTACCATGGACAGTGTGTACAGCTTTCACTTCCTGTCTTCGGTTTACAACGACAAAGAAGCTGGCACGACAAACACTGTGGCAGGAAATAACTCTCGAAGCGTCTGTTGGTCTCAAGAACGAAGAGAGGCGAATGGTCCACAAGAGCAGAAAAAAACAAACAGTAGAGGACACGTGAATAAAGATGAAAAAGAAGCGTTGTCAAAGAAAAGGGCAGACGAGGGGAGTAACGAGCGCATTAGTACTGAAATAGCCCCCGTCATACCCACTTTCCAAACTGAAGGCAGAGAGATTTGAGGGTGGAGGATATAGTCTAGAACTGCAAATAAGAGAAGAAGAAGAAGAAGAAGAACAACAACAACAACAACAACAACGACGACGACGCCGACGCCGACGCCGCCGCCGCCGCCGCGGCCGCCGCGGCCGCCGCCGCGATGTTCTTGATGGCTGAAAGAAAAATTCCAAGCTGCACCTTTGTTTTAAAGAGTTATTCAGAGTCCACTTCAGCTGCTGGTGGGTGATGTTTCTTGATGACCTGGCATTTCTTGGAACACTGGTAGATACTTAGCCCCCCTCCCTTCCCTGAGGCGCAGGTCTAGCCCAAAGTGTATATCAGGAACAGCTCGTTTTAGTTCGAAAAGCTAGCGTGTCTTTTGTCTTGTAAGCGTCCACGTTGTAGGTGAAAAAGACTTTTTTTTTTAGGGGACAAGTGCAAGTGCCAGCTCAAAATGAAAAACTGATCCTTTAGAAGCGAGTCGTGTCCTGTGAAAGTGACGACGGATTCGGTCTGAAACGGCTGCATGACGTGACACAAATTACGTCACATACTGGCTGACATGAATTTGAACTGTGCTAACATGAATTTACACAAGCAAACTTTTTGACTGGAAACGTTTGTGTTTATTGGCTGTCAACATGCGTGGTTATCGGATGGGCATGCGCGCTTTCTGTCTTGCGGTTATGGGATGCGCCCTCATGAGTGGTGCGCGCTCATCGACCGCTCACCCATCCTCTGTCATGGCGCTGCTTACCTGTGGCCGATGTCTGCAAGCTGGAATCAGGCCGGACACCGGTCACTCAGCTTTTGTCACCGCACAGGGGCAGTTCCCGGTGCTGCTGCTTCTGCTGATTCCCTGACACTCATAGCAGACGGTGAGAGAGAGAGAGAGAGAGAGAGAGGGGGGGGGGGGGGGGGATGGCAGAGAGAAGAGGAGAAGAGGAAAGCCTGCAGCTGAAGGGTTAGAGCGTTCGGTTTAGGAATGAATGGTTGTGAGTTCGAATCACATACACACAGTCATGAGGTTCCATACTCATTTGAGACTTGAAAACACATGCGCTCACTAAATCTGTGAGGGCCGGAATAGCTCAGTTGGTAAAGCGCCAGACTCGTGATTCTGGGGTTGCGGGTTCGAATTTCGGTACAGGGGGATTTTTCCCTCGGAGTTAACATTGGTTCTGGCTCCTTTCCCCCATGCAGTCCTTCGAATGAGACTATAAACCGAGGTTCCGTGTGTGAACGCACGCACATCTTGCACACACGTAAAATCCCATCACCAACTTTCGGAACAGAAGGCCAGTTTGGCTGTTTGGTATGGATGACACGTTACACATAGCACGCACCTTCCCCCGAAGATGGAGTATGGCTGCCTTAATGGCGGGAGAGAAAACGGTCATACACACAAAACTCCACTGCCTGTCTATACAGGGAGTGTCCGCAGGAGTATCAGCCTGCGTACGCAGAAAGAAAGAAAGAAAAACTGGTGGGGGACACGTTTTTAAAGTTTGAAACATTCTGCTGCCACCAGCACAACAAAGGCACCCGATTCAGGTCAGGGAAGGCCAAGGGGGCGGAAGGAGAGAATCGGGTTCAACCGTCCTTAATGCAGTGCTCCAGACAAGGTGAACCTCTGAAAGGTCACTGCCCCTACAGCTTGTAGGCTCGAGAATTTTAATCTCAAACTTGTAATTTGTGTCTCTTTTGGCTTTCTGTCCAATGTTCTCTCTCTCTTCCCCTCTCTCGCTCATAGCCCCCCCCCTCCCCCCTCCCCTGTCTCCCTTCCATTCCCGCCACCCCACTTTCCAGTATCAGTTCTCTTACCCTTGACATGTCTTTTCTTAAACACCTGATGACTCTTCATTGACTTCTATACTGTGAGACCTGTTGGGGCTAATGAAGGGACGGCAGCCTGTTATGATGCTCCGCTTCTCACTCACCACCCCCCCCCCCCCATACCCCCACCCACCGCTGCCGCCCCTCCACCTGCCTGTCTGACGTCACTGCGCTGCCGGTCTTACCTGGCATGTGACGAGACCTGACAACGCTCCTTCTGTCTGGTTCGCTCAGCGGGAGCAGCGGCGGTGTTGATGGTTTGCTGCTGCAGCCGCTGGTGATGGTCCAACACTTGCCGAAACGCTGCAGTTTAAGCCTGCCTCCCTTCCCCCCCCCCCCCCCCCCCCCCCCCCCCCCCTCCCCCCCCCCCCCCCCCCCCCCCCCCCCCCCCCCAGCCACTCCCACCTTTCCATATTCGTCACTTCTCTTTACCTTCAAATGCATCGTAGGTCAGCGGTGAGCGAGACTTGTACTCAGAATGTGTACATGAGTTTCATTTCCCCAGGGCAGTTGGACAGATCTGCTCGGGGTTTCATAGTCGTTTACTGAAATTTGGCTGTGCTGTAAAAAATACTACTTTTTATCACATGGTTTATAAACTGAGACAAGCGAGCAAGTCCCCATAATCTTCCTATCGACACGTATTGTCGAAGAGTTGCGGGCCCATTGCTTGTTTTATCAACAAGGTGTCGACAAAAAAGCAGAAAAGCACACAAAACAAAGTGTGAAGTAACGAAGTTTTTATTGCACGACACAAAACAGGACAAGAAATTTTCGGCAATATGCCTTCCTCAGCGACAAAAAAATACAGACATAAACATGCACAATACTCCCCTTGTGAAGCCAAAGTCAAGGTGTCAACAAGGTGTCAAACAAGGTGTCGTGCACAAGCTCGATTTGTTTGCAAGAAAGCTGAAGCCGCAGTGGTATTAGGAAGGGACATAAGCGAAACTCTCAAAAATAGCTTGATGACTCGTTCTTCTTCTTATACACGCTGACTTTTGTTGTGAATGTCACATACTAAGCCCCCCTGTGAACTAACACTGTCAGTCAGTTCTGTCCTGCTGGCTTTGTTTGCCATGTGATGTGCAGGCCCAAGTCTCGCTTGAATCCGACACTTCTCTGCATGCGCCATGATAAACGCCGTCCTATCCAGCATGCTAGGACTCTCGTCTTAAAATAGACACACGGGGACACTTCTGGGGAGTTACACAAAATGACACAGCGCGCCTTAGACAAACACACACGCGCGCGCGCGCACACACACCTGCGCACGCACGCACGCACGCACATACAGATAGATAGACAGACAAGCAGGCAGGCAAACAGACAGAGATACCATAAAATGTATCTTATCTTCTGCTGACCGGTAAATCGCGAAAGGACATGACAGGAACATGAAAAGTGTGGCTGAAACTGCTGAGAGTTCACAACGCTCTTCAGAGCGCCGTGGGGGGAAGATTTAGCGGCGCCACCTCCTCCTCTCCAAATATCCCTGGTACAAGCATTTTTTACAGGGTTCATACCAAGTCCTGGAAGTCTGGAAAAGTCTTGGGAAAAATGGGAAAGGCTTTTCCAGGGCTGGAAAAGTCTTGGAAAATTGCTTTTTACCCAGCAGGGTTTGGAAAAGTCATGAAATTTTCCAGATTGCTGATCATTTGTCAAGTGTTGGGGGTTCAAGCGAAGTGACAATCACCAAAAAAACTTCTTGCTTATGCAGCCCAGTGCTAAATCAAGATACAATTCGTATTTGGCAGAACAGAGAGAAGAACAGGAGAAAAAAGAGGCTGCAGGGAAGAGAAAGGCAATGCTTGATGAACTTGAACAAGTGAAAGCAAAGAAGAGAAAACTGGAAATTTGTGTCAAGACCCGCTTAAGTCTGCTGATGAGTTTGCTGAGAAAGCAGAAAGAACACAAAACTTCACCTTCATTTGCAAAGTCAAATGCTCTCTGTAGATCTGCTAAGGACAAGACAGCTGAAGTTTCTGTTCTTGAGGCCCAGATAAATGAGAAAGTGGAAGAAATCAAAAAAGTAAAACTGGGATCAAGATAACATTTTCAGGTGTGAATGAATAGTGTAAATTTTACATTACATCTAAATGGCTACTCATTGCATGGTAAAGGAACTGTGACTGTTAAATGATAGTGTGATTCAAGTGCTGGCAGTGTGAGCAAAGAAGAGGAAATGGGAAATTTGTGTGAAAGACCTGCTTAAGTTTGATCAATGAGAAAGTGGAAGAAATCAAAAAGTAAAACGGATCAAGAAACATTTTCAGGTGTGAGTGGAATTGTGTACATTTTAAATTACATCTAATGGTAAAGGAACTGTGACTGTGAATGATAGTGTGATTCAAGTGCTGGTTTGTGTGACCATGATTCATTGATTGGTAAGTGAATTGTTCATTCTGTTGTGTTCACTTGCATTTGTGTGCATGAGTGTGTGTATATAATGTTTGTGTGGTGTGTGTGTGTGTGTGTGTGTGTGTGTGTGTGTGTGTGTGAAGTGTGCATATATAATATGAAGGTTGAGGGGTGCCGGGTGAGTGGGAGGTGAGATGGGGGGGGGGAGGGTTAGTCCTGGATTTTGGTCCTGGAAAAACATTGCTGAGGTCTTGAAAAGGTTTTGGAAAAAGTATGGAATTTTGTTTTGACTAATTGGTATGACCCTGATTTTTTTAGGTATTTGGCATGTTTCCATAACACGGACGCCGGGCGTGGGATCTTCGGCCACCTCTCTCACTCGTATCATACCGCTGAAGTGTTCGAAGACGTATTGACATCATGAGATCAGGGGAATCTCCGTTCCAAACCTTCACCTGCTGAGCTCCAGGCGAGGAAGTGAACCCCGCCACCTGTAGGTTGAGAGTGCAGTGTTGTGACCACTGGAGTGTCGCACTTGTGGCTGGTTGGATGATGATGATGATGATGATGATGGTGACGATGATGTACAGCTGAAAAAGGAATAATGACGTTGTTCGTCTGAATGTCTCTTATCAAGGGCGATTAGCGCTGACACAGGTATGCTGGCAATGCTGGGGGATGAAATTACAGACGGGACCGGCTCTATCGGTCTTCATTTCTGATGCTCGCTGTCTCCGTCCCGCTGTTTCTGTCTTCTCTATCTATGTGTGTGTGTGTGTGTGTGTGTGTGTGTGTGTGTGTGTGTGTGTGTGTGTGTGTGTGTGTGTGTTTCCCTCTCTTTCTCTGTCTGCCTGTCTGTCTGCCCGCGTCCCCTCTCTCTCACTCTCCCTCCCTCCCCCTCTCTCTCCTCTCTCTCTCTCTTTCCCCTCTCTCTCTCCTTCTCTCTCTCTCTCTCTCCTTCTCTCTCTCTCTCTCTATCCTTCTCTCTCTCTCTCTCTCTCTCTCTCTCTCTCTCTCTCTCTCTCTCCTTCTCTCTCTCTCTCTCTCTCTCTCTCTCCTCTCTCTCTCTCTCTCTCTCTCTCTCTCTCTCTCTCTCCTCCTTCTCTCTCTCTCTCCTCTCTCTCTCCTTCTCTCTCCTCTCTCTCTCCTTCTCTCTCTCTCTCTCTCTCTCTCTCTCTCTCTCTCTCTCTCTCTCTCTCTCTCTCTCCCCCCTTACGCCCATTGCCTCAGTATCTCTCTGAGTCGGTCCTTCCGTTCATGTCTGTCTGTCTCTGCTTCTGCCCCTCCTCTCTCAGTCTTTCTCTTCCTGTCTGTCTGTGTCTGTCTGTTTGTCTGTCTGTTTGTCTCTCCATTCGTCTGCCTGTCTGTGTCTGTCTGTCTGTCTGTCTCTCTCTCTCTCTCTCTCTGTCTCTCTCTCTCTCTCTCTCTCTCTCTCTCTCTCTCTCTCTCTCTCTCTCTCTCCTCTCTCTCAGTTTTTTTTCCGCATTCTGTCGCCGCCTCTATGTTAATCCTCTGTTTCTGTCTGTCTGTCAGTCTACCTATCTGTCTGTCTTTCTCCGTTCCCCCCCCCCCCCTCTCTCTCTCTCTCTCTCCACCCCCCTCTCTCTCTCTCTCTCTCTCCCTCCCCCCCCCTCTCTCTCTCTCTCTCCCTCTCTCTGTTTCTCTATCTTATTCCTTCGAGCTTCCCACTCTCGCCACTCCTCCGATTTTATGTATTGCACGATCGTGCATAAAGACATTTTTCCTCGGTTCAGCAGTAAACACGAGATATGTGAGACACGGTACAAGATTTCGTGCATTTTTTCCCTCCACGAAGCCAAACGCTGCGCGCGCGCGCACACACACACACACACACACACACACACCACACACACACACACACACACACCTCAGTTCCCCTCCCCTTCCCCCCCCCCCCCTCATCCGTCCCCACGTAATCACACTCCATCCTCGCTTGTCCGATAGCATCTAGTGTCAGTCTGTTCGTCCGTCCGTTGTGCTTTGTGATGGGACCCGACAACCCTCCCTCATCTTTTAGCACTGAATTAAAGGGTAACCCCAGTGCGTGTGTCGCTGCCAGTCCTATCTTGACGCAGCTGGGGCGGGGAGGGATGGAGGTTAAGGGGTGGGATCGGGTCTCTATCTGTCCCGTCTGTCTGTCTGTCTGTCTATCCGTCTGTCTGTCTGTCTGTCTCTCTCTGTCTTTCTGTCTGTCCGTCCGTCCGTCCGTCTATCTGTATGTCTCTCTTTCTCTCCCCTCCCTCCCTCTCCCCTCCACCACCTCTCCCCTCTGCCACCTCCCCCCCCCCCTCCCTTCTACTAGGATTTGCCTCCCTATCTGACCCTGTAGATTGAGAAGGGGGAATGTCGGCAGTTCTGCAAACTAATTGTTGTGTATGCACTGTTCCTTTCCTTTTAATAGCCACGCGACGTTTTTCATATAATGAGTGTTTATATAGTGCAACATCTACCATAGTGACTGAAGCTTTTGGCGCTCTACTTGAACTAATCCAGAAGAAGAAAAGAAAATCCAGACCCCCTACACTTCCTCTCAGAAATGAACATGGTAATTTCATACAAACTCCGCTAGGAGACCCTTTTTGGGAATCATGCCGGTCCCAACCCCGGAATAAAGGAGGAGGGTTGGGCGTGGGGCCAGCTACCCACCCCATAAAACAAACCACAGCTACAAAAACGCCAACCAAAGATCAAATCGACACCTTAGCCCTGGGAAGGGATGGGTCTTCGACAAGAAGATGTATGACGCCATGTGGTGAAAGCCTGAAATCTCGGGAAGCCACAAGGCCGACCGCCTTTCTTTCAACCAGGGCAGCCAACATCGGAACATGGAACGTCAGGGCCATGTATGAGACAGGAAAGACATTCCAAGTAGCGTCAGAGATGCAGAACTACAACCTAGCCCTGCTTGGAGTCAGTGAAACCCGCTGGACACAGTCCAGACAGAAACGATTGACCTCGGGAGAGATGCTGCTGTGCTCTGGACATGAAGAGGACAATGCCTCCCATACTCAAGGAGTCGCATTGATGTTGTCTACAACAGCTCAGAGAGCGCTTATTGGGTGAGAAGCTCATGGCCCAAGATTCATCACGGCATCCTTCAGAACCAAGAAGAAGATCAAAATGAATGTAATACAGTGCTATGCTCCTACAAATGACAGTGAGGAAACTGACAAGGACAGTTCTACAATAGACTGCAGTCCATCATAGAAAGTACCCAGAGAGAGATATCACCATCCTGATGGGGGACTTTAACGCCAAGATTGGAAAGGACAACACTGGGTACGAGACCATCATGGAAAGCCATGGACTGGGGGACATGAACGAGAACGGTGAACGACTGTCAGACCTATGTGCACTCTACAACTTTGTCATCGGTGGCAGCGTTTTCCCCCACAAGAACATCCACAAGGCCATCTGCGTTTCACAAGACCACACAACAGAAAACCAGATTGACCACATCTGCATCAGTAAGAAATTCAGAAGATCCATGCAGGATGTGAGGGCAAAGAGAGGGGCAGACGTGGCTTCAGACCACCACCTTGTGGCCAGGCTCAAATTGAAGTTAAAGAAGAACTGGATGACGGCACATGCAGTACAACACAAGTACAACACAGCTCTCCTGAGAGATACTAACAAGATCCAAGAATATAGAACAACTCTAGGCAACAGGTTTCAAGTACTGCAAGAACTACTGGAAGAGGAGGACAGTACACTAGAGGACAAGTGGAAGGAGATCAAGGAGGCAGTAACATCAACATGCCAGGAAGTGCTTGGCCACAATAAGCACCAACACAAAGAATGGATCTCGGCAGACAGTCTATGCAAGATCCAACAGAGGAAAGAGAAGAAAGCGGCAATCAACATCAGCCGAACAAGAGCAGAGAAGGCCAAAGGAAAAGCAGACCACACTGAAGCAAACAAACAAGGAAAGAAGAGCATCAGAACAGACAAGAGGAAATATGTAGATGACCTAGCAACAGAAGCCGAACAAGCAGCAAAACACGGAAATATGAAAGGACTGTACGACACCACCAGAAGCTGGCAGGAAAGTACAGGAAGCCAGAACGACCACTAAAAGACAGAGAAGGAAGGCAACTCACAGGAGAAGAACAGCAGAAGAAGAACAGATGGGTTGAGCACTTTGAGGAGCTCTTGAACAGACCATCGCCAGAAAACCCTCCAGACATCGAAGAGGCTGACTCAGACCTGCCCATAGACTGCGGGGCACCAACCAAAGAAGAAATTGGGAGGGCCATCAAACAGTTGAAGAACGGAAAGGCGGCAGGATCTGACAACATCCCCGCAGAGGCGCTGAAAACAGACATAGAGACCACAGTAGGGACGCTTTGGCCTCTCTTCAAGAAGATCTGGGAAGAGGAGCAGGTGCCAGCAGACTGGAAGGAGTGATACCTTATCAAGATTCCCGAGAAAGGCGACCTTAGCAACTGCGTGAACTACAGAGGAATGACATTGCTGTCAGTGCCAGGAAAGGTTTTCAACAGAGTCATTTTGAACAGGTTAAAGGATCCGTTGATGCTCATCTCCGCGACCAGCAGGCTGGGTTTCGCAAGGATCGATCCTGCACAGACCAGATCGCAACGCTTTGCATCATTGTTGAGCAATCGAACGAGTGGAACTCATCCCTGTATGTCAACTTTATCGACTACGAGAAAGCCTTCGACAGCGTAGACCGAGACACCCTGTGGAAGCTTCTCCGATATTACGGTGTGCCGGCCAAGATCACCACCATCATTAGAAACTCATACGAGGCTCTGACCTGTAGAGTCATCCATGGAGGGCAGCTCACGAAGGCATTCGAAGTGAGGACTGGTGTCAGACAAGGTTGCCTGCTTTCACCATTTCTATTTCAACTGGCAATCGACTGGATCAACAGCTCAGAGAAGACATGGAATCCAGTGGATACCTGGACGCAGCTTGACGATTTGGACTTCGCCGACGACCTGGCACTACTTTCGCACACTCAACATCAGATGCAAGAGAAAACAAGCAAATAGCAGCCACAGCAGCACAAGTAGGGCTCAACATCCACAAAGGCAAGAGCAAGATTCTCAAGGCCAACACTGTCAGCACCAACTCGATCATGCTGGGCAGCGAGACGCTAGAGGAAGTAGAAGCCTTTACCTACCTGGGCAGTGTCATCGACAAGCAGGGGGGCACAGACGCTGACGTCAGAGCAAGGATCGGAAAGACCAGGGCAGCGTCCGTACAGTTACGGAACATCTGGAGGTCCAAGGAACTGTCAGTCAACACCAAAGTCAGGCTCTTCAACACTAACATCAAAGCAGTTGTATTGTACGGAGCGGAAACCTGGAGAACTACAGTTGCCACCACCAAGAAAGTGCAGATGTTCATCAACAACTGCCTGCGCAAGATTCTCCGCATCCGATGGCCAGACACCATCAACAACAACGAGCTCTGGGAGAGAACAAACCAGCTGCCCGCAGAACAGGAAATATAGAAACGACGTTGGGGCTGGATTGGACATACGCTGCGGAAGCCTGCAAGCAACATCACCAGACAAGCCCTAGCATGGAGCCCCCAAGGAAAACGAAAAAGAGGTCTGCCAAGGAACACCTGGCGCAGGGACCTGGGGATGACTTGGAACCAGCTGGAGAAAAGAGCCCAGGACAGAGATGCCTGGAGGTCCTTGGTTGGCGGCCTGTACCCCAGGAGGGGTAATAGGCGATGATGATGATGATGATGATGATGATGATGAATTTCATACAAATCCACACCTGCACACTGATCAGTGCGCACGAATACAAGCAGAGAAAGCGCTCCGTCGTCATATCAAGAGAATAATTAACACCTCATGGTTCATCTAATGCATACTTTTGACGAATACTCTTTACTCAGTCAGCTACATCTCCCTGGCTATCTGCACACATTAACGTGCAACACACACGCATTCGCACGTGCGCGCGCGCTCGCGCTTATGCACAAACACACACACACACACACACACACACACACACACACACACACACACACACACACACACACACTCACTCACTCACTCACTCACTCTCTGTCTCTGTCTCTTACACACACCCACACACACACACACACACACCTACACACACACACTCTCACACACACACACGCTCACACACACACTCACTCTCTCACTCTGTCTTTCAATCTCTCTTTTTTTACCCCATCCCCCCCCCCCCCCCCACCCCCTCACCCCCCACCCACACACACACACACGCACAGAAAAGAAAGAAAGAAGAAACAGAAATCGTCTCCCTCGTTCAATCCTCCCTGTCTGATCCCATCTGACGTCATCATGTCGGTTGTCCCCCCTGGCTATGATGAGACCTGACACCTGTCACTCACCCTTTGTCACTGTGTGGGGGCAGGCTGAGTGCTGCCGCTACTATACCGTCGCTGCCTCCCTCAACAGCAGTATGATTGGAGGGGAAGGTGGAGGTTGGGGGGGGGGGGGGTGAGCTTGGTGAGAGAGGAGGAGACGGAGTTGGACGGGGAGGAGAGGGGGAATGGAGGAGTGGGGGAAGGGAGGAGGGTGAGGGCGGGGGAGAGGTGGAGGGAGCATAGGCTTGCCAGTGTCTCCGACCCTCCACCTCTACCTCCATCCCCGTCTGTGACCGTTGGTCAAACAGCAATGGGGAGGAAGAGGGTGGAGGACTGCCGTTGATACTTCTTTTTTTGTCAACCCTTCGTTCATTAACCTTCTTCTGTCCTCTAAACGAAAAGAGAGAAAAATCCTATTTACTAGATCGACATACGAATGGATCAGACAAATTACATAGTCACAGCACCCCCCCCCCCCCCTCTCTCCGAACCTTCCTCCGCCCTCCCTCCCCCCCCCCCCCCCCCCCCCCCCCCCCCCCCCCCCCCCCCCCCCCCCCCCCCCCCCGCAAGAGAAAAGAAAAAAGGACAAGAAAAAAGAAACAAAAGAAGAAGAAACTTTGTACTTCCGCAACCGTGTTCTAGTTCTTTTGCGTATCTGTTTCTGATTGCTTCAAAGTAACGCGTTGATAGTTCTCTTTCTTTTGAAGTTGAGACGTCAAGACCACTGAATCCATGTCCTCTTCACCATCAGAGCATTTACACACCTCATCGAACCATGGAAGGTAAAGATGTAGAATTGTATATGAGGTCAGATTTCCGACTGGAAGATGATGAATCCTGGCTTTCTTTTTGCTAAACGAAACTGACCAGTCAGCGACAAGGCTTGGTTTATAACAGCTCCGCTCTTCTGTCTTTATACAACGAAACCACACAAAAGCAGTCTGTTCGTTGTCTTCTGTATTGCGCAGACGATCTATGAACATTATTCATATACTGAACATATACATAGACGCATATATTCATGCACAAAGAATGTGCTCAGCTCCACACAGCAGTGAAACCTACATATCATTCCATATACTCATATTCTGTCTCTGTCTGTCTGTCTGTCACACACACACACACACACACACACACACACATTCAAAATAATGACTCAAACCAAGGTGATTAGAACGAATTTTAAAGGAGACGGCAAGACATTTTAGATCTGATTATGAATGCATTGCTAATTCTTGAAAGTGCATTGTTCTGGGTGGCCGGCATTCAGGTTTGTGGTGCTGGGAATAGTAGCATTGTTTTCATTCATGTTTTGCTGCGGATTTGCTGTTTACGTTGTTTGCTTTTCGCTTTGCATCCCCCATGTCATCGAGGCTGTATAATAGCTAATGACATTAAAAATCTTCAGTGTTCTCTCTCTTTCTCTGTTTAGGGAAGGGCAGGGAGGGATCAATGGACACGTACAGGAAGAGAGGGACCCATCGTCATTACCAGTTGTGGAAGGGGTGGGGAGAAATCAAGAGGTGGGGAGAAATCAGTTGTGGAAGACGGGGGGGGGGGGGGGGGGGGGGGGGGGGGGGGATCAGTTGTGGAAGGGGTGGGGAGAAATCAGTTGTGGAAGGGGTGGGGAGAAATCAGTTGTGGAAAGGGGGGGGGGGAAAAGTTCCCAGCATGCAGTTTAGTTGCCAGGACCGAAGCAATTCAGAAAATCTCGGATCCCCCCCCCTCCCCCACCCCCACCCCCCGCCTTTGGGGGAAAAGGGGGGGGGGGGAGGGGGCTTAGTTGGGAGGGGTAGATTCATCAAGGGACTTTTTATTTGTTCAAAATTGTTGTTATTAGTATAGCCCCAGGGTTCACGGTGTAGTTCAAGTCTTTTTATGACATGAGCCCAAAATCATTTTTTTTTTCCTTTTCGATTCTTTTTTTCTCTTTTTTTTTTGCTCCATCGGATGACGGTCCTCTCATTGGTACTGGAGGCTCCCACGTCGCCTTTCAGCTCCTACACCCCACACCAGATAGTTCATCGTAGGGACATCCGAATCCCCAATACTAACAATCATCCGCGTATGAGGGAGCCGTGGAGAGCGTTACTGATTGTTACCCTGTCATACTAGGTATTTACTGCATTGTTACCCTGTTCAATACTATAGACATACCTGCTTGCTACACGTCAATTACTATGTTACTTATGCATTGCTACCCGTCATTATGTACATATGCATTTGTTACCTGTCATTACTATGTTACATTACTGCCATTGTTACCCCTGTCATACTATGTACATACTGCATCTACCCCTGTCTACTATGTACATACTTCATTGCTACCCCCTGTCATTACTATGTACATATGCATTGTTACCCCTGTCAATACTATGTACAATCTTCATGTTAACCCCTGCAAGCTATATACTACTGCATTGTTACCCCTGCAATATTATACTACTGCATTGCTACCCTGTCAATACTATAGACATACTGCATTGTGACCCTGTCAATACTATGTACATACTGCATTGTTACCCCTGTCATATACTATGTACATACTGCATTGTTACCCCTGTCAATACTATGTACATACTGCATTGTTACCCGTGTCAATATATAGACATACTGCATTGCTACCCCTGTCAAATACTAATGTCCATACGCATCTACCCCTGTCAATACTATTGTACATACTGCATTGCTACCCCATTCTACTGCAATGCTACCCCTGTCAATACTATGTACATACTGCATTGTTACCCCTGTCAATACTATAGACATCTTGCATTGATTAACCCTGTCATTTACGTTACTTATACTGCATTGTTACCCTGTCTTACTATAGACATACTGCATTGCTACCCCTGTCAATACTATGAACATACTGGTTGTACCCTGTCAATACTATAACATACTGCATTGTTACCCTGTCATACTATGTACATACTGCATTGTAACCCTGTCAATACTATGTACATACTGCATTGTTTACCCCTGTCAATACTATGTACATATTGCATTGTTACCCTGTCAATACTATGTACATACTGCATTGTTACCCTGTCATACTATCTACATATTGCATTGTTACCCTGTCAGTTACTATGTACATACTGCATTGTTACCCCTGTCATTACTATGTACATACTGGCATTGTTACCCTGTCAATACTATGTACATACTGCATTGTTACCCTGTCAGTACTATGTACATACTGCATTGTACCCCTGTCAATACTTTGTACATACTGCATTGCTACCCCTGTCAATACTATTACATACTGCATTGTTACCCTGTCAATACTATGTACATACTGCATTGCTACCCCTGTCAATACTATGTACATACTGCATTGTTACCCTGTCATTACTATGAACATACTGCATTGTTACCCTGTCATACTATGTACATACTGCATTGCTACCCCTGTCATTACTATGTACATACTGCATTGTTACCCCTGTCATTACTGTGTACATACTCATTGTTACCCTGTCATTACTTTATACAGTACTGCATGTTACTCACAATATTATAGACATACTCCATGCTTACCCTGTCAATACTATAGACATACTGCATTGTGACCCCTGTCAATACTATGTACATACTGCATTGTCACCCCTGTCATACTATGTACATACTGCATTGTTACCCTGTCAATACTATGTACATACTGCATTGTTACCCTGTCAATACTTGACATACTGCATTGTACCCTGTCAATTACTACTACATACTGCATTGCTACCCCTGTCAATACTATGTACATTCTGCATTGCTACCCCTGTCAATACTGTAGACATACTGCATTGTACCCTGTTAATACTATGTACATTGCTGCAATTGTTACCCTCTGTCCAGTACTTGTAATACTGCATTGTTACCCCTGTCATACTATATACATAATGCCTTGTACCCCTGTCAATACTATGTACATACTGCATTGTTACCCATGTCAATACTATATACATACTGCATGTTCACCCTGTCAGTCTATAGACATACTGCATTGTACCCCTGTCAATACTATGTACATACTGTTGTACCCCTGTCAATTACTATATACATACTGCATTGTTACCCCTGTCAGTACTATGTACATATGCCTTGTTACCCTGTCAATACTATGTACATACGCATTGCTAACCATGTCAGTACTATAAATATTATGCATTGTTACCCTGTCAATACTATACACACACTGCATTGTTACCCTGTCAATACTATTACATACTGCATTGTTTCACTGTCAATGCTGTGTAATACTGCATTGCAAACCCTTTCAATACTAAGTACATATGCATTGTTACCCCTGTCAATTACTATTACATACTGCATTGTTACCCTGTCAATACTATATATACTGAATTGTTACCCCTGTCAATACTATTACATACTGCATTGTTACCCTGTCAATACTATGTACATACTGCATTGTTCCCCTGTCAATAATGTACATACTGCATTGTTACCCTGTCAATACTAAGGTACATACTGCATTGTTACCCCTGTCAAGAACATATACTACTGCATTGTGACCCCTGTCAATACATGTACATAGTGCATTGTTACCCTGTCAGTACTATATACATCTGCATGCTTACCATGTCAATGCTACCCTGTACATACTGTCATTGCTACCCCTGTCAATACTATCATACTGCATTGTTACCCTGTCAACTATGTATTACTGCTTTGTTACCCTGTCAGTACTTATACTTATGCATTGTTACCCGTCATACTATTGTACATACTGCATTGTTACCCCGTCAGTAGCTATTACATACTGCATTGTTACCCTGTCAATATATAATACATCTGCAATTGTTTCCTGTAATACTTCGTACATACTGCATTGTTACACCTGTCAGTACTATATACATACTGCATTGTTATCCCTGTCATACTTATACATACTGCATTGTTACCCCTGTCAATATATGATACATACTGCATTGTTACCCTGTCAGTACTATTACATACTGCTTTTACCCTGTAATACTTTTAAATAATTAAATACTGCATTGTTACCCTGTCAATATTATATACATACTGCATTGTTTCCCCTGTAGTACTATGATTTACTGCATTTTACATGGTCTTCTATTGATCATACTGCATTGTTACCCGTCATACTATTACATACTGCATTGTTACCCCTGTCATTATTTGAATATGCATTTGGTTACCCCATACTATAAATCTTTGTTCCTTAATCTATACTGCATTGTTACCCATTCAATACTATTACATACTGATTGTTTACCCCTGTCAATACTAGTACATTACTGCATTGTTACCCCCATGTAAAATTGTTCCTTAATAAATTGTTACCCTGTCATTATAACAATGCTTTTACCCTGTCGTACTATGTACAATGCATTATGTAACTGTCAACTTTGACTTCAGTACAGTTACTGCATTGTTACCTGTCAATACTATGTACATACTGCATTGTTACCCTCAACTATGTACATATGCTGTTACCTGCAAACTATTACATATGTTTTCCCTGAATATTACAACATTTTTTAAATTGTGCCACTTTTTCTAATTTATTTTTTTTTTTTTTTTTTTTTTTTTTTTTTTTTTTTTTTTTTTTTTTTTTTTTTTTTTTTTTTTTTTTTTTTTTTTTTTTTTTTTTTTTTTTTTTTTTTTTTTTTTTTTTTTTTTTTTTTTTTTTTTTTTTTTTTTTTTTTTTTTTTTTTTTTTTTTTTTTTTTTTTTTTTTTTTTTTTTTTTTCCCCCCCCCCCCCCCCCCCCCCCCCCCCCCCCCCCCCCCCCCCCCCCCCCCCCCCCCCCCCCCCCCCCCCCCCCCCCCCCCCCCCCCCCCCCCCCCCCCCCCCCCCCCCCCCCCCCCCATTTTTCCCCCTCAAAAAATTTATTTTTACCCTGCTTTTTTTCCCTTTTTGACCTTTTGGAATGGTAAAAAGTGAATTGTTTGGGGTCGGATTCCTTTTGGGGGGGGGATTGCTTGTTTACTTTTTGCTGGGGAATGCTTTTTAGCGGGTTTTTGGTTTATACCCCCGTCTTCGGGCTTATAAACAATACAAAAAACATTTTCTTTCTTTCTCTGTTTGGGAAGGGCAGGGGGGAATAATTCATTAGGGAAAAACATCGCATAATTTGGAAGGGGGGGGAGTCCCAAGAGTGAAATAAATCATTTAAAACTTGGTCTGTTGTGGGGTAAAACAAAAAAAATCATTAAAATGGGTGAAAACCAAGGTGTTTAGCTTTTAAAGGACCAAGCATTTCAGTATCTGGATTATCCAATCTTCAACCTGGTGCATTGCGGGGGCGGGAAGGGAGGTGCTGGGAATGTAGATTGTTTCATCAATGTTTTTATTTGTTTTTGTTGTTTCTTTTCGCTTTGCATTTCAATGTCTTGTTATAATAGACAAACATTTTTTTTTTTCATTTTTTTTCTTTTTTTCTTTTCCCCCTGGTTTAGGGTCCCAGGAGGATCAATGGACACACAAAAACCCATCGTTCTTCTTTGGGAATAGGGGAAAATCACATGGGGGAAAATCCAATCCGGAAATGGGGGGGGGGGGGGGGGGGATTTTTTGGGGTAATAAGAAATCATTTTTAATGTAAATCTTTGGACAAGGGGGGAGAAACCCTTCCCAGACAATGCAGTTGCTTGCCAACAAGACTATCATTCCCGTCTATTCTTCTACCATTTGTCCGACCGGGGAATAAGAATTAGGGGGATGGGTTATGTCTAGTCAAGGGCTTTTTTCATTTTGTTCTTTATTGTTGTTATTCATATATGTCCAATTCAGGTCCCTGATTTCAATTCTTGTTATGACATAGACCAATCATTTTTCTTTTTCGATTTCTTTTTTCTTTCTTTTTTATTTATGTCTCTGGATTGGTACCCTTCATACTTGTTACTGGCATGTTCCCGTGCCCCTTTAGCTCCACCCCCCCAATATTGCATCTGGCCCCATCCACCCTTCAAATAGTACAATCCATTCCCCCGTCATAATGAGGGAGCCCCTGGAACATACTGCATTGTTACCCTGTCAACTATGACATACTGCATTGTTCCCCCTGTCAATACTATGACATACTGCATTTGTTACCCTGTAAATACTATGACATATGCATTGCTACCCCTGTCAATACTATGAAATACGGGTTGTTCCCCCTTTGTCATACTATTACATACTGCATTGTTACCCTGTCAATATATGTACATATGCTTTGTTAACCCTGTAAATACTATGTACATACTGCATTGTTACCCCTGTCATTACTATGTACATATTGCTTTGTTACCCCTGTCAATACTATGTACATACTCATTGTTACCCCTGTCAATACTATTCTACATTTGCATTGTTACCCTGCCAATATTATGACATACTGCATTGTACCCTGTCATTACTATAGACATACTGCATTGTACCTGTCAATACTATGTACTTACTGCATTGTTACCTGTCAATACTATGTACATACTGCATTGTTCCCCTGTCAATACTTGTACTAACTGCATTGTTACCCTGTCAATTATATTAACATACTGCATTGTTACCCTGTCAATACTATGTCATACTGCTTTCTACCCTGTCAAACTATGTACATACTGCATTGTTACCCCTGTCTTACTATGACTTTGCTTTTACCCTGTCAACTATGTACTTTACTGCATTGTCCCCCTGTAAATTATTGAAAACATACTGCATTTTTTCCCTGTCATTACTTGTACATATTTCATTGTTACCCTGTCATTACTATAACATACTGCTTGTACCCCTGCAATATTAACATTTTGATACCCTGTCAATACTTAACATACTGCATTTTTCCCCCTGTAAATTACTATGTACATACTGCTTGTAACCCTGTCAATTCTATGAAATTTACTGCATTGTTACCCTGTCAATACTATGTACATATTGCATTGTTACCCCTGGTCAATACTATGACATACTGCATTGTACCCTGTCAATTACTACTACATATTGCATTGTTACCCTGTCTACTATGTACATCTGCATTGTTACCCTGTTCATATTTGTAACATACTGCATTGTTCCCCTTTTAATATATGTACATCTGCATTGTTCCCCCTGTCAGTACTATTTTTATACTGCATTGTTACCCTGTAAATTACTTATACATAATCCCTTGTACCCCTGTCAATACTATTACATACTGCATTGTTACCCTTTTCTAAAACTATGTTCCCTGGTACATATCTGCATTGCCCCCCTGTCAATACTATGTACATACGGGGTTGTACCCTGTCATTACTATAACATATGCATTGTTACCCCTGTCATATATGTACATACTGCATTGCTACCCCTGTCAATACTATGTACATACTGCATTGAAACCCTGCAATTCTTTATATTTCATTTTTTACCCTGTCATTACTATAACAACTGCATTGTTACCCCTGCAATATTATAACATACTCCATTGTCCCCTGTCAATCTTGACATACTGCATTGTACCCTTTCAATACTAGTACATATTGCATTTTTACCCCTGTCAATACTATGTACATACTGCATTGTTACCCTGTCAATACTATTACTTATGCATTGTTACCCCTGTCAATACTATGACATACTGCATTGTACCCCTGTCAATACTACTTTACATACTGCATTGTTACCTGTCAATACATGTACTTTCTGCATGTTACCCTGTCAATACTTGACATACTGCATGTTCCCCCTTTTCAGCCCATATACATCTGCATTTTTACCCTGTCAATACTTGTAATATGCATTGTTACCCTGTCATTCCCTATATTACAAAATCCCTTGTTACCCCTGTCAATCTATGTACATACTGCATTGTTCCCCCTGTCATACTTTATACTGCATTGTTACCCCTGTCATACTATGAATACTGCATTGTTCCCCCTGTCAACTATTACATACGGGTTGTACCCCTGTCAATACTATTACATACTGCATTGTTACCCCGTCAGTACTATTACATACGGCATTGTTACCCCTGTCAATAAAATTAACATACTGCATTTTTTCCTGTGTCAATATTATATACTGCATTGTTACCCCTGTCATACTATAACCACTCCCATTGTTACCCTGTCAATACTATATACTTACTGCATTGTTTCCCCTGTCAATCTATGAACATACTGCATTGTAACCCTTCATACAAATTACATATTGCATTTTTCCCCCTGTCAATATATTTCATACTGCATTGTTACCCCTGTAAATTTAATATACTTTATGCATTGTTCCCCCTGTCATACTATGTACTTACTGCAATTGTTACCCTGTAAATTACTATGACATACTGCATTGTTCCCCCTGTCAATACTATTACATACTGCATTGTTATTGTTATATTAGGATAGCCAGGGTTACCCTCGGGGTAGAAACCAGTTTATACATACTCCATTTTTTACCCCTTAAAATTTTAAAAAAAGGAAAATTTTACAACCTTCGCACTACTTAAATAAACATACTATTGTTACCCTTTAAAAAGAAAAATTAATACTGATTCTACCCCGAAAAATTTACTTGAAAAGATTCCTTGTCAATATAGATATTTGAAAAAATTGTTACCTGCAGTTACACAACAACTGCTTTTTTACCCTGTCTTATATGCTATGCATTTTTAAACCGTCAGTCTTTTACGGTTTTTACCCCGTAAAGGATTTTAAATCGGGGAAAATTTTCCCTTTCATTATTTTTGTTACAACCATTATTCTCCCTTTCAGACATACAACTGATTTATCTGTCAATAAACAAATACCTCGAAGCTTGCACGAACTTTTTCTCTTTGTCCAACTGAGTTACCCTTTTCCATTTCCCCCTTTTTCCGTCAATACACAAAAACTATTGTTCCCAAGGCAATATTAAAATATAATATGCAATTTGTTACCCCTTGTCGACAATGGACAATCGCAATGACCCGTTAAAATATAGGGAAATCATCTGATTGTTAACCCCGGGGCAATAACCTTATTACATACTGCTTTGTTACCCTGTCAATACTATATAATACTGCATTGTTACCCTGTCAATACTATGTACATACTGCATTGTTTCCCCTGTCAATACTATATACATACTGCATTGTTACCCTGTAAATACTATGTACATACTGCATTGTTCCCCCTGTCAATGCTATACATCTGCATTGTTACCCTGTCATTACTATAGACATACTGCATTGTTACCCCTGTCCAGTACTATGTACATACTGCATTGTTACCCTGTCAATACTGTTACATACTTCATTGTTCCCCCTGTCAATACTATGTACTTTACTGCATTGTTACCCTGTCAATACTATGTACATACTGCATTGTTACCCTGTCAATACTATGTACTTTACGCATTGTTCCCCCTGTCAATACTATATCCCATTTTGCATTGTTACCCCTGTCAATCTATATACATACTGCATTTTTACGCTGTCAATACTATGTACATACTGCATTGTTACCCTGTCAATACTATTACATACTGCATTGTTTCCCCTGTCAATACTATGTACATACTGCATTGTTACCCTGTCAATACTATACATTACTGCATTGTTACCCTGTCAATACTGTGTACTTACTGCATTGTTACCCTGTCAGTACTATGTACATACTGCATTGTTACCCCTGTAAATGCTATGTACATACTGCATTTTTCCCCGTGTCAGTACTTTTATACATACTGCATTGCTCCCCTGTCAATACTATAAATACTGCATTGTTCCCCCTGTCAGTACTATATACATATGCATTTTTTTACCCTGTCATTACTATGTACTTACTGCATTGTTACCCTGTCAGTACTATATACATACTGGATTGTTACCCCTGTCAATATAGGTACATACTGCATTGTTACCCCTGTCAGTACTATGGGACATACTGCATTGTTAACCCTGTCAGTACTATAGACATACTGCATTGCTCCCCCTGTCAAACTATGTACTACTTCATTGTTACCCCTTTTTAATACTATGTACATACTGCATTTTTAAACCCCTGTCAATGCTATTACATACGCATTGTTTCCCCCTGTCATTGCTATACATACTGCTTTGGGTTACCCTGTCATTACTATGTACATGCTGCATTGTTCCCCCTGTAAATTTACTATGTACATACTGCATTGTTACCCTGTCAAAAATATGTACATACTGCATTGTTACCCCTGTCAGTACTATGTACATACTGCTTGTTACCCTGTCAACGCTATGTACTACTGCATTGTTCCCCCTGTCAGTACATTATACATACTGGATTGTACCCTGTCAATACTATACATACTGCATTGTTACCCTGTCTGTATATATACATACTGCATTGTTACCCCTGCAATACTATGTACTTTACTGCATTGTTACCCGTCAGTACTTATACATACTGGATTGTTACCCTGTCAATACTTATACATACTGCATTGTTACCCTGTCAGTATTAAAGAATACTGCATTGTTAACACTGTCAGTACTATAGACATACTGCATTGCTACCCCTGTCAATTATATGTACATACTGCATTGTTACCCTGCCCAATACAAAGTACATCATGCATTGTTACCCTGTCAATACTAAATACTACTGCATTGTTACCCTGTCAATACTATGATACTGTATTGTTCCCCCTGTCTTTTACTATGTACATACTGCATTGTTCCCCATGTCAATACTATGTACATACTGCATTGTTACCCCAGTCAATATATATACTTTACTGCTTTGGTTACCCCTGTCAGTAGTTTAGGACATACTGCATTGTTGCCCTGTCAGTACTATAGAAATACTGCATTGCTACCCCTGTCAATACTATGTCATACTGCATTGTTTCCCCTGTCAGTACTTGAAACATACGGCATTGTTACCCTGTCAATACTATATACATACTGCATTGTTACCGTGTCAATACTATATACATACTGCATTGTTACCCTGTCAGTACATGTACATACTGCTTTGATCCCCTGTCATTACTATGAACATGCTGCATTGTTACCTCTGTCAATACTATTTTACTTACTGCATTGTTACCCCTGTCAATTACTATATACATACTGCATTGTTCCCCCAGTCAATACTATGTACATACTGCATTGTTACCCTGTCAATACTATGTACATACTGCATTGTTACCCCTGTCAAAAACTATATACATACTGCATTGTGACCCTGTCAATACTATGTACATACTGCATTGTTACCCCTGTAAATATAAGTACATACTGCATTGTTAACCCCGGGTCAATACTATATACATACTGCGTTGTTACCCTGTCAGTACTATATACATACTGCATTGTTACCCTGTCAATACTATGTACATACTGCATTGTTACCCCTGTCAATACTATGTACTTTACTGCATTGTTACCCTGTCAACACTATAGCCCATCAGACGAGCAAATGGAAAGACAGGATGGGGATTATTGGTCGCGGGGTTGTGATGAATTGTACTGTCTTATTCAGAGATGTAGTAATTTGATGCGATGTAAGATAATGCGAAAGATACAAGACTGTTAAGACAAAGAAGATAACGGTTGGTAAGTCAGCCATTTTGTCAAAAGAGTTGAGGTCATTCACTGCGGCAGGGCAAAGCTGGGCTGTGGCTGTGGACTGGGAGTCGGTGGGCTGACAGGGGAAATGAGAAAAAGCACTCTCTTCAGAGAGAGAGAGAGACAGAGAGGGGAGGGAGAGAGAGGGGGAGGGAGAGAGAGAGAGGGAGGGAGGGGGAGTAGGGGGGAGAGCGCGAGAGGCGAGAGAAACGAGAGAGAGAGAGAGAGAGAGAGAGAGAGGGGAGAGAGGGGGAGGGGAGAGGAGAGAGAGAGAGAGAGAGAGAAGAGAGGAGAGAGAGGAATGAGGAGGAGGAGAGAGGAGAGAGAGAGAGTCAGACGCGCTAAGGTCTGAGGAAAAACACTATACTAACACCCCCCCCCCCCCCCCTTCATACAACCCCCCCCAACAACGTTAACAAAAAACAATATATTTATTTAATACAACACGCTGTCGCTCATGCACACACCACCATCCTGCACATAGACCCTCCCAACCCTCAACATTCACAAACACAAAAATATCCAACCAACGAGCACAAGCATACATCCTAAACCAGGCTGCCAAGCAACCACCCCCCGGTTTTACCAGCAGGTCGCACAACACTTAGATCACATAATGGCCACTAAATTTGTTACGATGCACAAACTTCCACCAAAAAGACCCCCACAAACCATATGAGTCAACTTATTTTCTCAGATGCATGTCCAGGTGAAAAACTAGGCACATGTAGCTTGTGGGACGCACAATTTAGATCAGTTAATTGTTTTCGCCCACCACACCGTTGATGACGGAGTAACGTGGACAAAAGCGACGACGAAGACGATGCAGAAGACGATGAATACGCCAAAAAGGGGTTAGAGAGTAAAAAAAAAAATAATTAAAAAAAAAAAGTATTCGAAGGTTATGCTGTTAGAAACCCGTAATCACAGCCTAAGACACCAGAGACTAACACCCTGTAATCAGTGCCCAAAGATTTTTGGTTGTTTCGAGTCAGGGATGAGTCTGCCCACCGCCAACCCTGGCGCCGCGCTTCCAGCACGCCCAAACTGGGCGGGGTGCAAGCTGGGTCGACCGGGGTCAGTTCCGCCCGGGTGGCCTGGGTCAGCTCCGCCCGGGCGGCCCCTAGGCCGTCACATCAGCCCAGACGTCTGGTCAACACCCGGGGCTGCCCATCCCATGGCAACGGTGGAGCTAGCGGAAACGCACACCTGCATGCTCCACATCAGTGGCTGGATTTTACACTACATTTGCGTATTCTTACACTGTCACTTGTCACGAGTCACGCCCAATAGAACACACGTCGTACAGCTGCACCCCTGCCAGACAATTACTATCGCACCAAGGACGAAACTCAACAAAACGTATGTTCATTCTTCATTGATGGCCGATCAATATTCCGCCATCCCATAATGTCAATGACTTAAGGGCAAACCCCGACAACCATTCAGAGTACAAACACAAAAGGCATTTTAACGTGACAACCACAACCGATTCTAGTGCTCCATCGGTCACCACAAGAACCCCTAACTAATACCCCTGTGCCAACAGGTCTAAGCAAACAGAAGTCTCAGGCACCATCACAGTCAACACATCAACACCACCATAAGATTTAAATTTCCAGTCCAAAAAAAGCAATGAAACAACTAACCCCCCGCCCTACTGACATACTGACAATTACACTGGCATGGGATGTAACACTAGCCAGCAGCAGCGGTGACCAACATATAACAAACATCAATGGGCATCAGGTAACGCCAACGGCAGCAACAACAATAACTGTCGGGCTACCACACAAGACCCAATAGCAACACCCACCAAAACAGTAACAAAATAGCAGAATCTCCGCATCCCAACCCGCACGAGGAGTCACACTTAGTAATGGTCACACGTATACAAAAAAAAAAAGGAAAAAACCCCTCAGTAGGGGCCCTCAGTATTAACCCGCAGCAGCAATAAGGAAAATAACATTGACTCCGACACTCCTCTCTTATCAGTACTACAATCCATCAATAAATATTATTATTATTGTTATTAACGTTGCTTAACATCCAGCCGACTACGCAGAGCCACGTTAAGACGACACACACTGTCTACAAATCGCAAACTTCATTGCACGTGCGTCAACTGGCCCGAAGACGGGCCCGCTACCGGAACACAAAATGGGGGGGGCACCGGAACGAGTCAGCGTCTGCGCAATGATGGAAGTAGCAGTATTTTAAAATAGTTGGCGCCACAGGCAATCCCAATTCGTTTCCAAAATAAAACCATGGCACCAATATCCTTGCCATGTCTCTACACCACAGCGACGTTACCCGCGTTACCGCCCCCCACCCCAGCCATGAGTTTGGCAACCAGGCCCCTTTGCCAACAAAATTATCAACACGCATCACCCCCCCCCCCCCCCCCCCCCCTCTTTTCTCTCTACTATCACTTCCCCCCAACCTTACCATATATCCAATAGCGCGACCACTAAATAATAACCTCCTGACGATTCTCCTTTTTAAACAAAATGGGCACCAGTAATTTTAAGTATCACTATAGCAACAGTACTAAAATTACTAACCCCCCCAGCCTAGGAAGATTCCAAAAATTTAAAAGAAGACTGGAGTTGACATACAACTCGGGTCATAGATAGGGGGCCTACCACTGCCATAATGGCTACACCTATAAACTTCTATTTTTCTTCACCCAAATTTAACCTCTACGCACACAACAACTAAAAACTACGACCAGACCCTGTTTACAAAAGTCTACAACTCTAGCTCAATGATCAATCACTTCACTTAGAAAACAGCCAACCTTGCTTCAAAAATTACCCGAGAACCTTGGACAAAACAACAACGTAGGGAGGCGCCACACACTGACTATTTCCGCTACCCCCCCTACATTTACGTGGCGTCACCAGAATCGCACCTTGATCTGAATCGTGACCCACTTCTACATAGAACAGAGACTCCACTTGGTGGGCCAGGAACAGCTCCCGAAAACCACACCCTCAGGTCGAAAGACCAATGCCAAGAGTCCTGCCTGAACCCCAGCCATAGACAGAACTGAACTTAGCGCGCCCTGCGCGCTCGCTGGTAGAATGCGGACACTCACTCAACATGACTTCACGTGCACAAGACAACACACACTGCACGGGACGAAACAAGATGCACAGGTTCTGGGTTTGACATTCGCTCAACCCGGGCGTTTAACGCACGGAAGTTCTGCCTTACCAACCAACAGGGCGTCCGTGAAACGCCAAACTATAAACTATAAGACATGTTCCCGGGTGTGTCACGTTCTCCCTCCTTCCACCGCCTCCTTCTCTATCTGTGAGGCCACGTCACACAAAACCGAGCTCTGGGTCATGACAGAGAGAAACAAACAAACAAAAGTTTGGGAATCCCAGTATAAACATCCACTCTACTGTTCGATTCCATGTTGAAGATCCGAGGGTTTTTAAATTTCCAGTATTTTCACTTCATGTACATTTCCTTCCACTCGTTTCGGTTCCTGTTGTATACAGCTACGTCCAGCGGGAGGAGAGCATGATATCAGGACTGTCACATCGTCATGCATGTTTGTGGAGGGAAAGAACTGAAGTTTACACATGTGTGAACATGGTGTTCGTTCTGCTGGCATTGCAATGAAACAGGAATCCGTCGATGGCGTCTGTTGCTGTCTGTCTACCTGCTCTGTATCTGTCTCTTTGGATCTCTGCCTTCGCCTTTCTGCTGTGCGCGCACACGCATGCACCCATCCCTCCACCTGCCCACCCACTCGCTCACCCCCACCCCCACCCCGCACACACATACAGACACATTCTCTGTCTGTCTGTCTGTCTGTCTCTCTCTAGCTAGTAAAGCCTCCTTAAGGCATCTTGAAAGTCTCTACAGACGCTCTCTCAAACTTATACTTCTTAAATCTCCCTCTCTGGAAATAAGTGATTATAAAGAACTAAACATCTTGCCTTTTGAATTTAAATGTATCTTCAACAAAGCTGTCTTTATGTTCAAGATTATGAATTACCTTGCACCATTCTATCTCCGAGAGAAATTTCCGTACGAGAGTTTCGTAACAAAAGCACGATATTTATCCCTCGTCCAAGAACTGATCTCTTTATGACATCTTTTATCTATTCAGGAGAAAAATTATGGAATGAAATCCCAGAATACATTAAAAAAAAAAAAAAAGTTTATTATCGTTCAAAAAAGCATACCACAGATATTCAATGGAAAAGTTATAAATGGTTGGTTTCTTTCAGTTGAGACCTGAATTTAATGATATAATATTTACCTTCTCTTTACCCCCCCCCTCTCTCTCTCTCTCTCTCTCTCTCTCTCTCTCTCTCTCTCTCTCTCTCTCTCTCCCTCTCTCTCTCTCTCTCTCTCTCTCTCTCTCTCTCTCTCTCTCTCTCTCTCTCTTGTGTACCTTCTATGTTAATGTTAAATGCCATGCCTTGCTTCTCCCTCCCGCTTCCTTTCTCCTCACTCTGTCTCTCACTGCTATTTTTTGTTAACTCTCTCCCTCACTCTCTCTCTCTGTCTGTCTCTTTCTCTCCCTCCCTCCTCTTATGCCCCCCACCCCACCATATCCCACCCCTTCTGTCTGTGTTCACTCTTGTACATTAGGTTTGCTGCATTTGGTATTATTATATTTCAGAATTTGCATCTTTTCTTCTTTTTTTTTTCTTTTTTTTTGGCCCCGGAGAGCTGGATGTAAAAAAGCAGTTATGCTTACTCCACTACCCTCTGAAAATATAATTCGTTCGTTCGCTCTCTCTCTCTCTCTCTCTCTCTCTCTCTCTCTCTCTCTCTCTCTCTCTCTCTCTCTCTCTCTTCTCTCTCTTACACACACACACACACACACACACACACACACACACACACACACACACACACACACACACAACACACGTGCGCGAGTGCGAGTGCGCACACACACGCATGAAAGTACACACACACACACACACACACACACACACACACACACACACACACACACACACACACACACCAGACATGTGATTCTGTCCATCACAGGAAAGTCTTTACCTGGTGATCATACTTATTGTGAGAATGTGAAAAACTTTGAAAAAAAGAAGATGCAATTCAGAAAAAGAAGAAGATACAATTCAGAAAAAAAAGAAGATACAATTCAGAAAAAAAGCTAGGAGGGCAACAATGACGTAGTCTCTTCCCGAAGTCCCCCCCCCCCTCACCCCCCCCCCCCCCCCCCCCCACCACCTCAATCTCCCCTCCCCTTCCCTTTCCGTCACGTTGGCCTTCCTGACCACATCTGACGTCACCGGGGGTGTCGGTCTGTTCAGGCTTGGCATGAAACCTGACAACTGTCACTCACTCTTTGTCTCTTTGTATGGGCAGCCTGAGCGTAGTAAAGGGTGACACCGCCACCACCACCACCACCCTCTCCCTGCCCCGTCCCCTTCTCACCGGAGAAGGGTGGAGGGTGAGGGGAGGTGGTAGGATAAGTGGATTATGAGAGGGGGAGGTGGTAGGATAAGTGGATTATGAGAGGGGGAGGTGGATGGTGGGGGTGGGGCGTGCATGTGTGGTCGTGGGATTGTTTAGTTCCCGTGTCACCTGCCTCTCCATCCTTCTGCATTTACTTCCCCTGACATCGTCTATGTAATCGTTTGTTTCTGCTAGTCGTCTATGTAATCGTTTGTTTCTGCTAGTCGTCTATGTAATCGTTTGTTTCTACTAATCGTCTATGTAATCGTTTGTTTCCGCTGCATTCCAGCTATTGAGAGAGAGACAGGGTGGGGAGAGGAGAGGATAAGAGAAAGAGAGAGAGAGAGAGAGAGAGAGAGAGAGAGACAGACAGACAGACAGACAGACAGAGAGAATGAACGGATGAATGAATGCATGATTTAATGAGGTAAGCTTACAAAACTAAGAGAGGGTAGAGAAGGAAGGTTGGGGAAGAAATGGAGGTGTAAGTGTGTGTGTGTGTAGGGGGGGGGGGGGGGGGGGGGGGGGCGGACAAACAGGCATAGAACAACGGACAACTCGCCGTGAGACAGGCAGACAGACAGACATGCGGACACAGGAAACTTGTCTAAACCAAACCCAGGTCTGACTGAACGCAAAATAAAGATTGTCGCTTCACGACCCACCCAAGGCTGTTTTCCTTAATTCACAGGGGACTGGCCCATTGATGTCATTTCATGACTTCAAAATGATGCTCACACACACACACACACATACACACACACCCGCACGCACGCACGCACGCGCACGCACACACCCGCACGCACGCACACACACACACACACACACACACACACACACACACACACACACACACACACACACACACACACACACACACACACACACACTGGTTTATTCTTCTATGAAAACCATGTTGTGTCTCATAAACCCTGAGGTTTCATAACAATAATATTTATTCTATTCTATTCTATTCACACACACACACACACACACACACACACACACACACACACACACACACACAAACACACACACACACACACACACTCACAGACACTCACTCACACACACACACACACACACACACACGCACGCACACACACACACACACACACACACACACCACACACACACACACACACACACACACACACACACTTCCTAGCTCCCAGATTCCTCAAATATAAAAAGTGTGTGCTTGCGCGTATGGGTGTGTATTTTATTTGCTTGTATGTTGTTCTCAACTGTATGGAACTATAATACAAGAAAAAGCCTGAAACATCTATAATACGATTTGCCATTATATAATTGTATAGAGACAACACAGTGTTTTGAATTTTTTAAAAAGCAACTGCCTTCCTGAAAATCTAGCTCCACGACATTTTGTACCGTGGGATATTTCAGAGGTGGGGCACAGTTCTAGGCCGCACTGACGGCGCCGGTCGTTGCTGAAGGTCGGTATGTCCAAGATCATCCGATGCCATTATGTTGCCTGTCTGTCTGTCTGTCTTGGCCTGTGATGGGACCTGACAACTGTCACTCGGCCCCGGTCGTTTGGCAGCGCCAGCCAGTATGAGCCTCGCTGCTGCTGTTGATGATGATGATGATGATGATGATGATGATGATGTGGTCACAGTCACGGTTGTCCCCTTCTGTTCCCTTTCTTCTGAAGACTTTTTTGGTCATCTTTGACTATCATGTGTAAACAAGCAAGCGTCTGCAAGAACAGTTTCAGTTGTCATTACGCACATGCATGCGCGCGTGTGCATGTGCGTGTTGTGTGTGTGTGTGTGTGTGTGTGTGTGTGTGTGTGTGTGCTCGCGCGCGCGCGCGTTTGTGCATGTTTGCGTGCATGTGTATTTCCGCCATAAATTTCCGCAGCAGCACTTTCTCAGCAAGCAAAATAATGAGCATAATCTAACTTGCAGAACGGTTAATATGTATAAACCTGTCCAGTCGCTCCATGCATAACATGCCACGGAATCGTGTCGGCCTCAAATTTGCGATAAAAAATTGTCAATGATAACATCAATATTACAAAACCGTCATTTTCTTATAAATCATCTCTTTCAGCCATGACCTGATGCCGTGATAAAAGACATGGTGTTTGATTTTATTTGCACAAACTGTGAGAAATATCAAATTACGTCTTGTCAGGGTCAGACCATTTAATGCCTTTTCTACTAAGCAGATATTGAGTGATAAATTATTGTTTTACTGAAAAAAAAAGAACTGAACTAAACATCATATACACATTGAAATGTCATGCATGTTATTTCAAAGTACTACGTCACGCTGATGATACATGTTTTGGTAAGTGAGCGACCTGTTGGTGAAAATCCGGAACTGAGAAAAATGATGATGTATGAAAATATATAGATCTCGAGACTGGACGTTTGACATTGTAAGGCTCAACTGTGGTCATGTGTGTGTGTGTGTGTGTGTGTGTGTGTGTGTGCGTGCGTGCGTGCGTGCGGGCACGCGCGCGCGCGCGCGTGTGTGTGTGTGTGTGTGTGTGTGTGTGTGTGTGTGTGTGTGTGTGTGAGAGAGAGAGAGAGAGAGAGAGAGAGAGAGAGAGAGAGAGAGAGAGAGAGAGAGAGAGAGAGAATGAATGAACGGATGAATGAATGCATGATTTAATGAGGTAAGCTTACAAAACTTAGAGAGGGCAGAGATGAAAGGTTGGGGAAGAAATGGAGGTGTGTGTTGGGGGAGGGGGGTGGGGGTGGGGTTGGGGGCAGACAAACAGGCATAGAACAACGGACAACTCGCCAGTAGACAGGCAGACAGACAGACATGCAGACACAGGAAACCTGTCTAAACCAAACCCAGCTCTGAGAGAGAGAGAGAGAGAGAGAGAAGAGAGAGAGAGAGAGAGAGAGAGAGAGAGAGAGAGAGAGAGAGAGAGAGAGAGAGAGAGAGCAATAGTCGTGTGCTAGTGTTGGCGCTGACTGCTACCTCCTCTTTCTGTGGTTGTGGTCATTTGTCGTTTGTACTAATCCACATACCCTGTTCATTCCCTCGTACTAATCCACATACCCTGTTCATTCCCTCGTACTAATCCACATACCCTGTTCATTCCCTCGTACTAATCCACATACCCTGTTCATTCCCTCGTACTGATCCACATACCCTGTTCATTCCCTCGTACTGATTCACATACCCTGTTCATTCCCTCGTACTGATCCACATACCCTGTTCATTCCCTCGTACTGATCCACATACCCTGTTCATTCCCTCGTACTGATCCACATACCCTGTTCATTCCCCACCCACCCACCCTGTGTCTTTCATTCTGCTGTCTCATGTATACACGACATGTGAGTCGAACGTAGGCCAATTATCTCTCTTGTGAGGTTTACCTTTCATTGCTGTTCTTCACATGCTGATTTTCCCTGCCAGGGAAGTCCTATTTTCACTCGTGTCTGTTACGTTTGTTTGTCTGTCAACATGATGACAGAAACGGTGATGGACAGAACTTGACCAAACGCGGTGAAAAGAGGACATGTAGCCTTAGGACGAGCCCATCAAAATGTTTTTTGGATCCTTGCGATGGATCCGGATCTAACAGCGGATCCACCGTCTGTGCAGCAGGATGAGTATACATTTTCCATGTGAAGTAGCCGTTCCGAAACAATAACTCTCTACGAAGTGATATGTTCATGAAGAATTAACATTTCTAGTGATATAAACGTTGATCTTTTGCATGTTCCAAATTCAGTTGTAATTACACGTAGTAACACTGTCAGTCGCACCTAGGATTGTCTCCCCTGATTGACACAAGCTGGTCCCGATCTGTTCGATGTCGGAGAAGGCCTAGGAGAAGGCCTGGGCTTCCCCCAAATGCCCTTCTGATTTATTCGTTCATTTATCAGCTTTTTTTTTCTTCTCTTTTTCCTATTTGTTCTGCTTTGGGAACAACAAGTGATGCCATCGTTGTAGAACATATCCCCAGTTTAGCAGGCCTGGGAGTTTGAAGCCTGATTTTTCATCCCTAATGCAAACAATTATCCTTCAATCAAATATGCTTAACATGCCAAACCTGTTCTTACACCATACTGCTTACACGTGTATGTTTTATGTACTCGGGGAATAACCGTCAATGTGCGTCACATACGCTAAAATTAGAGAGAGAGAAAAAGTCATCATTAGCTATGACGAACCCCCGAGCAAAGGCAATCAGCAACAGTGTGCCGAAGCCATCAGTTATGGGCCTTCTCATCCACTGTCCCCTGTTGTGTCCAGTCTGTGTCCAGTCTGTGTCCAGGTGGGCCTCGTTTCCACTAGCTTAGGATGTTCCACTTCAGGCCTTCTCCGGTGATGCTTGACAAAGGTCTCCTTAGTGTGTGTCCAATCCAACTGCGGTTCCTTCTCTTGATCTGGTCCTGGGCTTGTAGCAGGTATGTGTTCTGCCAGTGGTCGATGTTGCTGATGGGGACCAGTGGATCTGGAGGAGAGGAGTTTTTTGATGAACAGGATGCTGTACGACAAATTACACATTCAACATAAAACGGTTAAGCCATTTCAATTTACACTAGGGGTGGGGATGGGATATGAAAGTTAGAGTCTATTTATCATCAAGACAAGGTTTCTCGGTTTGAATACTATAGTCTTCATATTCAGCAGGATCATTTCCTGATCTGTTCTACTTGCTGGTAAAGGAATGTGAGCGGTATATCAGAGGGATTGAAAAACACACACATAGAAACTAACAAACAAATCTATCAATAAGTAAATTTTAAAAGACAATGCGTGTTACATTTTGTATTAGCACAAAAAAGGTGTCACGAGCACTGACAGGCACATACGTTCTGGCCAATAACTCTGCTGCAGTGGCAGGATTTTCTGACCAGGCGTATTCATCCGTGGTCAGTTTGGTCTTGTGAACCTGGGGGCTGAACTTCATTAGAGCACTTGGGAATGCCACTGAATCGCAAACACTGCGAACGTTGCGTCTGTGTTTGTGAGCTTGGTCGGTTTTGTCTGCACCCACAAAGTGTGGGGATGCTGTTTTGGTTCGGGCTGCAACCTGTGTTCTTCAAAACGTCAGACTGTCGTATTTATGAAAATAAACCATAGACTTATCTCTGTCTTTCCCTTCATCTTAGACTGTTGCTTTTATCAAAACCTTGGACTGCTGTGTGACTTTCCTTTCCTGTTAGACTGTCACATTTATCTAAACAAAACCCGCATTGATCTCCGCCTTTTCTTTTGCATAGAACAGACACATCTGTCAACATGAACCCCTAAATGACTTACGATTTTCCATTTACGTCATACTGTCGCATTTATCAAAATAAAGTTGGACTTATCAATGTCCTTCCATTCCTTAAGGAAAAAACTGAGACTATATGTTTTTTTTTCCATTTACGTTTGACTTTGTATTTATCAACATGAAGCATGTACTGATCCATGACTTCCCATTTGCGATATATTAATGTATTTATCAAAATAAATATGGGAACAGTCTATGTCTTTCTTTTTTTGTGATTTTTATTAATCTAAAAAATTAATCTATCACTCCATCTATCACTAATCTATGGTTAGGCTGTTAAAAGATTACCGATCTATGGTGGTTCATTTACGTCAGACTGTCACATTTATCAAAACAAACCTTGTCCTCAACCATGTTTGTTTCTTCACGTCAGACTGTCGCATTTATCCAAATAAACGTTGTGCTGATCTATGGCCTGCCGTTCACGTCAGACTGTCGCGTTGATCAGAATCAATCTTGTACTGACCTATGTCTGTCCCTTTCCACCACACTGTCACATTGATCAGAACGACGCTTGTAGTACCGAAAGCACCTGAAACGTCACCATCATTCAAGTGTTCGTGAAGACTGCTGCATTGTTTCCTTTTGCGTCGTATCATTGCAGCATAAGCGCTTGTGCAGTTCA
>CM031612.1:55446475-55448975 GCA_018398815.1 Conus ventricosus
CGCGAGAAATGATTCTGATACTGTGCCCAAAACTGTACCGTAGTGCTTACAGCGTACCGTCTGAACATCATATGTTGTTGTTGTTGTTTGTTGTTATTTTGTTTTGTTTGGTTTTTGGAAAGGGAGGGGTGGGGCATGCGATCTAACAGTCTACACTCTGAACATCACGATGATGTTTTTTAGCGTACGCTCTGAACACAATCGCTTCACCTTAGGAACCGCTGTACCCAGCGCGTTTAATTAGCTACCAAAGGAAAATAACTGTATCTCGCTTTTTCAGGCCAAAGGTTCCACAGAGTTTGTGTTGACTTCCTCGTTGATATGGACACATCAGTTTTTGCCACAGTAACATGTGTGTGTGTGTGTGTGTGTGTGTGTGTGTGTGTGTGTGTGTGTGTGTGTGTGGTGTGTGTGTGTATGTATGTATGTGTGTGTGTGTGTGTGTGTGTGTGTGTGTGTGAGAGAGAGAGAGAGAGAGAGAGAGAGAGAGAGAGAGAGGAGAGAGAGAGAGAGAGAGATCTGTCGGTGTTCGCAAGGGTAGAGTGGGGACGTCTCATGGAACGCCCTCTCATGGAACGCCCTTCTCATGGAACACCATATTCATGGAACACCATTCCAAAAGGAGCTCTTCAGTTCACCGACGTTGGTTCAGATTACCCACCCCCACCCCCCACCCCCACCCCCCTTTCACACCCTATCATAGTTCTCTGTACTAGTGACCTCAGGGTGGATGGAAAGTGTTTGTAGCTCAAAGGTAGTGTGGTCCGCATGGGATGCAACAGCGACCTAGGTGTACCCTGTCAGGACATCGTGTTCACGGCACACGGCCACATGTATTGAGATAGTTCCCAGAGCGGAAGCTAGTGAAAGGCATTTGATTTCCTAGTTTTCATGCGTAGAGTGATTCAGCAGGCCTGTCCTTGATTTCCGTAGTTTTCATGCGTAGAGTGATTCAGCAGGCCTGTCCTTGAGCCATATAAAAAAAAAAGGCAAACAGGGTCAGGTTTTTCCCCCCATTGTGAAGCAGGAAGAGAAAAACAATTCAAACTGGCGTTGCTAGCGGCACCCATTGACATAGCACACATGCTGACAAGAGGTATACTCTGTTGGACCAAGAAACATCTTTACTTTTCCCCGTATTTGACTGGATACGCATTTGTTGGTATTAGGACTACAGACCTGGACGCGCATTAATGTGTTGTTGTATAGTTCACACAGTAGGGCAGTGAAATCAGTCACGACGTCCATCATACGTATACATGCAGTGTTTTACATAGATTTTTCTTTGTTGTTAAAATTAATGGTATTGTTCTGACAATGAAAAGCCTGTACTCGTCGCCCTGGGCTCACAGAAAGCAATCTAGTGGTGCATTTGGTCAAGCATGGGTTCAAAAACATGTAGTGTGAAAATGGAAGTAATCTTCTCTTGATGACTGTTGTACTTGACGATTGTTTCCCTTTTTACGATTGATCCCATTCTTTTTAAGATATGTGTAAAGTTCTAGTTTCGCTTAAATCCTATTCCGATTTGGGCGGTGTGTGTGTGCGTGCTTGCGTGTGTGTGTGTGTGTGTGTGTGTGTGTGTGTGTGTGTGTGTGTGTGTGTGTGTGTGTGTGTGTGTGCGTGCGGTGTGTGTGTGTGTGTGAGAGAGAGAGAGAGAGAGAGAGAGAGAGAGAGAGAGAGAGAGAGAGAGAGAGCGAGCGTGTGTGTGTGTGTGTGTGTGTGTGTGTGTGTGAGAGAGAGAGAGAGAGAGAGAGAGAGAGAGAGAGAGAGAGAGAGAGAGAGAGAGAGAGAGAGAGAGAGTACACGCACGGGGGCGAGTGTGCGTGCATTTGTAAACATGTGCGCACGCGTGCGTGCCCGTGTGTGGGTGTGCGTGGTTGTTCTTACAGTTATGGCAGTCGTCTTGTCGTATTCAGTGTCGTCCTTTTAAAAAATCCAGCTTTTATTTTGGAAGCAACTACGACTTTACAGAAACCATCAATATTTGAAGAACAACAAGTTAGAGGCAACGGTGCACTTAAATTATGTCCAGTAGACGTGTATAACAGAAGTCAGTAACAGGTGACTTTTAATGGGACAAACCGAAACATTAAAAAACCCGAAATTCGGCAAAAAATGAAGAAAAGCAACAAACAGAATGATGATAAAAAGCAACAAACAGAATGATGATAAAAAGCAACAAACAGAATGATGATAAAAAGCAACAAACAGAATGATGATAAAAAGCAACAAACAGAATGATGATAAAAAGCAACAAACAGAATGATGATAAAAAGCAACAAACAGAATGATGATAAAAAGCAACAAACAGAATGATGATAAAAAGCAACAAACAGAATGATGATAAAAAGCAACAAACAGAATGATGATAAAAAGCAACAAACAGAATGATGATAAAAAGCAACAAACAGAATGATGATAAAAAGCAACAAACAGAATGATGATAAAAAGCAACAAACAGAATGATGATAAAAAGCAACAAACAGAATGATGATAA
>CM031612.1:55456475-55458975 GCA_018398815.1 Conus ventricosus
ACAGAACTGACGTAAACCACGTCGAGCATGGGTTAGGGTGATTGACCCATCTCAAATCGTCACGTGCCTGACTATCATCGGTCATCACATGGTCTCAAATCCGTTCTTTGTCTGGAGGCAGCAAGGTTAAATCCTGATCAGTTCAACGATCAGCCCGCAAAGAAAGCAGCTAGAACCTACCAGCTTAAACCAGACATCAGAGACACAACGGAATGATGATGAAGCGGAAAGGAAACCACATCATTAACATTAAGGACCACCTTTTCTCGTCGCAGGGCAGTTCCCCCTTCCCCTCCCCTCCGCAACCCCTTCCCCCTACTTCTCCCTTCCCTCTCTTCTTCCAAGAACCCCATCCCCCCATCCGCCCCCTTTTTCCTCGCTCAGTTCTCTGCAAGAAGTCCATAAAGCGCAGCAGGCGGCGGCACTTGCGCGCGATCCAGGTCACCCCCACCCCCTCCCTTCCCTGTCTCCCGCCTCCCTGGTCCAAACGAGAGTCTAAACAAACAAATGGAAGTGGGCGCGACGTGGCATTGACACTGACACCACGTAATGCACGGGCGTCCGGCCCCCAGCCCCCCCCCCCCCCCCCCCCTCCTGCCTCTCCTCCCTGCAGGGCCCGGGCGCTGTAAAGCACGGCAGGGGGACAGGCGACATGCCCTACCTTCTGGCCGCTTTTGACGCATGGCCCGCGTCTGAGAGGGCGACGGCACCGCTCCGTCAGGCAGCCTGGTGTCAAATGAACATGCCAGCCTGTACATCGCCGCTCTGTTGTCTGCGGCCCTGCTTCTGCAGCCTCATCCATCTCCGTCGTCAGCTCCACCCCCCCCCCCCCCCCCCCTCCCTGCCCACTTCTCCCTCATCGGTGCATCTGATGTATATAGAAGAGAGAGATGGGGAGGGAGGGAAGGGAGGTGGGAAGGAGGTGAAGACACCCAGAGAAGAGGCCTGACACTGCTGAATATATACTGCCGACGTCTTGTATGTAAGGGGCTGATTTAGAACCGTTAAGCACATCGTTTGGATGCAAAAGGAAGTCAGTGTGTGTGTGTGTGTGTGTGTGTGTGTGTGTGTGTGTGTGTGTGTGTGTGTGTGTGTGTGTGTGACAATGCGTTCAAGAATGACCCACTCTATCTCATGCATTCAAGAATAGCTCTCTATCTATCTGTCTGTCTCTTTCTTTCTCTCTCTCTCTGCCCCCCCCCCCCCCCCCTCCTCCCTCCCTCCCCCCCCCCCCCCCCCCTCTCTCTCTCTCTCTCTCTCATCGTCATTCTTCTCGTTCTGTTGTCAAACTGACAGACTCGTCTTAACAGATCGGTGTCAGCCTGCTCCCAGCGTGACAAACAGACTTGGGCTGTCCGTCGCCAAGGGGAGATGATAGGTGAGAACAGAACAGTGTTTGGACTATGCTGGAATAGAGGGAGAAGGGAAAAAAGGATGGAATGGGAGCGGTAAGGGACAGTATTAGCTGTGTACAGTAATGTATCAGCTGATGCCGAATGGTCTAGCAGCTTCTAAAAAAAAAAAAATTATGTTTTACCTCTTCTGTCTTTAGGTGAAAAGGATTGCGCATTCCCCTCACCCTCTATCCCCTCACCTCTCTGTCTCTCTCACTCTCTCTCTCTCTCTCCTCTCTCTCTCTCCTCTCTCTCTCTCTCTCTCCTCTCTCTCTCTCTCTCCCTCCCCCCCCCCCCTCTCTCTCTCTCTCTCCTCTCCCCCCCCCTCTCTCTCTCTTTCTCTCTCTCAAGACCCACAGGGAAGAATTGGGTGCACTTGTGTAGATCTACCATCACTTTGGTTCAAGCCTACTCTTCGCCAAATTGGGACAGCAGTAGGTGATGCATAATGGTACAGAAACGGCTGGTGAAAATCGGCCTTACGGCTTAACAGTCCCTTTGGTGACACAGTAGTTAGAAGACGCAATCTTGCCACCTTAACAATCACCACAATATAGAAGGAAACATAATCGCCACAGATGAAAGTTTGTGTCAACTCTCGACAAGACTATCCATGTAGTATCCCCTCACATTTCCCGCTTTTCGTCGTATATCTTTGCTTTAAATATATCTACACAGGAGTCTATCTATCTATCCTATCTATCTATCTGTCTGCCTGTGTAACTGTCTGTCTGTCTGTCTGTCTGTCTATCTATCTATTCATCTAACTGTCTATCTCTCTACCTGTCTGACTGTCTGTGTATCTATCTAGCCATCTATCTATCTATCAGTTCATAGATTACCCTTTCTTTATCTTTACATAATGATTTCAGTTTTTCGGCAACTCATTTCCTCATGTGCGTTCTTCTCGTTTTACTTTTGTGTTTCACTGAATGCTGGCGGGGGGGGGGGGGGGGGGGGGGGGGGGGGTGCTGTTGCATTCTGTTTTTGAACCCTTGGGTGATGAGAATATCACCGAACTAAAGGCTGTGCTGTGTCTTTTCTTTGACATCGTTTTGTTGAGGCGTTCTGTGAGTTTTAGAGAGAATTTTACATATGAAATTCTT
>CM031612.1:55466475-55471475 GCA_018398815.1 Conus ventricosus
TTTGGTTTGCTTCCCCACCACCTGTATCCATTGTCTTTGGGCCCGCTTCTGGGTCCCTTTGGGACGAACGTAGGTGTGGCTTTGCGTTTTTGGGGGTGAGGGAGTTGTGTGTGGGGTGAGGGTGAGGGGGGGGGGGGGGGGAGTGGGGGGGGGTGAGAAACGGGGCAGGGGAGTTATAAACAAGGGGCAGGGACGAGGAGATGAACAGGAAGGATTAGGACCCAGGGAAGGGGTCAACTTTGATAGGCACGGTCCTAAACAGTGAAAAAGGACAGGGCGGGAAATGACTTATAGGAACAAAGAAGATGCGAAGGCGTATTTCCTGCTCGTTATTTGGATTTCCGTGCTCTATTTAAGGCGTTTTATTTTCCTGTTGGGGGTTTTTGGGTGTGGGCTGGTCCATTTGGGTTGGCTGCTGTTTACACCCGTCAAGGGATGGTGTCAAGTTGTAGGTTTGAAGCCAGCATGGTGGTTCCGGCAGGGAAAATCACGTGCGGCGCAGCCCCCCCCCCCCCCCCCCCCCCCTCCCCCCCCCCCCCCCCCCCCCCCCCCCCCCCCCCCCCCCCATGAACGTGGACAAGTAGAAGCTGACAAAGTAATTTTTCTAAAAGGGCGGCCCAGCCAGTTTAAACATTTTTTTTATCCGAAAGGTTTTCAGTACGCATGCAAAAAAAAAGGTCTTTTTAAAAAGGGGGAAGGTGGGGAAATAGAGCGAAAATTTGCCTGGTCGGTATCAACTGAATTAGTCTGATCCAAAAAGGGGCCCCTTTCCCTTAATGAGGGAACAAGACCCGATATAAAATCATTGACCATGGGTTTAGAGTTATCAACCCATCTCAAAACGTTGCGTTTTTTTTCCTGTTGGTATACAAAGTATCAATCCCTATTCCCCTTTTCTCAAGGCAGCCAGGGGGAGGGGGGGGCGCTCAACAACACCCGCAATTTAAACAGGTTTGCTGGGTTTAAACCCTCATTGGTACAAACAGAACAAGACAAAATCAGAAAGGAAACCACATCAAAACATTAAAGACCCCGGTCGCCGCGTAGGCTAAGCACCCCCCCCCCCCCTTTCCCCCAAACCCCCCCCCCTTTCCCCCCCCCCCCTCCCCCCCCCCCCCCCCCCCCCCCTCCTTTTCCCTTCTTCTTCCCAAAAACCCCCCCCCATTCCTCCCCATTCAACCTCCACAAGAAGTCCATAAAGCGCAGCAGGGGGTACAAGCGTCCTCAACCGCCACCCCTCCCCCCCCTGGGCCAAAAGAGAGTCTAAACAAATGGAAGTGGGCGCGACTGGCAATGACACTGACACCACGTAATCACGGCGTCCCCCCCCCCCCCCCCCCCCCCCCCCCCCCCCCCCCCCCCCCCCCCCCCCCTCCCGCCTCTCCCCTGCAGGCCGGGGCGCTGTAAAACACGGCAGGGGGGCAGGCGACATGCCCCCCCTTTGGCCGCTTTTGACGCTGGCCCCCGTCTGAGAGGGCGCGGGGCCGCTCCCTCGGAGCCCGGTGTCAAAATGAACAGCCAGCCCCGTCATCGCCGCTTGTTGTCTGCGGCCCTGTTCTGCAGCCTATCCATTCCCTGTCAGCTCCCCCGGCAGTGCTGAAAATTAAAAAGAGAGGAAAAAGGATGGGGGGAGGAGGCGAAAGTTGCATGAAGAAGGTGAACTGCGGGAAAACGTATTGTCGACCCTCTTTTTCATGAAGGGGGGGATTTAGAACGTTAAGTGCATCGTTTGCATGCAGAAGGAAGGTGGGTTGTTAGTGGGGGGGTTTTGTGGTGTGTGTGTGTGTGTGTGTGTGGTGTGTGTGTGTGTGTGTGTGTGTGTGTGTGTGTGTTGTGTGTGGAGAAGAGAGAGAGGGGAGAGGGGGGAGGGGAGAAGAGAGAGAGAGAGGAGAGAGAGGGGGAGAGAGAGAAATGCATTCAAGAATGACCCACTCTCCCTCATGCTTTCGAGAATAACTTTCTCGGTCCCTGTGTCTGTCTCTGTCTCTGTCTCTCTTTTCTGTCTCTGTCTGTATCTCTCTCTGTCTCTTTCTCTCTCTCTCTCTCGTCTCTCTCTCTGTCTCTGTCTATCTCTGTTTCTCTTTGTTTCTGTCTATCTGTCTCTCTCGCTCTCTGTCTGTCTGTCTCTCTTTCTGTCTCTTCTCTCTCTGTCTCTGTCTGTCTGTCTGTCTCTCTCCTCTCCCTCTGTCTCTGTCACTCCATCTCTGTCTCTCTCTCTCTCTCTCTCACTCTCTCTCTCTCTCTCTGGTTCTTTGTCTCTCTGTCTGTCTCTGTCACTCCGTCTCTGTGTCTCTGTCTCTGTCTTTCACTCTCTCTCTCTTTCTCTCTGTGGTCCTTTGTCTCTCTGTCTGTCTCTGTCCTCTGTCTCTCTGCCTCTGTCTCTGTCTTTCACTCTCTCTCTCTTTCTCTCTCTGGTCCTTTGTCTCTCTGTCTGTCTCTGTCCTCTGTCTCTCTGTCTCTCTCTCTCCGTTGTCATTCTTCTCGTTGTTGTTGTCAATGTTAAAACTGACAGGCTCGTCTTACTACATCGGTGTCCGCCTGCTCCCAGAGTGACAAACTGGGGCTGTCGTCAGCCAAGGGGAGAAGACTATTGGTTACAACTGAATAGTTCTGAATCATGATAGAAAAAAAAAGGACGGAATGGGGAAAAAAAGGACGGAAGGGTGGGGCGTGGGGGGGGGGGGGGGGGGGGTATAGTCCTTGCTTGTGCACAAGGTATGTTTTAGCTGTCGCCGAATAGCAGTTTCTGAACTGAACAACATGACCATGTTTACTCCCTCTGATTTTGGGGGAGGAATTAATTCTGTATTGCCCTCATCCCCACGCCCACCCATCCCCATCACGTCCGCTTCTGTCCGCCTGTCTGTTTGACTGACTGTCTGTGTCCGTTTGTCCGTCTGTGTGTCTGTCTCTCTCTCTCTCTCTGTCTCCGCCTCTCTGTCTATCTGTCTGTCTCTCTCTCTTTGTTATTCTCTCTCTCTCTCTCTCTCTCTCTCTCTCTCTCTCTCTCTCTCTCCTCTCTCTCTCTCTCTCTCTCTCTCGTGACCTGCTGGGAAGAAAGGGGTGCATTTATGCAGAGCCACCATCACTTCGGTTCGAGCTCAGAATTGAAACCTAATGGGGACAATAGCAGGTGATGCATAACTGAACAGAAAACGCTGGTGAATATCGGCTGTATGATCAGTCTTTAAGTGACACAGTAGTCAAAAGACAGACTGGCTACCATAACAATCACCACAATCTAAAATCCGCAGGTATGGGCAAATATAAGCCCCGCCAACAAAGTGCCCACCTTGGGCGCAGTGGCGCTCCTGACAGGACGTATCTATGTGCTGTTCCCTTAGCTTTTCCGCTTTTCTTTGTGTGTGTGTGTGTGTGTGTGTGTGTGTGTGTGTGTGTGTGTTGTGTGTGTGAGTGTGGTGTGTGTGTGTGTGTGTGTGTGTGGAGAGAGAGAGAGAGGAGAGAGGAGAGAGAGAGAGAGAGAGAGAGAGAGAGAGAGAGAGAGAGATGTATAAATAAAGAAGTCCACATGCCATGCCTGTTTCTTCCACTTTATTTTCAAATTTTCGGCTTTTCAGCCTTCATCGGGAAAATCTGCACATTCGAAAAAAACAATAAGTTATCACACCATTGGCGTTCCCATGCATTCTACACTTTTTTTTTTTTACATTTGTACATTTCTATTGTTCCTTCAACACACACGTACACAGTCAAGTATGCACCGCCCAAACAAAAACCACACACACACACACACACTAACTAAATGGATTACAAGGCAATCTTACATGCACACACACACTCACTACATTACTCATACCCACTGCATCCACCACAAACACACACACTCCACCCCTTCACACATAGCCACCGCCAGTACATCTACACTGCACAAAATAACTTTGATACTACAACATTGTTAAAACCAACCAAAAAAACTAAAATACTATCCAAACTATTCATTTCCACACACACACACACACACACACACACACACACACACTGCCATCATGATAAAGTGTTATACATCAAGATAGGGGTTCCTGAAAACTATATAATATATATATATATATATATATATATTTTATATATATATTATATAAATATATATATATATATATATATCTATTATTAAAATATATATATATATATAAAATCAGGGTTAAAAAGCCGCTCAGGACGCAAAAGGTGCTCAACCATGTAGGGAAAACGACATACCAGTGTGTCGTGTGTGTGGAAAATCTCTATTTTAAACTGGTATATATATATATATATATATATATATATATATATATTATATTTTATGTGTATTATATATATTTATATTTATATAATTATATAATAATATAATAACTATAAAATTCCAAGGATAAGTAACCGAGCACCATTCCAGCACTTACAGAGCAGCTTTGGTGTTTTCAATGACTGCAAGAAATATTGAATTATAAAACAAGCTTGCTCTTATGCTTAGATTGAAGAATGGGGGAGATAAGCATTCATATCTGCAGTGGTAGATTATTTGCCTAACTAACAGTATGTGCTTGAGTGGGTGAATAGGAATAATAAATGCTTCTCAAAATGAGCCTTCAGCAAGCTTATAGTCTCCAAGGGGGGATAAATCTCCAAAGGGGAGAAAGCTCACTAACATAATTATAACTCTGGTCGTACGGTATTTCGAACCTGTTGTTTCTCCTCAGTGACCACGGAAAGTGGTAGCTTGACTCCTCTGCCTTTTCGGTTTTAAGAAGAATGCAACCCCAGAAAAAGGCTGGTTGTGCAATACCGTAGTATGTTTGTTGAGTTTTCAAAAAACCAACCAAAGGTGCCATCTAAGAAGCAAAGGAAAACCATGACAGAGCAAAAACGACACAAGTGCTGAGATTGTCTCCCCTTGGAGCTTTAACCCTCTAGAACCGGCTCATAGAAAAACTAGTCAGAAAATTATTTTTATTCAGTAAAATAACATCAAATGGATGTAAAAAAACAGTTACCAAAAGAAATTT
>CM031612.1:55486475-55491475 GCA_018398815.1 Conus ventricosus
CACACACACACACACACACACACACACACACACACACACAACACACACACACACACACACACACACACATAAAAACCACTCACCAAAAAGTGGATGCCACAAGGAGAAGCACGGGTGGGGGGGGGGGGGGGGGGGTGGACAGTGGGCTGGGAGCATGGTGAAGGGGGATGGGTGAACGGGGTGGGGAGGAGGGAGGGGTTAGACAGGAGGTAGTAGGGGTGGTGTGTGTGTGCTCCGGTGCATCATAATCTGTGCATCGCGTATATTTTTCGTGTATATGTTCTCGGAGAATGCCTGATTTCCCCATTTGACTGTAACATATATATGCTGATGACGCATTTCTAGGCCTTTTCGTACAGTACCCCCCCCCCCCCCCCCCCCCCCCCCCCCCCCCCCCCCCCCCCCCCGCCCCAAGAACTAGAAAGCACTCATTGAGGCGATTTCAGATTAAAAACAGGGAGATGGAAGCAGAGAAGTGGGGGAGGGGTTGGGGGGGGGGGTCCGGATAGGAGGGAGGGAGGGCATGGGGGGGGGGGGGGGGGGCAGGAGGTGATGCCGATCCTCGCCTCAGTTCATCAGAGTAGATCAGGTCAGCAGCCACAGATCGCAGGTAAGGTTGAAACAAATCAGAATTTGGTGGGGGGCAACATACATCCTCTTCCAACACCGTTCCCCCACCTCCTCTACTCCATCTTTTCTCCCCTTCCTGTGCGGCCATGGTCCAATAGCCACTGGTCCATGGTCCAACAGCCACTGGTCCATGGTCCAACAGCCACTGGTCCAAGGTCCAACAGCCACTGGTCCAAGGTCCAACAGCCACTGGTCCAAGGTCCAACAGCCACTGGTCCAAGGTCCAACAGCCACTGGTCCAAGGTCCAACAGCCACTTCAAGGACCTCTAGTAAATAAGACATCAGTCCTCACCATCGACCTGAAAATATACAGGCGACGAACAGACCAGACGAAAACAAACAAACAAACAAACAAACACAAATAAATAAACAAACAAACAAACAAACAAACAAACACAAACAAACAAACAAACAAACAAACAAACAAACAAACACACACAAACAAACACAAACAAACACAAACAAACAAACAAACAAACAAACACAAACAAACAAACAAACACAAACAAACAAACAAACAAACAAACACAAACAAACACAAACAAACACAAACAAACACAAACAAACACAAACAAACAAACAAACACAAACAAACAAACAAACAAACAAACAAACAAACAAACAAACAAACAAACACAAACAAACAAACAAACAAAATTAATTTCGAAGTATGGTGACTGCGAGTGGAAATTGAAACAATTAAAAAAAAGAAAAAGAATTATTAGTAAGTCCGCCCCAAAACAGGGTCAAACAAATGACAAGACACGTTTCGAACTCTTAGGTCTTCTTCAGGCGAGATAAACAACGTTCAGGACAATGAAAACAAAGAACGAGCAGTCACTCATCTTCTCAAATTCGGCGCAAGATGGGCGTTGAATGAAAACGAACGTTTTAAGACCAAACAAAGAAAAAAAGGCATATAGAGTGCCACGGGAGTGTTCGTAGTGCAGAGAACACAGATAGTGTTCATAGTACAGAGAACAAAGAGGGTGTTCATAGCACAGAGAACAAAGAGGATGTTCATAGCACATAGAACAAAGAGGGTGTTCATAATGCAGGAAGAGGGTGTTTATAATGCAGGTAACTTAGAGAGTGTCTATTGCGCATGGAACAAAGAGTATGAGTACAGGGAACAAAGAGGGTGTTCATACTACAGGGAACAAAGAGGGTGTTCATAGTAAGAGAACAAAGAGGGTGTTCATAGTACAGAGAACAGAGGGTGTTCATAGTATGGGGAACAAAGAGGGTGTTCATAGTACAGGGAACAAAGAGGGTGTTCATAGTACAGGGAACAAAGAGGGTGTTCATGCTACAGGGAACAAAGAGTGTGTTCATACTACATGCAGCAAAGAAGTTGTTCATACTACAAGGAAAAAAGAGGGTGTTCATACTACATGGAACAAAGAGGGTGTTCATACTACAGGGATCAAAGAGGGTATTCATAGTGCAAGGAACAAAGCGTGTGTTCATACTACATGGAACAAAGAGGTTGTTCATACTACAGGAAACAAAGAGGGTGTTCATACTACATGGAACAAAGAGGTTGTTCATACTACAGGTAACAAAGAGGGCCGTCATAGTGCAAGGAACAAAGAGTGTGTTCATGGCACAGGGTACGAAGAAGCTGTTCACAGTATGGAGAGCAAAGAGAAGTATTCATAGTGCAAGGAACAAAGACGGTGTTCATAATACAGGGAACAAAGAGGATCTTCATAGAACAAGTAACAAAGATGGTGTTCCTAGCACAGGGAACAAGGAGAGGTATTCATAGTGCAAGGAACAAAGACGGTGCACATAGTGTAGGGAAGAAAGAGGAGTTTAGTGTACATGGAACAAAGGTAGTGTTCATTGTAAGGGAACAAAGAGGACGTCCAAAGCATAAGGAGCATACACGGTGTTCATAACATCGTACAGGGAACACGGTGGGAGTTCATGACACAGGGAACAAAGGGGGTGTTCAAGACACAGGGAACAAAGGGGGTGTTCAAGACACAGGGAACAAAGGGGTGTTCATGACACAGGGAACAAAGGGGGTGTTCATGACACAGGGAACAAAGGGGGTGTTCAAGACACAGGGAACAAAGGGGTGTTCATGACACAGGGAACAAAGGGGGTGTTCATGACACAGGGAACAAAGGGGGTGTTCAAGACACAGGGAACAAAGGGGGTGTTCATGACACAGGAACAAAGGGGGTGTTCATGACACAGGGAACAAAGGGGGTGTTCATGACACAGGGAACAAAGGGGGTGTTCATGACACAGGGAACATAGGGGGTGTTCATGACACAGGGAACAAAGGGGGTGTTCATGACACAGGGAACAAAGGGGGTGTTCATGACACAGGGAACAAAGGGGGTGTTCAAGACACAGGGAACAAAGGGGGTGTTCAAGACACAGGGAACAAAAGGGGTGTTCATGACACAGGGAACAAAGGGGGTGTTCATGACACAGGGAACAAAGGGGGTGTTCATGACGCAGGGAACAAAGGGGGTGTTCAAGACACAGGGAACAAAGGGGGTGTTCATGACACAGGGAACAAAGGGGTGTCCATGACACAGGGAACAAAGGGGGTGTTCATGACACAGGGAACAAAGGGGGTGTTCATGACGCAGGGAACAAAGGGGGTGTTCAAGACACAGGGAACAAAGGTGGTGTTCATGACACAGGGAACAAAGGGGGTGTTCATGACACAGGGAACAAAGGGGGTGTTCAAGACACAGGGAACAAAGGGGGTGTTCATGACACAGGGAACAAAGGGGGTGTTCATGACGCAGGGAACAAAGGGGGTGTTCAAGACACAGGGAACAAGGGGGTGTTCATGACACAGGGAACAAAGGGGGTGTTCATGACGCAGGGAACAAAGGGGGTGTTCAAGACACAGGGAACAAAGGGGGTGTTCATGACGCAGGGAACAAAGGGGTTGTTCATGACACAGGGAACAAAGGGGGTGTCCATGACACAGGGAACAAAGGGGGTGTTCATGGAAAATGCAACAAAGAGAGTGTTCATAGCACAGGTGTGTGTATAAGGCTATGCGACTCGACAAACTTGCTTTTAGTATGTATCAAAATCTTCTTCTTCTTCTGCGTATGCAGGCTGATACTCCTGCGGACTCTCCCTGTGTAGGCATCTGCCCAACAAAGGGAGTGAAGTTTTGTGTGTATGACCGTTTTTTTAAAATAATCCCGCCATTAAGGCAGCCATACTCCATCTTCGGGGAAGGTGCATGCTATGTGTAACGTGTCATCCATACCAACGGCCAAACTGGCCTTCTCTTCCGAAAGTTGGTGATGGGATTTGACGTGTGTGCAAGATGTTAGGCGTGCGTTCACACACGGAACCTCGGTTTATAGTCTCATTCGAAGGACTGTGTGGGAAATGGAGTCAGAACCAATGTTAACTCCGAGGGAAAAAATCCCCCTGTACCGAAACGACCCGGCGGAGAATCGAACCCGCAACCCTTAAGATTTACGAGTCCGGCGCTCTACCAACTGAGCTGTTCCGGCCCCGTATCAAGATCTGAATCTACCTGTTTTCCCACAGGGAAACGAAGAGAGCGCATAGGGAGTGGGGTGAGAAGTGGGAAGAAAAGGGAGGGGAGGGGGGGGGGGGAGACGGAAGGGGGGGGGGGAGGGAAGAAAGGAGGAGGATGAAGAAGAAAGAGGGATAACTCTTGTCGCCCACGCATGGTGTCGTTAAACATGACTCCCGAGGGCCAAGTTTCCATTACCTCATTTTCACTCTTTAGAAGCCTCCGACTCTTGCGGTCACCTAAAAACAAAACAAAGCAAAACAAAAACAAAAACAAAACAAACGAAAACCAAAACCAACCAACCAAACAAAAAAAGAACAACACGTGGTATGTCTGATTTACACGACACATCCATCACTATAAACAAAACGGAGACCCAAAAAACAACAAACAAACAAACAACAAACGAAACACAACAGAAAAGAAACAACAACAACGACGACGACGACGACAACAACAAAAACTACAAAACCCCAAAACAGTAACATCAGCAACAGCAACAACAACAAGAAAGACAGAAAACTGCCCGCTCAGCGAGAACCCATTCACAGGCACACTGACACACACGGGACGGACACACCGGCACACATGCACACGAGAGCTGCGGGCACTCCATGATGGATTGGTGATGTTGCGCAAGTGAAACTTGAACCCAAAGAAGGATAGAAAAGAAAAGGAACCTTAAAAACAGAAAAAGAAAGAAAAAAACAACAACAACAAAACAGAAAGGAAGACACAAGAAAGACAGGAAGAAAGAAAGAAAGAAAAGACATAGAAAAGAAAGAAAGAGAGAGATGCAAAGAGAGGAAGAAGGAAAGAAAGAAAGAAAGAAAGAAA
>CM031612.1:55496475-55508440 GCA_018398815.1 Conus ventricosus
GAGAGAGAGAGAGAGAATCAAAGTTTAAATCGTTTATCGGCGTGCAAGCTGAAAGGTCATGTCTCGAATGGCGTCAGGGTTACATATTTCCTTCCAGAACACCTTCCAGTAATAATTTCTTAGGGAGTGGTCCGACTGTTGTCTTTGCGCATATTTTGGCGTAATCATACATTGATCTTATTAATTTAAAACAGCTACCACTAATTCTGATTAAGTAGTGTATTTGTAAATCTTTGTTTCCAGTACCTTCAAAGGCTTCCTGGAAATCGCTGAACCAGCTCCACGGTGTACCCTTTCTGTTCTTTACGATATTATCAACAATAGCTGAACCAGGTACACAGTGTACCCTATCTATTCTTTACGATATCATCAACAATGGCCGAACCAGTTAGACAGTGTACCCTATCTGTTCTTTACGATATCATCAACAATGGCCGAACCAGTTACACAGTGTACCCTATCTGTTCTTTACGATATTATCAACAGTGGCAGAGACGCGGTCAGTTGTTTTTGACTTTTTTCCCCCTCGAGTCCAGCCGTTGTTTTTTTTGTTTTTGTTTTGTTGTTGTTGTTGTTGTTGAAGGCGTTTCGATCGGCTATGTCCTTGTTAAACAGCATCTCTGGATGGTTTGTTCATTGTACTGCTCTGATGGCCGGTCCGAATGTTTGTGGGACTGCGTTCTTCTGATTACAGGAGTAATACTGAACTTTTTCCATACAGTGTTTGAGTCTTTAATAAATATTTCAGTGAAGCCAGCCCCTAGTTTTTGTTTAAACAGTTTTTCATCTTTTTAAATTAATTTGTTGCACATCTACGTCTTTTTATCTTCTTTTCTTTTAATCGCACTTATTACAGCTTTTTATATTAATGCATCTCTTTCACGCAGATAACATCGCAAATCTCTCTCTCTCTCTCTCTCTCTGTATTCGGAAGGAAGAGGAGAACTTGGCGTGTGTGTATGTGGGAAAGAAGACGGAAGGGAGGGAGAATGAGGGGAGGAGGAGAAGAGGAAGGGGAGGAGAGTGATGGAAAAGGGGACAGAAGTGGAGGGGGAGGAGAGAGGGAGGGAAGCTGGATGTTGTCGGGTTAAGGATATGGGTAGATTTTACTAACTGCACGAAAAGTGATGACGTATACAGTCTCTTTTATTGTCAAGTTGTACCCCATAAGGCTTGTCTTCCCTTTTTTCATCACACACACACACACACACACACACACACACGCAGACACAGACAGACAGACAGACGGACAGACAGACAGACAGACAGACAGACAGACAGACAGACAGACAGACACACACACACACACACACACACACACACACACACACACACACACACACACAGGGAGTGGAAATGGGCCGCGTCACATGAGTGTGTTCATGTGTGATTCTTGAGTTTATGTCCACGCGTATGCACACCATGTATGCGTGTGCGCATTATGTGTGCACGTATGTAGGCCTACATGAAAGTCTGTACATGAGAACATGATTTTGTGCACGCGCATGTGTGTGTGTGTGTGTGTGTGTGTGTGTGTGTGTGCGTGTGCGTGCGTGCGTGCGTGCGTGCGTGCATGCGTGTGTGTGTGCGAGCGCGCGCGCGTGCGCACGCATGTGCTTTTGTTTGTAATGAGTGCGTGTGCATGCACATTCCTGTATCTGTTATGAGAGAACAAGTCTGTTCCAAAATGACTTCAACGTGAAATTTAACTTTAAGAATTTGAGAAAAAACGACAAAAAAAACAACCAACAACTAGGAAAACAATCGATTATCTGACCTTGGCCATGGTTCAAGGTCACATGATCCTGAGGCGGTTTTGACACCACCACCATCACCACCCAACCTCCAACCCCCTCCCCTTCGTCCTTAGTTACAAGCTATAGACAGCTTGGATGCCTTTCATCCAGTCATGAACTACACAGCAGACATGCCATGCGCAGTCCCTCCTCTTCCTCTGTGTTCAGCTTCCTAAGCGAGCGCCATATGTCTTCATGATACATTTTTTTCTCTCTCTCTTTTGTTCTCCCGACATTAAATTGTAGGACTGTTGTGACGGACACTGCTGGAACCCTGCCGCTGGTCCTCCCCATCATGCCAAGCACAGCAGAGATATGGTAACCAGTCCCATCCTCTGTTGTACACCCTAGACTTGCGTCTTTAGGGATGCCTACAGAACATTCACCGCACCTTGTGGAATGACTGTGGACAGAGAGTCACAGAGGGACGCATGCTCGAAGCTGGCAAGACTATATGGCGCGTGATTTCTGCGAGGGCTTGTTCACTGCAGGACATCATCATTGTCTTTAGTCTGAAGCATTTAGGCTCAAACGTCATCTGTCCTCGTGAATGTTAAGATTTTGATCGTCACAAACTGAGAGGCCTATCATCCTGTGGTGCGTACGGGGGAGAATGAATACCACTGAGGCAGTTTTGATCTTTTTCATTTGATCACTTCCCTCTGCTGCTCGATTCAGGATCTTTCAAGATCACTTACCTGAAGTTTTCGCTCAAGACCACTTCACAGGTTAAATGAAACATGGCGGGGAAAAAAATCAAGACATTGTATATTACATGCTCTCACGTAACATCTATTTAAATACATGAACTTCATCTTTAAATGCACTGCGAGTGTCCTGAGATATGACAGATTCATATTATTTTAAAACCCTGAAATATTCTTTTCTTGTAAAATTTGACAAAATATGTCTATAATATACACATACATATTTTTACATTGCTCAGACACAAAAAACAACAACAAACAAACCATAATCAAGTATCTATGGATATACTAAACTGATATCACGTCAATGTAATCGGAAAAATTTTTCTGTTGATTTAAGGAGAAAAAAAAAACATGAAAAACCCCCCAATATGTAGTACTAGTAGTGTTTCTGCGCATAAGCACCAAACAAAAAAATATTACACACGTTACAATCTCCCAACAAAATACCACATGTCATGCGGAGTAATCCACTTATACAGTCTTCTTTCAACACTCAAATTATTCCAATCAACAATGCTCCAGTCGTGGGGCACCATGTAAACGAACAAACAAACAAACAATATATGGACTTTATAATTCTGTTGTCAGAGGGAGGCCTCAAATATCCAACCTGGAATGCAACGTGAGTGTCCCGAAAAACGAAAGCTTCAAATCTTCCTGTCTCAAGTGACCTTGCTGGTTCTTGAAAACCTCCTTTCCCCTCAAGACTTCCGGCAACACCCCCTTCCCCCAGCCCGCCCCCCTCCCCCCTCTACACACTCTCTCGTTCCCTACCTTCCTGGCTGCATTGTTTGCCTGAAAAAAAGAAAAACGAAAAGCTAAACAGCACAGAGTGTCTTAACTTTCAGACGGAACAAATCCTTTTCTCGGAATAGTGGTGCAGAGGTCAGAGTGGTAGGCGTGGAGGTTGTGGTTCGAGTCCCAGAAGACTTTATTTGTAGGATTTTTCAACCTTGGCCGACTCCTACCCAGAGCTGAAAGGGCTGTGGACCCGAACAACACGGTTTCGTTCACTTGATGGATGGATCTCCCAAAGAGGTGGTCACATTTTCTGACTGTAGTGTATGCTGTTTTAAGCATGGACTGTACCGGAACGGTATACCAGCTTCGGCTCTGCATGATGGCGGCGACCGCATCTGTATCTTCGTGTACTTAGCAAATAAAGTCCATATCTTTGGAATCAAGCACCGCCTTTACCTTATTGAGTGTGCGGCATACCTTTACATGGTGTCAGAAGTGTAGAAGTAGAGAAGAAACCCACGACCATGGCAGAGACTGTCATCGTAAGGACACCAGATCCGCTCTGTGTCAACAGCAGCAACCCCAGTGCTGAATGGAGCAAGTGGAAGATGAAGTTCAACATCTTTCTTCAGGCTACTGGCGCAACAACAAAGCCCAACGTCGTCAAGGTAGGACTTCTCCTAAACCACATCGGCGATGAAGGCATCGAAATCTATTCGAATTTTGCCTACCTACCAGCCAGAGACAACCCTGAAAATGCTGACGAAAGGCTCCCAGCAGAAGACCAAAATGACTACGCAACCGTCCTGCGTAAGTACGACGAATTTTTTAACCGTCGCGACCCCAGTTGATGCTGAGGGAACAGTTCTGGTATAATCTGCGTAGAGAACCGTCCCAGACATTCGATGCATGGCTACGCACTGTAAAAGAAAAAGCTAGTGCATGCAAATTTGACAACGTCGACACGATGGTTAGAGACAAATTGGTATTCTCTTGCCATGACGACATTGCAAAGATGAAGCTGTATGACGTGGGAGGTGGACTCACCCTTCAGAAAACAGTTGAAACCTCTTTCTATGAGAGAACTGACGAAGAAAGAACTGGCAAACACGAAGTCGGCAACAGTGGACGCCCTGCAGGCTGCAGAAAAGGCGAAAGGGTCATTGTCGCACAAAAACGGCCACAATCAAACGGCACGCAGTCATCCAACTGGAGGGTCAGTGAAGACCAATACATGTGGTTACTGCAACCGACGACACCCTATAGGCAAGAAAAACTGCCCTGCTGCAAAAACTCACTGCAGAAAATGCAACAAAGTGGGACACTTCGCTATTGTCTGCAGAAGTTCCTTGGCAGTCAGAGAGGTACAAGACGAAAACCAGCAAGTCGAAAACTACTTTGTTGGAGGTGTACAGGCGAAGACACCATCAGATCCAGGCTGGCACATCAGACTGAAGATAGGATCTCAGGAACTCACCTGGTGTATCAACACAGGAGCCCAAGTTTCTGTGATGCCAGACCACATCTTCAAACCAGCATATGGGAAATTACACAATCCCGACCGTCAGCTCCTTGGACCTGGAGACCAGCGTCTTGAGATCAAGGGTTTCGCCTTCATCAAGCTTTCTCACGGGAAGACCCACATAAGTGAGAAAGTTTACATTGGCAAAAGCTCCAAATTACTGCTTGGTATGCCTGCAATCCAGAAACTGGGACTGATCCATGACATTCCTGGTGCATTCACGTGCGTGCGATCCGCACTATGCCAAGCAAAGCAAAGCACCAGACACGCCAAAGTGGGAATCAGCCTCCTCCGAAGTTCTGGTCCAAAGAAGATGTGAAGATGAAATATCCACAACTCTTTGGAAGACTGGGTGAACTCGAAAATGAACAACATATTGAGCTCAAGGACAACGCCAAACCATTTTGTCAGACCATACCAAGAAGAGTTCCCATCCCTCTGTTGGAGAAAGTGGAAGCAGAATTGGACAGGATGGTCAGCAGCAATGTCATTGAACCAGTAGAGACACCAACAGACTGGTGTGCCCCAATCGTTGTCGTCCCAAAGCCAAATGGAGACGTCAGAATCTGCGTGGACCTGACAAAGCTTAACACAAGTGTGAAAAGAGAAATCTACGCCATGCCTTCGGTAGAGGAAACGCTGAACAAGATCGCCCATGGCAAAGTTTTCTCCAAACTTGATGCAAACTCAGGGTTTCACCAAATCAAACTGGACGAAGAGAGCTCAAAGCTTACAACTTTCATTACTCCCTTTGGGCGCTACAGGTTCAAACGCCTTCCCTACGGCATCTCTTCAGCGCCAGAATATTTTCAGAAAAAAATGGACCAAATTCTTCAAGGGCTTGAGGGAGTACTGTGTCACATAGATGACATCCTTGTCTTTGGCAAAGACAAAGTAGACCATGATGCAAAGCTGAAGGAAGTTCTTGACCGATTGTCACAAAGCGGCGTAACCCTCAACTTGGATAAATTTGAATTTTCCATGCCCCGCCTCGAATACTTGGGACAAGTGATCGATGCAGATGGGGTGAAGAGGGATCCAGCAAAAGCCAAGGCAATCGCTGATATGAAGGAACCAGAGAATGTAGCAGAAATCCGAAGATTCCTGGGGATGGTCAACCAACTCATGAGTTTGTACCCAACCTGGCTGAGAAAACCAAGCCCCTGAGAGACTTACTCCGAACAGATGCAGCATGGACTTGGGGACCAGATCAGCAAAATGCCTTCAAAACCCTGAAGCAAGATCTTGCGTCACCAGTGACTCTTGCTCTATACAGCCCAGAGCGTGAGACAGTAGTTTCAGCTGACTCAAGCAGCTACGGACTGGGGGCTGTCCTTCTCCAGCGCCAGGACAATGGCATGCTTCATCCAGTCGCCTATGCAAGTCGCTCGTTAACGGCCACAGAGCAGCGGTATGCCCAGATCGAGAAGGAGGCATTGGCGATTACATGGAGTCTTGAACACTGGTCTGACCTGCTCATTGGCATGTTCTTCCAAGTACAGACGGACCACAAGCCCTTGGTACCTCTGTTCTCTTCCAAGCTGATTGACGAACTGCCCATTCGCATCCAGCGTTTCAGAATGAGACTGATGCGGTTTTCCTTCGAGATCTCCCACGTCCCGGGCAAGGAGCTTCATACTGCAGATGCCTTGTCAAGAGCTCCTTTGCCAACGACAGACACTAAGGACAACAACCTGACAGGCCATGTAGAGGCATACGTCAATTCTGTGCTTGTGACCATGCCAGTCAGCGACAGAAGACTGGAAGAAATCAGGTCAGAGCTACAGAAGGACGATATCCTGCGTGTGGTCATGCATCATGTTCAGACTGGCTGGCCAGATAAGACTACCCTAAATCGTCCTCTCAAGACCTACTTCAATGAGAGAGGTCTGTACATGATGGTCTCCTACTCCGAGGGAAGAGGCTCGTCATCCCATCATCAGTGCAGCAAGATGTCCTTCGACACCTCCATGATGGGCATCAAGGAGTCAACAAAACAAAGGAAAATGCTGCCAACTCAGTGTGGTGGCCTGGCCTCTCCCAAGATGTCAACCAGATGGTGAAGACCTGTCCGGAGTGCACCAAGCATCGAAAGGCTAGGGTGGAACCTATGAAGGGGACTCCATTTCCGGAGAGACCTTGGTCCAGGATTGCTGCAGATTTTTCCAGTACAACGCAAGCTCTTTCTGCTTGCCATTGACTACTACTCCAGAGACATCGAAATGGCCCTGGTTTCCAGTAGAGTCACAACAGCAGAAACAATAGCAAGAATGAAAAAGATCTTCAGTCGCCACGGCATCCCAGACATTGTCGTGACAGACAACGGGCCGCAGTTCACTGCAGAAGACTTCAAGTCCTTTGCACAGTCCTGGGATTCGACCACGTCACATCATCACCCCACTATCCCCAGTCTAATGGAGAGGTTGAACGTGCCGTTCAAACCATCAAAGGTATCATCAAGAAAACCAATGATGAATACCTTGGCCTCCTAATGTATAGGAATACCCCATTACCCAATGGTTTTTTCCCCTGCCCAGTTAAGCATGGGACGCAGACTCAAAACCAGAGTCCCATGCCATCCCAACCTCCTCTTGCCCCAGACCCCAGATTTCATGACGGTGAAGAAGAGGGAGAGAGAGTACCGTGAGAAGATGACAACCGACTACGACAGAAGACACAGGGTCGTCACCCCAGAAAACCTGTCACCTGGTGATGCAGTCTGGATCCCCGACCTGAAGAAGAAGTCACAGTCATCCAACGCCATGAGGCTCCAAGATCTGTGGTTATCGAAACATCTGACGGTGGCCTCCTACGCAGAAACCGTCAGATGACCAGGAAGCTCCACCAGCCAGCAGACCAGTCCAGCCCAGCACACGTACCCCCTCTACAGGTCAGCCCACATCCTGGAAGAGAGGTGCCTCCTACCCAACTCCCAGAAGACGGGACCAGATCTGGAGAGAGATCCCCTGGCCAGAGCCCCTTACGCCAACAACAGACGGGTGCCAGAGGAACACCTACATCCCCAGAGGGACTTCAACCCTTACCCAGAAGATCTGCACGGGCCCACAAGAAGCCACAGCGCCTCATCGAACAGTTGTGAAAAAAGAAGAAGAAAAAAAAGAGAGACGCTGGTGAAAGACCCGGTGCCACAAAGGCAAAAGCAAATAAACACTGGTGAAAGACCTGGTGCAGTGATTTACATCTAGTCAGACACCCTTACCAATTCTAGTCATGATATAAATTAAAGTTTACAAAGATTAGATTAATCTTGCATCACAATTCCGTAATTAAGAACAGTTTATTATGATTGGAAGACTGAAACTGATTTGATAATGAAAAAAAAAACATTTAAGATGTTTTCGTCAGACAAGGAATTTTTAACGGTAGAAAGATAATTTTCCCGCCTTACAAAAAGGGGAGATGTAGTGTATGCTGTTTTAAGCATGGACTGTACCGGAACGGTATACCAGCTTCGGCTCTGCATGATGGCGGCGACCGCATCTGTATCTTCGTGTACTTAGCAAATAAAGTCCATATCTTTGGAATCAAGCACCGCCTTTACCTTATTGAGTGTGCGGCATACCTTTACACTGACCAAGGCTGCAGGTATCTGGATCTCCTGGGTCCAGTCGCAGCTGTAGATACTTTGGAAGGAAGCAATTGTAGCTGAGACCTGCCTCGTAGTCTCAGACCAAACTGGAATATTTAAACGTCTCAATCTGCTAAATCATCTGCCTTGGAACATTTGAACATCTGAATCGGCTAGTCATCTGTCTTGAAACACTCAAACGTCTGATCTGCTAAATCATCTGCCTTGGAACAATTAAACATCTGAATTGACCAATCATCTGCCTTGGAACATGTGAATCGGCTAGTCATCTGCCTTGGAACATTTAAACATCTGTATCGGCTAATCATCTGCCTTGGTCTCTGGTTCTCAGGCCCTTCACGCCCTACTCCTGCAATGACCCCAACTTTTGATTTCCTCTTCTCACCCATGCTCCTGGTGAGAGTTCACTTCCAGTTCTGCAGTATCAGCCAGTTCATGACACCTCTGTGGTATCAGCCAATTCATGAGACATCTGTGGTATCAGCCAATTCATGACACCTCTGTGGTATCAGCCAATTCATGACACCTCTGTGGTATCAGCCAATTCATGACACCTCTGTGGTATCAGCCAATTCATGAGACCTTCGTGGTATCAGCCAATTCATGTGACCTCTGTGGTATCAGCCAATTCACGAGACCTCTGTGGTATCAGCCAATTCATGAGACCTTCGTGGTATCAGCCAATTCATGTGACCTCTGTGGTATCAGCCAATTCACGAGACCTCTGTGGTATCAGCCAATTCATGTGACCTCTGTGGTATCAGCCAATTCATGAGACCTCTGTGGTATCAGCCAATTCATGAGACCTCTGTGGTATCAGCCAATTCACGAGACCTCTGTGGTATCAGCCAATTCACGACACTCTGTGGTATCAGCCAATTCATGAGATCTTCGTGGCATCAGCCAATTCATGAGACCTCTGTGGTATCAGCCAATTCATGAGACCTCTGTGGTATCAGCCAATTCATGAGACCTCTGTGGTATCAGCCAATTCATGAGACCTTCGTGGTATCAGCCAATTCATGCGACCTCTGTGGTATCAGCCAATTCTTGGGACCTATTCAATGGTCATGGAAACACCAGAGGGATCACGCCACTCATCCTGGCTCCATGAGTAAGCAAACTACAGTCTTCAGAACAGGCACCCAAAGTGACTGGGCAGCCGTGTAAGGTATCCTCGAACAGGTCACCTCCTGAGGGACTGCTGTTGCTCGGGTTGTGACAAGATGGTCCCAAGTGTGACCGTCTACAGGCAGGTGGAGTGAGTGGCATGGTGTAATGCCATAATATAGGTTAAAAAAGACCCTTTCCTTGCTGTAACTCATCTGACCTTTCAAAACGAGCCATGTCAGATATCAGGAGGAAAATAATGGGTCTTACCTGGCTGACCCTGCCTTTAAAATAAAAAAAAATCATCCCTGATCTCATCCCTCCTTACCCCAAACTCATATCTCTTACAGGCATTCAGTCTGATGAAAAAAAATCCAGCTTAAAAAAGAACCCCAAATATCTCCACCATCCAACCATCTGAGATCCGATTTCGTCAGTGTATAATCCAAATCACTTCTTTGTTTCTTTCTTGGGTGGGCATTAAGTGAGTTCATAAAAAAAAGAATGGATGGAATTGGCCATGCAGCTCTTGAAATCATACATGTGCAACCGATGACAGCCCCACTCACCATTTCTTGCAGTTCAAGCCTAAACAATCACTTGCACCCACGCTGTGCAATTGATCAAACTGATGGAGGTCACGTTAAAAACCGGCAGGCTTAAACAACTGACAAAACAAAGTTTGTCGGGTGACGGGTACAAACACATTGATCATATTACTTACGAATGTGCGTGTAGACCAGCGTGTGTGTGAGAAAAATGCACGCATGTTTGTTTGTTATAATACATATGCATGCATGTTTTTATCCTCATTGTGTGTGTGTGTGTGTGTGTGTGTGTGTGTGTGTGTGTGTGAGAGAGAGAGAGAGAAGAGAGAGAGAGAGAGAGAGAGAGAGAGAGAGAGAGAGAGAGAGAGAGAGAATGTGGACAGTTTCTCGCTTGCTACTTTATTGGTCAATACTAAACATTTGTGCCAACCTCCAGCTGCAGAAACTGTGTGTGTGTATACACAGGCACGTGCACATATAAACACACACGTTTTCATTCTTGTCATCTACGTTGCCTTTTTGTCCTATCAAACTTAATTACATTATTTTGAGGGGAGAGAGAAGAGAGAGAGAGAGAGAGAGAGAGAGAGAGAGAGAGAGAGAGAGAGAGAGAGAGAGAGAGGGGAGAGAGAGAGAGAGAGAGAGAGAGAGAGAGAGAGAGAGAGAGAGACAGACATATGAGTTTCGTGTGGGAGCACATGCACGCGTGCCTATGTGTGCATGTGTGGGTGATGTGTATGTAAGTGTGTGTGTGTGCATGCATGTGTGTGTGTGTGTGTGTGTGTGTGTGTGTGTGTGTGTGTGTGTGTGTGTGCATATGTGTGTGTGTGTGTGTGTGTGTGTGGTTGTGTGTGTGTGTGTGTCTGTGCATGCATGGTTGTGCACCCATATGTAGGACTGAGTGAGATTGTGTGTTTTCAGACAACTAAAATCATGTGTGTGTGTGTGTGTGTGTGTGTGTGTGTGTGTGTGTGTGTGTGTGTGTGTGTGTGTGTGTATGTGTGTGTGTGTGTGTGTGCACGTATGCATATGTACATATGTATGTGTTATTGTGAACATACATGCCTATTGTAGAAACTATGTGCGAGAACTGCTTTTAGACAATCAGGTATCCCCCTCTCCCTTTTTCACCCTCAACCACAAAAAAGTGTACCCTGAGCAAATAAGCAGACAGGGCATGTTTAACTGTGCATCATAAACCCTTCACATCGTTAGCCAAGTGATAACACATTCAGAGAAGGCCCAGTATTAAATCATGCTGTAGCAGCATATGTTACCGCTGCGTTCCAATAAACCCATTTCTCATTCTCAATACGCCTTGGCTTAAGGCTGTGTAGACCGATTGACATAGGCCAGAACACCAAGGCTACATCAAAATGTTGTTATGCTCTGCATAGTTATGTGGGGATTGTCTTCAGTCGTGACAAGCTCCTAGCATAACATTGTCAGTCTCCAAAATCCCTCGCAGTCGGAGTGTGGCTGCCCACGTGGCAGGGTAATCAAAACGGTCACACACGTAATGTTCTCATCCCCAGCTGATGCATTTGTACCATAGTGTTCAAGTGCTTCGGCTGTTCGGATGATCCCTGGAGTCTTCTAGCCAGGGTACGACAACAACAACAACATTCTCAAGGAATCAAATATGTGCGCATTATTTTTACCAGACAAGCTGTTCAGGTTAAAAGACAAGGTTCTTTAGTTAGAAATTCTGAACCTGTGTACTGATCAGGTCGCTTGTTTACAGAGCATGCCTGCCCTTCGGTTCTTACCACATAAATGCTCACAAATGTCCAAGTTATGTACGTTCACAAATGTCCAAGTTATGTATGTCCATGTGGAACATTAGTGAACTGCGTAACTTAAAAACACACAGGCACATAACATAATAAGTCCGTATAATATATACTAATGTATAACAGTGAAAATAA
>CM031612.1:55509440-55536940 GCA_018398815.1 Conus ventricosus
AGAGAGAAGAAGAGAGAGAGAGAGAGAGAGAGAAGACAGACAGTAGTGAGTTCGTGTGGGAGCACATGCACGCGTGCCTATGTGTGCATGTGTGGGTGATGTGTATGTAAGTGTGTGTGTGTGCATGCATGTGTGTGTGTGTGTGTGTGTGTGTGTGTGTGTGTGTGTGGTGTGTGTGTGCATATGTGTGTGTGTGTGTGTGTGTGTGTGTGTGTGTGTGTGTGTGTGTCTGTGCATGCATGTGTGTGTGCACCCATATGTAGGACTGAGTGAGATTGTGTGTTTTCAGACAACTAAAATCATGTGTGTGTGTGTGTGTGTGTGTGTTGTGTGTGTGTGTGTGTGTGTGTGTGTGTGTGTGTGTATGTGTGTGTGTGTGTGTGTGCACGTATGCATATGTACATATGTATGTGTTATTTGTGAACATACATGCCTATTGTAGAAACTATGTGCGAGAACTGCTTTTAGACAATCAGGTATCCCCCTCTCCCTTTTTTCACCCTCAACCACAAAAAAGTGTACCCTGAGCAAATAAGCAGACAGGGCATGTTTAACTGTGCATCATAAACCCTTCACATCGTTAGCCAAGTGATAACACATTCAGAGAAGGCCCAGTATTAAATCATGCTGTAGCAGCATATGTTACCGCTGCGTTCCAATAAACCCATTTCTCATTCTCAATACGCCTTGGCTTAAGGCTGTGTAGACCGATTGACATAGGCCAGAACACCAAGGCTACATCAAAATGTTGTTATGCTCTGCATAGTTATGTGGGGATTGTCTTCAGTCGTGACAAGCTCCTAGCATAACATTGTCAGTCTCCAAAATCCCTCGCAGTCGGATGTGGCTGCCCACGTGGCAGGGTAATCAAAAACGGTCACACACGTAATGTTCTCATCCCCAGCTGATGCATTTGTACCATAGTGTTCAAGTGCTTCGGCTGTTCGGATGATCCCTGGAGTCTTCTAGCCAGGGTACGACAACAACAACAACATTCTCAAGGAATCAAATATGTGCGCATTATTTTTACCAGACAAGCTGTTCAGGTTAAAAGACAAGGTTCTTTAGTTAGAAATTCTGAACTGTGTACTGATCAGGTCGCTTGTTTACAGAGCATGCCTGCCCTTCGGTTCTTACCACATAAATGCTCACAAATGTCCAAGTTATGTACGTTCACAAATGTCCAAGTTATGTATGTCCATGTGGAACATTAGTGAACTGCGTAACTTAAAAACACACAGGCACATACACATATATGAAGTTCCGTATAATATGTATACATATATGTATATACAAGTGAATAAGTATAACTCTTTTTTTACATACCTTGTGTCTTTGCAATATCAAGTTGGAAAAATCTGTATACAGTTGTAAACATCAAGACAGCAAATACCATAACGCTTGCAAGAATCATTATCCCCCTTTCCTCTACCCCTTCCCCTGCAGTCTCCTCCTAAAAATAACCAATCTGAGCAGGGGTGTCAAAACCTGCTTCAAAACACTCGCTCAGACTCGCGCTCATACAATCTTGACACACAACCACACCCAACACCCTGAGGAGAGTTCTCTCTTTTAATGAACAACGAAGTTTCACTGTTCACATGAAATACTTTTCACTATAGTTCACAAAATCTTTCCCTCAAACACATTCTCTGTACAAAATATTGACTAGGTTCTTACGACTCACAAAATACTTCTTCTCATACCAGCTGTTTCAAACAGAGCCCTCAAAAACCTCCTTGGCAATCAAAATGCCCGTGTTCCACAGCGTATTTTCATTCCTCAGTTTGGCCTCAACAACGCCACAAAAATCTTCGCCATCTCCACAGCCTCATGTTGATTTACAAAACACATTCTGTGCCTGTGGCCCCTGTCAGTGAGAAAAGAACGTAAACCGTTTGCCCTCAGTCTAACATGGGGAAGAGTCCCTGAACAGAAAATGAACAGGAATGAGTCTTCTGGTGTATATCAATGTCCATGCCACTTCATTTTCACAGTCATAAACGCTTTTCCTCTTTTCCATTTCTCTTGACCACATCCTACCTGGAGGTTTGCCAAGCCGATCATAGGACAGTTGTGGACTTTACATATAACAATGATGCCTCCCGTGTCATTAAACAAAACCCTATGAGGCATGCGTCCCCACAGTGCCTTGATGAGTCATTAGACAAAACCCTATGAGGCATGTGTCTCCACAGTGCCTTGATGAGTCATTAGACAAAACCCTATGAGGCATGTGTCTCCACAGTGCCTTAATATGTCATTAGACAAAACCCTATGAGGCATGTGTCTCCACAGTGCCTTGATGTGATATGTTGGCCAAGGCACAAGAAGAAACTGATTCAAACATAACTTACAAATCCTTTTCTTTTTCATTTACTTGCGTGTGTAATTGGTTTTCGGTCGACATACTCTTTTCACATACACACACACAATAAACCATCAGGAACCTGGGTACAGCTCCTGACACAGGCAAAGTGATGTGAAAGTGCTGAACCAATGCTTTTATTTTTAAATGAAAAACTGAACTGTAGCAGCATTTAAATAATCTCTCTGAACATGAGTCAGTGTCCATTCCCGCAGCTTGTCAAAATGTACTCAGAGCTCCGCACATGCACAGATATGTCATTTACCCTCTAAAACATTATTCACTTTCTGCAGTCGCGTTCGTGCATGCGCTTCACCCTCTAAATTAAAACATGTGGTGGGTTTTACTCTCCAAGACCACTAGAAAAACTGCTTCAAATAGCTACGCTTCACTTTTGTCCCAAAAACCTTTCGATGGAATTAACACAATCTCAAGTGTAAGGATTTTTTCCCAGCTTTTCTCTCTCAATTGTACAAAAAAAAATTTCTTATGTAAATCAACTATAATCTAGCCATCTCCATTTCTGTGAACCTATGGACATTGATGTTACTGTTGTGGTGTGTTCAGTTTGTTGTCTCTCAAAGATCTTGATTTAACTTGCGAACAGAACTGTTACCTGATATCAAAGCTGAACACCAATCCAAGTCTTTCACAATTTCGCAAGTAGCTGAAATAAAACAGCATCTCACAGATTGCTTTTTTTTTTGTTATTTATTCGTTAGGCTATGATCGCTTCATTCCTGCATATTTTTCGCTTTCACTGCTATTACTGAACAAGAAGAAATAGTAAGGTTGATTTTGAGGGTGAAATTACAGTGATAACCCGGCTATATTGAAGTGGCACGGGACCCGGAAGACCTTCAATAGCCGGAACTTCAATATAGCCAATTCTCCGGTTATATTGAATTTCCCTCCTGTTCCTTCAGAAATTCAATATAACCGAACTTTTTTTCACTATAGGTTCTTATTCCGTTGTCCAACATTGCGTTTGTGTGAGATAATCCATAATCTTTCACTGTTGCTGTTGTTCTTCGAGCCTCCTTGCTTTTTTCTGCACACACACACACACACACACACACACACGACACACACACTACGCCCCCCCCCCCACCCCCCCCCCACCCCCCCCCCCCCCCCCCCCCCCCCCCCCCCCCCCCCCCCCCCCCCCCCCCCCGCCTCTCTTACACACACAAACACACAGAGCCATTCACACTATCAGACCGACGCCAAATTAAGCATTTGATGAAAACTTTAATGAAAAAGAAGACATATGAAATATCCAGTCTGTTATTGACTGAAGGATGGCAAAGTGCTGCGATGCTAACAGAAGAACAATGTTTGCCACAAGGTTTAGACTCTCATATGTTTTTATAGCTTAGCACAAAACATGTAAATATACAACAACAAAAAAGAAGAAAGAAAAAAACTTTCATACGACTCCATATCGTTACATAAGGGACAATGTTTAAGAGAGGATGAGAGAGAGAGAGAGAGAGAGAGAGAGGAGAGAAGAGAGAGGAGAGAGAGAGAGAGAGAGAGAGAGGGGTAAGTGCAAAATGGTTCAGAATAAAGCTATAATAGCGAAGCGCGTAATAACCATTAGAGCCGAACTAAGAGACACGTTAAACATTTCAAGAAAAAATGACATAACTGCTGTTCAAAAGTTCAAAGTCGAATACGGAAAAAAATACCCCCCCCCCCCACACACACACACACACAATAAGGCCATCATGCCATTAAGCTATGTTGATAACCTTTCCGAAAGTTTCGGATCAGCACTGACAGACACGCGGTTCAAAAGTATGGTACACAAACCACAAAGTGGTTGGGAACCCAGGTTGACGCAGGTTTTTGTCTTTCCATAGACAGGACGTCCACATGATAGTCGGCAAGCTTTCCTGGGAAGTGTTGATCTCACTTTGTCGACAGATGCGGAGGCTGCACAACTCTATGGAGGTCCTTTCTAACATTGAAACCTCCATACTGTGGGTACAAAGACTGGACAGGCACACCCAGTACACTACTCAAACCATGGATTCCCCACATACTCATGTAGGCTCCTGGGCATCGGCAGTTCATCACCTCATTCTGAAAAAGGTTTTTTCCATGTCTTCTTCCGCCACGTTGATGGAAAATGCCTGGCCTGAGTATGAGATGTAAGTCTTCACCAAAATCTGAAGATCCGTCCCCGATGCAAGGAAATCATCAGAAAGATACAGGTCTGAATTTTGAACCATCTCAAAATGATACGGACCCGCATCTCAGTGTGATGATCTTCATCTCATATGCTAGGAGAGACCCGCACCGCGGCAGACAATTTCCGTCACCACGCACCTGCACTGGAAGACGCTGCGGAGCATCATCAGGATACAGCTCGAGGGGCACATAGTCCACGTTTGGTTTTTTCTGGCAGGTATGGTTTGTATGTGATGGGCGTTTGTGCGAACAAGGAATGCGTTTCTGCAGCAACAATGTTCTCAAGTTCCTCGTAGGATGATGCATCTTTGATCAGTGTTGCAAGATTGTCAAAAAACGCGAAAGAGTCATCTGTTGTTGCCTGGTGTAACCCTTACTGGTTGATGGACGAGGCGTGTCTTGCTGGTTGATGGACGAGGCGTGTCCTTGCTGGTTGATGGACGAGGCGTTGTCCTTACTGGTTGATGGACGAGGCTGTGTCCTTACTGGTTGATGGCGAGGCATGTCCTTACTGGTTGATGGACGAGGCGTGTCCTTGCTGGTTGATGGACGAGGCGTGTCCTTGCTGGTTGATGGATGAGGCGTGTCCTTGCTGGTTGATGGACGAGGCGTGTCCTTGCTGGTTGATGGACGAGGCGTGTCCTTACTGGTTGATGGACGAGGCGTGTCCTTGCTGGTTGACGGACGAGGCGTGTCCTTGCTGGTTGATGGACGAGGCGTGTCCTTACTGGTTGATGGACGAGGCGTTGTCCTTGCTGGTTGACGGACGAGGCGTGTCCTTACTGGTTGACGGACGAGGCGTGTCCTTGCTGGTTGACGGACGAGGCGTGTCCTACTGGTTCATGGACGAGGCGTTGTCCTTGCTGGTTGACGGGGGAGAAGGGGAATGGCTCCAAGTGAATGAATGACTTGCCTGTTCAGGCTTTGATGGTGACGAAAAGAAATCTGTGATTCTGCTTTGTATTGTGGAAGTTGTTAGAAGCAAATGTTCCAATTGACCGCTGAATTTCTGAAGTCCTCTTCTGATCTCTTCATTTGCTCCCGTTTGCAACAGATACAGCTCATAGTTGAAAGAGCAGACAAAGCCTCCAGCTTTGAGATAGACGGAGGTTGCTCCCCACAGTCATCCCCATCAGAGTCATTTTTGTCATTGATGGTCTCATCGGTGTCACCTCTGGTAGAGCTAAGTGAGGACAAGATGTCTTCTGTTGAAGGAACCGCGCATGTAGCAACATCAATGTCAACGTCACAAACTCTTCCAGGGACACATCCAGCTCCTTGTAAGAGTCGTGACAGGAGCGGCTCCATGTCAGCAGTCTCAATGTCAGCTCCCACGTCGCATGGCATCTCTGTGCAGGCTTCTCCTTCATCCAGGTCACTTCGATTAAATCCTGCTTTCCGGAAACAGTTTCTGACTGTGGATGGTTTGACTTTGTCCCATGCGTGCTTCAGGTTCCTGACGGCATCGAGGAGGGTGACGCTGAACTCATCCAAGGGCAGGCCTGAATCAACGTGAAGAATGAGCCTGGAGAGCATCCGTGTTCTGAAAAAATACCAATTTCAAACCTTCATTGTGTGCTAGTGTGTGAGTGATTGTGAGTGTGTGTGTGTGTGTGTGTGTGTGTGTGTGTGTGTGAGTGTGAGAGAGAGTGTGTGAGAGAGTGTGTATGTGTGTGTATGTGAGAGAGGGAAAGAGAGAGAGAGAGCACACACACACCACACACAACACACACACACACCACACACACACACACACACTCACACACGCGTACTCACCTGTAGAAGAATTTCAAATTCTTGATCACACCACAGTCCAAGGTTGGAGTTTGGATGTGGCATTTGGTGGGAGGAAAAGCACTTCTGTTGCCAGGAGGCCTTGAACTTTGACATGAGCAGTGCAATTGTCGATCACAAAGTAAGACCTTTCGGTTTGCACTGTCCATGGACCGGTCAAAATCGCGCAACACTTCTCGAATAGGTCGGATGTCATCCAGGCTTTCTTGTTCGACGTATAGCGAAGTGGCAACTCAATGCCTTTGAAGCACCGGGTTTGACAAACTTCCGATGACCAAAAGCTACTGTTTCTCTGACCGTCCATGTTACAGCAAAGACTCACAGTTACTCTTTCCTTAGACTGCTTTCCTCCATGGCACTTCTTAGATTTGAACTCAAAGGTTCTATCAGGCAGCATACGGAAGAATAGAGCGCATTCATTCCATGTTGAAGATGTCCTTCTCCTTATACTTTTGAAGAGTTGGGGTCAGCACTTCGCTAACCCATGCATCTGTGGACACTTCCATCTCGCTTTCACGTTCGCCGCACACTTTTTCGGCAGTTGATGTTGTGTCGCTTGTTGAATCGGCTAAGCCAACCGTTCGTGCACTCCCAGTCATTTAAGCCGAGTTTTCTTGCAAACTCTTCAGCTTTCGTCTTGAGCACTGGCCCACTTATAGGAATGGCATTACTCCTGGCACCTTTGAACCACAGAAGAGTGCATGCTCTATTTCTTCCTGTCGAGCTACTCTATGTGGTCTCTGGATTTTTGGATCTATTTCTCCGCTGTAGTAAAGACTTTTCAATGTTTCTTTTTCTTTCATAATCTTGGTCACACAACCTGCCGAAATTCCATATTCCTCAGCTACTTTCCTTTCTTTTTTTTGCAGCCAGTTTCCAGCTTCTGAATAAGCTCGATTTTTCTTTTAATTGTCAGACTCACCCTTTTTGTTTTGCAGCCATTTTTGCTGGTGTACAAAGGGAAACTACTCGCATGAACAAGAGAAATTAAGTCGGGGAGATCTACGCACCACAAGACTACATGGCGTGGCTGTCAGAGGCCCGCGGCATTGTTAGACCGTAATTGTTATGAGACCTCCTGACTCGAAAGTTGATGCTGATCTGGCCTCTCCCCTTCCTCAACTGATTGCGCTGACAGAGGCGTGTCATATCATTCGGCGCCCGCGCAGTCATTGTTCTTAAAAATCAAAAGTTAAAAAAATCTTTTGAGCAAACATTTAATATAGCCGGGTAAAAACGCCCCTGGGCTGAATTTTTGTTTCAATATAGCCGGGATTTCAATATAGCCGACTTCAATGTAGCCAACATTTTTTAACAAAGAAAAAGTAGAGCTTCGGCCGGGACCCGAAAAATTCTTCAATATAGCCGGGATGTCAATATAGCCTACTTCAATATAGCCGGGTTTCACTGTACCTCTAAAATATAGGATAGCGGAAGAAGCCAGTCTGTTCACCAGCCAGGGAGAGAAAACCCTGCTTATCTTTACAATACCAATGTGACTAAGATGACCTGACACTTTGACACAGCCATCACATATAACCCATGTTGAGATTTGTTACTCAAGTCCAGCAGACAGGCTGAAAGGTAAGCTGCATCTTGCGCAGATCAGTAATGCTGGCACAAGGTAATTCACAGCCGCACAACATTTCACTGCTTTAGTCTGTGGTCAGTGCAGGGACTTGGCCTTGAGGCTATCAACGTTCAACTTTTCTGCCAAGGTTGCAAGTCTCCATGTGGCCTTGACCTGTTCTGCAGAATTTGGCGTGATCCTTTTTGCAGAATTTGGCGTGACCCTTTCAGCAGAGTTTGGCGTGACCCTTTCCGCAGAATTTGGTGCAAAAGAGGACCGGGCGGTGCCTGGTTTCTTGGAGCAACTGGAACAGAAATACGTTAAAAGCTGTCAGTGGCATCCTGTGTTTGAGGATGTGTGTACTGTGTACTCTGCAGAAACATGCACGTGGACACACCCATCTGTGTCATTTTGCATCGAACATGAGATCACTTCTTTCATCTCTTACTTCCAAGCCTTAATGTGAACTAAAACTTGGTTAAGCAGGTCAGCAAACTGCATGCACATAGTATAATCATCTTAACTGACACTCACATATTGATTATGATGTCAAACAGCTGTTTCACTCTTTGTTTTTTAATGAATAAAGTTACAGACGATAACCAGAAAGTATTTTTTTACGCTCACTGCCTTTCTCACATTGCCCTTCCATCTACCGTCCGGAATAGTGCTATAACAATCACATTAAAAGAAACAACGGCAGCTATGCCAGTTATACACAAAAACTCTTAACCATAGAAAAAATACTGAAACTGAAAACATAATCCCTGCAAAAACAAGTTGACAATAACATGGTGTTTATATGCGAATTCTGTACAGACTAACATCTAAGGTGGCACAGCCATAACCTGTCAAGTTTGTTAAGACAGCAACAAAATGTTACATAAAATTTCTACCAATATTTTACCATATGCACGTTATGTTTTCGCCTTTTTTTTTACCCGTTTGTTTGGAATTCTCTTCCAGTGTCCATCCAGGTATGTCAGTTACTCAAATTAAGCCTATAAAAAGTTTCCACCAATGAACAGGTGTTGCCAACTTTGTGACTGTGACCCTAAATTTGCTTTCATACAATCTCGCTCCTTTTCCCTAAACAAATGTGTTTTGACTAATGGCATAAGTTCTTTTCATTTTTATAAAGTTTGCTTCCTAATCTGGCATTCAAATGGCTGTTCTTTACTTACAGCATATTTTTTCCTACGTTTAATTTGTGCAATTATATTCCAAGTACTCTCTGTTTGGCTGGGTTTTTTTTCACTACTTTGGCACCATCCACCTTGCCGTCTCCAGACTGGAATGGGGAACATTGCCTAGAGTCTTTATCCTTGAGTAGTAAAACTTTTGTGCATCAAGTCTGTCCATCTACCTCTCTCATGCACACACACCAACACACACACACACACACACACACAAACACACAAACAAGCGAGACAGCATGCAGATGTTGGAATGCAGGGTTAGACACACAGTCACCTGGTCGCCACAGGCGAGCGCGAATTCCAGTGGGCAAGAGGACTGAAAACTGTATAACCGGTTAGGTGACTCAAAAGTTTGCCATCTGCATTGATCTTTTTTTTCTGAGAATTTCTGAAAATGTAGAGATCCAATTGCAGTCTGACATGGCTGTTGACACAGCGGTGCATGAAGCTGATTCTGTAGGAACAATCCTGCTGGCTCCCCAGTCACAGTTATTTCAAGATGTACAGCAGTCTCTGGTCTATGTCCTACGGTCCGCTCACTTGCCTGTGAGCTCAGTTGCTGTGCAGTCACAATGCTTTTCACTTCACTTGCCACTGGAGTCTTCATCCTGGTATAACATAAAAACCTCTCTAGAATCTTAAGACCCTTTCCTCTTGTCTGCCTGAGATGTATTTCTGTAGAGTCTTAACCATTTATCTGCCCAGATCAAAAATCCATCCACATGGCACCCACCTTTTAGACTGTAGTACTGTGGTTTAATCAGAGTTACTCAATTTTGAAACATTTGTAAAATTATGTCCTCCTTAACACCACCTTCGTAAAGTAAACAATACTCTCCTCAGCAGTCGGGGAACAGGTGTCCCCTCCCTCCCCCACTTTGGACATGGGGGGAGGGGAGGCAAGCATGTCTGTCTGCTCCCCTCTCAAAAAAAAAAAAAAAGAAAAAAAAGAAAAAAGGAAAAAGGAAAGTGGCAGTGATGGCAGAGAGGGAGGCGTAGAGCTAACCCTACACCACGCTGTGATGTCAGTGCTTTCGAAGACAGGCTGTCAATCAAACAAACCATGTCACAGGAAACAAGCCAGTCTCTTTTGAATCTCCTGGTTTGAAGTTGTGTTTCTAAGGCCCCGCGGGACTTGGTGTGTGTAGCTGATTTCAGTTGCAGAGCCACTTTTACAGGTATAGAGCTTTCTGCCTCTTCTCTACACTGCTCCTCCTGCTCCTCTACATTTTCTTATTTTGCAAGGTCAAGTGTGTTCCACTTCAAACTTCATTGCCTTTATAAGCACAGAGTATTCTCCTGAAAACTTCCATACTTTATTTTTAGAGTGTGTTCTTAATACTTTTATACCTAGAGTGTGTTCTCCTTGAAAATTCTGTATTCCTTCTGCTGATAAGCACAGTCAAAAGCAAAATATAAATTTGATTCTGTTGAGATGGTTCGCCATAAGGCATTTAAAACAAATTTTTGATTAAGAAAAATACATTCTGGAAATTCAACTGGGTGTTTGAGTTTAAATTTTGTTTAAAAAATGTACATTCTGGAAATTCAGCTGGATGTTTGAGTTTAAATTTGGGATATGAAAACCTCATTTGTGTGTTTGAATTCAAATTTGGGATATAAAAAAACACTCATTTTTACATAATGGACTACCCTGTCATCAACAGATTCTGTTCTAACCGTAACCTGACTTTTTCCTTACAAGTTCTTTTCCGCCTTTAGTCGCTTTAGCATTTTCCGCATGACTTAGCTTTCTTTTCAGATTCTGAAGAAACAAATCTTTTTTTTTATCTTCTTTTGTTCACATCTGCAGAAGAAAACAAGAGATGCCACTGGTACCATTCAGCGAGTCAAGTGTGACAGTCTTGTATGATCCTGATTCAGTCTGCATTTTGGAAGAAACTGCTCACCCATTCCCAGGCTTGTCAGCCACGGGACTGGTTCAGGGACTTGAACCTGAGGATTCTGTTGATCCAGTCCTGGACTGAGGAATGCGCCTCGTCACCCTTTGTCCCCGTGTCTCAGGCAGTACAGACCAGCCATCTTCCTCTGGTGCTCCAGACACTGGTGGGCTTCTCCTACCCCCAACATATCTGTACAAACCCGCAGACAACAACACAGGTGTAATTTTCTTAATGCATTCATGTATCATTTTTCAGTTTTGTTACGGCCTGACTACCACAGGGGTCTTTCTAAGCTGTCACCACCCAGAGGGGAAAAAAAAAAAAAGTACTGGATACAACATCTCCAGTCTGCTCTGTGTGACAGTGCGAATCCTATGGAGATCCATTCTTGACCAAGTGCCAATCACAACACACAAAGGATTCTGAGCTATGGGATGACAGTGGCAGCGATTCATGGATGGTTTTTCTCTATCTATGTGTGTGTGTGTGTGTGTGTGTGTGTGTGTGTGTGTGTGTGTGTGTGTGTGTGTGTGTGTGTGTGTGTGTGTGTGTGTGGAGAGAGAGAGAGAGAGAGAGAGAGAGAGAGAGAGAGAGAGAGAGAGAGAGAGAGAGAGAGAGAGAGAGTGTGTGTGTGTGTGTTGTGTGTGTGTGTGTGTGTGTGTGTGTGTGTGTGTGTGTGTGGCTGCTTGTGAAACTACACACTTCAGTTCATCAGTTGCTAAGTTTCTTTTTTTTTTCCTTTTTATAACCTTAATTTTTCCCCCAAAGAGCTAAAATGCAACAACGAACATCAACTTGCCTGTATTGGTCAGCCCCAAAGTCAAAGCAAAAGTCATTACTCAGGGGAATGCAGTGATTTGATTGGTGCACCAAAAAGACACAGCACAAGTGCTGGGTCTCCTCTGAGGGGCTGCATTAGTACAGTCTTTTGAAAGCTCACCGAGTCTGCTAGCAACATGAATGCAGCATGGATGTGGCTTTGCTGGGGAAAGTTGGAGTGAACAGAACGGGAGCCATTCCACTGTGACGGTAGAGATAATGGACAGCAAAACATAAAACAGAAACAAAAAAACAACCAACCAAAATCAGTACAAATGAATTTGTTACTATAGAAAAAATCCATCCTGACTTGTAATCTGGGTGATCCTGGGGTTGAGGGTTTGAGTCTCCGCCGGGCCGTTTCGGTACAGGAGGATTTTTCCCATGGAGTGAACATTGGTTCCGACTCCATTTCCCATACAGTCCTTCGAATGAGACTATAAACCGAGGTTCTGTGTGTAAACACATGCATATCATCTTGCACACACGTAAAATCCCATCACCAACTTTCGGAAGAGAAGGCCAGTTTGGCCGTTGGTATGGATGACACGTTACACATAACATGCACCCTGCGTAAGAAATGGAAAGAATGAAGGACGTAAGGAATTTGGGTGAACGATGCTGAATGATATGGACTGGATGACACGGGAAACGACTGAATGAAGAGCTGGCTGGCAGCTCTTCAGTCGGCACTACCCAGGTAGGCAGCCCGTTGTGTAAATGAGTGTGGTTTGTAAAGCGCTTAGAGCTTGGTCTCTAGCCGAGAATAGGCGCTATATTAAGTATTCATTATAATTATAATAATAAAACACATTCAGTTACTACTAATGTACAAGTTCTGACGAAATATTGACATTATTTACTGATATGATTCTCAGTTATTACAAATATACATGGCCCCATTCTTTTTTTGTAATTACGAACTCATTTGTATTAAGAACTGTAGAAACTGTAATCTGGACCACTTTGTCATTTCAAGAAATGCTTTTCACCTCGGCTTCCAGTTAAAAACTCGGCACTAATCAAAATTGATTTTCATTGTCACATGCCGAAAAGGAGGGGTTAACATAATGAAAGAAAAAATGAAAAACCAAATCGTGACAGAATGAGAACGTTTTTAAATGAAATAGTTGGGGAAGGAATTGTGGATGAGGTGAAGAGTGAGAGAGAAGAGAGCGAAAGAAAGACGAGAGAGAGAGAGAGAGAGAGAGGAGAGGGAGAGAGAGAGAGAGAGAGGAGAGAGAGAGAGTGAGAGACAGAGAGAGCGAGAGAATCCAAGACATGGGGATATTGCTTTTGAGTCTGAAGCAAGATGTATAAGCCAGGGGTATATTTGGGGGGGGGGGGGGGGGGGGGGGGGGGGGCTAGGGAATGGAAGCAGAAGGGAGAGGCCATTAAGGGGAAGGGCATCACAACTTCAAATCAATAATTCTTAGGTGCGCTGTGACATAATACATGTATGCACAATGCTGGCAGCTTAAGTCCTGCTGGGTCAAATGCAAGTACGTGGTCTGTGAATATTACTGTGGGTTCTATTGCCGAGTTTTTAACTGTTTTAATTAGTCTTGATGTTTGCATGCAATAATATTCCTTGTTTGCATAAATTCATTAACAAATTCTGAGATCATCACCAACAGTTTCATGCCGGCAGTCACGTCTGTTGGGGTCTATATGGAGAGATTTTGAGAGAATGCGTGCGTGCGTGCGCGTGTGTGTGTGTGTGCGTGCGTGTGTGTGTGCGTGCGTGCGTGCGTGAATGTGTTGTGTGCGCCACCTTGTACTGAACTGTATTGTACTGTACCATTTCTCCTGGTGGACGACCATGTATTTGTATCATATTGCACTGTATTGGATTATACTGCATTGTATTACATTGTGTAACTGCCATAATATAAATGTCGATGAGTGGCATTTTGTTTCTTCCCACCGTCACGTACAACACCAGCCATCTTTCTTTCCTCTCTGTCTTACATCAGCTGGCTTACTTCGATCAAAACACATTTGCTTAAAACTATTCCACCATGGTCAGCTCCCTTCTTACTGCAGGTTCTTGTGCCCCATGTATACTGACTACAGGACAACAGATCCAAAGGATAAGCACCCACACACCACCACTTAAACTATGGAGGAAAGGAGGAAAAGGAAAAAATAAACCTGCCATGTGAGAGACTTACATCACGTAACAATCTCTTGCTTCTCATACGAGCATGTTACCCACTGAGCCACCTTTCTGAACTTACCACAGCAACTGTGCGTACTTATGGATGCAATGGTTCAAATCCGTGTGAAAGACGCCTCGAAAGCCTTGAAAGAGTGACTGCAGACGTGAGCTGAAGCAAAAAAAAAAAAATAATAATAATGGACTTAGTCACCTTGAAGGTGTCACACTCTGGTAAACAAAGTAACTTTTATATAATTTATTTTTAGTGCCTTTACTTTCCTGGGACTGGGGGTCAATACAAATGATACAACTGACTGTGTATTTAAGTGAGCTAGCTCCCTCTCTCTCTCTCTTTGTTCATAGACTAATACTTAAGGATTCATCCTGGGTTCATCACTGCTGTGAGTTTTGCAATGATGACCATTCTCAATACTGTGATTAAAGCAGCCGCGTTCTGTCTTTGGGGACGACCTCCATGTGTGACACCACAGTGCATGTTGTTTCTTTTCCTGATATCAATCCCACCAGCACATGATGACGTACTACTCTCTGAAAGGTGGAATTGGAGTCATGCCTGTGTGTGTGTGTGTGTGTGTGTGTGTGTGTGTGTGTGTGTGTGTGTGTGTGTGTGTGATGTGTGTGTGTGTGTGTGTGTGCATGCATGCATGCATGCGTGTGTGTGAGAGAGAGAGAGAGAGAGCGAGAGAGAGAGAGAGAGAGAGAGAGAGAGAGAGAGAGAGAGAGAGAGAGAGTGAGAGAGAGAGAGAGAAAGAGAGAGAGAGAAAGACAGACAGACAGAGACTTCAGTCGAAAGTCTCATCCAAAGGACTCGGAGGGAAATGGAGTCAGCAAGAACTTACAACTCTGAAGAGAAAATCTCTTCCAGCTTTGCAGTCTCCAGTGGGTTCGAATGAGACTATAAACTGAGGTTCCCTGTGTGTGAACGCACGCAAAACATCTTGCACACACATAAAAATCCAGTCACCAACTTTGTTCAGAGAAGGCCAATTTGGCCAGTGGCATGGATGACACGTTACACACAGCACGCACCCTGCGTGAAAAATCAGAAACATGCAGGAAGGAAACTGAGTGAACGACACTGACTAAACAACACAGGAAACAACTGAATGAAGCGCCGGCAGGCAGCTCTTCAGTCAGCTCTACCCAAGTAGGCAACCCCTTGTGTAATAGAGAGTGTAGATTGTGGAACGGTAGATCACAAACCGAGGATAGACGCTATATATGTACTCTTAACAACAATAATAATCTAATCCTGGAGCTTGGAACAAGAGCCTGGCACCTTACCATCAGGTTAGTTATGCCCCCTACAAACTTATAAACTTAGTACTCCATGGTAGTACCACAAACATTCAGACACCTGTGAATCCAAACAAAAAAAAAAAAAAAAAAAAAAAAGTATCTTCTTGAAAGCAGGACTGTTTTGAAAACTTTTTTTGTTCTTGAAAGTGTCTGTACTGAAAGATTTCTTCAGTGAAAGCTGAAGATGACCTACATTTGAGCATGATTACAGTATAATATGACTGGTGGAGCATGATTTCCTTTCACAAATGACATTGTAAAACCATAAACAAAGAAAGAGAGAGGAACTGACTCAACATTCCCAAAGAACGCACTTCAAAACATTTGTAGCAGTTTTTCTCCTTTTTTTTCTGCTTTCTCTCTTCTTCTTTTCCTTTCTCTGCTTTCCTCCTTCTTCTTCTTCTTCTTTTTTCTGCAATGTGGTATATTAAACGAATTAACAGTACTGTTCAGGAAATGTGAGAAATACACAGAAGTGTGAGTTAGTCTGCATTTGAATACAGGTATATACTGTGTATGTGCGTGCACGTGGGTGTGCATGGCCCTACACGTGTACGAGTGCCTGTATGCATGCAATACTTATACTGAATCATTATTCATATGCGTGTTTGACATTTACAAAACAACATGACAGTGAACAGAAATAATATGCATGATGGACACAACATATGCATTTAAAAGCCTTGATGTAAGAAAACTGGATATGGTACAGGAACTGGGAGACACAGATGGTTGGGTGGGGGGTGGGGATAAGGGGATTGAGATGGGGAAAGAAAGGGGGAAAAGGGAGTTGGTGGAAAGAAGAGTGGGGGGGGGGGGGGGGGGGGACTGGAGGGATGGGGCCGGCTTGGGGCAGCAATGTGAGCAGGAAGGATGAGAAAGAGCGCCTGCTGCGATGCCAAACTTTTACACATGTTGTTGTTGGTCGGTTTGGTGGCGGCGAGAAATTGCACGTGTCAGTTACATCAAGTTTGGCAAATGGCAAGTGATTAGGCCGCCCGCTGCTCTGGCAGCCCTGCATCCATCGCATCAGAATGCAGCATGCATAACCAAAATGCTCTGGCTAGCATGTCAGGGCGACGTGTCACTGAAAATGCCACATTCCTGCCCCAACTGGGAGGGCACCGGCTCCCCCCCCCCCCCCCCCCCCCCCCCTTGCCTCTCTCTCCTTTGCATCTTCTCTCCTAAGCACCGACCCTCCCCCCCCCCCCCCCCCCCCCCCCCCCCCCCCCCCCCCCCCCCCCCCCCCCCCCCCCCCCCCCCCCCCCTCTCCTATGTACCACAAATTTAGGACAGAAGATGTGAGAGGAAGCAGGTGATGATGCGGGCACCAATCACACTGGATGGCCACATGAATTCCATGCGGAGACTGAAGTTATTCTCATACTAAGTAAGAGAGTGTCAGTGTGTAGTGTGTGCAGACTGCCGGCTTGTAGTGTGTGTGTGTGTGTGTGTGTGTGTGTGTGTGTGTGTGTGTGTGTGTGTGTGTGTGTGGTGTGTGTGTGCGTGTGTGTGTTGTGCAAAAACCAGTGAAGCAAGATAAAAAAAAAAAAGCATAAACACTCCTACTCCTAGACGATACATTGGAGATCTAATACAGCAATAGAAAATAAAAGCAAACTGCTAATCATACTATGTCAGCAATCTTTGTGCAGCCATACACATTGCACATACACACTGAAAGACTTGCTTCTCTCACATAAGTAGGGAAAGGGTTAACTTCTAGAGTCCTATCAGTTCACACATTTCGGTGCTAATTTGTTAAAAACCATAGCTGAATAAAAAATATGCACAAAAGTATGTTATATTACATATCAAAATGTAAATAAGTACCTTTAGATTGTGATTTTGTAAAGGTATCACAGAATCTGATCACAGAAAATGTCATTGTTGAAAATGTAACGAAGGAGGAATACAGATCACATGGCATTTAATGCAGACATTCCCTAACCAAGAAGTGGACTGGTAAAAGTTAACCCAAGATCAAAATAGATAAATAACCCAAGCTCAAAACAAAGAAAAACCCCAAATTCAAAGGAAACAAATGACCCAAGTTCAAATGAAAGCCTGGACATTTCTCTCCACATTCCTCTGCTCTCAGAAAAGCGCCAACAGGCTGATCTGTGTCTGACTCAATTAGTACACGATATCTGATAATCTGTGCACTTGAAAATATCATCTTACTGGATGATCCTTCCAAAATGTTCAAGGCACTGATTTACTGGGTGATAACCCAGTGTATATAAGTGATCACAAGAAACTCTGACACATCTTAACCACTTTGTTTCAATATAAAAGCTTCTTTCAATGTGGATCAGCAGTAGTGGTGAGGTGGGGGGTTTTTTTCACCCAAACTTTTCACCCCTGAGATGGCCCTGGTGGTTGGCTGGGCTTTAAATGATACGACTGGACTTCAGCAACTGTGGCGCTGAAGTGAGCCTTGCTGGTTGAGGGCTGAGAGGTTACAGGCCCGTGTCCTATCAATGGCATTTGACTGTGGAAATGTTTCTGTCTGGCCAGTTTTCAGTGTTACTCAGACTTGCTTAGAATGCTATGGGCTCAAATACAAAGACAGTTTCATTCGCTTGATAAAGACAATCGAAATTTAAAAAAAAAAAAAAAAAAATCATGCACTGTGTGGTTCAGATTCCTGACCAACACTGCACGTGTCTGTATCTCTTTGACTCGGTTGCCGCCATGATATATTTAGAATGGAAGCACAGAGCACGGCCCTCAGGTTCATGTAGCGCGCGACTGAAATGGAACTGCACAGCAGCATCATCATCAACCATTATCACTGACCATCACCCAGTAAAAAAAAAGTCATTTCAAATTCTGTGGTCCATCAGGCCTTGTTCTTGTGGTGATCTTGGTTTTGATTTCCTCTCAACACCCACACCACTGGAGTGCTTATGTCTAAAGCTTGTGTGTCAACAAGATCCTGGGGACGGTCACTGGACTGATGTAGCACTTGGCAAGGCCCAGAGAGGGACAATCATTCATGCTGGTTCTATGACTAAACCAGTATTGTCGACAATCATTCATGCTGGTTCTATGACTAAACCAGTATTGTCGACAATCATTCATGCTGGTTCTATGACTAAACCAGTATTGTCGACAATCATTCATGCTGGTTCTATGACTAAACCAGTATTGTCGACAATCATTCATGCTGGTTCTATGACTAAACCAGTATTGTCGACAATCATTCATGCTTGTTCTATGACTAAAACCAGTATTGTCGTCGGCAGTGGAACTGGTCAAGAGTTTTCTGCTTAACGTTGATTTGGAACAGACACCACTTAATATCACCAAAATGACTCGGCAGAAAGCAGTGTACTGTCACTTCTGGTGGGTTATCTCATCACAAACTGATATCATTTGCTCACTTTTGAATGTCCAGGGTGTGGATGAATGGTGATGAATCTGAGTGTGACTACGTGTATACTGGCATGGATGAAGGGTGTACGAGCAATTACTATAAGAGAGGGAGGCCAAGGAAAGAGGCTGCAGAAAACAAAATGATCCAATTTCAACTCTAGGTTATCTCCCATCTGTGTGTATATTGTGTGTATATGTATGTGCGTGTGTGCACGTGTGAGCGGGCATGTGTGCATGTTTGTGTGTGTATGTTTCTCTGTCTCTGTCTCTCTCTCTTTGTGTGTGTGTGTGTGTTGTGTGTGTGTGTGTGTGTGTGTGTGTGTGTGTGTGTGAATATGTCTGTGTGTGTGTGCATGCATGCATATTTGTGTGTGTGTGTGTGTGTGTGTGTGTGTGTGTGTGTGTGTGTGTGTGTGTGTGTGTGTGTGTGTGTGTCTGTGTGTGTTGTACTGAGAAACCAGTTTGTCAGGTTAGTTTAAGATAATTTTGTACCGACTTGCTTGTGTACATGCATGTATGTGAGTGTGTAAGTCTGCACTACTCTCCCTTGCATGCATGCATTGCAAGCTTGTGTGAACTAATCTACTTTGAAAATACACGCCATAGTCTGCAGAAATGGACAAAATATTGCACTATCATTCTCAACTTCAGAACTTTTTTTCTTTGGACTGTTGACCAAAAAAAAAAAAAAAAGCAAAACAAAATAAATAAACAACCAAACAAACAACAAAAACAACCAACCAAACAAAAAAAACCAAACTCAATTGCCACCCTGTCCTCTCTTCCCAGCCCCTTCTCCTCTCCTGAATTTCTATTTGCCTGCATTTGGTATCATTTGTCTGGCGGTTTAAAACATTTGACACACTTGGTAGGTCTTTAGTTCCTGTGCAGGAAAAAGTTTTGCTCTTGTGCTTTTTTTTTTTTTTTTTTTTTTTTTTTGCTGTCCCACTCTCTGCGCCACCTCAGAGGCAGTGCACCCACGCCGCTCATTCGACACCCCCGTCCACAGCCACAGCCCGGTCGGCCCCGCCGCAGCCCCGGCACCGGCAATCCACAGGAAGCAGTCAATGTCAAGTCGTCAAGAGGCAACCCACCGGAGGAGACACTGCACTGCTGCCGAGTCACTTCGGTGGTGTTCAGTGGCGCCTGTTCTGATCTAACATACGCAGGACACCACCTACTAAGCCCCCTACTGGCGACAATAATTGCTTAGTCGCGGAGCCGGCGTGAGTGAGCTCTCCCTCCGGAGGGCGCCACCACGTCCGTCCAACGACAGCCCCCATGGACTCGCCGATACGGTGACCTCGACGGAACCAAACCAAGGTCACAGACGTGGAGAGGACATCGAAATTGAGGTCACCATGACAGCAGGGCATGAAGGGCCACAGAATTTGAGACTTTTTTTTTATGCTGATCGATGAGAATGAGGATGATTAAGAAGATGCTACGGATTTCCGTTTCGGTCTGAGACTACATGACAGGGCTGTACTCTACGCTTCCTTTCATAATATATCCCGGCGTCAACCAGGCCCGAGAGATACAGGCACCTGCAGTGTTGGTCAGGAAATTTGAGCAACACTCTCAGAAACGCATCCATTAAGTGGATGAAACTTGACTGTGTGGTCCCAGTCTTCCCAACTGAGTCCGCAGCAAACTCAAACTCTGGGTAGGAGCCGGTCGGGGCAGAAAAAACCCACATGTCTTCTGATGGGATTCGAACCCTTTTGCTCTTGTGCTTGCTCATTCCCTTGCCTTTTTATTCGTGGTCACACAGGTGAGTGTGTAAGAAAGCAAAGTGAATGGTCATGTGACTAATGTGTAACTTACTCCTCACTTTGGCAGTTCCATACACGTTAATGCATTGCATGTCCAGGCATTCTGATTTCATTATTTCAGTAAGGTTTGAAAAAAAGAAAAGAAAAAAACAACAACCCCCAATTGTGTTTCTCAAAGAATCAGATATTGAAAAACAGAAATCAGAACTTTGGTAAAGAAGAAAAACAGCAGAAAAATCATGCCCAGAGGAGACGGTTGATAGTGCAGTACAAGACCTTCACCTTCGCTCTTCCAAACCTAATCCCTTTTTACTGGGGGGGTGTCCCCCTTTTAATTTAAAGGGATTTGGAGTTTTGGGGTTTATGTTTGCTTTTTGCATTTGAACCCGAAGGTGCCTTTTTGGGACAACTTTTAAAGAGCGAGCAAAATGTGAGAAAAGGGAGAAATTAGTAATTTGGTATGGTGTAGGTTTTTAAGTAATCTCTATTATAAAGGTTTTGGAATCGGGTCGCTTTTAAGCATTTACACTGAACAAGGGGGCTCTTGGGTGCGGGAAGAATGTAAAAACCCTCAGTTATTTCAAATGAAAAAGCTGGGTTTAAAGTCCACCCCCTTTAGGCTTGGTTTGAAATGTCTTCGTATCAGGTGTTCAAGAAAAATTCATGTTAGATAAGATTGCGCTGGGACCTTTTTGAAACCTCAGCAATTCATAAATTTTTCCGGGATATGAAAACTGTTTTTGCCAACTGAAATCGCATGTAAAAAATATTGTTTGACTGCAGAAGGGGCCCCAAAATGTCGGAAAAGGGAAAAATACTAAAAAAATTTGCTAACCAAAAGGTGAACGGAGAAAAGGGGGCCCCAAATTTGGGAAACATCGAAAAAATAAAAAAAATTTTTTAAAAATAATACAAAGAATCGGACAGATGGGAAATGGGGGAAAAAAATGAGGGGGGAAGGGGGTGGGGTGGTGGAGGGTTTGGGGAAAGGGGAGGGATGGGGGTAGGTGAGGGGGGAGAGATGTAAAAGAATCAATACATGGGTGTGTGGGCGTAAATTTGGGGGAAAAATTTGCCGAACCCATAATTTTTCCGGGAAAGGGAAAAAACCCCAAAAACCCAAAACTGTATAATAGAAATGATAAATATTTTTTGTTTTTTTTTGGAAAAAATTCAGGAATGGATTGAATATTTTAAACCTTAAAAAAAATTTTAAAACGGGTTCCTTATCAAAAACAATGCAGAAAAAAATAGCTTAATATCTTTAATTTCGTGCACTCACAAAAAGCAAACCCACACACATGTACCACACCAAACAAAAACACACACACACACACACACACCCCACAAAAACCAGTGGGAAAATAAAAAAACCACAGCATTCTTACACGGGTACTTTTTTCCCTTGCTTCTCCCCCTTTTCCAGCATCGTTGGTTCCCCTTTTTTTGTAAATTTTCACTTTCAAAATGAAGGGAAGTATGATGATCTTACTTTAAAAAAAAAAAGTTCACACAAGGTTTTCATTAATCTTTTAAGGGCTTTTTCGGGAAAAACAAACATAAATTTTGTCTAGATATTCTCTCAAAAATGACAGTTGTAAAGTAATGCTTGATTTCGGGTAATGCTTGTTTTTCAGGTTTTTTAAAAGATAGATTTAAAGTTTTTGTTAGATAGACAACTGAAAAGATTTTTTTTTTTCTTTTTTGGGGAATAGCGGGGAGGGGAAAAAAGGGAACTAAACTGACTGAATTTTTTTCTTCTCCCTTATCTCCCCTTTCTTTTTTAATTAAAATTAATATCGTTGCAGTCAAATTTTGGGTGTTACCCTTTGGTTTCTCTTCTTTTCCTTTTTTCCCCCTTTTCCTTTCTTTAAAACCCTTACACCCTATTTTAAAAAACTTTTTTCTCGCTGTAGTCCTTCATCTCTTTCTTTCAAATTTTAAAAAGTTTCTAAATTCAGGTAAAACATTAAACCATTATTATCCCTTTCCTCAGTAACAAGAAATTAAAACCTTCACAAAACGATCCACCAGGCAATTTTAAAAATAGATAATGAAAAAAAGTAAAATGAAAATTGGCAAAAAAAAATTGAAATATTTTGAACAGTATTTTTCCTGAAGTCATCTTATCATCACTTTTTTAATGATTTATTTATGGCGCTTAATCTTCATCAAAAATTTCCAAAGCGCTTACAAATACAAAAAAGGGTTTTAAAAAAAAACATAAATAAAACCCCCTTGGAAAGAGGGATTTTCCCCTATGATTTAAAATTTGGCATTTTCAAACAAGGGGCATCCCGGGCACCCCCTATGCACACACAGAAAAAAACAACAAAAAATTTGGCCCACCCCACTGTCAAAAAACCCAACGGACAAAAACAGCAGCGTCCCCCTACACACTTGTGCAAACCCCCCCCCCCCCCCCCCCCCCCCCCCCCACACACACCACCCCAAAACACCAGACATTATTTTTCAGTTACAGTAATTTGACGTCTTCAAGCACTTTTTTTCTTTGGGAATGCCCGTTATTTTATCTAATGAATTTTGGGAGTGAAATTTTGTTTTATAAATTGGGGGATGTGTTTGCATTTTACTACCAGTCCCTGCCCCTCAGAAGCAAAAGTTTGCGGGTTTAAAGGGCTCTGTACAGGGTTTGAATCCCCAAAATAAAAATTTTTTTTAAATTGTATTGGTTCTATAAAAAAATGAAAACCCATAAAAGGCTTTAAATGGCAGATGGAAGATCTCTATTTATCTTTTTTTTTTGCAAAGCTTTTTTCATGTCGTCAAAAAAGGGAAAAAGAGGTTTTCCTGTTTTTTCCCAACAGCTAAATCAAATTGAAAATGGTTAACTAAGGGGGAAAAAGGGATGGACAGTGAGGAAAAGGGGTTTTTTGAGGTGCAAAAGTAAAACTTATGAAAAAAAAACAGGAACAAAAAATTAATCAAAGTCAGACCGCAATTTTTAACATTTTCATTTTGTCTTCTTGCTTCACTGAACCCTTTGCAAAACCTGACCAATGGGGGGGGGGGGGTGGGGGGGGGTTTTTCCTTATGGGGGGGCTCAAAGGCCCACCCCCCCTGCGAACTAAAGGAAAAATAAATCTGGAATAACTAAGCTGTGCTAGGTGCCTCAGCCTGGGTCGAAAAAAAAGGGGTTTTGTCAAACCCTTTAAAAGGGCCAAATTTTTAAAACTTTTAAATAAGATTTTTGGGCGTGTTCTTTTGCGAATAAACAGTCATTGGGGTTTGTAAATTCTTTAAATGGGTAAAGATAAAAAATTTCCCCTTTTCTGTTTTTAAGGGGTTTTAACATATTAGGAGAGACAATTTCCAAATTTTGGTATTTTTAAAAAAAGTGTTTAAAAAAAGTGGGGAGGAGGGGAAAATTTTGTCAAAACCACTGCTCCCAAAATTTTTTGAACCCATTGATACCGGTTTTTACTATCATTTTGTAAAACCTAGTTTCACCCCCCCCCCAAGCCCCCCCCAAAGGGACTGACATCTCGGGGCAAGGAAAACGAAACATTCAGCAGAACAGCAGAAAAAAATTTTGATAATCTGTGCGTAAACAGAAAAACCCCAAATAATAAAGGGGGGTTAAATCTGACAAAAAGTGATACGGCATCTCCGTAAAAGCCCTACGGCATGTGCCTCCCTGGGTGTTACGTGCAAAGCTTAGGTTTGGTTTGAATAAAAAACCCCGCAATTTACCATCTGCACCACATTGTCTTGACCTCCAAAAGTTTTTGTTTTGCTCTCCCCGCTGCAATCCCTATTTTTACAAAGGAAAAATTTGCAGAGCAGTCCCGTGAGCGCTGCAGGGGATAAAATTTGGTGCACAACAGTGGATGCCAAAAAACACTTGAAAGATTGGGTTAAAATGGGGAAATCTTGAACTTACTGCCGCAAAGAAACAAGCCTGCAGTCGCTTCCCCCGGGAAAGCGGGTGCTATGCTTGTGCGAAACCCTCATTTCGGTTTTTTGCCCTCGCGGGGACCTAGACGGCCTTTCCCTTTTCGGGTTTTTTTTGGGGGTTTGGTTTGGATGGAGCGCCCTAAAATCATGTTTCCCTCGTGTGTGCTTTTTTAAAACTTTGTTTTCAGTGAATCAGGAAAAAAATTCTTTTTACGGGAAACAGAAAGACGAGGGGGAAGCAAAAACTCCCCCAAAAACGGCTAAAAATAAAAAGTCTTTTTCTTTTTTTCCCCGGGTGTGTGTGCGAGGGAATTTTAGGGGGCCCCCCAAGCCCGTTGCGAGTTGCCTTTTGCTGGTTGTATATGCTTTTTTGGTGTCGTCTGCCCCTTGAAAAGGAAAATTAAACAGGGGCGTCAGGGCGCGGCTTGTTTTTTCAACACGCGATCGAGGCGCCGTGCTTCCGACTGTTACTGCAGGGAAACCCCGGAAACAGCGGCTTTGAGAATAAAGGGGAATTGTTGAAAGGGTTTAAGGGGGGGGTTTTTTCCCAAAATCTTTGGGCCGTTTTCAATCGGGGCAAACGGGGCCCGGAAAGACAAATGGGGGAAAACAAGGCGGGGAAAACCCGCCCAATCTGTGTTTGTTCAGGGACATCACATAGCTTTCATTCCCAAAAGGGCAATCAGCTGTCAGACGGCCTTTGTGGCCCCCGGGAAATAAAATTCCGGGGGAAAATCGTCCGGGCGGTTTTATTGTGGATGTGTTTGGTTCAAGGGAGAGCAAAAAAATTGAGGGGGGCGGGGAAGTTTTTTGGTTTTTTTTTTGTTTTTTGGGGGCAGATCGCAAGATTTTGGGGTTTTTTTCCCCTTTTTTTTTTTCCCCCCTTCCCCCATTCATCAGGGGGAAGGTGTTTTAAAAAGCATAACAAAATTTAAAAGCGAAAGCGATGTTGCTGTTATCTGGTCGTGAATGTTACCCCTCACCGACAAACCTCCCACCCCTCCCCCCTTCCCCCCCCTGCCCCCTGTTAAATTTTTTTTAACCCCCCCCCCCCCCCCCCCCCCCCCCCCCCCCCCCCCCCCATCCCGTCAAAGACACGTCTGCGGAAAGGGTTTTTTTTTATTTTTTTTTTTTTTTTTTTTTTTCGCCCCCAGTTCCCGGGGGGTCAGGAAAAGGCAGAATGGAAAATTTATTCGGTGAAGGGGAAAGAGTTTTTTAAATTTCGGGAAAGATTGATAGCCCCCCGTTTCAGTTGCCAAAAAACCGCCACACGCAAAAAAAGGCTTCCCTTTATTTTTTTAGCTGTCAGGGCATGTCGCCAGTAAATAACGTTATTGAGAAAAAAAGGCGCTTTGCCCTTTGTTGGCAAGGATTTTGGGGGGGCGGAAGGGGAGGGGAGGGGGCGGGGGGTGGGGGGGCGGGGTTTTTCTATAACCCAAAGGGGGGGGGGTTTTTATTTTTCATTTTTGACACAGCGGGGGGTTTAGCAGCTGTCAGAAACTACCATTGTCTTCGACATTGACAAAAAAAATCTTCCCAAAATTTAAGTGACAGGCGAGTTTTCACTCGCCCCTTTTCCACCCCCAACCCCCCTTTTTTTTTGTTCTTTTTTTTTTTTCCGTTTTAACTTGATCAGAGATTGTCTTGTTCTCAAGAAAACCTTGGGAAGAAAGTTGGGGTTTTTTTTTTTTTTTTTTTTTTTGGTTTTTTTTTAACCTCCCCTCTTTGGGGAGAAAAGAAGTGGGGCCCTTGTTGCGGGAGCGGGGGGATGGTGGTGGGGAAAAAGAGGGGGGGAAACTTGGAAGGGGGGGGGGGGGGGGGGGGAGTTGGGAAATGGAAAAAAAAAAGGGGCCCAAAATGGATGCGAACATCCGCAGTAAGGATATCGGTCGAATGAATCCCTCCAGTGACTGGGGGGGTGGTTTGGGGGTGGAGGGAAGGAAAGGAAAAGTGAGGGGGGTGGGTAAAAATGGGGGGGGGGGGGGGGGGAGAACGGGGGAAAAGGGAAAGGGGGGGGGGGGGGGGGGGGGCGGTTGGGAGGGTATGTTTGTATGTGGTTTCTATTTAGTTGGCGCGGTCCCTTGGGGTCCAGCTGCCTCCTCCCCCCAAAATTTTTTTTTTCTATCTTTAAAAGGGTTTTCCCCTGTTAAATCAATCAGCGTGTTTGCACCGCCCCGTACTCGCCATTGATCGCCCCTTTTCTGTGGCACTGACGAATTTAGGAAAATTTGGGGGACACTAATCTCCCCTGAGGGCGGGCAAACGCTGGGCTCTCTACCGTTTTTTTTTTTCAGGGCTGCCCTTTTTCCTCTTTTTTTTGTTGTTTTAGTTCATTTTTCTCTGTCCTGTCTCTCTTTCCTCTCCCTCTTCTCTCCCCTCTCTCTCCTCTCTCTCTCTCTCTTCTCTCCCCTTTTCTCTTTTCTCTCTTCTCCCCGGCTTGGGGTGAGCGGTGACCGTGCATCGGATAGGGTCTTAACTTTGTTTTGATTTTTTGGTGATCCCTTTAAACAACTTGGGGGCTTGATCCCACGCGGGTTTTTTTTTTTCCCTTTTTCCCCTTTTCTCTTTTTTTTTTTTTTCCTTTTTCTCCCTCGCCCGTTGGGAAGGAAGGACGGGGGCTTTGCTTTGAAAACCCGAGGGCGCAGGCGCGTGGCAGCAGCCCAGAGGGGGGTTGGGGGGAAAATACGAGCAAGGGGGACAGCTGGGCAGGTTTTTTTTTTTTGTGTGTGTTTGGGTGTGTTTTTTAAGAAGGGGGGGGGGGTGGGGGGGGGGGGGGAGGTAGGGAAGGTTTGAGGGAGGACGATGAAGGGGGAAAAGGAGGATGGGAAGGGGAAAGAAGTTAAGAGAGAGAGGAGAGGGGGGGGGGAGGGGGGGAGGGGGGAAAAGGAAAAGAGGACGCCAGGAGATGGAAGGACGCGGAGAGGGTAAAAGGTTTTCTCCCCCCTTTCCTTTTCCCCCCCCCCCCCCCCCCCCCCCCCCCCCCCCCCCCCCCCCCCCCCCCCCCCCCCCCCCCCTTTCCAGTCCCCCTCCCCGCCTCCCACCTTCCCCACCCCCCCCGTCCCAAATTTCCCCCCCCCCTGCCCCTTCCCGCCCCA
>CM031612.1:55541940-55544440 GCA_018398815.1 Conus ventricosus
AATGTTGATGGAATTGTTCTGGGACTAAAACAACTGAATGCTAAAGATATTGATGGAATTCTTCAGGGACTAAAGCAACTGAACACTAAAAGTATTGATGGAATTGTTCTGGGACTTAAGCAACTGAACACTAAAAAAAATTGATGGAATTGTTCTGGGACTTAAGCAACTGAACGCTAAAAATGTGGATGGAATTGTTCAGGGACTAAAGCAACTGAACGCTAAAAATATGGGTGGAATGATGGGACTACCTCCAAAAGATTCTCCCAAAGCTTAAAAAAAAAAAAAAAAAAAAGAAAGAAAGAAGAAAATTCCACCTACCATCCGTTTATCTTACTGCATTGAAGTAGCTCATACTTGTGGAGCATGGTGAACTTGACGCAAAATATTTATGGAGTAGTTTCAAGGATCACCCCAAACATCCTTCCTGCTGAAGCTTCATTCCCTCCCCCTCCCCCTTCCACTCCCAACCTTGTCATGCAGTAACAAGAGTTTCCTAAAAGTAAGCAACTCAAGGTTGAAAATATAGACGGAGGTGTCTGGGGCTTGTCCACAATAAATCTACCCTTCTCAATCATTTCTTGAAAACGAAAATCTGAAAAATATTCATGAAGTTATTTTGAGCCGATGTAGGAATACTCCCACGTCTTGTTTTGCAAGTGCAGTCTTTGGCATGCCTTTCTCACAGTCCTGTCTGTCTGTCTGGTTGTCTCTCAGTCCTTCTGTCTGTCTGTCTGGTTGTCTCTCAGTCCTTCTGTCTGTCTGTCAGTCTCTCGTCCATTTGTCAGCGAAAATTAATTATATGCATGCGTGTGTGACAGTGTCAGATTGACTCTCTCTCTCTCTGTCTCTGTTTCTCTCTCTCTGTGCCTTTCTGTCTCTGTCTCGCTATCTCGCGTACTTTTAGGGGTTACGCGATAGGGTGCCAGTGATGCCATGCCGTTCTTTGTGCCGTTGGTTAATGAATTAACATGAGAGGTTATCAATTCTGGAACACACGCGGTGCCAGCGTTGTAACTGATGTCTGAGAGATGTTCATTCTTTTGGCTGACAGTGTTGTTTTATTTATTACCGTCAAGGAACAACAGCCGGTTTACAGCCAGTCACAGAAAGTGATTGTGAAAAAGCTGGTGAGCAGGAAGCAAAGATTGTTTTTGTATGAATGAATGGATGAACGGGGAGGGATGGGTTGGGTAATAGAATCGGCCGTTGGTGAATGTTTCCTAAGTGCCTGTGTTTTTCGTTTTTTCAGCACGTTTGACCTGTACTTTTTCCATACCGCGATTTGATATGCTTGGACCTAAAATTGACTGTTGTTTATTTGACATCGACGAGGTCCCTTTCTTCTTTTTCTTCAACGTTCAAATGCAGTTGCTCGTGCTGAAATCCGTAGCCCAGTCCGGTAAACCATTTAAAAAAAAATAAATTAAAAACCCAGTGACGTTTTACCAAATCGCGTTTTGTCCAGTCACATTTTACCCAATCACGTTTCACTCAGTCACGTTTTACCCAATCGCGTTTCGTCCAGTCACGTCTTGCCCAATCACTTTTCACCAAATCCATCATTGTCCCCTCAAATCCGTCACCTTTCGGCTCAAATCAAGTATAGTCAAGGGGAATAAAACCTTGGGTCGAATTACACACACAGACAGAAAGACACACATACACACACACACACACACACACACACACCCATCCGACACACACACACCCATCCGAACGATAAGCGAGACACGGAGGCGTGACAACAGGTGAACAGAGATCTTGATAAGCACCGTTCGCGGGAGTTTACAACATTTGTTTCATCGCGTAACCCGACGTATATATTAGTGTATAGAGACCAGAGAGTGTGTCGAACAACAAGAGACAGTTTAAACAACGTAGTCTCTATCTCAGTTTCTGTCCGTTTGAAATTACCCCTCTTCGATACAAATAAGATAATGTCGCTAAGGCTCAGACTGGATACTTTTTCTTTATATATATATATATATATAATATATAAATATATATATATATATATATATATATATATATATGTATATATATATATATATATATATATATATATATAGTGAAGGGCTTCTCATATTTATAATATATTCCCCCCATTTTCTTCATCTTCAATTTTTTAATTGTTTTTAAAAGTTCAAATCTTTGCCAAGTCATTACTATAACGACTGAAGAATTGTTAACCTGCACTTGTTTTCCCCCACTACTTAATTGTTCAGCATTCTCTCTCTCTCTCTCTCTCTCTCTCTCTCTCTCTCTCTCTATATATATATATATATATATATGTGTGTGTGTGTGTGTGTGTGTGTGTGTGTGTGTGTGTGTGTGTTCGTCAGTTATACTGGAAAAATATGAATGTGTTTATATTTTTCTTCTTCTTTATTTTTATCTGTTAAAAAAAAAAAATCCATGCACTAAAAAATTCTCTAAGGCGAACCGCATTACAGTATTCTTATGAACCGTTACTCCTTGGATTTGTGACGAGCTCATG
>CM031612.1:55556940-55559440 GCA_018398815.1 Conus ventricosus
TGTGTGTGTGTGTGTGTGTGTGATGTTCTCTGAATAGGCACTTTACCTTTCGAAGGTTTCCCCCATTTTATGTTTGTATTATTAATATTATTATTATTATTATCATTATTATTATTATTATTATTATTATTATTTATTATTATTATTATTTTGTTGTTGTTATTATTGTTATGATTGTTGTTATCATCATTTTTTTAAATGAATGTTATTATTATTAATGTTCTTGCTATCATAATCGTTGTCATCTTTTTCATTGTCATTCTTCGCGACGCGATGAGTGGAAGTGGGAGAGGGGGGGGGGGTGGAGGGAGGGGGGGGGGGGGGGTGGGGGGGTGGAGACAGTTAAAACCAAGACCATAAGCACCCTGACCAGTCACTTCACTGGAGCATGCATGCTGGCCGGCGGTTTTCAGTTCAGGGTTCGTTGTTCACCTTCGCTGTTCTTCGCGCAGGTCGACCGCAGCGATTGCCCTCGTGTCATATGCCAGGACCGATGGACGGCGCCTCGCTGTTGGCTGGGTGTTAGACAAGCGTGAGTCGGAGGCTGACAAAGCGTCGGTCGGTGATTGATTCTTTTTTCTTTTTTTCTTTTCTTTTTGAAAATGAGTGTGACCGTAGTCAGGGAGGGACATCAATTCATTGTTGCACGAGGCAACAAGAGACGGCAGAGCGTGCGAACGAACCATACCTTCTGTAGAGAGATAACGCGCTGGACCTCTGAAAGGCTGACCAAGTCTCTCTTCCTCTCTGTCTCTGTCTCTGTCTCTCCTCTCTCTCCCGCTACTCTCTCTCTCTCTCTCTCTCTCTCTCTCTCTCTCTCTCTCTCTCTCTCTCTCTCTCTTCTCTCTCTCTCAGCCTATCTTTCTCTGTCTGTCTGAATGTCTGTCTGTCTGTCTTGTCTGTCTTTCTGACTCTTTCTCCCTCTCTCCCTCCCGTTTCGCTTTCTCTTTCTTGTTTCCTTTTTTTTCGCTCTGTGTGTCTTTCTGTCTGTCTCTCTGTCTCTGTCTCTCTGTCGAGAGCTCTGTCTCTATTTTCTATTTCTGTGTCTGCTTATGTTCGTCCGCATGTCCGTCCGTCAGTCTGTCTGTCTCTCTGATTGTCTCCCTCTCTCCCAGTCTCTGTCTGTCTGTCTGTCTCTCTGATTGTCTCCCTCTCTCCCAGTCTCTGTCTGTCTGTCTGTCTCTCTGATTGTCTCCCTCTCTCCCCGTCTCTGCCTGTCCGTCCGTCAGTCTGTCTGTCTCTCTGATTGTCTCCCTCTCTCCCAGTCTCTGTCTGTCCGTCTGGTCTGTCTGTCTGTCTCTCTTTTTGTCTCTCCCTCTGTCTGTCTGTCCGTTTCTGTTTGTCTATTTGTCTGTCTGTCTGTCTGTCTCTCTGTCTTTCCCTCTGTCTGTCCGTTTCTGTTTGTTTGTCTGTATGTCTCTCTCTTTGTCTCTCCATCTGTCTGTCCGTTTCTGTTTGTCTCTGTCTCTCTCTCTCTCTCTCTCTCTCTCTGTTTCGCTGTCTGCTTCCCTCTTTCTTCCACACCCCCTCTCCCTCTGTCGTTTCCTTGAGTTATAAATAGATGTCCTCTGTCTTCCCCTCCTCTTTAATCCCCCAATGCACACGCGCCATTCTTTCTACTCATGCACACAAATGACACACTTTTCCCGATTGAAAAAAAAGCCAGCAGACAATAAACCAGCTTGCAAGTTGACACAACATCACCGCGTATTGCGGTGTCGAGTATTGAGTTGTTTTGGGACCTAAGTTTATCAGTAAATCGATCGCCTAATTGAATACAGTCATCATTCAACGATTAAGGATTGTGGATTCGGATACCTCTGTAATTATCGGGGGAGAGAGAGAGAGAGAGAGAGGAGAGAGAGAGAGAGAGAGAGAGAGAGAGAGAAAGAACCCACTGCGACATAGCACGTTGGTTGTATATTTAGGCGGAACGTTTTGATGGAATCGAACCTTGCTCTTTATGGAATAACTAACAGCGATTAAAGATCCCTTTGTAAAGTGCCATAATGGCAACAGCAGCGCGCCATACTTTACGAACAGACTGCGCGACAAGGTGGCGGTGTTTTGGGAATAGGTGGGGTGGGGTGGTGGGGTACATCTAATTGAATACAGTCATTATTTAACAATTAATGATCGTGGAATCGGATATCTCTGCAATTATATATGGGGTGGGAGGAACCTCTGAGACTTATTATCATCCTTAGCACGTTGGTTGTATGTTTAGATGGAACGTTTTCATGGGATCGAGCCTTTGTCTGTATGGAATAACTTGCAGTCATTCAAGGTCAATTGATGTGGTGGCATCATGACAACAGTCGCGCGCAAGACTTCATAAGCAGATTGCATGACAAGGGGGCGGTTGTTTGGGAAAGAACAGATGTTTTGGAGGGTGATGGGGTACTCCCGTAGATGTACACATGCAGTGTCTATGCACACATGTTCTATATGAACACATATTCAACCATATTACATAGACGTTCATGGACACAACGCTACC
>CM031612.1:55576940-55579440 GCA_018398815.1 Conus ventricosus
TCCTTCCTTATTTTCCTTCCTTCCTTCCTTCCTTCCTTATTTCCTTCCTTCCTTCCTTCCTTCCTTCCTTCCTTCCTTCCTTCCTTCCCTCCTTCCTTCCTTCCTTCCTTCCTTCCTTATTTCCTTCCTTATTTCCTTCCTTATTTCCTTCCTTCCTTCCTTATTTCCTTCCTTCCTTCCTTCCTTCTTCCTTCCTTATTTCCTTCCTTCCTTCCTTATTTCCTTCCTTCCTTCCTTCCTTCCTTCCTTCCTTCCTTCCTTCTTTCCTTCCTTATTTCCTTCCTTCTTTCCTTCCTTCCTTCCTTCCTTATTTCCTTCCTTCCTTCCTTCCTTCCTTCCTTCCTTCCTTCCTTCCTTCCTTCCTTCCTTCCTTCTTTCGTTCCTCCCTTCCTTCCTTCCTTATTTCCTTCCTTCCTTCCATACTTCCCTCCTTCCTTCCTTTCTTCTTTCCTTCCTCCCTTCCCTCTTCCTTACTTCCCTCCTTCCTTCTGCTCTTCTTCCTTCCTTCCTTGTATCCCTCCTTCCTTCCTTCTTCCTATTCCTCCCTTCTGTTTCTTCCTTCCTTCCTTCCTGTCGTATTTCCCTTCCTTCCTTCTTTTTCCTCTTCCTTCCTTCCGTTCCCTCCTTCCTTCCTGTCTTCTTTCCTTCCTCCCTTCCCTCTTCCTTACTTCCCTCCTTCCTTCCTGTCTTCTTCCTTCCCTTCCTTCCTCTTCCTTCTTTCCCTCCTTCTTCTTTTTCCTCCTTCCTCTTCCTTACTTCCCTCTTCCTTCCGTCTTCTTTCCTTCTCCCTTCCCTCTTCCTTACTTCCCTCCTTCCTTCCTTCTTTCCTTCCTCCCTTCCTTCCCTCTTCCTTACTTCCTCTTCCTTCCTTCCTTCCTTCCTTCTCCTTCCTTCCCTCTTCCTTACTTCCCTTTCCTTCCTTCCTTCCTTATTTCCCTCCTTACTTCCCTCCTTCCTTCCTTCCTTATTTCCCTCCTTACTTCCCTCCTTCCTTCCTTCCTTATTTCCCTCCTTACTTCCCTCCTTCCTTCCTTCCTTATTTCCTCCTTACTTCCCTCCTTCCTTCCTTCTTATTTCCCTCCTTACTTCCCTCCTTCCTTCCTTCCTTATTTCCCTCCTTACTTCCCTCCTTCTTCCTTCCTATTTCCCTCCTTACTTCCTCTTCCTTCCTTCCCTCCTTCCTTCTTCCTTATTTCCTCCTTACTTCCCTCCTTCCTTCCTTCCTTACTTCCCTACTTCCTTCCTGTCTTCTTTCCTTCCTTCCTTCCTTATTTCCCTCCTTCCTTCCTTTCTTTTTTTTTCTTTTTTTCTTTCCATTCCATGATCGCTGTTTTTTTTTTTCTTTCTTTATCTGATTCATTTCCTTTCGTTTTGTTTGTTTCTTCGCGTTCTGCTTTTCTCTCTAGTTTTATTTCCTGTCTTTTACCTGTTCTTTCTCTCTAGTTTTATTTCCTGTCTTTTACCTGTTCTTTCTCTCTAGTTTTATTTCCTGTCTTTTACCTGTTCTTTCTCTCTAGTTTTATTTCCTGTCTTTTACCTGTTCTTTCTCTCTAGTTTTATTTCCTGTCTTTTACCTGTTCTTTCTCTCTAGTTTTATTTCCTGTCTTTTACCTGTTCTTTCTCTCTAGTTTTATTTCCTGTCTTTTACCTGTTCTTTCTTTCTTTGTTTCTCTCTTTCTTGTATTTTCTTCTTTCTTTCTTCTTTTTTTTTTTTTTCTGGTTCCTTTTTCTTTTCAGACAGTTACACCTTGTCGGTTTACAATATGCATTGTTCACTAAGGGGCCTTACGTATTAAGCGGTGCTGTTTTTTGTTTGTTTTTGTTTTGATTTTTTAATTTTATGTTTTTTAATTTTTTTATTTTTTTATTGGGGACCGAAGGTACACGGTTAGAACGTTGAGCTTCAGAGCTGATGGTCGTGAGTTGGAACCGCTCGTATGTTCGATTTTTTTTTTTTTTTTTTTTTTTTTTTTTGCGCCATGGAAACCCTCTCTGATGGACATCTCCCCTGTCCACCCAGCAGTAAAAGGGTACCTGATTCAGGCCAGGGAAGGGTAAGACGGCGGAAGGAGAGAGAGAGAGAGAGAGAGAGAGAGAGAGAGAGAGAGAGAGAGAGAGAGCGAGCTGAGCTCCGCATTTCCTATATAGTGCCGTGCTCTGGACATGGTCATCTCGCGGACAGTCACTACCCCACACTGCCAGGGCTGTGAAACTTTGACCATTGACGTAACGCACCATTTGCGCGGAACTCTTGTCAGTTTCCCTGAATGGTTACAAACATTTCTCGGCTAAAGGTTGAAAAAAAAAGAAAAGAAAATCAAGTTTCGGTTTAAATGCAGCGAAAGGAGTGTAACAGTGGGACGCTGCTTGGTTTCAAACATCACCCCCACCCTCCCTCCCTCCCTCCCTCCTTCCTGCCTCCTCCTTCCCCCTCTCCACCACCCTCACTTCATGTCTCCGTCTACTCATCCTTCTGTCTTTGCTGTTTTTTGTTTGTTTG
>CM031612.1:55586940-55591940 GCA_018398815.1 Conus ventricosus
CCCAGTGCAGTTACACCACCACACAGTGCACTGATGTACACGCACAAATCATAGTGTGCTGAATATACAATGCTACCCACAATGCAGCGCACTGATGTACACCCAATTGTTTGTATTATACATAATATACAATGCTGTTATAGTGCAAGTAAACAATAAACAAACCAAACAACTCCCCCAAACCCATATTGCAAGCAAACGAAAAACGAAACAAACAACACCAAAAAACTTATATACTGCGAGCAAACGAAAAACGAACCATGCAACTCCCCAAAACGTATGATGAAAGCAAACGAAAAACGAACCATGCAACTCCCCAAAACGTATGGTGAAAGCAAACGAAAAACGAACCATGCAACTCCCCAAAACGTATGGTGAAAGCAAACGAAAAACGAAACATGCAACTCCCCAAAAACCTGTAGTGCAAGCAAACGAAAAACGAAACAAACAATTCCCAAAACCTTACTGTGCAAGCAAACGAAAAACGAAACATGCAACTCCCCAAAACGTATGGTGCAACAAACGAAAAATGAAACATGTAACTCCCCAAAACCTTACAGTGCAAGCAAACGAAAAACGAAACATGCAACTCCCCAAAACCTTACAGTGCAAGCAAACGAAAAATGAAACATGCAACTCCCCAAAACCTTACAGTGCAAGCAAACGAAAAACGAAACAAACAACTCCCCAACGACAACAGGTTGCATTTCTGACGGACAATGCCCATGTGTATGCTTGCTGGGCCGGCGCCAGTTGGTTTTGAATTCCACTCTTGACTCGGAACTCGGTGCTCAGACCGAATGAGCCACCCAGTTTAGTGAGTTCCATGCAAGTTTAACGTCCACACGTATATCAAAGGTGGGTAATGTGACAGACCATATGAACGACCATCCCGGAAGAGTTGGGGGCGGGGTGGGGGAATGGGTGGGGATAGGGAAAAGGGGGGGGGGGGGGAGAGGATCTACTGACCTCTACATTGACACCATCAGAATGGCAGCGCGTGAACAAGAATGGCAGTGGAGCTGCCAGGCCTTATATAGGGGCTTCAGAGGGATTTGAACTACTTCCAGAGTCTCCATGGGAATACCGGGGGATTTTTCAATACAAACACCCCCCCCCCCCCCTAGTTTTGTGCCAGTAAATGACTCTTTCCTGTAACGCTTTTTAACACTGCCCCTCTCCCCTTTAAATTAAAAGAAAAATTAAGATTTTTTTTTCTTCACGGTCACCGACTCTTTTTCTGCCTATCTAGACCGTCCTTTTGTCATTGGTCTTGAAAGTCTTTTGCACTGTTTTTCTGTTCACAATTTATGACGTCAGCTTTTTCGGGAAAAAAAATCTAACGAGTTGGTAATATTTATCCGCATGGCTTTCTTTTTTGTGTATATGTTGTGACATGTAAATGATATTATGTAATTATGTAAATGAGTTGTCTGTCTGTCCCTTTCTCTCTCCTCTCTCTCTCTCTCTCTCTCTCTCTCTCTCTCTCTCTCTCACTCACTCCCCCCCCCCCCCCGTCCCTGAGGAGACAACGTTGGAAACCGTGAAGACCTTCAAATACCTAGGATCCATCATATCTGATGAAGGCTCAAGGCCTGAGATTGTGGCAAGGATTGCACAAACAGCAGCTGTAGTGGCAAAACTAAAAACTGTATGGAGAGACAACAACTTCAGTCTTCGCTCCAAGATCCACCTAATGCGCTCCCTTGCCCTCTCAGTTTTTCTGTATGCATGTGAAACTTGGACACACAGCAGAGTTACAAAGCAGAATTCTGGCAACTGAAATGAGATGCTACTGAAAGATCTTGGGCATCCATTGCACAGACCACGTGACAAATTAAGTCCGTAGAATAGAAAAAGAAACACCCGAAGGTGCTGGGGAGGACCCAGAGAAGCACTGTCTTCACCTGCCCTTAGAGCAGTCCTGTACCACCCCTGGAGGCCTGCGCTGTGTTGACGAATGGAGGTACAGGCACGCGCAGGACACTCCATTAAGATATCAAGGGACTAACTGCTCTGAACAGAGGTAAATTAGACTACAGAATGCAGCTCATAACAGCCCCAAAGTAGCATCCCCATGGGTTTTGTACACCCGTATTCATGACTGCAGCACCCACCGGCGAAAAACACCACCCCAGCTGCCGAGCACACCCACAGACCCAACCACCTGCCCAAGACAGATGCAGCAGTGCCCACAGACAAGCCAGCTTTCCGCCATACGGTCTATGTGCCCTCAGGAGAATCCAAGTGGTAGTCTTTCCCACTGTCAACAGGCTTTCCCTGGAGTCAGTGGGTCTTTCCTCACGCCACTGGACCTCTTCTCCAGGGTCGCCAGTTAGGCAAATGAAGAAAAAGAAACACCCGGGGTGCTTGGAGGACCCAGGGAGCACTGCTTCTCGGACCTTCTTAATGCAGCAGTATCCTGTACCACCCCTGGAGGCCTGCGCTGTGTTGACGATGGTACAGGCACGCGCAGGACACTCCATTAAGATATCAAGGGACAAACTGCTCCTGAACAGAGGTAAATTAGACTACAGATGCAGCTCATAACAGCCCCAAAGTAGCATCCCCCATGGGTGTACCAGCCCGTATTTCATGACGCAGAGCCCACCGGCGAGAAAACACCACCCCCAGCTGCCGAGCATCACCCCACAGACCAACCACCCCTGCCCACGGACAGATTTAAGCAGTGCCACTCCAGACACAGCCAAGCTTTCGCCATACGGTCTTATGTGCCCTCAAGAGAGAATCCAAGTTGTTAGTCTTTCCCACTGTCAACAGGACTTTCCCTGTGGTCAGTGGGTCTTTCCTCACCGCCACGGACCTTTACTCCAGGGTCAGCCAGTTAAAGGCAAAGAAGAAAAAGAAACACCCGAAGGTGCTGGGGAGGACCCAGAGAAGACACTGTCTTCACCTGCCCTAGAGCAGTCCGTACACCACCCTGGAGGCCTGCGCTGTGTTGACGATGGGTACAGGCACGCGCAGGACACTCCATTAAGATATCAAGGGACATAACTGCTCCTGAACAGAGGTAAATTAGACTACAGAATGCAGCTCATAACAGCCCCAAAGTAGCATCCCCCATGTGGTGGTACCAGCCCGTATTCATGACTGCAGAGCCCACCGCGAAAAAACACCACCCCCAGCTGCCGAGCACACCCCACAGACCCAACCACCCCTGCCCACGGACAGATGAAGACAGTGCCACTCCAGACACAGCCAAGCTTTCGCCATACGGTCTTATGTGCCCTCAAGAGAGAATCCAAAGTTGTAGTCTTTCCCACTGTCAACAGGACTTTCCCTGTGGTCAGTGGGTCTTTCCTCACCGCCACTGGACCTTTTCTTCCAGGTCAGCCTAGTTAAGGCAAAGAAGAAAAAGAAACACCCGAAGGTGCTGGGGAGGACCCAGAGAAGCACTGTCTTCACCTGCCCTTAGAGCAGTCCTGTACCACCCCTGGAGGCCTGCGCTGTGTTGACGATGGGTACAGGCACGCGCAGGACACTCCATTAAGATATCAAGGGACATAACTGCTCCTGAACAGAGGTAAATTAGACTACAGAATGCAGCTCATAACAGCCCCAAAGTAGCATCCCCCATGGGTGTACCAGCCCGTATTTCATGACTGCAGAGCCCACCGGCGAAAAACACCACCCCCCAGCTGCCGAGCACACCCCACAGACCCAACCACCCCTGCCCACGGACAGATGAAGACAGTGCCACTCCAGACACAGCCAAGCTTTCGCCATACGGTCTTATGTGCCCTCAAGAGAGAATCCAAAGTTGTAGTCTTTCCCCACTGTCAACAGGACTTTCCCTGTGGTCAGTGGGTCTTTCCTCACCGCCACTGGACCTTTCTCCAGGGTCAGCCTAGTTAAGGCAAAGAAGAAAAAGAAACACCCGAAGGTGCTGGGGAGGACCCAGAGAAGCACTGTCTTCACCTGCCCTTAGAGCAGTCCTGTACCACCCCCTGGAGGCCTGCGCTGTGTTTGACGATGGTACAGGCACGCGCAGGACACTCCATTAAGATATCAAGGGACAAACTGCTCCTGAACAGAGGTAAATTAGACTACAGAAGATGCAGCTCATAACAGCCCCAAAGTAGCATCCCCCATGGGTGTACCAGCCCGTATTTCATGACTGCAGAGCCCACCGGCGAAAAACACCACCCCCCAGCTGCCGAGCACACCCCACAGACCCAACCACCCCTGCCCACGGACAGATGAAGACAGTGCCACCCAACACAGCCAAGCTTTCGCCATACGGTCTTATGTGCCCTCAAGAGAGAATCCAAAGTTGTAGTCTTTCCCCACTGTCAACAGGACTTTCCTGTGGTCAGTGGGTCTTTCCTCACCGCCACGACCTTTTCCAGGGTCAGCCTAGTTAAGGCAAGAAGAAAAAGAAACACCCGAAGTGCTGGGGAGAAACCCCGAGAAGCACTGTCTTCACCTCCCTTAGAGCAGTCCTGTACCACCCCTGAGGCCTGCGCTGTGTTGACGATGGTACAGGCACGCGCAGGACACTCCATTAAGATATCAAGGGACATAACTGCTCCTGAACAGAGGTAAATTAGACTACAGAATGCAGCTCATAACAGCCCAAAGTAGCATCCCCATGGGTGTACCAGCCCGTATTTCATGACTGCAGAGCCCACCGGCGAAAAACACACCCCCCAGCTGCCGAGCACACCCCACAGACCCAACCACCCCTGCCCACGGACAGATGAAGACAGTGCCACTCCAGACACAGCCAAGCTTTCGCCATACGGTCTTATGTGCCCTCAAGAGAGAATCCAAAGTTGTAGTCTTTCCCACTGTCAACAGGACTTTCCCTGTGGTCAGTGGGTCTTTCCTCACCGCCACTGGACCTTTCTCCAGGGTCAGCCTAGTTAAGGCAAAGAAGAAAAAGAAACACCCGAAGGTGCTGGGGAGGACCCAGAGAAGCACTGTCTTCACCTGCCCTTAGAGCAGTCCTGTACCATAATTCAATCAGCATTTGGATC
>CM031612.1:55599440-55604440 GCA_018398815.1 Conus ventricosus
GAAGGGTTTTGATGTTAAAAGTCTTGTTCACCCTTCTTGTACCTTGGCCCGCCTAGTGATGGAAACCGTGCAGCTTGCATGCATTGAATGCGGTGATCAAATAACACAAGGTGATTGGTTTATCACCTGCAGGATGGGCCGCTGAATCAGAGGACAGACTGGTCGATGCCATCATACGTTTAGGCGTTGACGAAGTCGTATGCCACATTGCCTCATGCTTTTTTTTTCTGAATGATACGAGAGATGTCAGTCATAAAGGCCACGGCTGGCCTGTGATAGGCTTAGCAACGCTCCAGGTAAGGTGTGGTAAGAAGAAAGAAAAAAGAAGACTAATAGGCCTGTTCTACAGGTAACGATATGTTCTAAACTTATGTATAAACAAAACGAAGAATTTATTTTTCGTTTCGTTTCAGGAACGGTTCTTAAGGTAGACTAGCGAGGTGTACTTTTTCTTTTCTTTTCTTTTCTTTCTTTCTTTGTAATGAGAAGGGGCACTGGTACAGTTTGTGTTTTGTTAAGTCGTCGTGAGATCGCGGAAATGGTGAAGATATTGTGGCTTGCTGAGGCCAAAACCAGGAAAGAAAACTGTCACAGGTCGGTGAAGACCAGGGGACAAATAACAAAGTGGCATCAAGGAGGTCAGTGCTTGTTTGATGTCAAATGGTTTGTCAAACCAACCAACCAACCAACCAACCAAAGTTTTCTGAAATGCATGCAATTATTGTGACAAAGTAAGACGTAATCAGAAGATGGCGCACGACTGTCTCCTAGAGCTGGACAAAATTTTTTTTTTTTTCATTTTCCTTTCCCTGCATTGGAGAGAGAGAGAGAGAGAGAGAGAGAGAGAGAGAGAGGGAGGGAGGTAATGACTAATTAGGGAGCGTGTTGCACGTGTTGGTCGTAGGATAGGCGGGAATCACTAGATCTGACAAAGCCGGATGATGTGTGTGGGGAGTTGACTGATAACGGTTGACGTGAAGGGCTGGGGGTTGGGGGTCGGTGTGAGGCGGGGTTGGGAGTGCATTGTTGTCCTGCTTATAAATCTCAAGCCCCCCACCCCACCCCCCTTTGTTTTGTCCGTCCGTCCGTCACCTTATCTTTCAGACGCGGCCAGATAATAGACCTCTTTCGTCCTGTACCAGTTTCCCTTTTGTTGGTTCCGTCTCTTTTCTAATACCCCCCCCCCCCCCCCCCCCGTCCCCAAGCCCCACGCCTCCCCATCCATCTCTGTCTGTCTGTCTCCCTCCCTCTCCACCCCTCTCTCTCTCTGTGCTTCCTTTCCCCCGTCTCTGTGTGCCTCTGTCTGTTAATTTGTCAGTCTGTTGGTATCTCTCTCTCTCTCTCTCTCTCTCTCTCTCTCTCTCTCTCTCTGTCTCTGTCTCTCTCTTTGTCTCTGTCTGTCCTTTCGTCCATCACCCTCTCTCTCACTCTGAGTCTGTCTCATTGTATGTGTGTAGTTGGGGGGAGGGGGTTGGTGGTTGAGAGAGAGAGAGAGAGGCGGGGGTGGGGGGTGGGGTGGGGATTAATTTAGATAGGGTGGGTGAGATTGCGGATGGAGACACACACACACACACACACACACAGAGAAGAGAGAGAGAGAGAGAGAGAGAGAGAGAGAGAGAGAGAGAGAGAGAGAGGTATTTAAACTGGGTGAGTTGAGTGTGAACACACACACACACACACAAAACACACATGCACACACACACACACACACACACACACACACACACACACACACACACAACACAGACAGACACACACACACACACACACACACACACACACACACACACACACACAAGAGAGAGAAGAGAGAGAGAGAGGAGAGAGGAGAGAGAGAGAGAGAGAGAGAGAGAGTGAGTGAGTTTGTGTGGTGTATTGAGGTTCGGTGACTGGAAATGCAAATGTTCAGTTGTTGAAAAAAAGGGTTGTGTTGTGTTCAAACATTTTACGGAAAATCAAAAGTGGCCCCACCTCTTTGATAGCAACAAGTTTTGTTGCTGTTGTTGATAAGTGAAATCTTTCTTCCTCCCTCCCCCCTCTCTGTCTGTCTGACTGTCTCTCTCTCTCTGTTTGTGTCTGACTGTGTGTGTGTGTGTGTGTGTGTGTGTGTGTGTATTAGTATGAAATAGTACGTCTTTTTTTAAACTTTCTTTTATTAATGAATTCAGAACCTGGAATCAGAAACAGTGAGCAGTGTTCAGTTTTATGTCAGGGTCATGAGAGGAATATTGATTGAATAGAGTGTGTTGTCGACTGTGTTGTTTGTTTATCGTGATTTTGTTTACAGGAGAAAACTTTTATATATATATATTTTTTTTTTCATATACAGAGTGGGAAAACGTTAAAGAGATAGAAAACAAAACTCTACTCGAGCAATAAAACGGTTACAAATTAACGTACAGTGTGTGAGGACAGAAAGCCAGTAAAGTCCACTTGAATATTCGTCCGACGCAGCTGCACATGTAACTCAGTATTGCACTTGAATATTCGTCCGACGCAATTGTACAAGTATAAAAACTAGGTGAATAGAAAGGACTGGTACATTAAAAAAAAAGAAAAAGAAAAAGATAACTGGGAAAGAAACGGAAGTTAAGCCCTATCTATCTACTGTAGAGTCACCGATTTATCGATGTTCCATGGAGCTTCAGAAGTGCTTTGGGTGCTTTTCAAATGTGGCGTTGTGCAGTTTTATATACAATCCATTGCTTGGTTGACCTTCACAGCCAAATATGGCATATTTGTCAGTTTCACATTCATAATTCTTTGCAATCATAATAAAGTCAAATATTCTCCTTCCCCGACCCCCTCCATTTTTGCATGGTGATCCACTCCCCAAATCACGTTATCACAAGTAATCTTGTGAAATCTGAAAAAGTCTGTGCTTTTTTTTTTTTTTTTTTAAATTAAATAAATGCTCAACAGCTTTCTTGAAAGTTTTTACATGATTGCATTTACACACACCACACACACACACACACACACACACACACACACACACACACACACAATTCTGTTGGATCTCTTTTTTTTTTTTCCAATGCAGAATGTGGAGCTGCCTAGGCCTGTCAGCTCCAAACATTTAAAGTAATAGTCGTAGCAGCAATGCCGTGAATAGTTTTTATTTGTAAACCCTTTTAGTTTTAAGATCCTTAATTTTTCTAATATTCATTAACACTCTTCCAAGGAACCCCAGAGTACAGTGTTTGGTCCCATTTACGGTACAAGTCAGTGTCCGCTCATCAGAAATGGAAAATTTATATGGGTTAACTGCTTTACATGTAAACGTTAACATTTTGTTTAAGGGTTACGGTTTGTCAAGAGTGTTGTTGATAATCGTGCCTAATGTAAGTCCATTCGTCTTTATGTTGTCATCTGTGGAGTAAATCCATCCATTGTAATTAAAGAAATTGATGATACGTTACCTGTACATTTTTCGTGTGTCACAAATTCCATACTGTCTGTAAGACTTTCTGTCATTGTAAAAGACGGGTTCCACAATTAGTTCATTAGCTTTTGGGGGCTCAGCCAAGAAGACTCAATTTGGTTCAAACCAGCAATTCTTTATAGGGTTTAAACTAAATCAAATTAAAATTCAGTTAAATGGTTGAGTATTGGTGACAGTATTCCTCCATTGTCCGTGTTTATTTATTTCTCTCTCTCTCTTTTTTTTTTTTTCTTAACCGAGATTTCTAAGCTTGAATTTATTTTCAGATGCGAAGTATGCTCAGACCACTGTGCTTTACAGTTTCAATTGTCAGCCTCCTGCTGATCTATTCTGCTTTACCATGCCATTCACAGTGCAAACGGATCTTCTGAAGTCTTTTAAAATAGTGGGTCAAACGGAACAAGTAAGAGAACTTAAAGATGTATCAATTTATTTGTTCAAGAGAGAGAGAGAGAGAGGAGAGAGAGAGAGAGAGAGGAGAGAGAGAGAGAGAGAGACTTTGACACTTTGATATTTGATTGTCATCATCAAAGAGGTCTTTTGGCAAGGGGGGGAGGGGTAACAAAACAATAACATTTCCCTCTTCCTTTCCTGCTAACAAATAGTACACATTCATTCCCAGTGTGTATCAAATCAAAGGTTAACAAAATCAAAATCGTAACATTTCCTAATGTCCTCTCGCACAGGAGTAATGCAGTAAGGTTTAAAACAAAATCGTAAGACTGACTCGACAATCCACTCAATCAAATGATGACATTGTATCTTACTGATCTCTTCCACATGCGATGAATCATATTATTCATTCATATATATCTTACAATGCATTATCTTAAATTTCGCTATCCTTCATCTGTCTTGTTGTCAATGCTACGCAACTGATTTAATTGCAGGTTTATCATCTGATGATAACACGACAGCGACATCGTGTCTTTTCGCTATATCTAACTGGAAAAGTGAACAATTTGTCCGCACTTCATTATAAGCAGTACAGTGGAACAGAAAGTGTTCTTCGTCGTCAATAATGTGTCTACATGCAGGACATGGAGATTCTGTGGATGTTTCACATTCAAACCATCTTTTGTTCGCATTAAAACTTTAAGTTCTCAACCTGAATCTTGCGTAATTTATTCTGTGCCATTTATCTGCTATGACACTGAGAAACTTTTCAGAATGAAACGCATTTTTTAAAAGAGAAAAGCCAGCGATATTTTTCTATACTTTCCATATCTGAGTGCCAGTTCTGTTTAAAAGAACAAATAAGCCTGTCTTAAAAAAAAAAAAAAATCCGCAGTGAACTGTTAGAGAGAGAGAGAGAGAGAGAGAGAGAGAGAGAGAGAGAGAGAGAGAGAGAGAAGCTGTTGTATTTGTAAGTTCATCCTTGCAACAGATTTCTCTGTATGAAATTCGGGCTTCTCATCCCGTGAACAACGTGTCACCACAGTGTACCCGCCCAAAGAATTTGGACAATGTGCCTTTTCTCTGCCTCATGCAATGGAACTCTCTTCCGAAAAGTATTCGCCATCTCATATCAGAAGCTACATTAAAAAAGGAC
>CM031612.1:55609440-55639440 GCA_018398815.1 Conus ventricosus
GCCCCACTTCCTTTCACATTGTAAATAGTTTGGTTGTCCGATTGGTGCACAAAATCATTGGACTTTTCGCTTTCAAGTCTGATTGGTGCACAACATCATCGGACTTTTTCGCTTTCAAGTCTTGATTGGTGCACAACATCATCGGACTTTTTCGCTTTCAAGTCTTGATTGGTGCACAACATCATCGGACTTTTTCGCTTTCAAGTCTTGATTGGTGCACAACATCATCGGACTTTTCGCTTTCAAGTCTGATTGGTGCACAACATCATCGGACTTTTTCGCTTTCAAGTCTTGATTGGTGCACAAAATCATCGGACTTTCCGCTTTCATGTCTGATTGGTGCACAAAATCATCGGACTTTCCGCTTTCATGTCTGATTGGTGCACAAAATCATCGGACTTTCCGCTTTCAACGTCTGGCTGATGATAGTTTCCTGCACACGGCACAAAGGAAGTCGTCTTTGTCCATACTTGAAGTGATCCGTGATATATCCCGTGATGAAGTTGTTGACTCACCCTGTAGCTTTCTGCTCATCAGAGTAACCATCCTATTGCTTTCTTTTTTCCCCTTTCTTTTGTTTTCTTTCTTTCTTTTTTTTAAAAAAAATGTCTCTTTCTTGTTTCTTTCGTTCTGTTTCCTTCTCTCCGATCCAGTTTTTTTTTTCCCGTTTTTCTTTGTTCTTCTTATCATTTTTTTTCTTAATGCGTTTTTCTTTCACTCTTTTAATGTTTTTCCGCCCCCCCCCCCTCTCTCTCTCTCTCTCTCTCTCTCTCTCTCTCTCTCTCTCTCTCTCTCTCTCTCTCTCTCTCTCTCTCTCTAACCCCGATGTCAATTTTGATGATGATGATATTGTCGGTAATGGTGATGACGACGATGATGATGATGAATGTGTGTGTGTGGTGGTGGTGAGGTGGTGGTGGTGTTTCTCTGTGTGTGTGTGTGTGTGTGTGTGAGAGAGAGAGAGAGAGAGAGAGAGAGAGAGAGAGAGAGAGAGAGAGAGAGAGTACACAGTGACAGAGATTGGGGGGATGAGGGGGAGGAGAGATATTAACCATCTTTTTTTTACTCCTACTTCAGTCTTTGTGACATAAGCTCAGCTGTTTTATGACTTTAGCCACTTTAATCCATTTGGGTTGAAATAGAAAGCTTTTACTGAAGCTCTTTGGTTTTTGTTGTCCGTTTGGCTCTTAGCGGAAGCTTAGACTAACGACGAATGTGTGACAAACGGAAGTCCTTTCTGATGAACACTCGAGTTTGGAGTAGAGCTGAAATCATCTCTCTGTGAGATACTGCTTGTGGAATTTTGTTTGACAATCCCTCGGAAGTAACAGTCTGTCGGACTTTCACTGAAAACTTTCGTTTTGATTTACTCCATATTTATCAGTCGATTTGAGTTTCAGTGAAAAGTTTGGTTTTGTCTGCCCGTCCCCCCCCCCCCCCCCTCGCTTTTCTCCCCCCTCCCCCCACTTAATTATTAGTTAATTGGACTAACGCTGGAAATGAAATCACATTGACGATTCCCTGTAATTATCAGTTCTATAATCACTGAAGTGTTTCGCTTTGAGAATTGCACTCATCAGACTATCGTCCTTATGAAGACACCTGGGTATATTTGAGTGGAACAACCACACACACACACACACACACACACACACACACGCACACACACACACACACACATGTATATATATATATATTATATATATATATATATATATATATATATAACACACACCCTTGCATGCTGAAAATTCTGTGCAATGATTTTTCTCTTTTCTGCTAAGAAGTTCCCCCCTTTTTTTTGTCATTATCCGTGGCCCTGCCTGAGCAAAATCAAAAATCTTTCTTTACACTGGGTTTTTCTGCCTTAATGGTCGACTCACATGTTCTAAATTTTTGACACTGGTGGGTTTTGTTTTGTTTTAAAGCAATTTATAACATGCTGCTTTTTGTACTCCCATTTCCCAGTTCAGGGAGTACTTTACAATGGGAACGAAGAAATGCTCTGTGTGTGTGCGAGTGTGTGTGTGTGTGTGTGTGTGTGTGTGTGTGTGTGTGTGTGTGTGTCCGTCCGTGCTCAAAATGTGTTCCACTCGCTCCAGACAAAACTGCTGGACCGATATTTCTGAAAATTTGTAGATATGTTTATTATGGGTCACGGATGATGCCCGATGTTTTATTTTTACCAGAATAGCCGTTACTAACAGCTATAAATAATCATTTTGTGATGTACAGTTTAAGCAATAACGGTTTTATAAACTTAAGTGTAACTAAGTTCTGTAAGTTCCTCGGTAGAATAGTGGATAGTGTCCTCGACTGTCACACGCAGTTGTTATTATTATCATTAGTATCATTATTCTCATCATCATCATCATTGTCATTATCATCGCTTCATCATGATGATGATGATGATGATGATGATGATGATGATGATGAGATGAGGGTGTATCAGACTACCTCTATAAAGTTTGTTTTAGGCTTGCCTTAAGAAATCGGCCAGTTTATTTTCACCGACAGGTTTATTGCATGCATTTCTTTCTTTTTTTTTTAAATTTAAAATCAGTTTGTCAGACAATCACGTAAACCTTCATTTTCCCCGCCGGGGAGAGCGGCTCTTTTTTTCTTTTCTCTTACATACGAAATTTCTACCACCAAAAGGGGATATATATATATATATATATATATATATATATATATATATATATATATATATATATATATATATGGTGTGTGTGTGTGTTTTTTTCTGTTTGTTGTACCACTACTTACTGGGAGTACGTTTATATGCTTTGCATAGTAATGATAATAATAATAATATAGCCCTCAGCACTTGTGTCTTAGAGGATATCGTTTTATATTTTCTATTTTTCACAAGAAAATGTAGTTTGTTTTGCTCTTTTATGATTTTCTTTTGCTTCTTAGATGGCACCTTTTGGTTGGTTTTTTGAAAACTCAACAAACATACTACGGTATTGCACACCAACCTTTCCTGGGATTGCATTCTTCTTAAAACTGAAAAGGCAGAGGAGTCAAATTACCACTTTCCGCGGTCACTGAGGAGAAACCACCAAGTTCGAAATATCGGTATATGACCAGGAGTTATATGTTAGTGAGTTTCCCTCCCTATTGGAGGATGTCTCCCTCTTGGAGAATATAAGCTTGCTGAAGGCTCATTTTGAGAAGCATTTATTTTATTTTTCCCCATTCACCCACTCATGCACATACTGTTAGTTAGGCAGAATCATCTACCACTGCAGATATGAATGCGTATCTCCCCTATTTCTTCATCTAAGACATAAGAGCAAGCTTTGTTTATATATATATATATATATATATATATATATATATATATATATATATAATATATATATATTCTCTCTCTCTCTCTCTCTCTCTCTATATATTATATATATATATCCTGTTATTGTCCTACAGAACGATTGTCACTGAGAGACTCCTGCTTACACTGTGGTGCTGTTCAACTTGGTGGGAAGGCGGGACAATGGGTATGGAGGATGGGGTAGGTTGGGGGGGGGGGGGGAGGGGGGGCTAGTGTGGGAGTGTGAGGGGGAAGGTGGGTTTTTGGAGGGCGGGCGGGATGGGGAGGGTGGGAATGGGAGCGAGTACAAGCGTACTGACAATTCCTTTACACACTGGCTTAACGCACCATCGTGTTTGCTACACCAGTTGACATGAACACGGATTGCACGTGCCGCTGAGAAGCGGCAATACTTCGACATTGACAGTCTGGTCAGCCGTGATGCCAGTTTTTCTCTTCTCACTATCCCTGTCTTCTTTTTTTTTCTCTTTTTATTTTCCTTTCTTTTATTTTTTCTTCTTCGCCCACCATCCACACACCTCACCTCCTCCATTAAGATCCTGAAGTACAAAATCGACGCCGCTTTAATCAAAGTCCGCCGCTTAAATCAAAGTCGGTTGTTATTAAAAGCGTATCGGAGACCCGCGTACCCATACTTCTTTTTAATGTGTATTTTGAATGCCATTTTACGGTGAAATCGCTTAATGTTTACCACCACCATCATCGTGTTATGTGAAACAAAGTCTCCGCTGTTCCCTTTTCCAGCCTTTGGATCTGGTCTGAATCACAAGACAGCATCAGTAACGATGGGATGTGCCACGAACATTGTCACCACTGTGCCATGTTCAGAAATGGAAGATGCCGAGAGCAAAAAGAGAACTTTTTTTCTGCATACCAGTTTTGTTTTTTGCTTCTGGAAAATGCTCGTTGTCCACAGTGAGACATGCTCCCGATGTTATGTTCGAGGTGCACAGATATGTTGTTCTACCTCTCTCTCTCCCTCTCTCTCCCTTCTCTCTCTCTCTCTCTCTCTCTCTCTCTCTCTCTCTCTCTGTCTCTCTCTCTCTCTCTCTCTCTCTCTCTCTCTCTGTGAGTTTGTGTCAGTCTCTCTTTCTCTTCCTTTCTGTCTCTTTGTGCTTCTCTGCCTGTCTGTCTGTCTCTGTCTGTCTGTCTGTCTCTCTCTCTGTCTCTCTCTGTTTTTCTTTTCATAAGCACGCACGCACGCACGCACGCTCGCACGCACGCCTCACACACACACTCACGCGCACTACACACACTCTCCACGAACACACCACTCACAACACACTCTCTCGACTTCACACACACACAACCCCACATATGCTGGCCTCGCCCTCCCATCGTACGTGCGTGATACGTTAGTATACGCATATACACAGAATGATTGGAGACAGAGACGCGCGCTCGACAGATTGATAGACCGACAGGGATCAGACAGGACGCACAAACAGACAGGTGACATGAGAAAGGACAGACTGATAATCACATATAACACACACACACACTCACACACCACACTACACACACCCATCACAAATAGGTAGAGAAGAGTGAGAGGAGAAGAGTAGGTCAGTCAGCATCTCGTACTCCTCTTCTGTACGATCAATCTATCATAGTGCATGGAGAGGTTTAGATTTATGGTTGTACTACCACATATATAAAACACACTCAGAGCACTCACACTAACTTTTGGACGGGAGGGAGGGAAGGGGGAGTGGGAGAGAGGAGAGGAGTGAGAGTGCGACCTGAGAGAGGAGGCGAGGAGAGAGACGAGAGAGAGAGAGAGTTTTTAAGTGGAGGAACTGCTCGATTTTTTTTTCAGATTAGGTTCGGATTGTATTTTTTGTTATGGCAAGTGAATACGATTACCATTCAAAGGCAAAAGGTTGAGGTGAAAAGGGATCGGGAAAGTACGACGAGAGAGAGAGGGGTTGGGATGAGTAGGGTTGCAGGAGAGTGAGAGGACGGAGGAGAGAGAGAGGAGTCTAGTGGGAGAAGTGAGAGAGAGAACACGAGGGATGGAGAGGGTGAGAGAGAGAGAGAAGAGAGAGAGATGCTTGTCGAAAATAAACGTTAATTGCTCTTTTGTTTCTTTCCCAGAAGGAGATCAAGAAACGTCACGGCCGGTACGGTGAAAAAAAAAAAGGACACAAACAACAACTAACAGAACAATAATCCAAATGCTTTTCTGCTTCGAGTTCAAACAAAGACATATCTTTGTTTGGCCCCACTCCCAACCCTATCCGATCCCCCGCGGAAGATATAAAAAAACCACCACACACACACCACACTCACACAAAAAAGAAAGAGAATCCCCGATTTTCGGCTAAAGGAAGTTTTGAGTAGCTCCATCTTATTACCATGTCTCCCCCCCCCCCCCCCCCCCCCCCCACCACACTACACTCCTCCAAATTTAAGACTGAAAGGATGATGTTGTAGGAAAGCAGGAGGAGAGTCCTTGCGAGGAGGTAAAAAAGGAGAGTGGTGAGGGTGTGGGTGGAGGTTGAAGTTGGGAGAGGATTTTTTGTGGGAGATTGGAGAGAAAGGGGGGGGGGGGGGGGGGGGGGGGGTTTGGTTTGGGTTGATTGGTGGTAGGGGGGAGAAGATTCGGTTTGATCGTTCGAGAGGATTAAAAACAATATCAAAGTCGGATATTTGCTACCTCGTGTACGTGAAAATCACGTGCCGTTCGAATCTCGGCACAAGGCCGTGTGGTTCTGGATGGGCGATTTCTCTCCCTTCACTCCTCCCACCTCCTTCGCCTACTTTTTTTCCCGCCTTCCTCCTGCACGTTCCTCGTCCCCCCGTAGGTTTCAGGAAAACCTTGATGTAAGGGGACTGACCTAGGGGTCTGTTGTGTCTTCAGGGATTGCCCTGTGATCCCCATCGCCTGTGCTGAGGAGCAAACGAGGCATTATGATGTCGTTCTGCTGAGTTTGCGTCAGTTGGGTATAGCAAAATTTCCTTACAGAACCCGTCCCTCCCCCGAAAACGAAGCCTGGGGTGACTAACTGGCAAAATGAGCAAGCAAACACAAAAAACAAAGCCACCCCCCCAAAAAAAAAAAAAAAAAAAAAAAAAAAAAAAAGAAAAGAAAAAAAAAAGAAAAAAGAGGGAAAAAAAAAAGAACGGACATGGACAGAGGACCCTCCGGGTTCGGCGTTAACACGGGTGTGTGAGGAGGTTGCCGCCAGAAGTCAGTAGAGGTAGTTGTGGAATGATAGCTGCTATACTAATCAGAAGCTGTATGAGGAAGACAAGGAGGAAAAGGAGGAGGAGGAGGATGGTGGTGGTGGGTGGTGGTGGTGGTGGTGAAGGAAGAAGAGAAGCAGGAGGAGAGGGGGTGGAAGAGAGGGGGAGGGAGAGGCGGAAAGCAGTGGCAGCAGCGTCCAGCAGCAGCTGCGACATGTTATTACCAGTAGGAAATGCAGAAGGAGCAGCGGCAGATGGAAACAAGAAAAAGAAGAAAAAATACCGAAGAAAAGAAGCTTTGAAAGAGGGAACGAGAAGGGAAAGGGATGATCGAAGGATCTATGTATAAATGATACGAGAAGATACTTACCACGTGAAGAACAAAAGTATGGAGAGGGTGATGAAAAAAAATACAAGGAAACAGGAAGGAAAAGGACGAGACCATAAGAGAGAGAGGAGAGGGGGGTTGGAGAGAGAGAGAGAGAGGTGAGAGAGTAGTGAGTGGAGAGAGCAAAGGAGAGGAGAATGAGTAGAGAGGAGAGAGAGTTGGGGAAGAAGAAAACGTGTGGGAAAAGGAGAAAACAAGAACGCAACAGCAACAAAACAACAGCTGCAGCAGAAGCAGCAGGAAGAGCATGAAAAAACAAAAAAAAGAAAAGAAAAAAAAAAGACAGCAATATAGAAGAGAAGGGGCGGTAAGGCAAAAGGGGAAGGAGAGGGAGTACCAATCAACGAAGACGTGTCCGTAATCCTTGTTTACTGCTTCAGCTTCGTTCTGTCGAAATTTCACTTCATCTTCACGTATCATAAGAAGAGAGTTGCTGCATTATTTGGGCTAGAGAATCAACGGAAAAGGTAAATCGTTTAGTATTTATTTCCGCCATCATGTGGCTCTCCCTCCCTTGCCCCACTTCCTTTCACATGGTATAATTGTCTTGGTGTTTCCGAGTGGTGCACAATAAATTCATTGGACTTTCGCTTCAAGTCTGATTGGTGCACAAACCATATCGGACTTTTTCGCGTTCAGTCTTGAGTGGTGCACAACATCATCGGACTTTTTTCGCATTCAAGTCTTGATGGGGTGCCACTCATCATCGGACTTTCGCTTTCAAGTCTTGATTGGTGCACAACTTCATCGGACTTTTTCGCTTGAAAGTCTGCTTGGTGCACAACTTCATCGGACTACTTTTCGCTTCAAGCTCTTGATTGGTGCACAAAATCATCGGAACTTCCGTTTCATGTCTGATGGTGGCACAAAATCTTCGGACTTTCCGCTTTCATGTCTGATTGGTTGCACCAAAAAATCATCGGACGTTCCGCATTTCAACGTCTGGCTGATGAATTCTAGTTTCTGCACACGGCACAAGGAAGTAGTCTTTGTCATACTTGACGTGATCCGTGATATAGCCCGTGATGAAGTTGTTGACTCACCTGGAGCTTTCGGCTCTATCTGATAACCATCCTATTGCTTTCTTTTTTCCCTTTCTTTTGTTTTCCTTTCTTTCTTTTTTTAAAAAAAAAGTGTCTCCTTTCTTGTTTCTTTTTCGTTCTGTTTCCGTCTCCTTCGTTCCAGTTTTTGTTTTTACCGTTTTTCTTTGTTCTTCTTATCATTTTTTTTTCTCTTAATGCGTTGTTCCTTTCACTCTTTTATTGTTTTTCCGCCCCCCCCCCCTTCTCTCTCTCTTTCTCTCTCTCTCTCTCTCTCTCATCTCTATCTTTCTCTCTCTCTCCTCTCTCCTCTCTTCTCTAACCCCAGTTGTCATTTTGATGATGATGATATGTCGGTAATGGTGATGACGACGATGATGATGATGAATGTGTGTGTGTGGTGGTCGGTGCAGGGTGGTGGTGGTGTTTCTCTGTGTGTGGTGTGTGTGTGTGTGTGAGTGAGAGGTGAGAGAGAGAGATCCGGGGGGAGATGGAGAACGTCGAGGAGAGTGAGAGTGAGAGAGAGTACACATGTGAAGAGAGATTGGGGGGATGAGGGGCGTGGAGGAGTTTTTTATACCATCTTTGTTTTTACTCCTACTTCAGGCTTTGTGATCCTGAGAATGCTCTGCTGTTTTATGACTTTAGACAACTTTAATCCATTTGGGTTGAAAATAGTAAGCTTTTACTGTAGCTCTTGGGTTGTTGTTGGTCCGTTTGGCTCTTTTGCGGAGCTTTAGGACTAACCGACGATATATGTGTGACAACGGAAAGTTCCTTTCTGTTGAACACTCGAGTTTGGAGAGTTAGAGATGTAATCATCCTCTGCTGAAGTTACTGCTTGTGGAATTTTGTTTGACAATCCCTCGGTATATTTAACAGTCTGTCCGGACTTTCACTGAAAACTTTCGTTTTGTTTTACTCCAATATTTATCTGTCGATTTGAGGTTTCATGTGAAAAAGTTTGCGTTTTGTTCTGCCCGGCCCCCCCCCCACCCCCATCGCTTTGCTCCCCCCTCCCCCCACTTAAGTATTAGTTATTTGGAATTACGCTGGGGATATGAAATCACATTGACGATTCCCTGTAAGTTTCAGTTTCTATAATACTGGATGTGTTTCGCTTTGAGAATTGCACTCATCAGACTTTCGTAGTCTTATGATGGACACCTGGGGTATATTTGAGTGGAAACAATAACACACTAATCCACACACTCACACACACACACACACGCACACAAACACACAACTCTTTGTTATTTATTTTTATATTTAATAGATAGATAACTTTATTTATATACACTACCATTGCAATGCGGAAAATGCTGTGCATTGATTTTTCGCTTTTCTGATATGAAGTTCCCCTGTCTTTTTGTCAGTATCGTGGCATGCCTGAGCTATAATCAAATATCTTTCTTTACCACTGGGGTTTTTCTTGGCCTTAATGGTCGACTCTCAGGTTCTAAATTTTTTGTCTATGGTGGGTTTTGTTTTGTTTTAAAGCAATTTATAACATGCTGCTTTTTGTACTCCATTTCCCAGTTCAGGGAGTACTTCTACTATGGGAACGAAGGTAATGCTCTGTGTGGTGCGTGGTGTTGTGGGTGGGTGTGGTGTGTGTGTGTGTGTGTGTGTGTGTGTGGGTGTCCGTCCGTGCTCAAAATGTGTTCCACTCGCTCCTAGACAAAAACTGCAGTGACCGATTTCTGAAATTTGTAGTTATGTTGATTATGGGTCACGGATGATGGCCCGATGTTTTATTTTTTACCAGTATGAGCCGTTACTAACCGCTATTAATAATCATGGTGTGAAGTACTGTTTTAAGCAATACGTTTATATTCTTAAGGGTTTCATGTGCTGTATGTTCCTGGTTTAAGAATTGTGGGATAGTGTCCTCGACTGTCACACGCTGTTGTTATTATTTTCATTAGTATCATTATTTCTTCTTTACTTCTTCATTGTCATTATCATCGCTCTTCATCTTGATGATGATGTTGTTGATGATGATGATGATGATGATGAGATGAGGGTTGTATCTGACTATCTCTTTACAGTGGGTTGTAGGCTTGCGTTAAGAATGCGGCCTGTTTTATTTTTCACGATGGTTGCAATGCCATGCATTGCTTTCGTTTGTTTTTTATATTTAAATTCTGTTGTCAGACAATCACCGGAAACTTCTGTTGTCCACGCCGGGCGTGAGAGGCGCTGTTTTGCTTTTCTCGGACATACGATAAAGTTCTAACACCTTTAGGGGATATATCTTTAATGTAGTTATATATATTTGTTCATTTTTATTATATTGTCTATTGATATATTTTTTGTGTTGTGTGTGTGTTTTTTTCTGTTTGTTGTACCTCTACTTACTGGGAGAGTCCCGGGTTATTATGCTTTGCCCAAAGTAAATGAAATAATAATATATATACGCCCTTCAGCAACTGTGTCTTTGAGGAGTATCGTTTTTCATATTTTCTATTTTTCACATAGAATATGTTAGTTTGTTTTGCTCTTTTATGATTTTCTTTTGTTCGTAGATGGCACCTTTGGTTGGTGGGTTTTCGTAATAACTCAACAACATTCTTCGGTTTATTGCACACCAACTTTCCTGGGATTGCAGTCTTCTTAAAACTGTAAGGACAGAGGAGTCAATTACCACTTGCCGACGGTCCTCTGAGGCAGAATCCACACAAGTTTCGATTTCGGTATATGGTCCAGGAGTTATATGTTAGTGTGTTTCCCTCCCTATTGGAGGATGTTCTCCCTCTTGGACGAAGAGAAGCGTTGTGAAGGCTCTTGTTGAGAATAGACATGTTCGTGATGTTTCCCCGTCACCACTTCATGCACAGACGGGTAGTTTTGGCAGAATATTCTACCTCTGCAGATTGGAATGCGTATCTACCCCCTTATTTAGTCTAATCTAAGAAATAAGAGCAATGCTTGGTTTACTATAATTTATTATTATGATATTTTTATATTAATATATTGTATATATTATTTATATTTATTTATTCTCTTCTCTCTCTCTCTCTCTATATATATCTATATATATATATCCTCGTTACATTGTCCTACAGAACGATTTTCTCTGAGAGACTTACCTGCTTTACTGTGGTGCTGTTCATCTTGGGGGGAAGGCGGGACAATTGGGGTTATGGAGGATGGGGTAGGTTGGGGGGGGGGGGGGGGGAGGGGGGGCTAGATGTGGGAGTGTGAGGGGGGTAGGTTGGGGTTTTTGGAGGGCGGGCGGGCCTGGGGAGGGTGGGTATGGGAGCGAGCTACAAGCGTTATGACAATGCCTTTAAACACTGGCTTAATACGCACCATTCGTGTTTGCTTACACCAGTTGTCATGAACACGGATGGCCTCGTGACGCTGAGTAAGCGGACCAATACTTCGACTAGGACAGTTATGGTCAGCCGTCGTGGGTTTCGCTGACCTGTGTTCCTCTCTGCCTCCACTTTCCCTGGCGTCTTTTTTTTTATCTTTTTTTATTTTCCCTTTCTTTTATTTTTTCTTCTTCGCCCACCCATCCACACACCCTCACCTCCTCCATTAAGATCCGGAAGTACATATTCGACGCCGCTGTATCAAAGTCCGCAGCTTAATTCAAAGTCGGTTTAGAGAATCAGATAAATGTCTGTTCATACCCCACTTGACAACCACCGAGTGTTTTGGGCGGGAATTGTGGCCTTCTTAAAGCCGCCTTTTCCTGTGGCGGAAGTGAGGAGAGATGAGAGAATCTCCGGCAAGGTCTGACTGTGTTGAGAGAGACAGTCGCTGAGACAGACAGGCTGTCAGTGTGGCGCGGGCTCACACTCTACACACATCGCTAGTTATGCGATAGTATAGGTGTGCGCGGTATTGGTTGTCTGCTCAAGAACCTTTATAGTATCGATGTTATTCTATATTACATGTCGGGTGGAGGGGGGGGATGCCGTGAGGCTAGTATAAGGTTCTTTTAAGTGGCTGTTGGGCTGGTTTGGTGTAGCCATGTGTTGGTCAGGGGGCAGGGGGGTAGTTCAGCTGGTGGGCGCACATCTGGATGCTTATGTGGCTATGTCGGTCTTGGGTACAGAGTTCTACAGTGCTGTTTCTGGTCGCGAAAGGCTTGTTTATAGGTGGGATGTTGTGTGGCTTAGTTTTTCCACACACGTTCCAGCTGGGCGTCCGCTTTTAAAGCGAGGGGCCGTCAATTAGTGTCTTCGCGGGTGTACTTTGGAGCGTGCGGCCCAGTTCTGTCATCTATATGTAATTTGTCGTCAGCGGTTCCGTTACAAACTGTTCCGTGTAAAAATGTTCTAAATACACTCCACGCTGTGGATTGCTATGGTTCTATCTATTTTTGTGGTGATCTGAGGGACTGATTATTCGGGGTTCGTGTGATTGGAGGTAGTCCTTTGTTCTGTGTGGGAAGAATTCTACTAGAGGTTCACTATATGTGTTCGTTGTACATTACGGGCGGGGGTTATGGGCTTTGTGGTGAAAGATTGGGTGTTCCTTACCTGTCTGTGCCACTTTGCTAGGATATACTAGGGTGGCGGGGTGGTGGCAGTTTGGTTTTTGCGCCTGTGGGGGGAGTTTATGATTGTTAGCGATGCCTGGGGTGGGGGGTTGACCAGTCGCGGGGGCTTTTGGGTGCTGTGGATGTTTTACACGAGGAGGCCGTATTGTGCGGAATGGGATGCCTTGGAAGGTGCGGTTTAGAGTGGGGATAGTTTGACTTAGTGGAGGAGTTTGGTGCGGTGTGGTGATGACCTTTAATATCCTCGACCATGTATGTAAGGAATGATCGACCGGTTAAACTTTAAGTCTTTTCAACGTCTATGTTATGCCAGCTAATTAGAATTCTCTTTTAGAAGGGGACGTCTCTTATGAACACAACCCCATCCCTCTTTTCATCGTCTTTAAGACAGAATTTTCAAATTTCATTGTGATAGTGTCGCATAATTTCACTTTGCCGGGAATGACTGTAATTCTTGTAGATGCCATCTTTCAAACTGATTCTCTCTGTGGAGGGATGTACTGGTTATTGCCCAATACGGCTTTATATTTCAATCTCTTTCTGTCTATTGTTACACTCTGGCATAGACTTACATTGTAAAGGGCCAGAGTGAATGCTTTTCTGAATCTTTTGCTAGGCGGCTATAATATGTCTATTGGGTTATGAATTGGAAATTTTATTTCCCATTCTATATATGGTTATAAGTGACATTTGAGCGCGCAGGTTTCGAATCCTATTTTATATTTCATACTGTCCAACATTATTTGCTTCTAGATTGCGCAGCGGTTCTGGTTTTAGGGAAACTTGTACTGTCGCTAACCTCCTTTGCGTTTATAATCCTCCATACTTTAGTGTACTAAACCCTATACAACAGTCGCCTAGTCTCACCGTTCTGTTCAATAAGTCCGCATGTCTGCTAGGTTCTTCTTTATTATAAGGTTATACACCTCACAGGCGCCGCTTATGTTACACTCCGGGTTCTTCTGGGCCCACGCTACTTTATTTTTAGTAGCGTTTTAGTTTATTTCCAAAACCTATGCTTGCAGGTATTCACATTTTTCGACCCTTTCCCCGTTTATGTCTTTGTTTTTTAATATTTCTATTGATCCGCCCTCCACAAACTAATCTTTTTTTTTTAAACTGTAATTTAGGGAATTGTATAATTTCATAATCGCAATATGCAGCTTTCCTGACGGCAGAGAGGTCTTATAAACGGTTCGAGGGCCTTCCATCATATATGTTTCATTCAGTGCTTAGCTCATCTTAAATGAATCTTAGAGTAATGAATGTAAATGCATTGATTGAGCGCGGACTTTCCCCCTCAAATCGTTGTTTATCTGGCGAAACACTAAAACTTTGACGTGGGTAGATTGCTAGTTGTAAAGCCTAGCAGTTTAGCTAGCTCTTTTTTCAAAGAGTATTGTGCTTCTTCAGGGTTTGAATTGTATTTTTGTTTTTAGATTTGCATTGTTAAGTTTAAAGAGTATAGTCTAAGTTACTCCATTCGCTTCTTGTAGTGAGCTAAAACCCGTATATTAACATCCAGGTATTGTTAACTGTTTAACGTCGTTGGTTTCCTTTATATTTTGGAATCTTATTTTCCCCTTGCTTTAGTTATGATTTAGAACCATTCGATCTTTGTACAAATATTTATGGATCACGCCCGCGACCGTTTTGGACGCCCGCCAAATTGTTTATCCAAATGAATGTTCTTACAATGTCGATGGGACTGGCTTGAGTTTGTTATTGTTACAATCATGTTTTAAAACAAAGATATAAATGAGTGCATTCAATATAGGATGCAAAATATTCTGTGGGCCGCCGCACCGCATTCTTAAAAATATACTACTGTATCCCTCGACATTTCTGCTGAACCCTGGACTGTCGCTTTGCCATATAAAAGGTGATGTACGACATTAAACAGATTAGTCTTATACCCCCCTATAACAAAAGACTACATCGACGAAAGCGTGGTTTTAGTCATCCGATGCAGTTTGCATCTAGAAACAGTTAAACTTTGCTGTGTTTTCGCTCGCATCACAACATGGGGGTTGATGAGTGTCCGTATGCTGATCAATTAATTCTTCCTGATCCTTTTGGTGAGGTCAGTGTAACAGATTTCATTTTTATTACACCTTTAGGCGTTTATTTTGATGCAACTGCGAGCGCCTTTATCCCTAAATGACAAACCGTTAATCCATTCAGCAACTAAATTTGACATGTAGGCTTTTGATAGCGATCTGTAACGTAGTCAATATGAACACCAAGACCGGAACTTTAGACAAAATTGGCTCTTATCAATGGTCCTCAGGCACCCCTTTTTGATGGGGCATGCACAGAAAGTTTAAATTTGGACTGGATCCTCCTTACACATTCTTTCTCTTTCAACCGAGCAACAGCTTTCACCTAGGAGGTCCTTAGAGCAAGAGCATAAAACAGCATGGACAAAACTTATCTTATAAACTTCTAAGGGCCTAACTAGGGCGGGTATTAGATCGAAAAATCTAAACGAACTATATTTGCGGGGTTTATCGACGTTGGGTGTTTGTAGGGTCAGCAAGCACAGGCAAGAATACAAGCATAACTGATCCTTCTTACTGAGATTTGACGCGAAAAAATACAAAAACATTACTTAAGACAAATTTAGAGGACGCCCATTAATTACTTCTTATGTTAATTTTGCCTTCAAGTATTAAAAGGTACCAATTGGTTTACAATACGCAGATCGGAAAGTAGACTTGTCTGTTGGCAATGGTTTATAAATGCGGCCTTTGCCTTAAGGCTCCAGGATAGGGAACAATAATTAACTATTAATAATGAAATTCTTATAGCAGGCAATGAACAGAAGGTGGGGAAAAAACGACAATAATATTCGGAGCAGTACTATTGCAAGCAGTCAAAAGAAAGCACTCCAAAAGAATATCGTCATAATCCCCGCGGCCAAACAGCCCAAAAGGCCATTGAAGACTCAGCAAAAGCTCGCGGACTCTGTTCGCGACATGACCATGAATATGAAAAGACAGCGCTTCGTTCTTGGATTAACTGGCCTAGGTTTACTTGTCCTTTATCTTACTAATAGTAACCCAAACTATTTAGAGATCTAAATGTCCCTTAAAAGCTGCTCGGCCATGAAAGCCAAATACTTTGCTTGCAGTAGGAAAAAAGCCAGCTGACAATAGCTCCCTATATCTGGTAAAGGTTACTCGGGCTTCTTTACCAGCTATTTTTTTATTATACTCAGATGAGCAGCTGTTTTTTTACCCATGATGTCATTCAGGCGATGGCGGCGGTGGGCATCTGGACTGTGACTCCACCGCCGCCTGTATTAGACATACACCAGCGGGCGTATTGCAATCCTAAGGCTGTTTATAAAGCTTTACGAATGTGACTCCTTGCTCTCTAATAAACAGGGTTTCGGATTCGTTCTACGCTGCGTTGTGTCTTCATATAAAAATTTGTTCGGTATAGTTTCTCTTATTCTATTCACTTGAGTTCGTAATTGGTCTGGTTAGTAGGTTTTGTTTAGTTTGCACTTCTAGTCTGCTGAATCTTTATTGTTAAAGATCTGATTTGTTCTCTTCGACAGTCGGTCTTTGGGTTATTCTTTCTGTTAATATCAATGCCCTAATTGGGCGTCATCAGCCTCTACGGTTTTTCTTTTCTCTTCGTATCGGCCTCATCTTGTTCACATAGTTTGCTAAATAGTTTGTTAATTCGCCTCTGATGGTGTCTTTAAAGTCACGATCAAGGGCCGCTACTTTCTCGCACATGGGTAGCGCGCGAGTCGTGTATAGTCTTTAACGCTTAGTGTTTCTTCTGAAACCTGATTCTGCTCTATTACATTTTATTAAATTCACCCTGCTGATTGATTTTATTCTTTAAGTTCCATGTTTTGCATTTGCGTTATCTGTCGGTGTTCTTGCAGTGTGTTTGAAGTTTAGCAACTGCCTCTGCCCCCTTAATTTTGGGCCTAACAAGGGGGAGGGGGGGGGCCAAGGGCGATTTTGTACGCTCGAAGGAGTATATTTCTAGTGAGCCCACGGACTCTGAAAAACTTTGATGGGTATTTTTAGTTGTAAGCTGAACACAGTTGTCCTTGGTAGCTCCTCACAAACAAATGGTTATCTTTTACTGCAATATCAAGTAGGGTCTAATATAAATTAGGGAGGTTCCTTGGCCTCTAAACTTTTGGTTATTAAATGATTGACCTTACTTTCTGTCTTTTTTACCGACTTGTTGGTAATGTACTCCCGATTTTGCTAATTCATCATGGCATTGAGAGCCCCCGAGCCCCCCCCCCCCCCCCCCGATGCCGACTCCCAAGGGGATCATCATGTCGTCTCACGATCAAAAACATCATAATCCTTTCTTCTTCATTGCCTGCCCATGTTTCTTTAATTTTTATTTTTTTATTTTGGTTTATAACATAAATTGCCTGACATGCATATGGCTCGTTTCCGTGACCCGACATAGTAGACTGGAAAAGCACTCCCGTTGGCGTGGTAAGGGGAAACCACTAAACGGGAATATTACTGTTCCTAATATTCTCCATCTACTATTGATGCAGATCAAATTCTTACTCGTCAAATTTCGGTCCTAGGGCAGATGAACGTGATTGTGCCAGGATCTGCGCGTCTTACTTTCAAATAGTTCTCGATTCAACAAACTGACAATATCAGGACAGTTGTCAAGAATTGGGTCCCCGCGGGCAATTGTTAAGAAAATTTTCCTATTTTAAAAACTTAGGAGGCATGAAATATTTTCCTTTACACAATGCAGGACATATTTTTAACCTATCTGAATCTATGGCTAAACCGGGATTGAAAAGGGCTGATCTTGCGTTTCAAGGAATCGTATATGAAGGAAGCATAACAACTTTAGAATAGGACGCTGAAAGATACTAAAGACGGCCAAAAAGTATGTAGCCGATTAATTTTGCGTATGGAAATCGCTTTTCCATTCCCTTAGATTTTGCAGATGTTCAAAAAGAGCATGCGCCATACTGTCAAGGAGCATGTAAAGCCAGGACTGTCATTTGAACTAACTTTTAACGAATACAATACGTGTTATCAGATCACAACAAGACATCCGAAGCATTGTACACGCATTTATGAACTATCTCGTGAGTACGTTTGTCGGTTGTTAGCAACTCGCTAATTTAGCAAGCTGATTGAGCAACAATATCACGTCAAATTATCAAATATTTTACGACCAAGAGTGAGTATCATACAACATATCCAAGAAGGAAGCGGCTGGACATACGATGGATTGTAGTTTTTTAGTGTCGCAGCAATGATCGCTTAAAAGGTGCTTTATTGCTGGCCCTGTGAAGATGAAGAGAACCGTTCATACAAGAGCAAGTTGAATAAAGTTTTTTAATCTAAAATAGCGAAAAGTGCAATGTACAAGTGATGGTAAGTCCTAACCAATTCTACGCTAGGGGGCTTTAAGACTCATTCATCATTTGACGAAATAAGGGAAATTGTTTGGGCCGGGTGGTAGGGTAGATGTCTAACAGACAGGAACCTTTGTCGTCTAAAGATTTAATCTTCCTCATATGTTGGCTTTGGTTGATTAATTTTAAACATACAAAAAATACGGTTTTGGGCATGAACCTAAGGTCACAGAGGGATAATCAGTGGCTTGGAATGCGGTGAGAGCGTGAAGAGGACGTTAATTTAACATTCAAATTGTATAAGAGTAGAGCCGATATAAACCGTTAATGTACAGTTGTTTTTAATATATGATGCGCAGCTGAATATTGAAAATAACAGATTTAAAAGATATACAATTTACTAAATGATTTTTATTTTATAAAATGCATTGTCTGTTCAAGTTTATCCCAAATGTGCCTACAGCGCCGCCACAAAAGAAGACGGATAGTAGAAACCCTAACATAAAACCTTTAGAACTTAACAAACTTACGCAAAATGGCAGCAAGTAACTAGAGCAAGGGGGGCACCTTTCAAAATACAGCAAAACCAAACGAAGGTATTCTGCTGCCCTGTAATGCTGTTACTATGTATAATACTGGTGCATAGACTATAAGTGCTCTATCAGCAGGAACGATGTGTTGGTCTCTGAGCAACGGGACATGGCGGCACCCGCCATGCCTTTACCTCTAGGAGGTTTGTCTTTAGCTCCGGGCCCTTAGTGTTCATTAGATGTAGGTGCGCTAGCAACAAAAAAATAAAAAAACTAAACTCCATAAAAAGCACACAGCGATGGTTTCAATACTAATAACAGATAAACTTAGCTCGTTCTAACTGACAATATTATAAGCGCTGTTGACTCATATCATCACGGCATGAAGAATTTTACACGTTTACAGGCCGATTTTGAAGACTACATAAGACCAAAGTTGATCTTCAAAGAAAGGCGAGGACAAGTTTTTCCAAACTGCCAGACCCCGAGCAGATAAAAAAGGAACATGCTTAATAAAAGTAAACGGAGACATTAAACTCTGTTCTAAAAGCTCACATTAAACAAACACGAAGGGTGTTTTATTTAGTTTATGAGGCCTAGCCGCAAATAGACCGTTGAGATTGGTTCTGATTAAGTATTTTTTTTTTTTTTTAATTTAAATAAATATTTCTGGCTTAGTAAAGAAGGGTACAGCATGGCTAAGATATTTGAAGGACCTAGCCGAATTGTTTGAAGGAAATGCTAGAGAGTGAGCGTTTACAAGAGCACTCTGAATGAATTGATTTAGAATCATTGACCCAACAAACGTACAGGCAAGTGTTGTTTTGTTCATCTATTTCTCAAGTTCCAGGCAATCCTAACAATAGACCCACCGGGTTTAATGTTATGTTAGCTGTTTTAATCGGACTTTGTAATCATTAAATGAAGGGGGGGGTGGCGGGGGGAAAATTTGAAGTCTCGGGTCTCGATAAAACATCAGGGACTATTCTTGCCTCTAATGACTTAACACCCCCCCCCCGGTTTGGGCAGACGAACTGCTTGCTCAGTTTGACGCCTGCGGGCTGAAGAGCCAAAATTGAGGCTCTGGATAGTCAGAGGGCGAAGTCGCTTAGAGATTAGTTTTAAAAAGGTAACGTATGCTCACCGATTGTACTGCTGGGCAGCGACTTTATCATTACGCTACTGGAGTTGGCTTTTAAAGAGAGCTGTTTTAAACATAAAAAATTCAGACAACAAAAGTTGCATGTGGTGCGTTCTTGCAAGGTCTGCCTCATGTCGTCGAACACGCAGAGCTAGAGTGACTAAACTATCCAGGCCAAGACGCCAAAGATCTTAACTTCTATGGAATATCCTTTCCCTGTTCAGTGTAGACCAAGATTGATCAAGTTTTGATGAAACAAAACAACCCATATAAATGTTAATGTACTAACACATGGATGAGAAAAAAAACACAAATTTGGTGCCAATTCAAGTGTCAGAACAGTACAACAATAGGCGAACCAGCCAAAGTCATGTGGACTTACTCTAATGTTTTCAGCCTGCAGGGCTGCCCCATTACACATGATACGCTCAATGAGCAGATTAGTAGCGCATACTTTCAAAAAAACACTAAACATACAAGTATTCTGCAGTAAATGTTTACAGGAATTCACATCGTTGCAAGCCGCCAAGGAACAATTCTAAATCATTGTCAAAAGTTCTGAGGAATGTAAGTCAGAACTAACTACGCCCCCCATCCAGGATCTAAAGTTAGTTTTAAGATACTGGAAACGGCTCTGCAAACATGTCCATTTCGTAGTTTAGCAGACGCTCGAGTCGCTTTATTGTTCATTATGAAGGGCCAGACCACAAAAACTTCGATAACAGCTCTTATGAGTAATCATACAGATTTGTCATTTGCCCTTCAATTATTGTTAGGTCGGATGGGGTTTATTAGAGGCCAGAATTTAGATGAGGACCAGATGCTGCAGAAACATTCTTTAAAACGCATGCAGGCATCGTGCGTAAACGCCTGTTATAATTATTCTAATAACTTTTCTGAAATACATATATGGCGCCTGAAGACCTACAAACAGTATGACTCAGCTCGCATGGTGGATTTGCGGTTGTTTAGAAAGCTAAAATCGGCCCCCATGAGTGTATACCCACAGTAAGAGACCATGATCACATTAGTGGGAAGTTTAGAGGTGCAGCGCACACGTAAATGACAATACTTCAACTAAAGTTTGATCCAAAGACATGGAAAGAAGCTGCCTTTATGTCTTTCAACAACTTGCGTGGTTTATGACTCCACCTTATAATGAAAGCAAGTGGACGGATGCACTTCAGGGTAGCATGCATTGCACAGTCATCAGAAAAGTTCATGTGTGTTTCCACTTTAACTAACATGTCTTTCACGGACTCTATGAACACATGATGGGATCATGCCTAGCATAGAGTCACTGGCTATGTCCTTTAAAGTCCTGACCAATTCGGAAGAATATTTTGATCCAACTCTTGTTAGAAAGCGGGCGTTTACCACTTATGAGTACATGCGAACAGTGGGAAAAGGTTTGACGAAGACACACTTCCTCCTAAAGGCCGCCGTTCTTTTATAGTCTTAGAGGGAAAGGAAATCAGTGACTCTGATTACCAGCTGGCTCAAGGATGCGTGGCAAAGTGATTAGAGTGTAACATCGATGGAGAATATCATGACTCCTACTTTATGGCAGATCCAGATGTATGTTTGTTGCGGGACGTCTTTGAAAATTATGGATAAGTCCTGCTTGACTTTACAGTTTGGATCCTGCGGCATAATTTTCTCTTGCGCCCCGGGATCGGAGTTGGGATGCTTTCTTAAAGTTTAACGGGAGTACAGATTGATTTATTGGTCTGACCTTCCAATGATTCAGATGATAGATAAAACGAGTATTGCGTGCCCCCCCCCCCCCCCCCCCCCCCCCCTGGAGGGACCTTTAGTATGGCGTCGCATCATTACTGTAAGCAACAACAAATTACTTGGGCGATCTTTGATCCGGAGTTAAAAGGTCTAACCTATCTCTTGTATTTAGATGCAAAATCATTCTGTATGGATGGGCAAGGGGCGCAATGCTTCCATTTCGCAACTTTAAAATGTACACAGGTATGAATAATAGGTCAAAAGGCATTTAAAGTGGTTGAGAGTTTAACGCCTGATCAACAGCGCGGTTTCATTCTAGAAGTTGACTTAGAATTTCCTCATGTACTCCTTGACCTGCAATAATTGACTTTGATTGAGCAGCAGAAAGTCTTAAGATTGGACCCCAAGAGAGCGCCTCTAATACTCTGTGCCTTAATCTTCGGGGGACAAAAAAAAATTAGTCTGTCATTACAGACTTCTACCAATTTTATTTATGACATGGTTTGAAGTTAACAGATGTTCATCGCTTAATTGCTTTCCGATCAATGAAACAGTTCATGAAACCATCACATCTGAAGACACTGATCTCAGAACCAAATCCCAGATGTCTTCTGATAAAGACTTTTTTATTTAAGCTGATGAACAACTGCTGTTTTGGAAAGACTATGGAGAATCCGCTACAAGCGCACAAAGATGTTGATTAGTCACCAAAGAGAACGAAGCAATTAAGATGACTTCAAAACAAAAAATTAATCAGTACTTTTAGATGATTTCTTGATCTGCTTTTGGCATTAATTATGAAAAAAAAGAAAGTCAAATTGGAACAAACCCGTTTTGTATTGGGTTTACTGTTTAGAATTATCAAGCTTTTATGTTAGAATTTCTTTTTGACTACTTTAAGCCCTGGTATCCAAGTCCAGAGTACGTTACACAGATACAGACAGTTTTGTTATAGATATCCCTACTGAAGACATCTATAAAGACATGGAATTAGAAGTAGCTAAAGGACATGCGGGATGGTATGATAATCAGCTTTACCCTAAAGATTGCACCTTTTCATTCATTTACTAACAAGAAGGTTTTAGGAAAGTGAAGGATGATTCTCTCGGAAAGGTAATCAAGGAGTATGTGGGTTAAGGTCAAATAATGTTTCCAGTATTTCGAGCCAGGAGACTAATCATTAAGTAAGCAAGGGAATAATTCTCGCACCAGCGTTGTTGCAGTCAAAATTTCACATGACAACTACAAAGAGCAGTTGTTGGCAAAATAAGACTCTTCTATGACAACCCGTAAAACTGCGATTCTTATCTACATGAGATCATCACAACTGTTTTGTAACAACAGAAGTGTTATGATAGAACAAACACAAAACGGGTGAATTTGTTAATCGGGGAGTTTTTTTCCCATATGCAATCGGGGCATGGGAGAACGTAAATTATATTAAAGCGGAAACTGTGTCTGCCTGTAGCGGGATACGGAATTATCGCAGTTCTTCTTTCACAAAAGATCTTTGAGGGGCTGGCTATTTTGTTGTGCAGTTTCTCGTACATAATACACGGGACGGATTCCTTTTTACAATTCTTTGTATTTCGTTACGGGTCATCCAATCCAAACCGGATCTGTTGACCTGATGCGGTGTCGTACCCTTCTGCTTCCCACGGTAAATAAAAGGTACCCTACTTTCAAACATTAATGGTAATAGTTATGACGGATGAAGACTCTCCTTCAGCAACCATTCTATTGTTTTTCTTTTGCAAAAAAATTTTTTTGCTTGTACTGGTCTTTAGCCCTTTATAAATTTTTCATTATTCATTGCGCGCAAAACTGAGGGCAGTCTTCTAACCCTTCTGTGTTGCGGAGGAATTGTCAATCTGTCTCTGTGATACTGGTAGGAAAAAAGCTTTCAGCTTAACTGTTTGTTAATTGTTTTCGACTTAAGCTGTGATCTATGAACTCCTGGAAGGCCTCTTTTAAATGGTTAACTCGATGTTTCAACAATAAATGATTCACTGGCCTTTAAATTCTTTCCCTCATCGTCTGAATTCATGCGAGGGTAAGTTATGTGGACCTCGCTGGTATATCATGATGTTTGGCATACAGCAACAGCTGAAGCACTCTTTTGTGGCTTAATGGTTCTGCTCTTTGTATCTTGAAAAGGCCATGTCAATGACTGTGTGAGTGGCGGGCCGTACTTAAATCTTTTTCGTACTACACCTATCAGAGGGTAAATACAGAAGATCCATTTGTGGAAGGGGTGTCGTTCGGTATTGTATTATCAAAGTGTGTGTCTCTGTATTCGTTTGGGGATGGTAAATAATTTGCCAAATCGCTTGTTTAGGGAGAACCTTTCCTTTGCTGTTTGTTCACGAACTAACGCGGCTTGCTTAGCTTTTTAATTGCTGTGATGCCCTTCCATTATCCTTTGGAGCGAATATTGATTTTGTTCATTTTTTTATTCTGGGCCAATATTATGGCAACAAAATACACGGTCGGTCATACCAACGACAATAAACCCGATTCGCGCTGCATCTTTTGGTTTTTCTGATGGTTGATAAATGTCACTTGAATTTGGGTTGGGGGCTATGTTCCTGGAGTCTGGTTGCTATCGCCCGGTTATAGATATAGTATTTTTATGGCTTGTTCTACATTTGTAAAGGTGTAGCGGAATGCCCTGTCTTTTCAGTGTGTCATTACTAAATCTAACTTGTCTAGTCTCTGCCTTTCCATAGGCGTCTTGTGCCCAGCTGCTAGTTCCGCCATAGCGTTGTTATGCCTTTTTCTCTCGCCGCCAATTCCCCAGTTTACTAAATGCAATACGGACTGCCGCTAATAGCTAAGAGCATTTCACCACTGCGCCGCCTATCATTATTGCGAGTGATGCCATTTTTTAGAATGTAATTTGTTTTTTACATATTTATATTCTCTGGAATTATCCTTGCTTAACTAGAAAATCCTTTGTGGCAACCTGAAGCTGCAATGATAGCAATCAGCTTTGATGATGCCGCCTAAGTCTAGTTTGCCAAGATTGCTGGTTTATTCTTAACAGGCTTTACCAAGCATTGAGTAGCATACACTTAGACCTCATTAAACAGCATGTAAATGGTATAAAAGGTTAGCAACAGTTTTTTCGGTGTGCTCATGTTGATAAAATAAATTATTTATAATTTAATAAAAACATTGATCAGCGATGATCTCCTTCTGCTACAGGGGCCTCCTAAACCTTCATGATATTATGAATACATCCAAGTTAAGGATCAAGCTACTTAGGCCCAAAAGGAGAGGTTGTATGCTTGGCAGCGTGTGGGAAACAAAAACAGTTATCGGAAACTGATATTCAGCATTGAACAGGATTCTACGATGTCGCCACAGACATTTTAAGTATCATAACCAGGTATGAAGCGCAGTGGGGTCTAGAAATGGTGAAAAAAGTGTGGGGCAAACGGTTCTTAGTTTGTACACTAAATCTAGTCAGTTGATTTGCTCCCATTGCTTCTGAAACAAGTTCTTACGTATGATATAACGCAAGATCCCAGTTTTAAAAAAGTCATTAGCGTCTTAGGATTGTGATGTATACTAGAGATTGGGAACATTGTTATCGCCATTATTCTTGGGATTAATAACTTTTATCATATAGATTTTATTTCCCCTTCTAAATGATACGAGCTGGAAAATCCATCAGTTAACCAGGAACATTGAATTCTGGTCGGAAGTAAAGTAACCAAGCCAGAAAAAACAGCAGGGAAAACGTGAACCACGGTGGGGGACCATTTAAAAATCCTGGGCGTGTTGAAGCAGGAAAAAAAATTTGCAGGTGGAACAAACAAAAAAATTAATGTTACAGAATATGACTCATCATGTAAACTTAACACCGCCAACGCCCAGACTACAAACCGTTCGCCCAGAAGATGCACGAGTGTATATAGCCATATCCCCCTAGATATGTATTCGATGGTCCATCAGTGCACCAATTTCAAGGGCCCCAAGTCTTCATGGAATATTGAACTTAAAACTGTTGTATTTTTGCGCCCTTGCTGCTGCTGCTGGGGGCTCGTTATTATGTTATAAAATATATGAAAGAAAGAGTGCAGAGAAAACAAAAGCAATCCAAAAATATATGACCAATTTTTAAGGCTGAGAAACAAGAACAATGCACGCCATAAACAGCCAATAACATTGCATCTTTTTGATCCTTTCCAAATGGATTAATATTTTTAAATTTTTTTATAAAAATAAGAGCATGGCGTATTATAAAATGATGAAGTCAATTAAATAAGAACATGGAGTCTTTAAAAGACAATTCCATATAGACAGAATTGTTATCAATGCGGTGTGCTGCGGATTGTAAAAACTTCATTAAAATCTCATGCATGAGTACGCAGAGCAAGACATCCTCAACGATGACGAGTTTTTGTGAGGCGTGTGTGTACTCTATTAGGCAGCTGCTCTATTTATGATAAAAACTAAAATTGTATTGTTTTTATATTTATATATAATTTAATAAGTACTGTGGTTGTACTTAAAGATGACTTGTTTGATCTTGAGGTGACTTAATCAAGAACTTAATCAAGAACTTATGTAAGAACTTGAAGTAAACTTGGGGAGGACTTAAGGGACAACTTGAGAATGACTCTAAGTAAGAACTTGTGGATGGACTTAGAAGGGCGTCTTGGGGTAACTGCAGTTAAGAACACTTGTGGATGACTTGAGTGTGCATTGCGTGGGGTGGGGGTTGCGGGACGTGCGTGCGTGGGTGTTGGGGGTGGGGGGTGGGCGTGCGTGGGTGGGGGTGGGGGGAGGGTTGCGTGGTGGCGGTAGGACAAATACACACACACAATAACAAACAACAAACACAAACAAAACTCCACACACAATAGACATGGGACAGTGCTTGTTAGGACTTGGCCTAGTTTGCTGTGTCTCTTTTCTCAACCAGGTTGCAACTGACCTATGGCAGTGTTACAGCAATTACTGCTGTAGCGAGCTTTTATTGGCGGCTCTAATCGCCGTTGTAGTACACTCCGTCATTGTATATTTGGTAGGGAAGGCATTTATTGAAGATAGTGCTAGCCACACACTAACTCCTCTCCTACTGGTAGATGTACTATGGTCTTGCCTAACCCTATTCTAGTTTGTTTGACCAGAACTAGCAATAAATCGTTATCCAGTTGCATAAGGGCTCACTGCGTTTTTTGTATACAACTCAAACAGCGAACAGTATATATTTAGAGTCATGTCATACTACAGCGTGGCTTCGTGCGCCTTTCTAGGTCACAACAGGCGAGCTCGCCTGATTGACCACAGTATTGACTTGGGTGCTTTCTAGCCGGATCTATAAATGCTGGCAAAAATTGCAGGGCCTGCGGTAGTAAACTGGCTGTGGAAGTGGATCAATTACTCCTTGCCATGCCTGGTTCTAACAGCGTCATGTGTGTTATCATGCCAGAATGCTTTAAAAGTTGGGGTTGGATTGTTTAAGTTCAGAAATGAGTTTTCGTTTGTTGTATAACTCATTGAAAGAAAATCGCGAGAGATTTGTGAAATTTTGGATAAGAATAGAAACAAAATGACACTTCAATTAGTCTTCTTGCACGAGTTATCAACAGCAAATCTTCTTTCAGTAGGACTCCCAGTTTTTGTTTTTTGACTGTTTCAAAATTGGTAACTTTGCTTTCTGAGCCAATGCCTAAAAAAAGAGTCATGAGACAGAGATTTCCTTTGTCATCTTTCACTGAGTTAAACAAGCCCGGTGTAAGATGGGGGTCTATTTCTTGAACAGTTTTCAAAGGTTTTGGTTTCACAAATGGATCGGGAGAAGCGCAGCTCACAAAGCTGTGGTTTTCAAAATATTTGTCAAGATCTTCAACTGAGAGTTCCGGTTTTTGTTGAGGGAAAACAAAAACGAAATGCGTCCTTTTGGCTTTGAGGGAGGAGGAAACAAGTCGCGCTCAAATTTCTTTGTCAAAAATTTGCCATGGCCTCATGATAAACATATGTATTTTTCCACAAGATTAGTCTGTTGATCGGAGTTTCTTGCGTAAGATAACAACACTTCTTCCATTTCTTGAGTAATTTTTAGTGTCACGTCCTGCACGGGCAGAAAACAGTGAAATTATCACTCCCTGACTCGCCATGTTTTTATCTCACACAAGTTCTCTCTGAAACGTCTATACAGCCCGCCGGTCGAATTTAAAAAATGGCGGCGGCTGTGTTATGGTGTGCACAACACACAAGTGTCACGTCGATTTAAGCTCTGGGACTTGGATTTGATAAGAGGCAAGAGCAGTCTCCGCAGGCAGTTCCCTGCCATCACTGCCCGCGTGGCAGCGTGCTGGATGTTATATGTGGGGCCTTCTAGCGGGACGGAGCGGGAGGGCACAGTATTGATTTTTAGCCTCTCCAGTTTGTCGGCAGGTGTGAGGCGCGCGCGCGCGGTGGTTTAAGTGTCTGTCTGTGCCCATGTGTGGTGTGTGTGTGTGTTGTTGTGTGTGTGTCAACGTCACGAAACTGTGAACATGATCCCAGATCTGGTTTTTGTTGTTGTTGTTGTTGTTGTTGTTTTAGATCAGTTTACCCGGCCCATCGTTGACACCTGTTTCGTTCCCGTGTCTGCCCAGTGGTGAACTGCTTCTCCTGGTCTGTCCAGTGTTGATGAAGAGACTACTGTGTTAGTAGTGGTTGTCAGTCTCGTGTGTACCAACACCTTCGGCCATGCGCTCGCCTCAGTCTGGGATGTCAGTGCATCTAAGCCGGTTTACCCTGCTCTCTCTGTGTGTGTGTGTGTCTGCCCGCCTCATCTGTCTGTCTGTTCTCCTCTTGTCTCTCTCTTCTCTGTTTTGTCTGTCGGTCTGTCTCTCTTGCTGCGCGCGCGTGTATGAGCGTGCTGTTGTGTATTGTGGGTGTGTGTTGTGTGTGTTGTGTGTGTTGTGTGTCGTGTGTGTTCTGACCGCCTATCTGTCTGTCTGTCTGTCTCTCTCTCTGTCTCTCTCTTCTCTGTCTGTCTGCCGGTGATTCTCTCTCTCTCTTCCGCCACAGGAAAAGGCGGCTTTAAGGCCACTTTCGCCCAAAAACTCGGTGGTTGAGCAAGTGGGGTTGAACAGACATTTATCTGTTCTCTCGGTTGTATTAAAAGCGTATCGGAGACCCGCGTACCCATACTTCTTTTTAATGTGTATTTTGAATGCCATTTTACGGTGAAATCGCTTAATGTTTACCACCACCATCATCGTGTTATGTGAAACAAAGTCTCCGCTGTTCCCTTTTCCAGCCTTTGGATCTGGTCTGAATCACAAGACAGCATCAGTAACGATGGGATGTGCCACGAACATTGTCACCACTGTGCCCATGTTCAGAAATGGAAGATGCCGAGAGCAAAAAGAGAACTTTTTTTTCTGCATACCAGTTTTGTTTTTTGCTTCTGGAAAATGCTCGTTGTCCACAGTGAGACATGCTCCCGATGTTATGTTCGAGGTGCACAGATATGTTGTTCTACCTCTCTCTCTCTCTCTCTCTCTCTCTCTCTCTCTCTCTCTCTCTCTCTCTTCTCTCTCTCTGTCTCTCTCTCTCTCTCTCTCTCTCTCTCTCTCTCTCTCTCTCTCTCTCTCTCTCTGTGAGTTTGTGTCAGTCTCTCTTTCTCTCCTTTCTGTCTCTTTGTGCTTCTCTGCCTGTCTGTCTGTCTCTGTCTGTCTGTCTGTCTCTCTCTCTGTCTCTCTCTGTTTTTCTGTTTTCATATCCATATCCGCAGGATACTGTTCTATTCCCACTTGACATTAAGACTGGTGTCATTGTCAATAAAATCTTTGTCATTGTCATTATATTTGTCTCTCTCTCTCTGCGATTTTCTGTCTGTCGGTCTGTCTGTCTCTCCCTACCTCCCTCTCTTCCTCCCTCCCTTCTCACACTCACACCTCTCTCTAGCTCAGCCACGCCAGCTCTTCGTCATAAGACTCAGTCATAATAAAAGTTGGATTTATTGAACTCACTTCGTCACTTCCCATGACTTCCATATAAGCAGACGAGAGAGAGAGAGAGAGAGAGAGAGAGAGAGAGAGAGAGAAACTTTTCCTCTCTATTTCTTCGTCATGTTGGAAATCGATGTGAGCACAATTTCGTAGAGATTAATCGTCTCACAGTAACAAAACTAACCTCTCCACCCTCCACCCCCTACCCCCTTCCCTTTAAATGCGCACGCGCGCGCGCGCACAGACAGGCAGACAGACAGACACACACACACTCTCTCTCTCTCTCTCTCTCTCTCTCTCTCTCTCTCTCTCTCTCTCTCACACACACACACCACCACACACACACACACACACACACACACACACACACACACACACACACACACACACACACACATCTCCCACCCATCCATATCTTGCTGCAATAAAAGCTCAGTTCTTAATTGAATGAAATGTGATTCACCTATAGCAAGAGCATCGTTTGATCCCAGATGATGTGAACCAGCTGGAGTTAAATCTGTGTGCAGAGAGAGAGAGAGAGAGAGAGAGAGAGGGGAAGGGAGGGAGGGAGGGAGACTGGATGGAGGAGGAGGAAACCATTTTGCCCATTTCTACTTTCGAGTAATCTGCACAATCGGTGTCCGCCTGAAATCAAGACAGACAGTTTTATCACTTAAGCTGCTTTTGTCCAGCTGCGTGTTGAGCGGAGGCCTCCCTTTACCAAGACAGTTGTGCAAGGGGGAGGTAAGAAGCCTTTTCCTTTAATTAAGGCGGGAAGCTTTTTCGT
>CM031612.1:55651940-55654440 GCA_018398815.1 Conus ventricosus
TGTGTGTGTGTGTGTGTGTGTGTGTGTTAGAGCCAACAGGCCCGCCAGTAGGACCAGTCCCTAGTAGGGCCCTGAACAGTTCTAATTTTCGTCGTTTTTCATTGTGAAGTCTATCGCTTCTGCAAGCAGATAGATAACGCATACAAATACATGATATTCAGTGTCGAAGTCCCCCCCCCCCCCCTCTCACTCTATGTCTGTCTGTCTGCCTGTCTGTCTTTGTCTCTTGCTCCCCCACATCTCTCTCTCTCTCTGCCTCTCCCCCCCCCCCCACGTCTGCTCTCTCTTTCTCTCTCCCCCCACCTTTCTCTCTCTCTCTCTCATTCATGTATATAACCCTACGCGTTGATACTTTTGCGTATCAATGTCCCCTTTGAAATCTTTTTTTTTTTTTCCTGATCGCGTTATTGTTTTTTACGTGAAGTTCAGAACCCCGCTCTCAACGAATTTCACATTCAACCACCGTCACTGTAAACGTCGTCATATCCCGGCATGCTAGGACTCTTCTTATATAAAGAGTGTTTATGTAACGCTTATCCTCGGCTAGAAACCAATCCACGCTCTCGTTCACACAACGGGCTGCCTTGCTGGGAAGAGCCGACCGAAGAGTTGCCTGCTGGGGTTGTCTCCCGTGTCATGTAATCAGTTTCAATCACTCGGCTTTTTTTTTTTTTTTTCCCCCTTTCATTCTTCGAGTTTTCACGCAGGTTGCATACTGTGTGTAACGTGTTATCCACACCAACGGCGGCCAAACTAGTCTTCTCTTCCAAACGTTGGTGATGGGATTTTACGTGTATGCGAAATGATTATGATGTGTGTTCACTCACGGAACTTCGGTTTATAGTCTCAATTGAAGGAGTTTTCGGGAAATGGAGTCAGAACCAATGTTAACTCTAAGGGGACCACCCCCTTCCCCCCCCCCCCCCCCCCCCCCCCCCGCCACCCTCCCTGTACCGGAATGGCCCAGCGGAGATTCGAATCCGCAACCCCAGGATCACCAGGATAAGTCCGGTGCTCCACCAACTGAGCTATCCCGTCCCCGGGGAAACGAGGGAAACAGCTCCGCGGATTGTCTTAAAGGGCGAGTCGACAGCAGCAATGGCCTTTCATGCTTACGCCTCTCTATCTACGTACGCAGGGCCGTCTTTCACAAACCGCTGGGTCAGGTCCCCGTGCGGAGCTGATGCGGCCCTTTGCAGTCGGCTGGGCTATAAGCAACATTACCTCACCTTGCGGAGCTGTGTTGATACTTTTTTTTTTCCCAGAACAGTCTCGAGAGAACAGATTTCTTTGTCTCCAAATATATCTGGAGTCTAACAGCGTTCCTGCCCACCTGACTTGAGATGTCATTAGGATGGGGTATGCTGGTGACGTCGGGACTTCGGAGCCTTTGGGTCAGAGTGTCCTGGAGCCCCGTTTGGCCGGTGAGGTGCAGATGGGAGAAAGTGCATGTGAAAACGGTGCCAAGTTTTCATATGCACTACTTGTCTGAACGGAAACAGCATGCTTTTTGAGAGAGAGAGAGAGAGAGAGAGAGAGAGAGAGAGAGAGAGAGAGAGAGAGAGAGAGAGAGAGAGATCAGACCAAAGACGGCGAATTGCATTGGCAGTGCCTCCAAACTCACAGTCACAGCGTTAATCAAACCACGTGCGACTGTGCCCGAAAATGTCTCTTCGTGGTATGCATCTTTCAGCAGCTTGTAGCCCAGATGACTGAAGGAACATTATATGCCTTGAAATCGTTAGAAATTATATCGGGCACTTGGGGAGCGCGACCCCCCCCCCCCCCCCCCCCCCCCCCCCCAAGGGCGAACGGAATTTCCTTCCGCCAGGGGAGTAATTGTATGTATGGAGTGAAAGAGTTACCTCCCTTATGCTTAAAAAAAATTGCATTAGAGTAAGGAAAATACAAAATGTCAACGTTTATCTCACTTTTAAGTTTTGAAGTATACCGTGAAGGTATATCGGTTCATGGTAGTTACGAATTCCAAGTGTCTTCACCGTGTTCATGGTCAGTGGAAAATTTGTCATCTTGCTGAACGGATCCAGTATTTACCCTTTAATCCGGATCGGCATCGTGAGCCACATTCCAGCTTTCCGCTCTTGGGCCACGATCTGTGTTTCAACCAAGTTTTGGTATAAATCGGTTCCGTACAGTTTATGTATTTTTGCCTGATCCTGCTGACAGACAAACAAACAAGTCTACAGCTGCGGGTAGAAACATAGCGTCCTTAGATACTCACCCAAAGTCCGAAATGAGAGAACTAGAACGCAATGATTTCCACATCTTCTCGCTCTCCGCCCCCCCCCCCCCCCCTCCCCCACCTTTCCATATCCCTCGACTCCCCTCACTCGCCTGTTTTCCTCCAGTCGCTTACACCTCCTCCCCCCCTTTAATTATTCTCTCTCTCTCTCTCTCCTCTCTCTCTCTCTCTCTACCCCCCCCCCCTCTCCTCCCCTTTTTTCTCTCTCTTAGTCTGTATGTATGCAGAATGTATGTC
>CM031612.1:55659440-55661940 GCA_018398815.1 Conus ventricosus
AAGAAGAAGAATAGTTAGTTACCTACAGAGCGCCATTAACTTTTAGCGGATGAGTGGTTGACTCGGCCTCATCAGAGCATACTACATTATGTAGTATGCTCTGGCCTCATTGAGCATCAGCTCGCATCCGAATATTGGACGTTGAGGCATGCTGGCCAAGACCAACATCAAAACACAAAACTGCCGCTGTCGCCCCCACCCCCCTCTCCCATCCTCCCCTATCTTAGTGTGTTGTCGTTCTCTGGTGATGTGTGTTGTAGAGGATAGAGGACCCTTCCCCTTCTGTCGTGGGCGGGTTATCCCCCGTTTGTATGTCGTCTTGCAGTGGGGGGGGGGGGGGGGGGGGGGGGGGGGGGGGGGGGGGGGGGGGGGGGGGGGGGGGGATGTGGACGTTAAGCCTGAGTGGAACCAATGACCTCGGTGGGTGAGTGTGGGTGGTGGATCGAGGGATCTGGTACTGATCTCTTTCTCATCTGTGTACGGAAAGCTGCTAGTCTCCACCTCTGTCTTATCGCTTGTCTGTCTGTCTATGTTTCTGTGTCTGTGTATGTTTCTGTCTTTCTGTCTGTCTGTCTTCTCTCTGTCTCTGTCCCCCAACACTCTCTCTTTTCTTTCTCTGTCGGTCTCTGTCTGTCTGCCTATCTGTCTGTCTCTGTCTGTCTGTCTGTCTTTCTATGTGTCACTGTCTGTCTGTCTGCCTGTCTCTCTCTATCTGTCTGTCTGTCTGTCTCCTCCTTCTTCTTCTTCTTCTCCTCCTCCTTCATCATCATCTTCTTCTTCTTCCATTGCTCTCTCTCTCTCTCTCACCTCTCTCTCTCTCTCTCTCTCTCTCTCTCTCTCTCTCACTCTCTCTCCCCTGTACATGCCATGCCCCACCTGTCTTTTCTTTCCCTGGCATTCCCCCCCACCCCCACCCTTCCCTCAGCTCTCCCGCCTTCACTTTCTCTCTCACCCCTTCGGCCTTCCTTTGACTATCCCCCCCCCCCCCTCACCCACCTCTTTCCCTTCGCTGTCTGCCCTTCTCCCTTTGCCCTCCCATCCCCCCACCACCCCCACCCTTCCCCACCGCCACGCCTCTTTGTCTCGTTCTCTCTCTCTCTCTCTCCTCTCTCTCTCTCTCCTCTCTCTCTCTTTCACTCAATCTCTCTCTCTCTCTCTCTCTCTCTCCTCTCTCTCTCTCTCTCTCTCTCTCCCACCCCCTCAGCCCTGCCACTATCGGCCATCAGATCTTATTTGTCTCTTTCTGTCTGTCTGTCTCTCCCCCCCCTCTCTCTCTCTCTCTCTCTCTCTCTCTCTCTGTCTCTGTCTCTCTTCCCCCCCCCCCTCCCTCCCTCCCAGCCCCGCCACTATCGGCCATCAGATCTTATTTGCAGGCCGTTGACAGAGTGGTGACATGCTTGACACGGGGTGATATTGATCCCTCGTCGTCAACCAACATAATTAAAACGACACACGAAAGGCACGTCTGCAGCATGTATACCATCTGTTTGGAGGGAGGGAGGCCTTTCACGTACAAGCTGGCGCTTTGTTCTCTCAATCTCACGATCCCAGTCAAAAAGGAAAGACGGAACGAAACAACATGAAGCTGTTGGGTGAGTGGCCGAGTTCTTTTCTGTTCCATCGCATACTTTTGAACTTTGGTTGGTTGGTTGTGCGAGGTCTTGATTTTGGTTTACGGTAACACCAGTTGGAGGGGGGAGGGTTGGGGTTTGGAGCGAGTGGTTTAGCACCAGCAATAGCAACAGCGTGACTATTACAACAGTTACAGCGGTAGCGCAGCCACCCCCCCCCCTGCCTCCGCCACTACCATCACCACCGCCACCACCTGCACCACCATAGCGACGACATCCCCAGCAGCTACAACAGTAAGAAGCGGCGTATACTCTCGCTTCTGCAGTTGCTGCTGCTGCTGCTGCTGCTGCTGCTGTCCTTTTGTGGCCTTAGTAGTTGGCCTGACTATAATCAGCATGTTGATTTACTGCTGTTGCTGTTGCTGGTGCCGCTGCTGCTGCTGTTGCTGCAGTGGGGCGCAGCAAGAGCATGCTCGTGGTACTTTAGACTTCTACTGCTGTTGTTGGAATTGCTGTCACTGCTGTTATTGTTGCATTACTGTTGTTCGTCTTGAGCTTGCGGCTGATTGTTGCTCTGCTACTTCTGCTGCTGATGCTCAGTCTGCTTCCATAAATGGAGAGAGAGACAGAGAGAGAGAGAGAGAGAGAGAGAGAGAGAGAGAGAGAGAGAGAGAGAGAGAGAGAGAGAGAAGAGAGGATGTCTGTGTGTGTTTGTGTGTTGTTAATCAACAGTTTTCCCTCTTCTTCAAAGTACGGTAACTGTGCAACATCAACACATAGAGAGACACACATACAAACACACTCACATACACGCGCGCGCGCACACACACACACTCACACACACACACACACACACACACACACACACACACACACACACACAAATCTCTGTGTCTGTCTGTCTGTCTGTCTCTCTCTCTCTCTCTCTC
>CM031612.1:55664440-55671940 GCA_018398815.1 Conus ventricosus
CATGCTCTGCACTACCCCACACCGCTCTCTCTCTCTCTCTCTCTCTCTCTCTCTCTCTCTCTCTCTCTCTCTCTCTCTCTCTCTCAATCACTCCCTCTTTCTTTCTGTCACTGACTCTGCCGCTGTCTGTCTCTGTGTCTGTCTTTGTATCTGTGTGTCTGTCTCTGTCTTTGCCATCGCCCCTCTGTCTCTCTCTCTCCTTGATCACTCTATCTCCTGTCTATGCCCCTCGCTTTGTTCTCTCCCACTGAGCACTCTCTCTCTCTCTCTCTCTCTCTCTCTCTCTCTCTCTCTCTCTTCATTCTCCCTTTCTATCTCTGTCTCTACCTCTGTCTCTGTATCTCTATGTATTTGTCTCTGTCTCTGCCTCTCCCTGACTCTTGTCTCTATCTGTAGCTGTCTCCCTGCTTCTGTCTTTCTGTGTCTCTGTTTCTTTCTCTCTCTCTCTCTCTCTCTCTCTCTCTCTCTCTCTCTCTCTCTCTCTCTCTCTCCTCTATCCTCTCTCTCTGGTTCTCCTCTGGCCCTGTTTCTTTCAGTCTTACTTTGTATGTCACCTGAAGAAGACTTGCGTCGAAAATTTGTGTTTTTTTACAGCCTGGTGTTAGACGAGTCATTCATCAACCCTGTCTCTCTGTCTCTGTCTCTGTCTGTCTCTGTCTTTCTCTCTCTGTCTCTGTCTCTGTCTTTCTTTCTCTGTGTGTCTCTCTCTTTATCACTGTCTCTGTCTCTCTTTTTCTCTCTCTCTCTCTCCCCCCCCCCCCCTTCTTTCCTCTCCCTTCCTCCCCCCTCCCCCCTTCTCTCTGCCCCCTCTCTCTGTGTGGAATACCCCAGTTCCTTACCCTCCACTCTCATCACTCGTCACCCTCCTCCTCCTTCTCTTCCTCCTCCTCTTTCCTCGTCGTCACGTTTTCCTCACAAACAAATGACACCTAAAAACATCTCCGTTGTCTTCCAATCAAAATCATGGACGAAAACTGACCGTCTCCTCCTCCTCCCCTCCGCGCACCCTCCTTCACTCCCTCCCTCCCCCCCCCCCAACTCAACCAATCCTCGGCACTCTTCCCCCCCCCACTCCCCTCCCGCACCACCGCCTGTTCCCTATCTACCCCACCCCCACCCCTCTCTCCCACTCTCTTCACTTCAGCTTGCCGACGCGGGAGATAAACGAAAGAGAAGGACATCAGACATCAGGCGGCTTTCTGATCGGTGTGATCAAGCTGTTTTTATACTTCTCGACTTTAGAGAAACAAGACGGGTCCGTTTTGTTTTTTCATTTTTTATTTGTGAGATAGCTTTAGGTTTTTTTTTTTTTTTTTTTTAAATTACTTTATTTCTCCCCCCTCTCCATACCCCCCCCCCCCCCCCCCCACACACACACACACTTCGTATCCCACCCTCTCCCCCTCCTGCCTCTCTCTCTCTCTCTCTCCTTTGGAACCAGTATTACGTTCCGCTCTTTCCCCGAGAAATATGGCTCACGCGTTAGTCGCAGAAATCCATTAGTGCGCGCGATTTAATGTCGGCTTTGGTGAGGTGCTAGGGGTGGGGGGGGGGGGGGGGGGGGGGGGGGGGTGGAGGCTAGGACGAGAGAGGTGGGTTGGGGGGATGGGGAAGGGTGGAGGAAGGGGGGTGGAGGAGGAGGAGAAGCTGTATCAGTGTATAACGGGGTGATGTAAGCGGGGAGGAAATTAATGGTGATTTGGGTCGTTCGGTGATCCTGGGGAAGGAAAAGGTCAGGCGCGGATAAGTCACGACTGCAACTTGTCTTGGTGAAGTTCAGAAGTCGATCTCTTAATCGTCTTTTCCTCTTTCTTTTCTTTCCTTTCTTTGCCTTTTATTATTATGGTTTTTTTTTTTCTTTGGGGGGGGGGGGGGGGGGGGGGGAGGGAAGGGGGGAGGGAGGGGGGAGCTTTGTTATGAGTTTAAAAAAAAATTCAAGCTGGTTTTTGTGTTGTGTTTGTTGTTGCAGGGCTTTTGTGTGTGTGTGTGTGTGTGTGTGTGGTGTGTAGGGAGGGATGGGGCGAAGGGGTATTTGTGCTCGAGTGTGGAAGCGATGGATATCGCAGTTCGAGTCTGCGTGCGCGCGCGCGCGCACGCGCGTGAATATTTATCTATGCCAGAGAGATGGGACTTGTGGATTTCGCAGCCCGCCATGTTGTCCCCCAAGCACCAAACGACAGTCGATCGGGTGATGCCGAAAAGCGCGAGTTTGGGATCGTCAGATTGGGCGCAAGCGGAAAAACGTGGGTCCTGAATCGTCTTAAAGCGTGAGTTGTAAGGTAATGAAGGAACAAACTGGAGATCAGGAGAGTGTTGACTGCACTTTTCTTCAGCAAGGTCAACCTCTCCATGTTCCTTTCTTTCTTCCTTTTCGGAAATGCCCATGGAAGTACTGTATATAAGTTTGAATTAGTTGATTTTTTCTCGTTTAAAAGGACTGGTCAGTATAAATAACATAAAGAGAGCCTCTGTTCGTGTTCCTTTTCTCTGTTACTGATTTTAATTTGGGAAACATGAAAATACCGACCAGTGTGCTTATGTTTACGTTGAACCGAGGATGGTGACTTTCCAAATATGGATGTGCTCGGACTTTGAATTTTGTGCGTGGACACGACGGGCTGAACAGGTAACTCTCTTATCCGACCAGAACCGAACCGAACCGAACCGAGCCGAACGAGCCTGGGTCTGAATTCACTGTGACCTCGCACAGCGGCCATCTTTCGACATGACCTTAACCTCATCTGATCAGCTAAGTTCAACTCAATACACTTCAGCATAGCTCAGCTCAGCTCAGCAAAGCCCTGGCGATTCGGCAAGGTTCAAGCGGAAGCTGGACTTGAACAACTCGGGTTACTCGAACTGACGTAATCTGAACTCATCAGGTTTTGCGTGTAGCTCCACTCGGCTACTGGGCACAAGTCACACAACTTGACCTCTCCTCCTCACCTTGGCGTCGTTCAGTTCAGTTCACTCATTGGGTGTCACTTGACCTCATTTTACCCTCAGCGAAGCTCGTCTTTACAGCTAGGCTCACCTCCCCCTATCTCCCCCCCCCCCCCTCACATTCCCCTCATCCCCATCCCGCCCTGGCTTGATCTGACATCAGCTCAGTCGGTGTGAACTGTCCGTAACAGTGTGGAACTCTCTGTTTGTCTCCCTCTCCCTCTATGTCTGTCTGTCAGTCAGTCTGTCTGTCTGTCTGTCTCTCTCACACACACAGACACACACACTCTCTCTCTGCCCCCCTCTCTCTCTTTCTCACAGACACACACACACACACACACACACACACACACACACACACTATACTTAGCCACACACGCACCCTCACACACATGCGCGCGCGCGCACACGCACGCACGCACGCACGCACGCACGCACGCACGCACGCACACACACACCACACACACACACACACACACCACACACACACACACACATCCCGCGCGCGCAGGGGCGAAAAAGAAAAAGAAATTACGAAAAGAAAGGGGAAAATTAAACAGATAAACAACGAGAAAAACAGCAGAAATGGAAATTCTAGATGCGAAGTATTAGTTTACTTTGATATGGGATAAAATTTCTTGAGGTAAGGGGATATCCAAAGTCGATGTTGCAGTGTTTGTTTAGAGGTCATGTAAAAGATTATTCTCTCTCTCTCTCTCTTCTCTCTCTCTCTCTCTCTCTCTCTCTCTCTCTCTCTCTCACACACACACACACACACACAGAGAATAAAGTTGCTCTCCTTACTAGAAACACTCTAACACCACACCAGAGTTTGAAAGAACAAGACAAGAGAGAGAAGAGATAGAAAGAAGGAGGAAGAAATGGAAAATAAGGAATAAAGAGGACGGAAAGAGGAAATGGGCGGTGAAAAGCAAAGAAATCAGCATTGAAAAAAAGGGGGGTAAACAATCGAAGAGAAAAGAGTAATAATGTAGAGCGCAGCGACCGGAAAATGAAACTGAAAATTGAAAAACAGACAAACAAACAAACAAACAAAAACAAAAAAAGCAACGGAAACAACGGAAAATAAGGAAATAACGGATGAAAATTGGACAAAAACTGTCAGTTAACTTTTGAAACCAGACTTCACCCAGTGTCAGGGCTTCTCTCTCTCTCTCTCTCTCTCTCTCTCTCTCTCTCTCTCTCTCTCTCTCTCTCCTCTCTCTCTGTGTGTCTCTCCCTGTGTCTCTGTCAGTCTCTGTCTCTGTCTCTCTCTCTCTCTCTCTCTCTTTCTCTCTCTCTCTCTCTCTCATCTTCTTCTTTCCCATATCCTTCTTTTTCCTCATTTTTTGTTTGTTTCTGCGTGTTTATTTATTTCTTTTTTTTGTGCGTGTGTGTTCTACCTTCCTTGACAGATTGGTTTATTAACAAAGCTCTCGGAGGCCCAACCCTGATGTGTACCTCTCCTGCCAAATATTAATCGTGACGTTGACATTTCGCCCGCTTCTCGCGCAATGTCAGACGCCTCCCCTCTTTACTAGCCCCCCTCCCCCACCCCCGCCTCCCCTCCTCACTCCTTCCATCTCCAGCCTCCAAAATACCAAGCCACTTGAAAGTTGCGCGCACTATAGATGGGCGGCTGCAGCTGTCTAGGACTGCCAAGATGGCGTCGCCTTACGCCACAGTTATCAACCAGGCGCACGGGGAACCTATGACTTATTGTCTCAGGGCTGACGGCCAGGCGAGTGGCGCGGTCCTGCCTGCCTGCCAGCCTGCCTGCCACTGGCATAGCTCTCTTGTGTTTTTTTTTGTGTTTTGGTTTGGTTGTTGTTTGTTGTTTTCGTTGTCGTCGTTGTGGCCTCCCCCCCCCCCCCCCCCCCCCCCCCCCCCCTTCTACTTCCCTCTCTCCCTTTCACCAGCAAATCGGAAGAACTGGAGAGAAGGTGACGACTCAGAGAGAGAGAGAGATAGAGAGAGAGAGAGAGAGAGAGAGAGAGAGAGAGAGAGATTCCGTTCATTTATGTCTGTCTGTCGGTCTTGTGAGCAAAGTTTATATTTCATTTCATGTACCTATGTATTTCTTTCTTAATTGATTGATTTATTCATTTGTCTGTTTCGTTGTTCTAAACTTTATCCATTGTAATATGTCCGATGGATGAATATTTTCTGGAACTAAGAATCATGCTGGTCTAGGTATTGGCGCCAGGTACAAAGAAAAGAATGTTAAGGAAGCCCCTCTCTCTCTCTCAATGTGTGTGTGTATACGCGCGCGCGCGCGCGCGTGTGTGTGTGTGTGTGTGTGTGTGTGTGAGAGAGAGAGGAGAGGAGAGAGAGAGAGAGAGAGAGAGAGAGAGAGAGAGAGAGAGAGAGAGAGAGATGATGATGATGATGATGATGATGATGATGATGTCACTTGGACAAACAACTGAAATATTGCAACTTAAAGATATTTTGGGGGGGGGGGGGGGGGGGGGGGGGGGGGGAAGAAAGAAAGAAAAATCATATCTAGGCCTATGGCATGACTGTAGTGTTTGTTCCTTCTTAATCCGGCTCCCCTCAATCATCCCATCCCTACCCCCTCTCTACCCTCACTTCCTTCTGCTTCTTGCCGCCCCTCCTTCCCCTTCCTCCTTCCCCCTTCCACCCCCCCCCCCCCCCCCCCCACCACACACACACACACACACACCGACCCCACTCCTTTTCTCTTGCGTTTATCGTGGCCAGTGTTCCAAAGTGTCTCTGCCTCGTTAGGGAACGAGGAAACGTATAAATGCCATGTCAGAGCTTCCAGGGGAGAGAGCTATCCAAGACTGGGGGAAGGGGGGAGGGGGAGGAGGAGGAGGAGGAGGAGCGGAGAGAGAGAGATAGAGAGAGAGGGGAAGGAAGGAAAGAGCAGTGAATTGGAGAGAGAGAGAGGAGAGAGAGAGAGAGAGAGAGAGAGGGAGAGAGAGAGAGAGAGAGAGAGAGCTGGGAATGGCTGGGGTGGGTGGTTGGGTGGTGGTGGAGTGTTGTTGCTAATGGTACTCCTACCTCCATGTGGCTTTGAGGGGGGGGGGGGGGGGGGGGGGGGGGGAAGGGGGGGGGAGGTTGAGCGTTGGGCAGGGTTGACGTTTGTGTGTCAAGACACGCCGCAGTGAAGATTAGGGATAAGTAACAGAAAAAAGGTGGTGTCAAAGAAAGGGCGCATTCTTCCTCTCACCTCCCCCTCTCCCCTCCCCTCGCCCACCCCACCCTCTTCTCCCCCATCCCCTTCCCCTACATCTCTACCTCCCTGTCCTCCTATACCCACCCCCTCCTATATATACAGCTTCTCACTGGTTCATTCTTCTCTCCCCCCCCCCCCCACCCTCCTCCGCCCTCACTCTCCCGGCCATCCAAAAGGCTGTTTGAGTCACGATGATGGGGGGGGGGGGGGGGGGGGGGGTGTCTGACGTCATAATTATCAGCCAGGCGCCAGAACCACCCAAGTGCCAGGGTGGTGGAGGTGGGGGGTGGGGTGGGTGGGTGGAGTGAGGTTGGGGGGGGGGTGACCCGCTGTGGGAGTTGTGGTCCGTTTGTTTGTTTACACGACGTGGTGGACAAAGGGGAGTCGGCTCTCGTCTGTTCTGGTCATCACCATCATCATCATCATCATCATCACCGTCATCATCATCATCATCATCATCATCATCACCGTCATCATCATCATCATTATCATCATCAGCGTCATCATGATCATGATCAAACAAACATCATCATCTTCATCATCACCGTCATCATCACCGTCATCATCATCATCATCATCATTATCATCATCATAATCATCACCGTCATCATGATCATGATATCATCATCACCGTCGTCATCATCATCATCATTACAACATCATCATCACCGTCATCATCATCATCATCATCATCATCATCGTCATCATCTCATCATCATCACCGTCATCAACGTCCATCCTCATTGTCACTGTCATCGTCGTCGTCATGTTAATTCTGATCACATATTTTGCTCAGCTGTGATTGGCAATGGGTAATTTAAGGCTGTTGACGAGGACTGGAGGAATACAGGAAGGAACAGGAGGAAAGTGAAGATTCTCTAACTCTCTTTCTGTCTCTGTCTGTCTGTTCATCTGTCTGTCTCTCTCTCCCTCCCTCCCTCCCTCCCCCACCCCACCTCTCCTTCTCTCCGCTGTCTCTTTCTCTCTCTTTCCCTCCCTTCCCCCCCCCCCCCCCCCCCCCCCTCTCATAGTCTTCCATATTCTGCCCGTCTTGTTTGGATCAATGTGCATCAGTGAGCCTACACCGCATTTTACTGCTGAATGTTGCACACACACACACACACACACACACACACGTACACACGCACGCACGCACGCACGCACGCACGCACGCACATGTGTTTGTGTACATTTGTTTGAGGGGGTTAAAACAGACATGACAGAGAGGGGGGAAACGAGAGAGAGAGAGAGAAAAACGGGCAGGAGTGCGGTGGTGGTGGGGGGGTGGGGTGAGGTGGGGGGGGGGGGGGGCTTGATGGAGGATGTGGGGTGGAGGGGTGGGAGGAAGAGCC
>CM031612.1:55676940-55684440 GCA_018398815.1 Conus ventricosus
AACACTCTTAAAGAATGTTTCACTGTGAGTGGAACATGACATGGAATGCACCACGGAGCTTCTTCACCTTGTAAAAGATAAGAACGGGTGTAAAACGAGTGGCCTGTGTGCAAGCGGCACAGGACTGTTTCTTCTTTACGGCCGCCTCTGGAACAGGGTAAAAACTCTTTCAGGTTTGGGTGGATTTTAAATAGTTTGTTATCCGTCTGCGAGGTCCATTCGATTTGCCAGAGGTCTCTGACGTAAGCCTGTGTTTTGGGTTTGAGATCAGTGTGAGGAATAGACAACCTGCTCAACTTTTCCGCTGTGGCACTCTTGGCAAGCTGATCAACCACCTCGCTGCCTCGAATGCCCACATGGCTGGGAACCCAAGCAAAACCTATGCTGTATCCATCTGTTTTCAGAGAGGTATGCAGTTTGAAAACTTTCAGCAGCTGAGGGTGCTTGAGATTAGAGCCAGCAATTGCCTCCAAAGCAGAAAGGGAGTCTGATAAAGTAAGGAAATCGTTGTTTCGATTTGCAGATCATTTGAAGAGCCAGGACCAAGGCTGTCAGCTCAGCAAGGTAGATGGAGCTGTCTGTTGGAATGTGTTTGGTACATCTCTGAGGGGATCTGCTGCACCAAACACAGCAGAGGCAAGATCTGGAACCGTCAGTGAAAATTCTTTTGCAGGATGGAAACTTACAACACAGTTCAGCAAAAAGGGACTTGTATGCCAAGGAACTCGTGTAATCTTTACGGTACGAGGTCAAATGAAAGCGGATCACTGGAGTGAAGAAAGTCCATGGTGGGTCATCAAGGTACTTTGAAAAATCACAAACTACTTCCAGGTCTGTATCTGCTTTGTTCAAATGGGGAAGAAGACGTGCGCGCGCGCGCGCGCGCGTGTGTGTGTGCATGCGTGTGCGTGTGTGTGTGCGCTTGCATTCTTGACCTCCACACCCTCTTATTCCAACGCACGTGTGCGCCCTCCCCCCCCTCCTCGCCCCCACAACACAAACTCCTCTTCTCTCCAGTCCCACTCCCTACTTTGTTTCGTCTTCCCTCCCCCTCCCCACTCCCCTGCTGTTTGGTTGTTTTTTTTTGATTTTTGTTTTTTGTTTTTGTGACACAAAACCCGTTCAGTGCGGATATGGGGGACAAAACGACAGGACCTCGTGCGCTCTCTGCAAATTTTCATTCCACCCGCTTACTCGCTCGATCGCTTGATCGTTCGCTCGTTCGCTCACTCGCTCACTCACTCACCCACCCATTCTGCAGCTTAATCACTCACTTATTCAGTCTTAACTGAACGGTGTCGCCCCGCCCCCCCCCCCCCCCCCTTTTTTTTTTCGCCTCTTGCAGCCAGCCCTCATTGACATCACCAACAAGACGCGTAGACGACAAAGACATCTAATATGCATATCAATGTGATCTGAATATTGGGAAGAGAGAGGGGAGAGAGAGAGAGAGAGAGAGAGAGAGAGAGAGAGAGAGAGAGAGGGTAGGAGGGAGGGAGGAGGGAAGGAGGGTGTTGGTCAACCACGACAAAGATCCTTCTTTACTGCCGAGTCTGATAGTGTGATGGGGAGGGAGGAGAGGAGGATTGGGTGGGTGGTAGAGGAAGGGGTGGTGGTGGCACTGGACGAAGGTGGACGGACGGAGGGGGGGGGGGAGAGGGGGAGGTGAGGGGGAGGTGACGTGCGGGTGAACCTGGGACGGGACACTACTCCCCCACCCACCCACCCACCCTTTTCCACCCCACCCGCCATCCAAAACCCGCCCGGCGCCGTTTGGCTTGCAAATGGCCGAGCTGTCCATTTGATTTATTTCGCGAGCCAACAAATGAATATTAGATTGCGTGATTGATGCCTGGCCGTCTCCACTGTCAAGTGTATGAAGGATAAGTTGGGGCATTACCATATTCCATCACTCTTCAGGCTCTCCCTCCCCCCCCCCCCCCCCCCACCGTCACCTCCCCCTCCCCACCTCCCCGCCCGCCCGTCGCCCGCCGGCCCGGCCTCAGTGCCGGCCGATGTAAGGACGCGGGGGAGTCTTTATCCGGGACTTCGGCTTGTCTCCCCTTGCACACCTCCTCCCCACCCCTCACCCGCCTACCCACTCCCCTACACCTCCCTCACCCACCCCAGCTTCCTTCTTCTTCTTCTCCTCCTCCCTCTCCCTCCTGACCCGCATACACACACACCCCCTAGGACTCAGCCAGGTCGGGTGGAGTCGAGAGGAAGATGGGGTAGGGAGGGGGGAAGGGTGGGATGGGGAAGGGAGGGGAAAGAAAGAGGTCAGGTGGGGGTGGGGGGTGGGGGCAGGGGCACTAAACAGTGTGTGTGTTCGGTGGCAGACGATGGATGGGTCTGTGTATGTATGATGTCCGTGTTTTTGTCCCCCCCTCTCTCTCTCTCTCTCTCTCTCTCTCTCTCTCCCTCCCCACCCCCTTCCCATTTCCCCTGCCACGTTTTTTTTTTCTCCAATGTGTACGTCGAGTGATTTCATGAGGGCGAGCTGCATTTTTTTTTTTTTTTTTGATACTGTCGTTATCCACAAGAGAACTTTCAGTAGGGTGGGGTGGGGGTAGAGTGGGTGGGGTTTGGGAGGGCCTCGATCTGGCAGTTTGATCGTCTCGGAGTTGTTTTTTTATTTTTTATTTTTTTTAAGTTGGAGTTGGCGATGGTGGTACTTTTCGGGTTGTTGGGGTAAGAGGCTGGGTGGTGGTGGTGTCTTTTGGTTTCTTTCTGTCTTTCTTTTTTTTTTTTTTTGGGGGGGGGGGGGGGGGGGCGTCGATCGGTCACAGAGAATTAGGAGTGCTTGTTGTATCTCTGTTCTGTCAGAACTGCTGTTCGTTGTTGGAGTATGTCATGGGATGTCAGGGGGTGCGAACTTTGGAAAGGCGAGAGTGTGTGTGGCGTGCGGATGGGGAGTGGGGGAGGGGGAAGGGGAAATAGACAGATAGATACGATAGACAGATAGATACGTAGGTAGGTAGGTAGGTGGGTAGAGAGAGAGGAGAGAGGGGAGAGAGAGAGGAGAGAGAGAGAGAGAGAGAGAGAGAGCTCTTTACACAGAGTATCGCTAGCCCTTTATCCCTCACACCTTTGTGTGTTTGTTGAAGGGGGGGAGGGGTGGGGGATGTATTTGCTGTGTGTGTCTATGGAGTCATTTTCCCCTTAAAACAGCTAATCATCCTAAGAAGAGTGAGCTCACTAACTGATAAGGGAAAAAAAGGTATTTATCGCCGGAACAGTTACTTTCCTGTCCAAAGAGCAAATTATCGCGGCGAGGGGGGGGGGGGGGGGGGGGGGGGGGGGGAGGGCCCGCGGGGGGGGGGGGGGGGGGGGGGGGGGGGGGTGGGGGCGGGGGAGGGGGGGGGGTGGTCGGGGGGGGGGGGGGGGGGCGGGGGAAGGGGGAGAGGAGGGGAGTGGTGGCTGGGAAGAGCAGACAGTGCAAGCTCTTCCGCCAGAAGCTATTCCGGGGAAACAGCTTATCCTGAAGACAGCACTGTCCATGACACGTGCCTGACGGCATTCTCTTAGAAACATCACATGCACGAGGGGAATAGTTTTCTGTGAACGCGCAGACAGTCGTGGGGGAAAATACTTTCCATCGCAGACGCGAATTTGTGGAATTCACTTCCAGTTCCACCATTAAGACCCCCCCCCCCCCCCCCACCCCACCCCAGTCCACTCCTTTCCTCAGGGAAAATTATGTGTTTTTTGTTGTTGTTTTTTTTTGTGATAGGGAAAGAACACTGTTTTAGAGTACTCTACTCTCAAAGAACATACGTATTTTAGGGTCAAAAGATGCGTGCAGATTGCGCACCGTGTCACACGCACGCGCGCATGCAAACCCACCTCACCCACTTATTCCCCCGCCGTTCCACACACACACACACACACACACACACACACACGCGCGCGCGCGCGCGCGCGCACACACACACACACACACACACACACACACACACACACACACACACACACACACACACGGGCTTTCTCCATCATTTGAAAAACAGCATGCATATATACATCAGCCAGCTGCCACCAGACGTGTGTAAGAAGCGCATTACCAACCTTTAACCATCTTTACGTCGACAGTAGCGGAACGAGCCAGGTTGAAGAGCACATTGCGTGACAAGAACATCTATCTCCCTCACATCCCAATCAGACTCTGGCTTTGATTGGTCACTCCGTTCTTCTGGGTGCGTGCGAGCTGAATCGGACACTCTTCCGAACGCCTCCGAGGTCGAATCCGAAGGCTGGAGATGGGAAGTTTTCCGCCAGAACTTCAAACATCTCGTCTAGCAGAATCATCACGATGCGGACTGGAAGGCAGCGAAGAGAACCCCCCCCCCCCCCCCCCCCCCCGACCTTTCTGACGAGCGTCGAACGGATCCTGGATCGGTCTTATGATCCAGATACGCACCACGTAGCCACCACGCAGATTTAAAGGGTTCGTCCTCGGCTTTCATTCTCTTATGAAGGCAATGATAATAATAAATAGTATTTGTATAGCGCGATTCTAGTTGAAAGCTACTCTTCACATTTCGAGAACAGGTCCTCTGGCCAAAGCCATCTTGCAGGGCACAGTGCCCGGCCGCGGAGGGAAGGGGGGGGGGGAGACTTGACTTGACTTGACTTAGTCCTCTGAATTCCCTGGGGAACATAGGGCCGCAACCACACTCTTCCAGCGGACACGGTTTTGGGAGATCTTCTTCAGCTTGGCCCACGTCATTCCGGCGGCCTTCACTTCCGCGTCAGTACTCCTTCGCCATGTCTGTCTTGGTCTTCCCACTCTTCTTTTGCCCTGAGGGTTCCATTCAAGGGCTTGTCTTGTGATGTTGGATGGAGACTTCTGAGGGTGTGGCCAATCCATCCCCACTTCCGTTTTCTGATTTCTATTTCTATTGGAGCTTGCTGGGTCTTGTTCCACAGTTCTGCGTTGGCAATAACATCTGGCCATCTGATGTTCACAATGTTCGCAGACATCTGTTGATAAATGTTTGGAGTTTGTGGTGTTTGTCTTTGTTGTTCGCCACGTTTCAGAACCATACAGAAGGACAGTTTCACATGGGGGAGAGAGATGGGAGAACAAGGTCAGGGAGTGGTCAAGCCTTGCCCCTTGGTCAGCTCTCGGGGGGTGGGGGGGGGGGGGTGCAGAGAATCGCAGCAGATGGAGGGACAAGGCCAGAAGTCATCGTTGGTCCATCAACAACCTGCCAGCCACCGCCGCCAGATAGACAAGGTTGGGCAGAAGGCACGGCAAGGCATAGACAAGGTTGGGCAAAAGGCACGGCAAGCCATAGACAAGGTTGGGTAGAAGGCACGCAAGGCATAGACAAGGTTGGGCAGAATGCAAGGCAAGGCATAGACAAGGTTGGGCAGAAGGCAAGGCAAAGCATAGACAGGGTTGGGCAGAAGGCACGGCAAGGCATAGACAAGGTTGGGCAAAAGGCACGGCAAGGCATAGACAAGGTTGGGCAGAAGGCAAGGCATAGACAAGGTTGGCAGAAGGCAAGGCAAGGCATAGACAAGGTTGGGCAAAAGGCACGGCAAGGCATAGACAAGGTTGGGCAAAAGGCAAGGCAAGGCATAGACAAGGTTGGGCGAAAGGGACGGCAAGGCATAGACAAGGTTGGGCAGAAGGCAAGGCAAGGCATAGACAAGGTTGGGCAAAAGGCACGGCAAGCCATAGACAAGGTTGGGTAGAAGGCACGGCAAGGCATAGACAAGGTTGGGCAGAATGCAAGGCAAGGCATAGACAAGGTTGGGCAGAAGGCAAGGCAAAGCATAGACAGGGTTGGGCAGAAGGCACGGCAAGGCATAGACAAGGTTGGGCAAAAGGCACGGCAAGGCATAGACAAGGTTGGGCAGAAGGCAAGGCATAGACAAGGTTGGGCAGAAGGCAAGGCAAGGCATAGACAAGGTTGGGCAAAAGGCACGGCAAGGCATAGACAAGGTTGGGCAAAAGGCAAGGCAAGGCATAGACAAGGTTGGGCGAAAGGGACGGCAAGGCATAGACAAGGTTGGGCAGAAGGCAAGGCAAGGCATAGACAGGGTTGGGCAGAAGGCAAGGCAAGGCATAGACAAGGTTGGGCGAAAGGCACGGCAAGGCATAGACAAGGTTGGGCAGAAGGCAAGGCAAGGCATAGACAAGGTTGGGCGAAAGGCACGGCAAGGCATAGACAAGGTGGGCAGAAGGCAAGGCAAGGCATAGACAGGGTTGGGCAGAAGGCAAGGCAAGGCATAGACAGGGTTGGGCAGAAGGCAAGGCAAGGCATAGACAGGGTTGGGCAGAAGGCAAGGCAAGGCATAGACAAGGTTGGGCAGAAGGCAAGGCAAGGCATAGACAGGGTTGGGCAGAAGGCAAGGCAAGGCATAGACAGGGTTGGGCAGAAGGCACGGCAAGGCATAGACAAGGTTGGGCAAAAGGCACGGCAAGCCATAGACAAGGTTGGGCAGAAGGCAAGGCATAGACAAGGTTGGGCAGAAGGCAATGCAAGGCATAGACAAGGTTGGGCAAAAGGCACGGCAAGGCATAGACAAGGTTGGCAAAAGGCAAGGCAAGGCATAGACAAAGTTGGGCGAAAGGCACGGCAAGGCATAGACAAGGTTGGGCAGAAGGCAAGGCAAGGCATAGACAGGGTTGGGCAGAAGGCAAGGCAAGGCATAGACAAGGTTGGGCGAAAGGCACGGCAAGGCATAGACAAGGTTGGGCAGAAGGCAAGGCAAGGCATAGACAATGGTTGGCGAAAGGCACGGCAAGGCATAGACAGGTTGGGCAGAAGGCAAGCCAAGGCACAGACAGGGTTGGCAGAAGGCAAGGCAAGGCATAGACAAGGTTGGGCAGAAGGCAAGGCAAGGCATAGACAGGGTTGGGCAAAGGCAAGGCAGGCAATAGACAAGGTTGGGCAGAAGGCAAGGCAAGGCATAGACAGGGTTGGGCAGAAGGCAAGGCAAGGCATAGGCAGGGTTGGGCAGTAGGCAAGGCAAGGCATAGACAAGGTTGGGCAGAATGCAAGGTAAGGCATAGACAAGGTTGGGCAGAACTTAGGCAAGGCAAGACATAGACAGGGTTGGGCAGAAGGCACGGCAAGGCATAGACAAGGTTGGGCAGAAGGCAGGCAAGGCATAGACAGGGTTGGGCAGAAGGCAAGGCAAGGCATAGACAGGGTTGGGCAGAAGGCAAGGCAAGCATAGACAAGGTTGGGCAAAAGGCACGGTAAGGCATAGACAAGGTTGGGCAAAAGGCAAGGCAAAGCATAGACAAGGTTGGGCAAAAGGAAGGCAAGGCATAGACAAGGTTGGGCGAAAGGTACGGCAAGGCATAGACAAGGTTGGGCAGAAGGTAAGGCAAGGCATAGACAAGGTTGGGCAGAAGGCAAGGCAAGGCATAGACAAGGTTGGGCAAAAGGCAAGGCAAAGCATAGACAAAGTTGAGCAAAAGGCAAGGCAAGGCATAGACAAGGTTGGGCAGAAGGCAAGGCAAGGTATAGACAAGGTTGG
>CM031612.1:55709440-55711940 GCA_018398815.1 Conus ventricosus
GGTGGTTCCAAGCAGACAGATTAAAATCAAAGGAATGGGGGACTATTTGGGGATTCCAGCTGGCGCAAAGACAGGGTCACAGGTGAGTACAGAGGCCTGAAATGTGACGTCAACTGAGGGAAGTTCATGTATTTTGAAGACTGATTTTATCGGCGGGAAATTTCCCCAAACAAGGGAAATAATTAGCGGGGAGTTGTTCTTTTGATCAGTGATCAAAGTTAAGGTAAGCTTCAAAACGCCTGCATGGATTGTATAGTATGCTAGTGCCAAATCTTAATTGTGGTGTGTGGCCACCACCCTTTCCTCCATTCTTCAACTCCCTGCCCATCATCATCCCACCGACCAGCTCCGCAGTCCATGGTCCATCATACGTGTGAGCCTTCCTCGAAGAGCGAAAAGCTACCGCCAGCAGCTAGGCTAGAGCGGGACACAGCTGAAAAACAAATTCCTTCCTGACCTCTGGTCCTGGAACAGAACAGTTATGTGGCTATGTGGATAGTATTGAACAGAACAGTAACGTGGACAGTATTGAACAGAACAATGATGTGGACAGTGTTGAACAGAACAATGATGTGGACAGTGTTGAACAGAACAATGATGTGGACAGTGTTGAACAGAACAATGATGTGGACAGTGTTGAACACAGAACAAGATGTGGACAGTGTTGAACAGAACAATGATGTGGACAGTGTTGAACAGAACAATGATTGGACATGTTGAACAGAACAATGATGTTGACATGTTGAACAGAACAATGATGGGGACAGTATTGAACAAACAATGATGTTGACAGTGTGAACAGAACAATGATGTGGACAGTGTTGAACAAACAGTAATGTGGACAGTATTGAACAGAACAATGATGTGGACATGTTGAACAGAACAATGATGGACAGTGTTGAACAGAACAATGATGTTGACAGTGTTGAACAGAACAATGATGTGGACATATTGAACAGAACAAGAATGTGGACAGTGTTGAACAGAACAATGATTGGACAGTATTGAACAGAACAATGATGTGGACAGTTTTGAACAGAACAATGATGTTGACAGTGTTGAACAGAACAATGATGTGGACAGTATTGAACAGAACAATGATGTGGACAGAAATTAACAGAACAATGATGTGGACAGTATGAACAGAACAATGATGTGGACAGTATTGAACAGAACAATGATGTGGACAGTATTTAACAGAACAATGATGTGGACAGTAACAGAACAATGATGTGGACAGCATTGGGGGCGGATTGGGTGGTAAAGGGAGAGACGTTGAATCAGAGATTAAGTTGTTATGCTTTCTCCTCCTGCAACAGATCCTGCCGCTCCCCCCCCCCCCCCCCCCCCCCCCCCTCTTTTCTGTCTCTTTTCCTCTGCTAGTGCCCCTTTCTCTCTCTCTGTCTGTCTGTCCTCTCTCTCTCTGTCTGTCTGACTGTCTGTCTGTCTCTGTCTGTCTGTCTGTCTGTATCTCCTCTCTCTCTCTCTCTCTCTCCTCTCTCTCCTCTCTCTCTCTCTCTCTCTCTCTCTCTCTTCCCTCTATATGCGTGTATGTGTATATCTCTTTCTGTGATATGTCTGTCTTACTTGTGTCTGTCGGTCTCTGTCTCTCTCCTCTCCTCCCCTCTTTCTCTCTGTCAGTCTCTTTCGCCTTCTCCCCGTCCCTCCCTGCCTTGTGCCCCCCGCTCTCTCTCCTCTCTCTCTCTCTCTCTCTCTGCCTGCCTGCCTGTCTGTCTGTATCTCTGTCCTCCCCCTGTCTTGTCTGTGTTTGTGTGTCTTGTCTGTATCTTCCTCCATCCCTCCTTCCCTTTTCCTTCCCCCTCTCTCTCTCCCTCCCCTCTTCCTCCCTGCTGTCTCCCCCCCCCCCTCTCTCTCCTCTCTCTCGCCCGGTTCTTTCCTGCACTGTGGAACGAAGGAAAACCAAATGGACGGGGGATTCACATGTCAGTTGAAGAGATCCCGAAAGGATCGTAGCTTTTTCGTTTTCTTTTTTTTTTTCCCCACCCATCCGCGTGTCCATCAATGTCTAGCTGTCAAAGTGACGTCATCGCAGTGAAAGAAGATTGACAGACATGTAATTAAAAGGAGCCGATCGTCGGTATCCCCCGTCCCCTCCTCTACCCCCCCCCCCCCCCCCCCTCCCCCCCCCTCTCCCCACTCCTACAAAGAAAAAGACAAAAGAAAAACCATTTAAGTAAAGGGGAAAAAAAAAAAGGGTTACATACAGGGTTCACTCATTCTGACTGTGTAAGGTAAAAACAAAATGGTGGGTGATTGGATTGAGATTAGGGGTAGGAGAAGCAGAGGAGCGATGGGGGAGCGGCGAGGGTGGGGGGGGGGGGGGTGGGGGGGAGGGGCGAAGGGGGGGGGGGGGTAAGAGTCGGTTGCAAAGTTGATTGGTCATGTTCTTACGTCTCTGCGTCAATAGTTTACGCTGCTTATTGATAGGGATCGTCGCCGGGGAGAGAGAGAGAGAGAGAGAGAGAGAGAGAAAAGAGAG
>CM031612.1:55721940-55736940 GCA_018398815.1 Conus ventricosus
GTCCGCATGTCATGCTTTTCGTGAGAATTGCTCTTGATAACGTCGACTTCTTGTAATTACTGTGCAGTAGGGATTCGATAGGATTCGGACCCACAGCGCGCTCCACCGCGCGCCGTGCTTCATTGCGCGCGTATGCGTGCTGTGTGTGGGTGGGTGGCGGGTGTGAGTGGCGGGCGGGTGTTGTGTGTGCTCGATAAACATGCTTATGTGGTTCTGGGCTTGGGTGTGTCGTGTGCTGGGGCGGGGGGGGTGCGTGCGTATGTGGCGCGCGCTGCGCGCGCGCGGAGGGCCGCGTCTGATTAGTTGGCCGTGGTCGCGAATGCGTCGGCTTGTCTTTTGTGGGGTTGCGTGCGGTGGCGGGCGGGCGGTCTTGTTTCGGGGCCCGGGCCCCCCGGTGCTCGGGCGCGACTACCTCCGCCGGCTGTGGAGACCCCCTCACCCCGCGTGCCTATATCGCGCGCCCTCCTCCACTACTCACATCAGTCACTCGTGCCCGCGTCTCGCGTCGCGCGCGCGCGCGATCGCGCGCGCGCGCGCGCGCGCTCCCGCTTGCGCTGCCTGCTCTCCCCCCCCCCCCGCCCCCGGGCGGCGCTACGTGCCCGTGGGGCACATATGCTGACATATATGACTGGGGCTTGCGGGGGCGGCCCGGCTGTTCGCCCCGGGCGACGGGGCGAGCAGCGGTGGAAGGGAGGTGGTGGGGGTAACCCCTCATAGAGGCGCAGCGCGGCGAGGGCCGCGGCGGCCCCTCAGGACCCCCGCCCCAAGTCCCCCCCCCCCCCATCTGCACCCCGTGCGGGATCGGGGGTTGTGCGGGGCGGGGGGCGGGGGTTTGGTGGTGGTCGGCGGAGAGTTGTGCTGTTGTGGGGTGGGGGGGGGTGGGTATTCTGTTCTTATGTGGGGTGGGGGGGAGTGGGGGGGGGGGGAGGGGGGGGGGTTTTATTTCTCTGCTGGTTCTTTTGGTGCGGGTGGGGTATGAGGGCTCATGTAATAGGCCAAGGGGTGGGTGGGGGGTGTTGTAATAATATTTTGTTTGTTAATAATATAATTTGAAATTGTTTTTTGTATGCTTATTGTTTTGATTGAATGCATGGAAACTGTGTTTAACAATCTGAAAACAGTATTTTCGATACTCTAACAGAGTGAGGAAAGAACCAGTCATCTCTGTCTCTCCTACTCCACCTCTCTGTCTCTGTCTCTGTCCTCTCTCTTTTCTCTCTCTTCTCTCTCTCTCTCTCCTCTCTCCTCTTCTCTCGCTCTCTCTCTCTCTCCTCTCTCTCTTTACTCTCTCTCTCTCTGCCACTCTGTCAGATCTGCGGCTGGTCGTTCCCATTTCGTGGTTGTGAGTGCATGGGGTGGTGTGTTGCACACATGCGTGTATCGTATTGGTTGTGCCCCGTGTGTGTGTGTGTGTGTGTGTGGTGCGTGCGTGCGTGCCGTGAGTGCTGTGCGTGGCGTGCGTCGTGTCTGGTGTCGTAGTCGTGTTGTGTGTGTGTGTCTGTGTGTGTGTGTGGTGTCGTGGGCCGCAGCGGGCGAGCGCCGCGTCGCTCGCTCGCGTCTGTGGTTCCCATGGGAATAGTTTTCAGATGGTTTTCGATGGACTGGAGATTCGGGGATATGCAACGAAACTCCGTGGGCGACTGAGGGCGACTGGCTGGTGAGTGTTTTTTGCGGGGATTACATATACAAGGGTGAGGCTGGGATCAGAGGGATGGCTCCGGGGCGGTCCTTGGGGGGGGGTTTTTTGGTGAAGGGGCGCATCCGCGCTGTCTGGGGGGCTTGTGGGTTTGGTTGCTGGGACGGTGGGGGGTGGTGGGGGGGGGCGTAGGCGCCGTCGGGCGCCCCCGGGAGCGGGGGGCGTGGGCTCGGGCTGCGGAGTGGGGGCGTGCGGGGGACGGCGGGGGAGGGGGAGGCGGCGGCAGGCGGCGGCGGAAGGCGGAGGAGGCGGAGGCGGCGGCGGCGGCGGCGCCCGCGGCGCTGCTGGGCGATGTCGGGGGAGGGGGCAGGCGGCAGGAAGGCGGAGAGCGGAGGCCGTCGGGGCCACATGGCCCATGCGGCGGCGGAGGCGGCGGCGGCGGCGGCAGGCGGCCGGCAGATGCGGCATGCTGGGGGATGGGCGCGCGCGCGGGGGCGGGGGAGGGGCGGACGGGGGCAGGCGGCGGAGGCGGCGGAGTCGCGGCGGCGGCTGCGGCGGCGGCGGCTGAGGGTGCTCTGGCGGCGGTATCTTCTTTGCGGCTTCTTGGCGTAGTTTCCGTCGTCTGCGTCTTCTTCTGTCTTGCTGTCTACCGAATTCCGCCGTTTCTTGTTTTTCATGGAGGTTGTTTTTTTTTTGGCTCGGGTTCGGTCGTCGGAAATTGGCTAGGGCGAGGGGCTTGTTTTGCAATACGATGGGTATACTGTGAGGGGGGTGGGGTTTGCTTTGCCGCGGTCCGTGTACGCCTTCTGATCGCGCTCTCTCTCTCTCGCTGCGAGCTCTCTCTCTCTCTCGCTCAGCTCTCTCTCCCCCTCCCTCCTTTCGCTTCCCTCTCTCTCTCTTCCTAAAAAGAATAGAGTGACGATACTGAACATTATCGAGAAAAATGACCGGAGACGACAAATGGTGATACATGAACGAAAAGACAGACATTTCGAAAATAAAGAGACGGGCGCAGAGGAGAGAGAAGAGAGTGGAGAGAGAGAGGAGAGAAGAGATGTGGTGGGGATGAGAAGCTACACAGAGTTGTGATATAAGTTTTTTTTTCGCCCGGCTCCCCCCCCCCCCCAACCCCAACCACCCCCGTCCCCATCTCCCTTTTTTCCAGCTAAATGGCTTTTAGGTTTTTGTCTCTGCCACAAACGTTGAAGTAACGACGGTATCCAAGCTATCTGTTTGTCGTGGTGAAGCTATTTCCACCTGCCGTCACGGAAGCCGTTAATCGTGGGTAAATACAGCTTCTGACCTACTTGGTCTGGCGAGTAGGTCAATCGATCTGAGTGCCAAGTCCAGGAAGTACTCCATGTCGAGCTTGTCGTCGTTGTCCACTTGAGCAGGATTGGTACTTTCCCTTTTGTTTTCTGGATCTGATTTGGTTCTGCACTTACCCCTGATTGTTCTGCTTGTTCCCCTGATTGTTCTGCATTGTACCCCTCGATTTGCGTTCTGCATTGTAACCCTGATTGTTCTGCTCTCTACCCCCTGATTAGTTCGGCATTGTACCCCTGATTGGTCTGCATCGTACCCCTGTTGTTCTGCACTCTACTCCCCTGTGTGTTCTGCATTGTACCCCTGATTGTTCTGCTGTGTACCCTGATTGTTCTGCATCGTACCCTGATTGTTCTGCACTCTACCCCTGATTGTTCTGCATTGTACCCCTGATTGTTCTGCTCCTACCCTGTATTGTTCTGCTTCTGTACCCCGGATCTGTTCGGCATTGGACCCCTGATTGTTCGGCATTGTACCCTGATTGTTCTTGCACTCTACCCTGATTGTTCTGCATTGTTCCTGATTTTTGTTCTGCTTTAGTACCCCTGATTGGGTTCTGCATTGTACCCCTGATTGTTCTGCATTGTTCCCTGTTTTTTGTTCTGCATCGATACCCCGGTTGTTCTGCTACTCTACCCCGGTTGGTTCTGCATTGTACCCCTGATTGCTTCTGCATTGTACCCCTGATTGTTCGGCATTGCTTACTCCCCTGATGGTTCGGCATTGTACCCTTGATTGTCTGCACTCTACCCCTGATATGTCTGCACACTACCCCTGATTGTTCTGCATGTACCTGAATTGTTCTGCACTCTACCCTGATGTTCTTGCACTCTACCCTGATCTGGTTCTGCATTGTACCCCTGATTGTTTCTGCTACTCTTCCCCTGATTCGTTCTGCATTGTACCTGATTGTTCTGCATTGTACCCCTGATGTTCTGCACTCTACCTATTGTGTTCTGATTGTACCCCCTGATTGTTCTGCATCGTACCCCTGATTGTTCTGCATAGTACCCCGGATTTGTTCTGCATTGTTACCCCTGTTGTTCTGCTATTGTACCCTATTGTTTCTGCATTTGTACCCCTGTTTGTTCTGATTGTACCCCTGATTGTTCTGCATTGTACCCCTGTTTGTTCTGCATTGTCTCCCTGATTGGTTCTGCACTCTTACCCCTGATTGTTCTGCATTGTACCCCGGATTGATCTTGCATTGTACCCCATGATTGTTCTGCATTGACCCCTGATTGTTCTTGATCGTACCCCTGATTGTTTGCATTGTACCCCTGATTGTTCTGCATTGTACCGCTGATTGTTCTGCACTCTACCCCTGATTGTTCTGCATCGTACCCCTGATTGTTCTGCATTGGACGCCTGATAGTTCTGCTACTCTTCCCCGGATTGTTGTTCGGCAGTGGTACCCTGATTGTTCTGAATTCGTACCCCAGGATTGTTTCTGCATTGTACGCTGATTGTTACGGCACTTCTAACTCCAGGTTTGTGCTGCTTTGGACACCGGATGGGTCCTTGTTTTGCTTTTTGCACGCGACCCTGATGGTTCTGCAGTGTACCCCTGTTATGTTTCTGCATTGTACGCGGTTTGTTCGGCACATTAATACCCCTGATGGTCCTGCATGGTACCCGGTTTGTTCTGCAGCGTCCCATGTTTGGTCTGCACTCTACCCCTGTTGTTATGCATTGTACCCCTGTGTGTTCTGCATTGTACGCCTGATTGTTCGGGCCACTACTCTACCCCTGATTGTTCTGCATTGTACCCCTGATTTGCTTCTGCATTGTACGCCTGGATTGTTCTGGCATCGTACCTGTTTGTTCTGCATTGTATCCCCTGATTGTTCTGCATTTGTGTTTACCCCTGATGTTCTCGGCATGGTACCCCTGTGTGTTCTGCAGTGTACCCCTGTTGTGTTCTGTTTGTCTCTTGATTGGTCTGCATGGTATCCACTGTGGTTCTGCATTGTTCCCCTGTTTGTTCTCCCGCATTGTGCCCCTGATTGTCTGATTGTAGTCATGGGGTTTGTTCGGTATTGTTATACCCCTGAGGGGTTGCAGGGGACCCTGTTGGGTCGGACATCGTACCCGGTGGGGCTGCGATGCGGTCACGGCGGGGGGCGGCCATGGGGTCACGGAGGGTTGCTGCTTCGGATCCCCTGAGGGGTTCGGAAGTCGGTCCCCGGTTGGTTCGTGCTGCCCCATGGTACCCCTCGATTGGCTCTGCTGGGTTCACATGATTGCAAGGGGCTGCAGTGTACCACTGTTTGGGATGCTAGGGGTCACCGGTGTGGGCATGCTCGTGACCCGGTGGGTTGGTGTCTGCATTGGACCCACGGATGTGTTCTGGCAGGGTTCCCTGAGTGGGTCTGCATCCTGTTCCCCTGATTGCTTTCTGCATGGTACCCCTGTTTGTTCTGCATCGTACCCCTGATTGGTATGCATCGTACCCCTGATGTTCTGCCATGGTGCTCATGAGTGTTCGGCATTGCTACCCCTGATGGTTCTTGCCTTCGTACCCCTGATGGTTTGGCTGCATGGCTTCCCCTGAGGTTGGGGGCTGTGTACCCCTGTAATTTGTGCTGCAGGGGTACCCCCGGAGGGGGGATGCGGGGGCCGCATGTGGGGGCGGCACTTGGAACCCTGATGGTTCTGCAGTGCGTACCCCGGAGTGTTGTCGGCATTGTACCCCGGATTTAGGGTCCTGCTTTTTTCGTTGATGTGGTCGGCTGGTTACCCCTTGTTATGGCTTCTGTTGGTACCCCTGATGGGGTTGCGGCAGTGTACCCCGGAGGGTTCTGCCAGCGTTACCCCTGTTTGTTGCGGCATTGTACCCCTGATTGTTCGGCTTCGGTCCCCGGTTGGGCGGCTTCGTGACCCCTGATTGGGTCGGCTGCGGTCCCCGGATTGGGCGGCAGGGGTCCCCTGTGGGGTTCATGCTTTGTTCCCTGATTGGGCTGCATTGTTACACCCTGATTGTTCTGCTATTGTACCCCTGGATTGGGCTGCTTTGTTATACCCTGCTTTGGTGTTCGGGTGGCGGGCTGCTGTGGTGACTCTCCCGGTGGGGGGTGAGGCTGCGGTTCCCCTGTTGGGGTCTGCTATTGCTTACCCTGAGTGGGGGCTGCATCGTTAACCTGATTGTGCGCACTGTTCCCCCCCTGAGTGGTTCTGCTTTGTGCCCCTGATTAGTCTCTGCATTGTACCCCCTTACCTTTCTAGAATGATCCATTTTTTCTCTAGTTTTTAGCTTGTCTTTTCTCCTTCAACTTGTTTTTGGTTGTCCAGTTTTAAAATTGCTTGGACGAAAGGGAAAAAAAAATAAACAAATAATGAAAGACGAGCTACAGAAGTTTAACGGAGTTATTTCAGGTCCTTCTTTTTTGTCCGTTCGTCTTTCTTGCACAGTACAGTATCTGTTTCTTTCGGTTGTTTGCCTTTGATTTTGATTGCCTGTCCCGAGCGGCGCGTGTTAAGGTCCTGGGGGGAATGATGGCCAGGATCTGTTGGATCCTGTTCGCACTATCGGACAGGAATAGAATGATTTGTATATCCGGGATCGTTGTTCACAGAGGGCGTAAAGTGGTTGGCGTTATCTGCAGTCTTCTTTCTACAGAGGTCTGAAAGATGATGCGTGATCCTGGATCTTCTTTTCACATAGGGCTAAAGTGATTGGCATGATCCTGGATCTTTCTTTTCACATAGGGCTTAAAGTGATTGGCAGATCTGGGATTCTTCTTTTCACATATGGCTTAAAGTGATTGGCATGATCTGGATCTTCTTTTCACATAGGCTTAAAGTGATTGGCATGATCTGGGATCTTCTTTTCACATAGGCTTAAAGTGATTGGCATGATCTGGATCTTCTTTTCACATAGGGCTTAAAGTGATTGGCATGATCTGGGATCTTCTTTCCATAGGGCTTAAAGTATTGGCATGACCCTTTGGAAACTTTTTTTTAAACAATTTTTTAAAATTTATTGGCGATCCTGGATCTTTTTTTCACATGGGCCCTTCAAATGATTGGCAGAACGGGAAATCTTCTTTTCACATTTTTCCTTTAAAAGTTGATTGGAAATGATCGGGGAAATTTTCCCCTTTCCACATAGGTCTTAAAGTAAAGGGGCATGATCTGGGACCCTTTTTTTAAAGGACTTAAAGTGATTGGCATTTTCGGGAAATTCTTTTTCCACATGGGGATTTTAAAGGGGAATTGGCTTAAAATTTTGGGATTTTACTTTCAACAGGGGGCCCTTAAAGGTTTGGCATGATCGGGGTTTTCCCTTTTTTCCCACAGGGGTTAAAGTGTTTGGAATGATTTTGGGATTTTTTACTAAAACGGGTTTTCCTTGAAGTGATTAGTAGGGTTTTTTGGGATTTTCCCTTTTTAACACCCCACAGCTTTTTGGGGTGTTTTAAAAATGATCGGGGATCTTTTTTCCCCCAAGTTTTGGGAAGTGATTGATATGATCGGGGATCTTTCTTTTTTACACAAAATTTTGAAGGTTTGGTTTTACGGGGAAACTTTTTTTTTACACAGGTCTATTAGGGGACTTTTATGATCGGGAACTTCTTTTTTACACGGTCTAGAATTTGACGGTTGATCGGGGATCTTTTTTTTAACACAGGTCAAGGGGACTGGTATGATGGGGGAAATTTTCCCTTTTTACCAGGTTTTAAAATGAAGGGGTTTTGATTTTGGGATTTTCTTTTAAACACAGGTCTTGAAGTGAATAGTATGTCAGGGATCTTCTTTTTACACAGGTTTTGAAATGAAAGAAATAACGGGGATCTTTTTTTAAACACGGGTTTTTGAAAAATTGACTTTATGATCTGGGATTTTCCCTTTTTACACAGGTCTAGAGGTGACGGTAAAACTGGGATCTTTTTTTTAAACACAGGCCCAAAAGTGAATTTTTAGATTTTTGGATCTTTTTTTTAAACCAGGCCCTAAAAGGGGAATTTGGTATGATCGGGGGATTTTCTTTTTACACAGGTCTTGAATTTATAGAAAATTATCGGGGAAACTTTTTTTTAAACCGGGCCCTTTGAAGTGACGAAAGGGATCAGGGATTTCTTTTTAAAACAGATTTAAAATTTAAATGGTTTAAGATCTGGGACCCTTTTTTTTAAAACAGGCAAAATTGGGACTGGAAAGGGATTTTGGGATCTTTTTTTTAAACAACAGGTCTTAAATTTGAATGGTTAAACTGGGATTTTTCTTTTTACCCAGGTCTAAAAGGAAAGGTTTTGATTTGGGGTCTTCTTTTTACCAGGTGTTAAAGTGACTAAACGGGGATCTTTTTTTTTTAACTCAGGCTTAAAGGGGTGATTGGTATGATCCATGAAAACTCCTTGGGGATGGAAGTCACTCACTGGTGAAGTTTGAAAAGTAAAAGTAATGATCTTGATCTTCTTTTCCACGAAGTGTGAGCCCTTGGAATTTCGGAAACGTCTGGTAGTGTCCCCCCGTAAAAGGGTCCGAAACCCCTTGTAAATTTATAGAAGCATTTTTTAAAGATCTCTAGGTCTTTTGTTCACAGAGGTTCGAGAGGCTTGGGGCAATGATCTTAAATCTTTTTTTTTTCCCACTGGGGTTTGGAGAGTGATTTTTTGAAAATCAGGCAAAAATCTTTTCAAAACTGTCGTCTTTAAGCATTGCGATGACTTTAAGAACAATCCTTTGGGGTTTGAAAATGGAAAGGGCGGTAACCAAGTATTTTTTGTCCATTAAAGGTTCGAAACACAAACTTTAAACATTTCCATTTTTTGGCAAAAATTCTGAGTGACTTGGATATTCTGTAAACTTTTGCCCCGGGGAGATTTTAGAGTGATGGGTATAATGAAAATCTGGGATCTTGTATCCCAAAAAAAGACCTTAGTTTGTTTAAAGGGTTATCTCTCTTTTCTTTAATTTGCCCCGTTTAGATGTTAAGAGGGGTTTAAAACACAATCCCCTTTTTTTTTGTCCACTAAGGTCTGGAATGCAAAGTAAAAAACTACATTTTTTTGTTAAATTAAATTTTAAAGGGGTTAAGTATAAAAATCAAAAAAATTTTTTTTTGTCCTTTTAAGTTTAAAACTTTTTGGGATGTTAAAGGGGTTGTTTTTTTAAATTGAGACCCGAAAGTGATTGGGGTTAATCTAGCATTTTTTGCCCCAATTGAAAACCCCCGGAAGGTTTTCGGTGATTAAAGTTTTCTAAAATTGTTTTTATAAAAAAAGCATTTTTTTGTCCATAGCAAACCTGAAGTGATTTGCCCAAAATTCAATATTTTTTGTTCTTTGGGTGTTTTTTAAAAAGGGATCGGTGAAAAATCTAGCATATTTGCATTGAGAACGCGAGTGATTTTTTGATAATCCAACATCCTGTTTCCCTTTGCTCGGGGCGGGGATGGGGTGATAATCTAAGGCCCCAAAAAACCCTTTTGTCCAATTGGGGGTCAAAGAAAATTTATTAGCGATAAAACCCAAACCTTGTGCTGTTAGGCGTGTAATTTAATTTGGGAAATCAAAAATCATTTGTCCACTTAGGTTTAGCGAAGGTTACCGGGGAATTTTTCAGAATCTCCTGACCCGGAAGTCAAAGAGTCATTTGTAATATGTTTTGGCCTCCATTCACTGAGGTTTAGCAACAATGCCTTTTTTTATCTTGGATTTTTCCCCAAACCCCAGTAGGGTTTGAATGGTTGGGGACGATAACCAATCGTCTCTTTCCCCTTTCCCATCCCCAGCACCTATCTCTTTTTATCTGCAACGCTTTTCATTTAATTCCACAAAATCAGCCTGTTGTTTGTTTTTTTTTTCTACGCGTAACATGTAATTTCATTGAAATTTTTCCCTCGGGGTGTCTGTCTGTTAGCCCGTCTGGCCCCGCCTGTCTGTCTTCCTGTCCTTTTCTCTCTCTCTCTCTCTCCTCCTCTCTCCCCTTTTCCCCCCACCTTCTTTCCTTCTCTCTCCCTCTCTCCTTTTTCTCCTCTCCTCTCTCTCTCCTCCCCTCTCTCTCGTCCCCACCCTTCCCCCCCCCTTTCCCCCCTCCCTCGCCCCTGCTTTTCCTCACTCCCCCTTTTCCCCATCCCTTTTTTTTCCCCTTCTGTAATCCCTTTTTTTTTTTTTTTGGGTTGTCAAAAGCATATCATATTCCTACCCGAACCCCCCCCCCCCCCCCCTCCCCAACGCTCGTCCAAACCCGTGTATGCAAGGGGAATCATACTCCCCCCACCTCCAGCCCAAACCCCCCACTCACCCCCGCTAGTATAAATAAAGTCCCTGGAGCATTTTTAATTCCCTTTCCCCCTTTTGGGGGAGGATTTTTGTCCCTTTCTTCGTGATTTCTCCCTAACCCCCTTTCCCTTTTTTTACCCCCGTTCCTTTTCACCTCCTTTAAACCCCCCTCACCTTTCCTCCCTCCCCCCACACCATCTCTTCCTTTTTCTTCTTCCCCGGCCTCGTCCGTCCCTAAAATTTTAATTCATTTTTTTAAAGCATTGAACTTGAATTTCCCGGGGTTTTTATATTGTTTTAACACTTGTTTTTAAACCCCCAAACTTTCTTTTTTTTTGTATTAATTTTTTTTTTTAAATCTTTTTGTTGTTCTCGGGTTTTATAAGTTCTAATTTTTTCTGGTTTTTTATAATCACCTGCTGTAAGGGGTTTTGGGGTTTGTGTGTGTGTGTGTTGTGTGTGTGTGTTTTTTTTTTTTTCTTTAGGGCAAAGCCTTCACGTGCTTATACATTTCCCAAAGTTAAAAAGAATCGTTCGTTCGTGCATTCGTTTTCTAACGCACATCTTCCCTTTGTAGACCATTGAGTCTTCTTCCTCTTCTTTCTTCTCCCCTTTCCTCAGACCTGCGTCCCTTCTCTTCCTATATGTATAGCTCAGCCCCGCCCCCACTCCCCTGCCTCATTCATCCGCCTCCTGACTTTAAACGTGTCTGTGATTGTCACATGCTCTGTCTTGTCATCCTCCATCCCCACCCTGTCCTATATTCCCTCCCCAACCGCTGTCTTTCTCTCTCTTGCTTCCTCTCGATACAAAGCTGGCTTTTTGTGTGCAGTTGAAAAAGAGAACGCAAAAAGAGTGGCAATTTCTTTCTTTCTGGGTTTTCTTTTTACTCTTTCTCTCTCTCTCTCTCTCCTCTTCTCCTCTCTCTCTCTCTCTCTCCTCTCTCTCTCTCTCTCTTCTCCCTGTTTTTTTTTCTTTGTCTCTGTATTTGCATCCCCCTCTCTCTTCTCCTTCCTCACTCACTCCCTCCCCCCCCCTTTCCTCTCTCTCTCTCTCCTCTCTCTCTCTCTCTCTCTCAACCACACACACACACACACACACACACACACACACACACACACACACAACACACACACACACACACACACTCACTCACTCACTCCTCCACTTTTCTCCTCTGTCCCCACCTCTCCCTCCCTCTTCTCTCTGTCTCATCCTCTCTCTCTCTCTCTCTCTCTCTCTCTCTCTCTCTCTCCCCTCTCTCTCTTCTCTCTCATAATGAGCTATGGTACAGAAACAGTTCTTTAATCGTGAATTACATGTTGCTTTTATTGACTTTGAAAATGCCTTTGATTCCTTAGAAATATACTGTGGCCTATATACTTTTAAAAATAGAATTAAAGGCAAGCATTTAGATGTCTTCGTAGTATGTACAAAAATGTAACAGGTGGAATTCCGTATGGAGCAAAATTGGCAGACTATATCAATCACACTCGTGGGTAACACAAGGTGATGTGACTAGTCCTGTGTTGTTTTTACTGAGTTAGCCTTAGAAGTGATCAGAAAAGGGAGACTTGGTGCTACTTTTACCCAAGATTAATTTGAATTATTTGTCTTATTACTGGCAGATAATATAGCGTTAATAGCTGAAACTGTTATTGGTCTGCATACACCAACTAGATAGATTTTTATAAGGCAGCATCAACATTACATTTGAATGTGAACATGAATAAAACTCATATAGTTTGCTGTATTTAGAAAAGGTGGTTACTTGCAGAAAGGGAGAGATGGACTTAGACAATAGTCTCGCATTATCTGTGTGAATGTATATGTGTCTAGGAATTTATTTCTCCACAAGACTGGGTTTTTCAGCTGCATGTCAGGATTTTGGTAAGCAGAGCTAAAAGTGCTTTGTTGTGTATTTTGCAGAAACTGTCTTACTGAAATGCAAATCTCTTAGTTTATATCTAAAGCTATTTGACACACTGATTCAACCATTGGTTCAGTACGTTGCTGAGTTATGGGTCTTTGATAATGCTGCTCATCATTCTGAAAAAGAAGAAGTATTTATTTGCCCTTAAGAAGTTTTTAGGGGTGGAACTGAGAACACCAAATGATCATATGTATGGGGGAAACGAATCGATATCCAATACATATTAATTCAGTAGTTAAATGTATTCGATTTTGGCTAAAATTAACTCGAATAGAAGAGTCAAGACTGCCACGCAAAGCCTGTAGGATGCTGCTGGATCTAGATTCACGTGACAAAAGAAACTAGGCTTCAAATATCTTTTGTAAACTGTTTACGTTTGGATAGGGATTAATTTGGACAAATCAAAATGTAGAAGAAATAGCCACACCACCGCTGAAGAAGACAGACGAGGTTGTCGAAAGCTCCAAGTAAGTGCTATTCCTAGCTGAGTGACCTGTCTGAATCCGGTAGTCGTTAAGAAATAGTACTTTTTCGCTTGATGTCAGGGAAAGATTGATTTTATGTAGGTGACAGGAACGGGATTTTCATATTAAGAACAGCGATAGATTGAGTGCATACAGAACATTTTGCACGGTACCTGATATGAAAACTTATTTGTTTCTTAATTCGGATAGACATCTGAAAATTGTAATGACTAAGTTCAGACTCGGTGTAACAGATATTGCTTAGCGTTACTACCAATATCGTTTCCCATAGTGACACTGATTTACTCTGCCCACTGCGTAATAAACAATAAAGAAGATGAGGTTAATTTTGTATATTGTTGTCCAGCACCAAATAGCTTAAGACAACAATACACTCCTGTAACGTTTCGATTAAGTTTACTTTTGGCATGTAAACATGATACAGAACCATTAGAAATCTATCAATTTTCTGGTACAAAGCATTTCAGGTGTGTGAGATTGCTACCTCGTAAATACTGTTCTGACTTTACAGTTGGTATGGTAAACTTTGTGAGAAATGATTGGTTGATTGTTCGTTTTATCCCCTTCATAAGGGCCCAATGGGCTAAACATGAATAAAACGTTCGGATCTCTCTATCTGTCTCTGTCTCTGTCTGTCTGTCTGTCTTTCTCTGTCTCTCTCTCCCTGTCTGTCTGTCTCCCCCCCCCCCCCCCCCCTCCCATATATTTCTTACAACCCCGTCCTACCCTGTCTTAATTCTGTTTTTGTTCTCTCTCTCTCTCTCTCTCTCTCTCTCTCTCTCTCTCATCTCTCTCTCTCTCTCTCTCTCTCTCTCTCTCTCTCTCTCTCTCTCTCCTCTCTCTCTCTCTCTTCCACCCCCCCCCCACATATACAGAGAGAGAGAGATAGACGACAGACAGACAGACAGACAGACACAGACTTTGTCACGAGAACCTTTAAAGTCAGACACAGCACGTAAACATTATTAGAAATCATTTATGGATAGACCATACTTTGTCCGGACCCGTAAAGCGAGTCATCGTTGTCCTTTCACACTCCTGCAATCAACGTATTTAGCGATATGGATTTGTAGGTGTCATGGCAAGCATTTTACAAGGGGCATTGTTTTATACCAGTTCTGGTCTGGCATATGTGTGTGTGCGTGCGTGTGTCCGTGCGTGCGTGCGTGCGTCGCGCGCGCGCGTGCGCGCGCCGCGTGTGTGTGTGTGTTGTGTGTGTTGTGTGTGTGTGTGTGTGTGTGTGTGTGTCTTTCCTCCCGACAGATCCCTGTGAATGCTTGAGGTGCCCCCCCCCCCCCTCCCGTTTTTGTGTTTATTTTGTTTTGTTTCATGTGTTGTTTAGCTGCTATCGAGCTGTTTATTCTCCATGCCCTAGATAGGATGAAAGGATTAATTAAACTCTGTCTCTCTCTGTCCCCGTGTGTGTGTGTGTGAGAGAGAGAGAGAGAGAGAGAGAGAGAGAGAGAGAGAGAGAGAGAGAGAGAGAGAGAGAGGAGGAGAGAGAGAGAGGGAGGGAGGGAGGGAGAGAGGGAAGACACGGGTGTGTTTCTATGTAAAGGGAAATTTGAACAGATCGAGCACTTTATTTGTTTTACTGAGTATGAGAGAAATTCGAGCAGACAGGCTATCTGGTCATCGGGGTAGATGGCTTCCTGAAGTTGTAATTGTCAGAGCATCACCCTCCTATTTCGTCTCTTTGTGGTAGTTTATTGTAATTAAAACAAAACACACAAAACGCCACTATTTGAGAAAAACAAACAAACAAGCAAATTAACACGAGTTCAGTGACTGTTTATTGGTTATCGTTGCTTTCTGTATTTCCTTTGAAAAAGAAAAAAAAAAATTAGTTTGATTTTGCGAAGTCTGATTTCAAAGTTCAAAAACTTCTTTGGATTTTTTCGAAAGTTTCCCAAACTTTGGAAGTTATTGTCACCGACACATCGCCGAATCACATCGTCACGAAGATATGGAGACGAGAAAGGAGAAAGGGAAGAGGTGGTTGTGGCTGTGGTGAGACAGTGTGGAGGGAGAGAGAGAGAGAGAGAGAGAGAGAGAGAGAGAGAGGAGAGAGAGAGAGAGAGAGAGAGAGAGAGAAAGAAAAGGGGGTCAGGTGGGAAGAGGGAGGGGGGGGGGGAAGAGGACGAAAGCTATACTTTTATATTTCTTTAATTAACACTTGTAACATAGTTCTTGTTGCTGCGCCCCCCCCCCCCCCCACACACCCCCACCCTGACCCCCAATCCCCCCCCCCCCCCCCCCCTTTTCTCTTTGTCCTTTTGTATCTGCATGCCTGCTAGTTAATCTGCCCCCTCCCCCCTCCCCCCTCGCCTCCCCCCCTCGCCTCCCCCCCCCCCCCCCCCCATCCAACTCACCGCTCCTAACCGTTGCCCTCCC
>CM031612.1:55741953-55749453 GCA_018398815.1 Conus ventricosus
ATCTCATTGAACAAAAATCTAGATTTATCACTATAACGATGCATTTCACTAGCATTCCAGACCTTAGTGGACAAAAGATGCAAGATTGTGATCAATCACTCTAACATCTCAACGGACAAATAATGAATGAGAGATAACCACTAAACACTCTCAAGGTCTTACTGGATACAAGATCCTAGATTATCATTATCACCGATCACTCTCAGATCTCCACGGACAAAAGATGACAGACTATCACAAGTCACTCAGATCATAATTGCCAAAAGATGGACTGTCACGTATGTGTTTCGAACCTCAATGGACAAAAGACTACTTGATTACCGCTTACCATTTTCAAACCTCAATGGATAGATCTCATGTCATCAGCAATGACTTAAAGACGACAGTGTGAACAGATGTTGCCTGATTATCACCAATCACTCTCACAACTCAGCTGAAAAATAAAAGATTCCAGATCATTGCCCAAGCCTCTCGAACCTCTGTGAACAAAAGACCTAGAGATCATCACAAATGACTTCTATCAATTCACAAGACTGCGGACCATTACCGGTGACCCTACCAGACGATACCAGAAAATCACCAGTGACTCACACTTCAGTGGACCGAAGATCAAGATCATTACTATACTTCTCAAACTTCACCAGTGAGTGACTCTCACATCTCAGCAGAGAGTATTTCATGGATCATACCAATCACTTCAAGACCTGAGTAAAAAGAAGATCCCAGATCAGTCACTTCAACACCTGTGTAAAAAGAAGATCCCAGATCATACCATTCACTTCTAGACCTGTGTAAAAAGAAGATCCCAGATCATACCATTCACTTCAAGACCTGTGTAAAAAGAAGATCCCAGATCATACCAGTCACTAATAGACCTGTGTAAAAAGAAGATCCCAGATCATACCAATCACTTCAAATCTGTGTAAAAAGAAGATCCCAGATCATATCAGTCACTTCAAGACCTGTGTAAAAAGAAGATCCCAGATCATATCTATCACTTCAAGACCTGTGTAAAAAGAAGATCCCAGATCATACCATTCACTTCTAGACCTGTGTAAAAAGAAGATCCCAGATCATACCATTCACTTCAAGACCTGTGTAAAAAGAAGATCCCAGATCATACCAGTCACCTCTAGACCTGTGTAAAAAGAAGATCCCAGATCATACCAGTCACTTCAAGACCTGTGTTAAAAGAAGATCCCAGATCATATCTATCACTTCAAGACCTGTGTAAAAAGAAGATCCCAGATCATACTATTCACTTCAAGACCTGTGTAAAAAGAAGATCCCAGATCACACCATTCACTTGAAGACCTGTGTAAAAGGAAGATCCCAGATCATACCAGTCACCTCTAGACCTGTGTAAAAAGAAGATCCCAGATCATACCAGTCACTTCTAGACCTGTGTAAAAAGAAGATCCCAGATCATACCAGTCACTAATAGACCTGTGTAAAAAGAAGATCCCAGATCATACCAATCACTTCAAGATCTGTGTAAAAAGAAGATCCCAGATCATATCAATCACTTCAAGACTTGTGTGGAAAGAAGATCCCAGATCATACAAATCACCTCAAGAGCTGTGTGTGTAAAACGAATATCCCAAATCATACTAATCACTTCAAGACCTGTGTAGAAAAATATCCCAGATCATACCAATCACTTCAAACCTCTGTGGAAAGTAGATCCCAGATCATGCCAATCACTTTAAGACCTCTGTAGAAAGTACATCCAAGATCAAGCCAATCACTTTAAGTCCTATGTGGAAAGAAGATCCCAGATCATGCCAATCACTTTAAGTCCTATGTGAAAAGAAGATCCCAGATCATGCCAATCACTTTAAGACCTATGTGGAAAGAAGATCCCAGATCATGCCAATCACTTTAAGGAATCTGTGAAAAGAAGATCCCAGATCATGCCAATCACTTTGAGTCCTATGTGAAAAGAAAGATCCAGGATCATGCCAATCACTTTAAGTAATCTGTGAAAGAAGATCCAGATCATGCAATCACTTTAAGCCTATGGAAGAAACCAACATGCAATCACTTTAAGCCCTATGTGAAAAGAAGACCCCAGATCATGCCAATCACTTTAAGCCCTATGTGAAAAGAAGATCCCAGATCAAGCCAATCACTTTAAGCCCTATGTGAAAAGAAGATCCCAGATCATGCCAATCACTTTAAGCCCATGTGAAAAGAAGATCCCAGATCATGCCAATCACTTTAAGCCCTATGTGAAAAGAAGACCCCAGGATCATGCCAACACTTAAGCCCTATGTGAAAAGAAGATCCAGGATCACCCCAATCACTTTCAGACCTCTGTAAAAGAAGACTGCAGATAACGCCAACCACTTTACGACCTCTGTGAACAGACGATCCCGGATCATACAAATCATTCTGTCCGTAGTGCGAACGGATCACAGATCATGGCCAATCATCCCCAGACCTTACCCGCTCGGGACAGGCCAATAACAAAAACCCAAAAGCAAACAACCAAAGAAAACAGAGACCGACTGTCAAGAAAAAACGAACGGACAAAAAAGAGACTGAAATAAATCCGTTAAACTTCTCTCTCTTTCTTTTTTTCCTTTCGTCCAAGCAAATTTAAAAACTGGACAACAAACAAAAGGGGAAAATGACAAGCTAAAACTTGGGGAAAAAATGGATCATTCAGAAAGTAAGGGTACAATGCAGAACAATCAGGGGCACAATGCAGAACAATCAGGGTACAGTGCAGAACAATCAGGGGTACGATGCAGAACAATCAGGGTACAATGCAGAACAATCAGGGTACGATGCAGAACAATCAGGTACAATGCAGAACAATCCCGGGTACAATGCAGAACAATCAGGTACAATGCAGAACAATCAGGGTTACAAAGCAGAACAATCAGGGGAAAATGCAGAACAATCAGGGGGACAATGGGAGAACAATCAGGGTACGATGCAGAACAATCAGGGTACGATGCAGAACAATCCCGGGTAAAGATGCAGAACAATCAGGGGACAATGCAGAACCCAAACAGGGGTACGATGCAGAAAATCAGGGGTACAATGCAGAACAATCAGGGGTACAATGCAGAACAATCAGGGGTACAATGCAGAACAATCATAGTACAATGCAGAACAATCAGGGTACAATGCAGAACAATCAGGGTACAATGCAGAACAATCAGGGGTACAATGCAGAACAATCATGAGCACAATGCAGAACAATCAGGGGTACAAGCAGAACAATCAGGGGTACAATGCAAAAAACAATCAGGGTACAATGCAGGACAATCAGGGGTACGATGCAGAACAATCAGGGTACAATGCAGAACAATCATGAGCACAATGCAGAACAATCAGGGGTACGGGTGCAGAACAATCAGGGAACATGCAGAACAATCAGGGGTACAATGCAGAACAACAGGGTACAATGCAGAACAATCAGGGGTACAATGCAGAACAATCAGGGGGACAAGCAGAACAATCAGGGGGACGATGCAGAACAATCAGGGGTACAAAGCAGAAAAATCAGGGTACAATGCAGAACAATCAGGGTACAATGCAGAACAATCAGGGTAACAATGCAGAACAATCAGGGGTACGATGCAGAACAATCAGGGTACGATGCAGAACAATCAGGGTACAATGCAGAACAATCAGGGGTACGATGCAGAACAATCAGGGGTACGATCAACCCAAACAGGGTACAATGCAGAACAATCAGGGGGACAATGCAGAAAAAAATCAGAGTACAATGCAGAACAACAGGGGGAAAAATGCAGAACAATCAGGGTACAATGCAGAACAATCAGGGGTACAATGCAGAACAATCCCTGAGCACAATGCAGAACAATCAGGGTACAAAGCAGAACAATCAGGGTACAATGCAGAACAATCAGGGGTACAATGCAGAACAATCAGGGTACAATGCAGAACAATCAGGGGACGATGCAGAACAATCAGGCGTACAATGCAAACAATCAGGGTACCAAAGCAGAACAATCAGGGGTAAGTGCAGAACAATCAGGCGTACAATGCAGAACAATCAGGGTACAATGCAGAACAATCAGGGGTAGAGTGCAGAACAATCAGGGTACGATGCAGAACAATCAGGGGTACAATGCAGAACAATCAGGGGTAGAGTGCAGAACAATCAGGCGTACAATGCAGAACAATCAGGGGTACAATGCAGAACAATCAGGGGGAAAAGTGCAGAACAATCAGGTACAATGCCCGAACAATCAGGGTAGAGTGCAGAACAATCAGGCGTACAATGCAGAACAATCGGGGTACGATGCAGAACAATCAGGGGGACAATGCAGAACAATCAGGGGTAGAGTGCAGAACAATCAGGCGTACAATGCAGAACAATCAGGGGTACGATGCAGAACAATCAGGGGGGAGAGTGCAGAACAATCAGGCGTACAATGCAGAACAATCAGGGTACAATGCAGAACAATCAGGGGTACGATGCAGAACAATCAGGGTACAATGCAGAACAATCAGGGGTACAATGCAGAACAATCAGGGGTACAATGCCCGAACAATCAGGGGTAGAGTGCAGAACAATCAGGGGTACAATGCAGAACAATCAGGGTACAATGCAGAACAATCAGGGGTACAATCAGAACAATCAGGGGTACAATGCAGAACAATCAGGGTACAATGCAGAACAATCAGGGGTACAATGCAGAACAATCAGGGGTACAATGCAGAACAATCAGGGGGACGATGCAGAACAATCAGGGTACAATGCAGAACAATCAGGGGTAGAGTGCAGAACAATCAGGGGTACAATGCAGAACAATCAGGGGTACAATGCAAACAATCAGGGTAGAGTGCAGAACAATCAGGGGTACATGCAGAACAATCAGGGGTAGAGTGCAGAACAATCAGGGTAGAGTGCAGAACAATCCAGGGGTACAATGCAGAACAATCAGGGGTAGAGTGCAGAACAATCAGGGAGAGTGCAGAACAATCAGGTTTCAATGCAGAACAATCAGGGGGACAATGCAGAACAATCAGGGTCAATGCAGAACAATCAGGGTACAATGCAGAACAATCAGGGGTAGAGTGCAGAACAATCAGGGTACGATGCAGAACAATCAGGGGTACAATGCAGAACAATCAGGGGTACAATGCAGAACAATCAGGGGTACAATGCAGAACAATCAGGGGTACAATGCAGAACAATCAGGGGTAGAGTGCAAAAACAATCAGGGGTACAATGCAGAACAATCAGGGGTACAATGCCAGAACAATCAGGGGGACAATGCAGAACAATCAGGGGGAGAGTGCAGAACAATCAGGGGTACAATGCAGAACAATCAGGGGTAAAATGCAGAACAATCAGGGGGACGATGCAGAACAATCAGGGTACAATGCAGAACAACAGGGGTACAATGCAGAACAATCAGGGGTAGAGTGCAGAAAAATCAGGGGTACGATGCAGAACAATCCGGGGTACAATGCAGAACAATCAGGGGTAGAGTGGGAGAACAATCAGGGGTACAATGCCCGAACAAACAGGGTACAAATGCAGAACAATCAGGGGTACAATGCAGAACAATCAGGGGTAGAGTGCAGAACAATCAGATCCAAAAACAAAAGGGAAGTACATCCTGCTCAAGTGGACAACGACACAAGCTCGACATGGAGTACTTCCGGGACTTGGCTCTCAATCATTGACCTAGGGCTCTCAGACCAAGTGGTCAGAAGCTGTTTTACCCACGATTTCGGAGGTTCCGTGACGGCAGGTGGTATAGCTTCACACGGAAAAACAGATACTGGAAAACCGTCTTACTTTATCGTTTTGCAGACAAAAACCTTAAAACCTTTAGCTGGAAAAAAGGGAGATGGGGAAGGTGGTGGTGGGGTTGGGGGGGGGGGGAGCCGGGCGAAAAAAAAAAATTATATCACAACTCTGTGTAGCTCTCTCTCCTCTCTCTCTCTCCCCCTCCTCTCTCTCTCTCTCTCTGCCCCTCTCTTTTTCGAAATGCTGTCTTTTTCTTCATGTATCAGCCATTTGTCCGTCTCGGTCTTTTTCTCGATAATGTTCTGTATCTGTCACTCTATTCTTTTAGGAAGAAAAGAGAGAGGGAAGCGAAGGAGGGGGGGGAAAAGAGAGAGAGAGAGAGAGAGAGAGAGAGAGAGAGAGAGAGAGAGAGAGAGAGAGATGGAGTAACGGACAGAGAAAAGAAAAAAAAAAAAAAATAACGTTACATCGTTTTTTTTGAAATCGCACTAGAAATTTAAAAAGAACGACACAGTGAAAAAAAGAAACACCTCCTTGAAAACAAGAAAAGGAGGAATTAGTGAAGAAGAAAAAAAGAAGAAGAAGAAGAAGAAGGAAGAAGAAGAAGAAGAAGAAAGAGAAGAAGAATGAGAACACGCTGAAGAAGAAGAAGAAGAAGAAGAAGAAGAAGAAGAAGAAGAAGAAGAAAAGAAGAAAACAAGAACAAGAACAAGAGAGAGAGAAATGAGAACATGCTGAAGAAGAGGGAAGAAAAAAAAGAAAAGAAGAAAAAGAAGAAGAAGAAGAAGAAGTAGAAGAAGAAAAAGAAGAAGAAGAAGAACAAGAACAAGAATGAAACATGCTGAAGAAGAGGAGAAGAAGAAGAAGAAGAAGAAGAAGAAGAAAGAAGAAGAAGAAAAGAAGAAAACAAGAACAAGAAGAACAAGAAGAAGAACAAGAAGAACAAGAACAAGAACAAGAGCAAGGGGGAGAAGAAGGAGAAGAAGAAACAAAAAAAAACAACCAAAAGAGAAATGATTACTTCACTATTGAACAATGCTGAGAGGTGAGACACAAAACCCATTTTAAACATTTGGGTTTCCCCAATCATCACCACTGACTCTCACATTGTATGTTTAAAAGCTATTTATCTTTTAAGACTGTAGAACTATGGAACAATAGGTGTTCGTTGCTTTCCCCACTTTTTCTAAAGTCCATCGATATAAATCTGAACATTTTTCACTTGGGAAAAAAAAAGAGCGAGCGAGCAGCGAGCGCGCCCGCGCGCACACACACACACACACACACACACCACACCAACACACACACACACACACACGCACGCACGCACGCACGCACGCACGCACGCACCCCACGCCACACACACACACACACACACACACACATCCAATACGATACACGCATGTGTGCAAAACCACGCATGCACTCCACCAAGAAAGGGAAAGACAAGCAGACAACTGACAGAGTGGCAGAGAGAGAGAGAGAGAGAGAGAGAGAGAGAGAGAGAGAGAGAGAGGAGAGAGAGAGAGAGAGAAGAGAGAGAGAGAAAGAGAGAGACAGAGACAGAGACAGAGAGGTGGAGAGAGACAGAGATGACTGTTCGTTCCTCAATCTGTTGATCGAAAATACTGTTTCAGATTTTAAACACATTTAAATACTGATCAAATCAGCAGTCATCATCATTTGAAACAGAAAAAGAGACAGAACTCCCAGTGAAAGATAGGGGGATGAGGGGGGGGGGGGGGGGGGGTTAGGGG
>CM031612.1:55768705-55771205 GCA_018398815.1 Conus ventricosus
TCTTCTCTTCTTTTTCTCTTCTCTTTTCTTCTCTTTTCCTTTTCTTCTCTTTTTTTTTCTCTTCTCTTTTTCTTTCTTTTCTCTTCTCTTTTCTTTTCTTTTCTTTCTTCTCTTCTCTTCTCTTCTCTTCTCTTCTCTTCTCTTCTTTTCTTTTTTTTTTCTTCTTTCTTTTTCTTTTCTTTCTTTCTGTTTTCTCTTCTCTTCTCTTTTCTCATTTTTTCTCTTCTCTTTTCTCAATTCTTCTCTTCTCTTCTCTTTTTCCCCCAGGGGTGGGTGGAAAAAAAGTACGTATAATTGCTTATCTCATTTCCTTGGAAAAATACATTTTTGTTCGTTCGTCCGTTCCTTCCTTCGTTTCGTTCTCTCTCTTTAGCTCTCTCTCTTTTCTCTCTCTCTCTCTCTCTCTCTCTCTCTCTCTCTCTCTCTCTCTCTCTCTCTCTCTCTCTCTCTCTCTCTCTCTCTCTGTGTGTCTGTCTGTGTGTTCCAATTTTAGAGTGAGAATTCATAAAAAACAGCACTCTGACACGTTTGGGCAAATTTTGTCCGCCTGAAAAATACGTACAACGCGTTAACGTTTCATTTTTTGTATCGAATTTTATGAAGTGGCCTTTTTTTTCCTTCAAAAATCTTTTTTCTTTAAAAGGTTTTTGCTACGTATTGACAGCTTTGAAAGGTGTGGTCGACTAGGTAATGATTACAAGAAACTCTAAACTTGTGTCCGTGCAGAAAGACTGGGATGATTGATGAACTTCCAATAAAGCGGTGGTGTATTGTGTAATCAAGATGTGAATGGGAGGGAGTGGGGGGGGGGGGGGGGGGGCGGGGGGGGGGCGGGGGGGGGGGGGGGGGGGGGGCGGGAGGGGGGGGGGGGTTAGCTCACGACTCGCGTGGGTTAGGGCCCCGGATCAACGCATGAAAGTTTCCAACGACGCGGGGGGCACGTGCGCAGGCTAACAATAAATGATTGTGTACATCCACATGTCTTGTTCAGTTTCCGCGCCACCCCACCCAACACACCCCGGTCACGCCATGTCTTGCGCCCGGCACACCAGTTTCTATTCCACCAAAAAAAAAAAAAAAAAAGTGGCCCTCAAGTTAAATTTCATTTAAATTTGAAATCATTCGTGAAGCATTCAAGAACTTCTTCTCTCGGATGGTTTTCGAAACAAGCGCAACTGTTCCAGACAAACCTCTTTCCATTGATCAGTTTGCGAGAACATGGCGGCCACACACCTTTGTGTGACCGTAATCCACCTGGAGAAACAAAACAAAAAAACCCAAAACAAAAGCAAACAAACAAGCAAACAAACACCCGGTGAGACAACTAAAAATGATTTCTTTCCTCTCAAATGCCCCCGCCCCAATGGAGCGTCTTTAACACGGAAGAAGTTCACATGAAGGTCACCACATCCGGGACAGCGGAGGGTTGTCTAAGATTATCTGTCCTTTGCCCACTCTTTAATTTCCATATTCAGAGTAACTAGAGGGAATATTACCGGGTTAGTGTGTGTGTGTGTGTGTGTGTGTGTGTGTGTGTGTGTGTGTGTGTGAGTGTGTGTGTGTGTGTGTGTGTGTGTGTGTGTGTGTGTGTGTGCGTGCGTGCGTGCGTGCGTGCGTGCGTGCGTGCGTGCGTGCGTGCGTGCGTGCGTGCGTGCGTGCGTGCGTGTGTGTGTGTGTGTGTGTGTGTGAGAGAGAGAGAGAGAGAGAGGATGAGAGAGAGAGAGAGAGAGAGAGAGAGAGATTGATTTACCAATTTAGTTCTTTCAATCCCAAGACCTGTTGTCCGTTCATTTACCTGTTCACTCAAAAATGCATTTGTTTTGATTATGTGTGATTGTGTGCTTGCCTTTCCCTGCCGATCTCCTAGCCCCGGATAAAGCTTTTTGAGTCGCCAGTGATGACTTTCTGACCAACTCTCTTCATCTGTTGTGGTTCTCTGTGGCCCCCAGTGAGCTGCTGAAGAACAAGTCTCTGTCCACCCCATGATGTGCTTGTTCTTCGGTCTGGCCCTTTTTCATCCGTCTGGCATGACGCCCAGCAGGATGGTTTTTTAAACAGGCCGACTGTTCTTGAAACGTGACCGTTGCCACTTCGTCTTTCTCCTCTTGACGTTGATGAGCAGGCTGTCCAACTGGATTCTGGCGAGGTCTTGAAGTGATATTGACCACACGCCACAGTTAGGGGGGAAAAATGCACCAGAATGCTGTTTTTTCTATGTGGGCATTTTTTGTACTCCCAGGGAGTACTTTACAATGGGAACGAAGAAATGCTGTCTGTCTGTGTGTCTGTCCGTCTGTGGTCAAAATGTGTTCCACTCGCTCCAGACAAAACTGCTGGACCGATCTTTCTGACAATTTGTAGATATGTTTATTATGGGTCACGGATGATGCCCGATGTTTTATTTTACCAGAATAGCCGTTACTAACGGCTATAAATGATAATTTTGTGATGTACAGTTTGAGCAACAACGGTTTATAGATTTAAGTGTAACCAAATTTTG
>CM031612.1:55776205-55796205 GCA_018398815.1 Conus ventricosus
GTCGAGTGTTAGGTGAACTGTTGAATTTGTAATCGCTCTGTGTTTGGCCGTACTAAGAAGGTCGTAAAGGGACAAAACCGCGAAAGGACTGAAGCTGACAATTTGCTGCTTTTGTGCTTCTCTCTCTCTCTCTCTCTCTCTCTCTCTCTCTCTCTCTCTCGGCACCACCAAAATAGACCCCTCTCTCCAGCCCTGCTCACTGGGTGGATCAGGAGTATCGCTTACAGGAGAGGGGCGATGTGAAATTTGTCATTGTTATAGAAGTACATGCTCGTTGTGTGAGGTTATGTAGGCATCAAACGCGCTCGCTCGCGTTCGTTTCGGTCTTGGGCGAGAGGGAAAGGGGTGATGTGTGTGTGTGTGTGTGTGTGTGTGGGGGGGGGGGGGGGGGTCGGTCGTGGGTAGAAGGCCGCTTTAGTGCACTTACCTTTGTCTGTCTGTCTGTCTGTCTGATTGACTCTCTCTCTCTCTCTCTCTCTCTCTCTCTCTCTCTCTCTCTCTCTCAGCTCTTACAGTCTTCTTTGACTTACTGCATTCTCTCTATATCACCTCCCCTCACCACCATCACCACCACACCTTTCCTCCTACCTTTCCCCTATCTCTCTCCCCCTCCCTTGCTATCCAATTCTCTCTTTCCCTCTCCTCTCAAAGTATCCCCCCCCCCCCCCCCCCCCCCCCCCCCCCCGCCCCGCGTCTTCCACGATGAGGTCACAGTTGATTCTCACGGTGTACACTTTTTTCTCCCCCCCCCCCCCCCCCCCCCACACCCCCACACTGTAACCCAGAAGAAACCCACACAATAATTATGGGAACGTCAGTACAGACATGAGTAAGAATGAGAATGAGTAACTAACATCACGGTCAAGAAATGACTCACCGTAGAGAGAAGTACCCCACATCAGGCCACTGGTGTTTGATGTTCCGTGTGGAAATAGTGGAAACAGATAGGAGAGGGTGGGAAACGAGGGATGGGGTGTTATGTGGAAGAGGGGGGGGGGGGGGGGGTTGGCGGGAAGAGATTGGAGGGGTGGAGGAGGGGGAGGGGTGGGGGGAGTGGGGGGCATCTCCGGACAAAAGGCCAGTCCATGTCTGTGACGAATGTCATCGGGTGGCACCTGCGAAGGAGGATGGCGTGTGATGGATTGATAACTGACGCTGGACCTTCTTTCCTTTGTGTAAATCGATGGGGAAGGGAGAAGACAACTCCCCTGCCCCCCCCCCCCCCCCCCCCCCCCCACCACCACCACTGCGAGCATAATTTATCAGTTTTTCCTTCCTCTCTCTCTCTCTCTCTCTCTCTCTCTCTCTCTCTCTCTTTTCTCTCTCTCTTTGAATAAGGTTTTATACATTAACGGTAAGGTTCGGGTTAGAGTTAGATTCGGTTATCGTGTGGATCAGGGTTTGTTTCCGGTTAGGGTTAAGGTTGAAGTCTAGGTCGAGCGTCCGGAGTGGAGGTTTTTTTTTTTGTTTTTGTTTTGTTTTTCCTCTTCTTTTTCTTTTGAACCAAAGTTCCCGTCTGTAAGGCACAAACACGGCACTGACTGACCATGCAGCAGTGACGACTCTTGTTCTGTCTGTCTGCCTGTCTGTCTGTCTGACTCTTTCTTTCTCCGAGTCCCCGGTGCCTCCTTTTCTGCTCTTCATGTCTGTATATAATTATGTATACTTCTTCAAATGTGCGTTTGTACGTGTGTGCGTCCGTGTGTATGTGTGTGTGTGTGTGTGTGTGTGTGTGTGTGGTGTGTGTGTGTGTGTGTGTGTGTGTGCGTGCGCGCGTGCGTGCGTGCGTGCGTGCGTTGTGTGCGTGTGTGTGTGTGTCCTTGAGCGCGCACGCGCACGGGTGAGAGAGTACTGCCCTATTGTTCAGCCCTTGACTGACCGTGCGAATTGTGCGAGACATTGACGCAAACGTCTGCTGTACACACCCTTTCCCAACCTATGCTAGTTCCGTTCAGCTGCTACCATCACCCCCATCACTGCTTACTTCGGCTCCTGTTTACACACCCACACCTGGAGTGTTTTGTCGCAGCCACAGCGGCAGCCATCCACAGAGGCTCTTATGGTGAACTGTGAGGATGATGAAGATGATGCAGTGGATTCCTTAGTGTGATCTGATTTTACACGACATGATCCAAGGCCGGGACTTAACCTGGGAGCCATCATTGCCGATGAGGGATCCTAACCAGAAATCCTCTCAAGGGTCAGCAAAAACAATTTCAGCATTGTCCAGATTGGAACCTGTATGTCAGGACAATAACATCTCTTTGAAACATAAGATCACGCTCCTGCGTGTGCCGTGATGTTCCATTATTCTGTTTGCATGCGAGACATGGACCCTCGCAGCTGCCCATGGACCCTCGCAGCTGCCCTTGGGAGAAGGCAAAAGATTCCAACCATGAAAATGAGGTGCCCCCGAAAGATATTAAACCTCGGGGAAAACTGACCCTTTGTCATCAATGAACAACTGCGTCAAACCCCAAAACCGCACATTGGCCCATGTGAAGATTTTTTGCCCTCTTTTAAAAAAAGGGAAAAACTGCGTCGATAGGGCATTGTAACAAGATGTTAGGGGAAAATTAAAACAATGTCAGCGGAACTGTTGAAAAAGGAAGATAAAGAGGTGAAAAAAGAAAAAAAAAAAGAAACACACACACACACACAAAACAAAAAACAAAACCCCCAAAAAACCAAAAACAAAAACCACACAAAACCCCGAGGGGGCCTGACAACATGGCAAAATGTATGGGGGAAAACCCTTTTGGGGGAAAACCCCAGCCCTTTGGCATTCTTTCGCGGCCCGGAAAAGAAAAAACCCTGGTAAAATGTTCCCCAAAGTGTAGGGGCCCCCAAAACCCCCACGGAATGAAGGGGGGAAAAGGGACAAGGATGACAATGACGACGACACGAAAAAACATGGCATTCCCTTTTACTGTACTTTTCTTTTTGTCTAATAAATTATATCCCTTCATCAATCAACTAAAAAGAACGGGATACCGGGGAATTTTGGTTTTGGGAAAAATTGGAGAAAAAAACAAAAAAGGGGGTTTAAAACCTTTCCCTTCCCTTTCACCCCCAAAAGGACGCTCACCAGCTTTTGGTTTAGGAACTCCCGAAAAATGTGCCCCCTCAGATCCCCGTCAAAGCCGCTACCCCCTTTGGCCTTGGAGGGGGGGCCCGAAAAAAAACCCAGAAAAAAAACGTCTGAATTGGGGCTTCACTTTCCCCGGCATTTTTTCCCGTCCAAAGTTTTCAGTAAAAAACGTCTGTTTTTTCCTTACTTTTAACCCTTTTCGTCAAAACGGAAATGGGAAACAGAATGAAAAAACCCCATGTGTGTTTCGTTCGAAAACCATAACACAGTCAATCAAAATTATTTTTATAAAAAGATGCTGCAAAAAAAATGATAGCGATGTCGGGTTCGTACAAAGGCCCTTTGGGTTAAATGTCAAAAAAAGGGGTTTTTTTCCCCCTCAGTGACCCCTCCCTGCCTACTCACCCCCCTTTGCATCATAAACCCCCTTTAATAATCCCCGCCCCTTCCTTTCCGCCACCCAAACACATCTACACAAAGGCCCCTCTGTAAAGAACCGCTTTTTCCTTTACGGGGGGAAATTGCAAAAATAAGTATGTGCCAGACATGCACTCTGGCATGTGTACATGCCTGTTTGTCTGCATATTTTCCCCTTTTTTTGAAAGAACCCGCACGTAAGCCTACAGTGTTTTGAATTTGTCCCAAAATCGGATGGAAAAAGTTCGAGCAAAGTATCAGTGTTTTTTTTTGGAAGGGAAACCCTTTAAATAACGGGATAACTAGAGTTGCTGCTTTAACTCCCCCCACGAATTCCACCCTTTTTTTTTTTTGGTTAAAAAATTTTTACTGTTTTAATTCCTTCTTATGGTTTTTTAAACCCCGATTGAGTAAATAAAATTTTTTCCCTGTTGAACCCGAAGGGAAATTTCCCCGTCCTTTTTGCAGTAATATTGGAATTCCGCTTTTTTGAGAGCCCGGGTTGGAATTGCAACGTATTTTTGATGATTGTAAACCCTGTCATACTTTAAATTAGTTTTTCAGCCCCCTTACAGGTCCCGATGGAGAAGTTTGGGTTTAAAAGGGAAAATGGGGAAAATTTACTTCAAAAAAAAATTTCCCCATGGCGCCCCAAAGGGCCCCTAATGCCCTTTGACGAACGTTGGGGCCTCTACTTCGAACCATAGAACAAAAAAAAGGGGTTTTCTCGGCCTACAGGCAGTGCGTGAGAGGGGGCAGTTTAAAAAAACGGGTGAAAAGGGCACGCATTGTGCGTGACACACGTCCCCACTTCCGACAACCCCGGGGCAAAGTGCCCCCCTGCGGATTTGGTTTCGGGTGGGTTGACGCCCCCTCGGTTTGGGGAGGTCTTTGGGGGGTCAACCCCTAGCCTCTCTCTCTCCCCTCCCCTCCCTTTTCTCTTTCTCTTTCTCTCTCTCTAAATCAGAGTTCCAAACAGTCTTGCTTCAGAGGGGAAGTAAAATTTCCCGTATAAAAAGAACAGACCTGTGCCAGCATGCTCTCTCTCTCTCTCCTTCCCCCTCTCTCTCCCCCTCTCTCTCTCCTTTCCCCTTCCCCCTCCCCTCCCCTCTCCCCTCTCTGTTGTATGTGGGCCCACAGGTTTTTGCAAAATCGTTGTTGTTGTTTTTTTTTAGCTTTTTAATGCTTAGGGCAAAAAGAGGGGTTAGGTTTAAAAGGGTTTGTGGAAAATGGGCTTTATACCAAAAAACCTATCTCCCGCGCCCCCGAATTGCACTGCGGGAGGAAGGGGAAAGGGGTAATTTAAAATTGAACCCCCAAAACCCCACCCCCAGGCTGGTGGGGGTGGGCCTCCTCTTTTCGCTCTCCCCGACCCCTCCCTGCCTGGTCAGTTTTTCCCCCAAAAAACCTCCCCTCTTCTCTCCCCTCCTCTCTCTCTCTCTGGGAGAATCCTTTAGTGGTTAAAACCCTTTTCCATGGGCCCCCCACTTTTCTTTCACCCTGTTTTGATAGATGTCTTTAAGACTCGTCCCCCCCCTATCCACCCCTCGCCCCATCTCCACCATTTTTTTTCTCTCCATGGGTCACCCCCCCCCCCCCTCCTTTTGCCCCCACACTCCCCCAAACCCCCCCTAAAAAGTGGGGGGTAATTTGGTGGTTGAAGTTGTGGTGGTGACAACGTTATCTGTCTGATGGTAGCATTGGCACCTTAGAAAGAGAATCAGAACCCACCCCCTGGACCTCATGTAAGAGCTAATCCACCCCAGCGAGAGAGAGAGAGAGAGAGAGAGAGAGAGAGAGTGTGTGTGTGTGTGTGTGTGTGTGTGTGTGGTGTGTGTGTGTGTGTGTGTGTATGTGTGTGTGTGTGTGTGTGTGTGTGTGTATGTGTGTGTGTGTGTGTGTGTTTGCATGTCCCCACATATGCAGAGGTATCATATAGTTCAGCTAGATGCTACTACGTTGTCATCTAGCCCATTTGTGATACATACAAAGTGCTGCGACTGTAAGTTCTTGAAATTCCGTCATTCCAGCAGAAGTCCAGAAAAAGACCAGGGGCAGAAATCGGTGTTCTCATATCATGGTCATGACAATGGGTGAATTTCGAGGGCTGTCGCTACCAATTGTGAGCAAGTTTACAGAATTCAGCGAATCTTCCAGCCCGACGTACATAGTTAAATTTATGATTGACAGAGATGGGAAACAAGGACGAAGTTGACGCAGCCCAGTTTCTTATTCAGTTTCCTTCGGTTTAAATTCCACTTCATCTTCTTTGCAAACAAGACTAATGTTAGTCTCAAGGTGAGGTGACCGCAGACGGAAATTGAAATAAATGTAAAAGAAAAATTATAGCAATTCCGCCGGATAAAAGGGACAAACAAATCACAAGACAAAACACGGCGCGTTTCGACCTCTTTGGTCTTCATCAGGCATGCTAAGCGACATTCAGGACAGTGACAACGAAGAACGAGCAGTCACATACCTTCACAAATTCAGCGTCCCTTTGCGCCCAGTATCACATACCTTCACAAATTCAGCGTCCCTTTTGCGCCCAGTATCACATACCTTCACAAATTCAGCGTCCCTTTTGCGCCCAGTATCACATACCTTCACAAATTCAGCGTCCCTTTTGCGCCCAGTATCACATACCTTCACAAATTCAGCGTCCCTTTTTGCGCCCAGTATCACATACCTTCACAAATTCAGCGTCCCTTTTGCGCCCAGTATCACATACCTTCACAAATTCAGCGTCCCTTTTGCGCCCAGTATCACATACCTTCTCAAATTCAGCGTCCCTTTTGCGCCCAGTATCACATACCTTCTCAAATTCAGCGTCCCTTTTGCGCCCAGTATCACATACCTTCTCAAATTCAGCGTCCCTTTTGCGCCCAGTATCACATACCTTCTCAAATTCAGCGTCCCTTTTGCGCCCAGTATCACATACCTTCACAAATTCAGCGTCCCTTTTGCGCCCAGTATCACATACCTTCACAAATTCAGCGTCCCTTTTGCGCCCAGTATGAGAAGATAAGTGATTTGCTCGTTCTTTGTTTTCGTTGCCCTGAATGTCGTTTCTCTTGCTCGAAGAAGACCAAAGAGGTCGAAACGCGTCGTGTTTTGTCATGTAGTTTGTCCATTTTGTTCTGCAGGATAATGACAATTTTTCTTTTGAATTTGTTTTTAACTTCAGTCTAAAAGAAACTGAATTAGAAACTCGGCTGTTTAAACTCTGTCTTTGTTTCCCATCTCTGTCTCTTTTAACTATGAATGTAACTATATAATCATGTCGGGCTGAGGATTCGCTGAATGAAGAAAAGTGTTACTTTTAAAGGCTAGAGTTCAGAAATAACGTCTCTTGTTGTTGTTGTTTTTAAATTATATTCCACCTTTCTTTCTCTTCAACCATGCACCGAAAAGAGCAGCGTCGCCTGATTGGTAGAAAGAGCAGAACGTGACGCCAGGAGAAAATGAACATAATCTGCAGCGACACACAGCGAACATCCGTGCACTAATACGAGGCGGGCAGTAGAAACAGCGAGGTGAAAGGTCGTTGCACTGTGCGTGACAAACGTCAGCCGTCTTCACGTTAGTGGGTGGCACGTGCTGCTGAGGACGATGCGTGATGGATTGACAACCGACCCCTGCAGAGCTCTTAAGTCTGGCCGTGTGTCTACCTGCACGTTTGTCTACCTGTCTGTCTCCGTACTTGCGTCTCTCTGCCTCTCTGTCTGTTCCCCTCTCTCTCTCTCTCTCTCTCTCTCTCTCTCTCTCTCTCTCTCTCTGTGTCCACTTTCCTTCTTTCTCTCCCCCCACTCCCTCCTCCTTTTTTCTGTCTGTCTGTCTGTCTGTCCTTCTCTCTCCTCTCTCTCTCTCTCCCTCCTCTCTCTCCTCTCTCTCTCCTCTCTGTCTTGTCTGTCTGTCTGTCTCCCTCTCTCCCCAACCTGCTCACTCCTCCCACCCACGCACACCACCACCCCTCTCTCGTGCACTCTAAAAAAAAAAAAATGATGTCTTCTCCTGTCTGCCACCCATTCGATGCTTTCCCATAAACTTCTCTCCTTCAAGTTCTTGCCTGCACGTGACTGGACTTGATCAATAAGTGAGTGTTTCTCTTCAGTTCTTGCCACACTGTTTCTCACTTATCAAAGCAGCGCTATTTTTGTTGGCTCGTGTAACCCCCCAATTTGATGCCTGATGTGTGTGTGTGTGTGTGTTGTGTGTGTGTGTGTGTGTGTGTGTGTGTGTTTTGTGTGGTTGTGTGATGTATATTAGTTCTATTCTTTTTCCCATTCGGTCTTTTTTTTTTTTCTTAATGCATAGTGATAAACATTACGTGTTAACCTCCTCCCACACCCACACGCTCTCTCCCCCTACTAGAAAAAAATCGTTGCTGATAAAATGTACACACACACGATAGCACAAAGCCACGGATATCTTGACTTCAATGAAGTTGGAGTGACTTTACAGGTAGAATTCACGTTAAACATGTACCTGGGATGATATGGGCCGACCGGTATGTTAACCAATCCAAAGAGAACAGGAGACAGACGACAAAGGGGAGTCGGGAGGGAGGCGTGGGGACAGTAAGGAGAAGGAAAGGAGGAGGTTGAGAAAAAAAAAAAAAAAAGAAAAAGAAAAGCGGGAACTGCGTTCGAAGGGTAAGCTCGATGCACTAGGATCTATCGGGCAATGTCTTAATAGCTTGGAAAGTAAGTGTGGTACCAGTTGAACCGACCAGAGCTCATTCGCTTCAGCCGCAGAAAACAAATTTTAACCGAGGTTTAAAAGAGAGAGAGAGAGAGAGAGAGAGAGAGAGAGAGAGATTCTGATTCAGATGATTTATTCAAATAATAGGCCAAAGCCCATGATGAAGGAGTATGTGAACACGCAAGTACTATACCTATATGAAATTGAATTATGGAACGAAACAAGAATGATTTGATGGCATTTTCAAGACGTGAAAAATTATCAATACGTAAAGGCTTAGAGAGAGAGAGAGAGAGAGAGAGAGAGAGAGAGAGAGAGAGAGAGAGAGAGAGAGAGAGAGAGAGAGAGAGAATGTCTCTTTACGAATGATTCTCGAAAAACCTTCGGGAGATGCATACGAACTGCTGTATGTCTGATCTTTTACCATTAGATCGAGTCACAACAAAAAACAAAAAAGTACGACCAAATCGCACTTTCCCACATGTATGTGGGCGCGTGGACACACGAACATGAGCTTTGTTCGCTGCGATTGTTCGATTAGTGTTTGCAACCTGTTTGTCTCCTGATCACTAATATTTCCGAACACCATTCTGTTGGTAAAGACTATTTACACACGCACACACGCACGGACGCACGCACACACACACACACACACACACACACACACACACACACACACACACACACACTGACTGACTGACTGACTGAACCATTTACTGTCAGATTAACATAGTGTTGTTCTGACAACACACACACACACACACACACACACACACACACACAGATAGAAAGATAGATAGATATAACCCTGGATAACCCAAAGATAGTATGTCAGTGATGACGGCCAAACACCGTTAATCGTTTGGAGAAGTTCAATATCGATATGATGGAGGAGTCTCTTTTTGTGCCAGGGGAAGGTTGTAATTTGTGCACATTTTCTACTACCCTTTTTTTTTCCTTCTTTCTCCGTCTCCATGATAACAAAAAGAAAGTTTTGGGAGACGCTCGACTGTCCCCACGTTTAAATTGCTCTGTGTGTGATACGCTGGCCCCCTTTTTTTCTGGTCGATTTAGCGGTGTGTGCACTATGACTGAAGCTCGAAGCAGTCGAACGAACCGACTAACCAAGTAACTAACGCCTTTTGGGGCGACTCCGATGCGTGTCCATGACAACGTCGGCCATCTTCACGACAGCTGTGGCACGTGCCGACGAGGATGTGGCGTGATTGATGTGACCCCGACCCTGCTGCCTTCTGAGTCTTCCCCGAACACCCTCCCCCCCCCCCCCCCACCACCACCCTTCACTTCTCCGTCCACCCTGTCTCTCCTGTTTGGTTCTGTCCCTTGGGTCCCCCTCCTTCCCGCCCCCCCCCCCCCCCCCCCCCCCCCCCCCCCCCACCGTCCCGCATCGGTTTTAGTGTTATTTATGGTTTTTGGACGATTGTGCACCGAGAGGAGAGGAAGTGGAGGCAGGATATGCAGGGGAGAGAACAAATGTTGAAAAAAGCGAATGATCTATCTCTCCGTGTGTCCGTCCGTATGTGTTTCCGCTCTCTCTCTCTCTCCTCTCCTCTCTCCTCCTCTCTTCTCTCCTCTCTCTCTCTCTCTCTCTCTCTCTCTCTCTCTTTCTCTCAGTATATCTCCCCCCCCCCCCCACCTACTCTTACTGAAAATATACAAAAATATACATTTGTTCACATAACATACACACGAAAACGAACATCGCATACACGTATGTTCGTACGCGCGCGCGCACACACACACGCACGCATACACACACACACACACACACACACACACACACACACACACACACACACACGTTTGCGCGCGCGCATACACGTGTACATGACCGCCCACACACATACATAGAGGACCAATGTCATCTGAACCAATTTCAGACTATTCTTCAGAACGTTTCGTATTTATTATTTGTGTCAAATCGGTGCTTGTGACTTTTAGAGCGATAAGATTTTTCTTCTCACTTTTCACACACACGCATGCACGCGCGCGCATGCGCACAGGCGCGCGCGCGCGCCACACACACACACACACACACACACACACACACACTTACCCCACCCTTATGGTGGCCGGCCCCTCGAGGCGAAGACCCGGAGGTAATGAAGGCGGTGCATGCCAGCCCCCCCCCCCCCCTCCCACTCCACCTAAGTCCCCCCAACAGCTCTTGGACTCCCACCCTGCCTCCCCCTCCCCTCCATCGTCCCCCTTCCTTCCCCATCCCCTCATCCTGCCACCCCAAAATAGAAGATTCTGCAGGCACGAAGACCGCTTGCCGCTTTTGCCTCTCTGCTGCATCCCCCCCCCCCCCCCCCCCCCCCAACCTTCTTCCCCACCCCCATCGCCGCCGCCGCCGCCGCCACCTTATGTCACCGGATCCCCAAGACGAGATTTATGCCGCTGTTTTGAATTCCGGGGGTGGGGTGGGGTGGGGTAGGGTAGGAGTAAGGGTGGGATTGGGGTGGGTGGGGGGGGGGGGCAATATAAGCCGCGCACCCATTTGTCTGCCCTGGCCGGCTCGGGGGGCCCCCATAAAGCATCTCTGATTAGTAATTTGTGGGCCTGCGCCTCGTTTGTTTTCATTATTTGATAAGTCTGGCATGATAAAAGAATATACATCACTCGCAGAAAGGGCGAGGAGTGAAGCGAAGGGAGGAGTTCTCTCTTCTCGGTCTTTTTTTTTTTTCTTTTCTTCTTGTCTTTCCCTTTCCTTCTTTCGTTCGGTCTTCCTCCCCCCTTGACTGCCGGGAGTCTCCTCTTTCGCTGACCCGGGAGAGGTTTCTCTCTGTCTCTCTCTCTCTGTCTCTCCCTCTCTCTCTCCATCTCTCTGTCTCTGTCTAAGAGGGGTTGAGATGGGATGGGGGGGGGGGGGGGGGGGGTCCTTCTTTTGGTCGGATTCTTGCTAACTTGCACAGAGTTCGCTGTTTTTATTGGTCGTTTGGTTGACTTGGGGTAGGTTGGGGTGGGATTGTTCCGGTTGCGCAATAAGTGTTTCCGGCGGGGGTTGGGTGGAGGGGTGATTTGCTCCTTGAGGGCGGGGCGTAGGGGGGTGGATGGGGTGAGGGTGAGGTGGGGTGTGAGATGAAGGTTTTACGGGGTGGACGTGTCAGGTTGGTGTTGTTCGCTTCCAGCGGCTGTGATTGCGGAGGGATTTGCTTAGTCTTTGTTGGCCCCCGGGGAGGTGTTGTTAGGAGTTTGTGGTGCCATCGCTTCTGTGGGAGGCCGCCGCCGTACCCTGTGTGTGTGTGTGTGTGTGGTGTGTGTGTGTGTGTGTGTGTGTGTGTGTGTGTGTGTTTTGTGTCGTGTTAGTATACGTGTGCATTTTCATTCCGGGTGCCCCTCCCTCTCCCTCCCCTCTTTCCTCCAACCACCCTCACCACCACCGGATACTTGCTCGACCACAACTATCCGCATGTCGACCGAATGCAAAACACTGGAATTCTGCCTTGAACTGCTCGTGTATGGCTTTGATATTTTGGCTTGGGTTTATGATTGGTGTGTTATTTTTCTGTTATATGTTCACGTTATGTCTCTGTGTGATGTCCGTCAGTCTGTCCATCCGTCCGTCCGTCTGTCTGTCCGTCCGTCCGTCCGTCCGTCCGTCTGTCTTCTGTCTGTCTGTCTCTCCACTCACTCACTCACATCACACTCACACACACACACACACACACACACACACACACACACGCACGCACGCACGCACGCACGCACGCACGCACGCACGCACGCACGCGCGCGCGCACGCACGCACGCACACACACACACACACACACACACACACACACACACACACACACACACACACCCTCTCTCTCTCTCTCTCTCTCTCTCTCTCGCTTTCTCTCTCTGTCTCTCTATCTCTGTCTCTCGCTCGCTCGCTCACTCTCTGCATGCCTGCCGTCCTGCCTGTGTGCGGGGCTTTTCCATCTCATTCATGCTCAGGGGTTGCTTCTGTCTCTGCTTTCAGGTGGTAAGGGGTGTTTTCACCCCGATTTGGACATTTCAAAGGACGGTCTCGCACCTTGCCCACGCGGTGATTAGTATATACAGTGAGGGTTTTGAGTTTTACTACCTTCGGTTTGTCTTGCTAGTAGTTCCAGGACGTTTGCCTCCACCTGTTGTTGTAGTCTGTGCCGCTCAAGAGGTTTGGGCCTATCCTTGTCGCTTATGTTTCATTAAGCAACGACGTCTACACTTTTTTTTTTTTTTGGTCTTTGCATCGTACTTAGGACCAAAACAGAAAAAAAAAAGAAGTGTCGGTGAACTACCCGTGTATGCACGGCGAGAATTAAGAGTACTAATTGGAATATTAGTACTAAGATAAAACATGGCGAGAATTAAGAGTACTAATTGGAATATCAGCACTAATATAAAACACGGCGAAAACATGGCGAGAATTAAGAGTACTAATTGGAATATCAGTACTAAAATAAAACACGGCGAGAATTAAGAGTACTAATTGGAATATCAGTACTAAAATAAAACACGGCGAGAATTAAGAGTACTAATTGGAATATCAGTACTAAAATAAAACACGTTGAGATTTAAGAGTACTAATTGGAATATTAGTACTAAAATAAAACCCATAACACCTTTCCGGATGCCTTTACCTTATGATAATGTGCACTGTCATGACTGAATTTTTTTTTCTCGAACATTGCTGACTGTACCCTCTTTTGTCAGAGTACTGTGTGTGTGTGTGTGTGCGTGCGTGCGTGTGTGTGTGCGCGCGTGCGTGCATGCGTGCGTGCGTGCGTGTGTGTGTGTGTGTGTGTGTGTGTGTGTGTGTGTGTGTGTGTGTGTGTGTGTGTGTGTGTGGTTTTCTGTGACACTGACTAGTCAACAGCTAAATCGAAAAGGCATACATGATTACAAGACCAGTTTCATAACTGTGTGTAATCGATCTGAAGGAAATGAACGCAGCGTTTTGTCTTACATGTGAGAGCTCCCTAGCATCAGAAGGCTTTAGTGGCTGTTTACCGTGACGCGCAGCGCGAATGGGGTCCACAAATCCCGAGGACCATGGCCGTCTTCCTGGTTTCGAATTTTCCCTCAAGGATGATAGCTCTTTTCCCTGCCAAGTTAGGGGAAACGCCGATGACAACCGTTTTCCTTGGGGAAATAGGGAAAACACCTATCATCCTTAGGGAAAACACCGATAACAACGGTTTTCCTTGGGAAAATAGGGAAAACACTTATTATCCTTAGGGAAAACGCCGATAACAACTGTTTTCCTTGGGAAAATAGGGAAAACACTTATCATCCTCTGGGAAAACGCCGATAACAACTGTTTTCCTTGGGGAAATAGGGAAAACACTTATCATCCTCAAGGTAAACACCGATAACAACTGTTTTCCTTGGGAAATAGGGAAAACACTTATCCTCCTTGGGGAAAACACCGATTACAACTGTTTCCCTCGGGAAAATACGGAAAACACTCATGATTCTTAGAGAGAACAACTGTTATCCTAAGGGGAACACATATGATCGTCACGGGTGACAGCTTCACCCAGTTTTCCTAAAGAATGATTGCTGTTTCCCGGGAAAGCAGCTCTTACGGGCTTAAGAAGCAATAGTGCTCCTGTATTTGCACACTGATTTCAGCATGGACAAGGAAACCGTTTTTTGATCTCGCTTCCGTTTCTGTTCTGCTGTTCTTGCTTTTGTTTCTATTGTTCTGTTGTTACTTTTGTTTCTATTGTTCTGTTGTTGCTTTTGTTTCTATTGTTCTGTTGTTACTTTTGTTTCTATTGTTCTGTTGTTACTTTTGTTTCTATTGTTCTGTTACTTTTGTTTCTATTGTTCTGTTGTTACTTTCGCTTGTATTGTTCTGTTGTTACTTTTGTTTCTATTGTTCTGTTGTTACTTTGTTTCTATTGTTCTGTTGTTACTTTTGTTTCTATTGTTCTGTTGTTACTTTCGTTTCTATTGTTCTGTTACTTTCGTTTCTATTGTTCTGGTCTGTTGTTACTTTTGTTTCTTTTGTTCTGTTGTTACTTTCGTTTCTGTTATTCAGTTGTTACTTTCGTTTCTATTGTTCTGTTGTTACTTTCGTTTCTATTGTTCTGTTACTTTCGTTTCTATTGTTCTGTTACTTTCGTTTCTATTGTTCTGTTACTTTCGTTTCTATTGTTCTGTTGTTGCTTTTGTTTCTATTGTTCTGTTGTTACTTTCGTTTCTATTCTGTTACTTTCGTTTCTATTGTTCTGTTGTTACTTTCGTTTCTATTGTTCTGTTACTTTCGTTTCTATTGTTCTGTTGTTACTTTCGTTTATATTGTTCTGTTACTTTTGTTTCTATTGTTCTGTTGTTACTTTCGTTTCTATTGTTCTGTTGTTACTTTCGTTTCAATTGTTCTGTTACTTTCGTTTCTATTGTTCTGTTGTTACTTTCGTTTCTATTGTTCTGTTACTTTCGTTTCTATTGTTCTGTTGTTACTTTCGTTTCTATTGTTCTGTTGTTACTTTTGTTTCTATTGTTCTGTTGTTACTTTCGTTTCTATTGTTCTGTTGTTACTTTCGTTTCTATTGTTCTGTTGTTGCTTTCGTTTCTATTGTTCTGTTGTTACTTTCGTTTCTATTGTTCTGTTGTTAATTTCGTTTCTATTGTTCTGTTACTTTCGTTTCTATTGTTCTGTTGTTGCTTTTGTTTCTATTGTTCTGTTGTTACTTTCGTTTCTATGGTTCTATTCTTACTTTTGTTTCTATGGTTCTGTTATTGCTTTTGTTTCTATTCGTCTGTTTTCGCTTTCATTTCTTTTCTTCTATTCTTGCTTTCGTTTCTATTATTTTGTTCTCGCTTTCGTTTCTATATTCTGTTCTCGCTTTCGTTTTTGATCTTCGGTTGTCGTTTGCGTTCTTCTGTTCTCGCTTTCGTTTGTGTTCTTCTGTTCTCGCTTTCGTTTGTGTTCTTCTGTTCTCGCTTTCGTTTGTGTTTTTCTGTACTCGCTTTCGTTCGTGTTCTTCTGTTCTGCTTTTGTTTCTATTCCTCATTTCTCTCTTTTGTCCCTATTCATCTAGTGTTGCTTTCGTTTCTATCAGTTTTTCTCTCTCGACAGACGACTCAATATCTCAATGATCCAATTCCATTGAGTGTTAAGCTGTTGTGCTCTGGGGAAGTGTCGACGACGCGATGTCGCGGTCCAAGTGCACGAACATGGACGCAACATGCAAAGTGGCCTCATCGAACGAAATGAGCAAAACTTTTCTGGACTGCACTTTCACTCCTATCAACACTGGTTATGGCTGCAAGCGAAAACCTAGCAGATCAGCTGTACTGTGTACGCTGTCGTTACGGTTGTTGTGTATGGCTATGGCGATGAAATGGTTGTACTGGTCGCTCGCTCGTATCACGCGGTGCCAGAAACTCTCCTACTGATGATGATGACCTGTAGCTTCCAAGGTTAGGTGGCCGCTCAGTTTTTCGTTGTGTGAACTAAACGCGCTCGTCGCTCGTCATGAAGGTTGATCCTACGGATCCAACGCCCGATACAGGATGGCAAAGGGAGGTTATTTTCACTCGCACGTTGAAAATGAAAGACAGGTAACTTGAGTTCCAGCGCCTGAAACCACACACCAGTGTGCATCATCGGGAGCCTTGCTGTCTGTCTGTCTGTCCGCCTGTCTGTCTCTGTTGGTTGCCTGCCCGCCTAGCGCCTGCTTGTCTGTTTGCCTCTCTGTCTGGGCTGTCTGTCTGCCTCTCTCTCTCTCTCTCTCTCTCTCTCTCTCTCTCTCTCTCTCTCTCTACTCCTCATCTCTCTCTCTCTCTCTCTCTCTCTCTCTCTCTCTCTCTCTCTCTCTGCTTGTCCAGTTCTTCCTTTTTCTTTGTGTCTATCTTTCTGTCCACCTGCTCTCTTCTCTCTCTCTCTCTCTCTCTCTCTCTCTCTCTCTCTCTCTCTCTCTCTCTCTCTCTCTCTCTCTCTTCTGTGTGCGTGTGTGTGTGTGTGCGCATGTACAAACCACTCTCTTAAGTCCGTCAATACACTTCGGATACACATAAACATATTTCCCGATTTTTTTTTTAACAGTTGTACAAGGCAGCACTTTGATAAAAAAAAAAATCCTTTTTTTCTGTTGACAGCTGAATGTAAACAGGAGAACGATTCGAGGCGTTTATCAGGACCTGACGTGCGAGAGAGAGAGAGAGGGGGGGGGGGGGGGTAGAAAGAGAGAGGAGGGACGAGCAGAGTTGTTTGGGGGAGAGGAAGGGCGTGGGGGGAGGGGGGGGAGTGTGTGCGTGCGTGCGTGCGTGTGTGTGTGTGTGTGTGTGTGCTAAGAGTGGCGGAGAGACCTCCACGTGCATCTTGTTAAGCTGCAGTTAATTTGACATGGCGTTCTACGTAATTCATTTTGTTCTCTCTCTCTCTCTCTCTCTCTCTCTCTCTCGCTCGCTCGCTCGCTCGCTCTTCTTCTCTTCTCTTTCTTTCTTTCCTTTTTTAAACGTGGTTATTATTTTCTAGATACATAACGACCAAAATCGATTCTGACAAATCGTAGATCTTCCCAGGCGTGGATTAAAGCCAGGCTGACTCGGCTTGACAGATGGGCGCAGATTCTCCCTAAATTTTCCTGGGGAGAAAAACGGCAGGGAACGAGGAGGAGGAGGGGTGGAGGACATAGGGAAGGGGGGTGGGGGATAGTAAAAACAACAAAGAAACCTTGGCTTGATTTATTCAATTGTTACATCAGCCATGTTGTGTGTTCGCTTTTCTTTTTTTTTTTTTTTTTCTTTACTGTCACTGAAAATCCTTTGTGGAGAAAAAAATGTCTTTGAAAGTATTTGTACATAAAAAAGAGAGAGGAGAGGTTGAATGAAAACAGGGTTGGGGGGGGGGGGGGGGGGGCTGAATTCCCCTAGTTCTAATGAACTCCCAAGTTTGATCTTCACTGTGGGGAGAGGGGGGGGGGGGGGGGGGGGGGGGGGAGCTGATGAAGGATGAAGAGGACTGGACTGCTGTAGAACACACTAGCTGTTGCGCATGACTGGTCGAAGACAGGACATAGGGAAGGGGGGGGGGGGGGGGGGGGGGGGGGAGGGATAGTAAAAACAACAAAGAAACCTTGGCTTGATTTATTCAATTGTTACATCAGGCCATGTTGTGTGTTCGCTTTTCTTTTTTTTTTTTTTCTTTACTCCGCTGTCTCCGTCTCTGTCTGTCTGCCTCTGTCTCTGTCTTTCTCTCTCGCTCTCTCTCTCTCCTCTCTCTTCTCTCCCTACCTCTCTCTCTCACTCTGTCTCTGTCTTTCTCTCTCTCTCCTCCCATTTCTCTCCCGGTATTTTCAATTACAAACACTTGATAGCTAGCTTACTCGGGCACACATTCATCTCACACAGGAAATATGTAAAGAAAATGAAAGAATACCCCCACTCTGTCCTGTTCAGTTGCTACAGAAAGACAGAGGGGCAGCTTTTTGTCAAGTCATCTTTATCATCCAGTTTCATAGTTATGGCAACAGCCAAGACCACCTGAGAGAATATCCACACTTTTTTTGTTTTGGGCTTAAAAGAAAGAAAAGCCGGCGGGCATGGTAATCTAACCAATTACTCGGTGTGTGTCGTGCGTTACGGGCCTGCGTCTTTTCCGCGCTGTTCTCAGTGGGGCGCGGATCTGTCGGGGGGTAATCGCCGCCATCAATATCGGTCGTTTCCGGACCTTGGCGGCATAGATCTCTGTCTGACGCTGATGGATGGGTGGGGCCCTTCGTCTGGAACCTGCCGGTTTGTAGTGTGCGTGCGTGAGTGCGTGCGTGCGTGCGTATATGTATGTGTGTGTTTGTGTGTGTGTGTGTTGCTTGTGTGCCTGCTTTTGTGTATGTGTGTGTATGTGTGTGTACTCCCATGGGTGTCTGTGTGTGTCGGTCTTTCTCAGACTGAGCATACATCTCTCTCTCTCTCTCTCTCTCTCTCTCTCTCTTCTCTCTCTCTCTCTCACTCTCTCTCTCTCTCTTCTCTGTGTGCATGCTTTGTGTGTGCAGACGTGTGTGTTTGCACATATGTGTGTGTACGCATGTGTACGTGTGTGTGTGTGTGTGTGTGTGTGTGTGTGTGTGTGTGGTAAGTAAATTAGGTAGGATTTATAGATAGTTAAATGCATAGATGTAGGTGTTTGATGGGAGAGGGGGGGGGGGGGCAGACACGCACACTCATGCGCGCACACACACACACACACACACACACACACACACATACACACACACACACACACACACACACACACACACACACACACACACACACACACACACACAGATGCAGGCAGAGAGATGCAAAGGGAAAAAGCGATTGAGTCAAAGAAACCAGAAACCTTAGTAAGGCCACACACACACACACACGCACACACACACACACACGCACACACACACACACACACACACACACACACACACACACACACACACACACACACACACACACACACAGGGGGGAGACAGACAGACAGAAAAAGAACAGGCTGAATCAGAGAAATCAAAAACCTTGATTAGGCCAGATATCAGCTTGGTCAATAGCTGGCCACAACAATGGACAACCCCAATTTCGTTAGCCCGTTGTTAAAACAAAGCGTTATCCAGCAGATCATTCCGTGCCCCTCTTGCCTGCTGGTCCTGCCTGATTTCAGCCCTAAGCCCGGCAAGACGTGGATCCATCAGCAGTAAACTGACGCCTGTAGTATTGGTCATATTTAGGCTGAGATCAGATAGATCTCTGTCTGAAGCTATGGGATGGATAGATAGGCTGAACCAGTCCACTGGAACGTTGGGCCGATTTGTGTTGGTGACATCCATGGGGAATGTTTGTGATGTGCACTTCCATGCATGGTAATTGAAGACATAAAAAAAGAGAGATTTGTCAAAAATTCACTTGTCAGTTTTGCATACTGTATTGAACGAACATTACTTTCCACTTCTTTTTTGTATGCTTATTTGTATTTTAGCTTGGTTTATGCTGTTGTCTGCATGTGTGTACGTGGTAGATAGAGAGGAAGGGGGAGGGTGGTAGAGGATAGGTTTGATGGGTTGGGAGGAGGGACAGTGAAGGGGGAGTAGATGTTGGTGGCTAGGTCTGGCGCATGACTGTGTGCATGCATGCTGGAGGGGAGTTACTTGTGCATGCATGCGTGTGTAGAGTTATAGGGAGTGGATCTCTTTGTCCACAAGGGAGCAAGGAGAGGAGGAGGGTTGGATCTGGTTTCTTTTTTTGAGGACTACAAGGGCCAAGAGATGGTGCTGTGGTAGGAGACTGGAGAGGTGGGGGGGGGGGGGGGGGGAGATTAAACAGATTAAAACAAAAAACGTGGTCTCGTTTTCTGAATACAGTACACTCGAAACATTCATTAGTGAAGTGAAACTGTGAAAGAAGCATGATGCCCTGTCTACATCAGTATATGCTAAAGACTCCTTTCTAAGAAGACTCCCCCCCCCTCCTTCCCCTAATCCCCACTTAAGGCACTTCCATATTTAATTTAGTTATGTATCATTTTTATTAGATGGCTGCAGACATTTTTGGAACTGGGGTTGCAGAATTTTTGGACCTGGAGCCGCAGAATTTCTTCGGAATTTGAGCAACAGAGTTGATGGGGTGGGGGGGGGGGGGGGGGGGGGGGGAGGGCTGGAATCCAGAGGACAGGAGTTTGGGTTAATACATCTTGAATTCCACACTGTCTACTGAAGTGTCAAGGGTAGGGAACTTGAAATACCAGTGAATATTTTTGAAAGGGGGACAGGCACGCTGACCAAAGGTAACAGATATCGTATATAAGAACATCCAGACA
>CM031612.1:55803705-55811205 GCA_018398815.1 Conus ventricosus
ATCAAAGCCAAGAAAATCGCGAGTCTCTCACTGATCGCACGAACAGTGCCGAATCTGTGGTCTGTCAGGTAGCCAACTCCAGCCATTCCAACTGTCACAGAAGAACCATCAAGAGCCTTGGAAGAATGGTAAGATGATACCTGAAAGACACCACAAAGATCAAAAGAAAACCATGCAGATGGCGGAAGAAGGCCTTGCATACTCATTGACCAGTGTGGGCTCTGGGCAAATACAAGGTGGGTGTCTGCAGTCTCAGCTGATACCAAAGCTCCTATGGCCTCTGATGATATAACGCACATCTGCACACAGCAACAGTGGAGGCAAGGGAACCAAAATCAACAAGTTTCACAAGGAAATGCTTGGTGTCCCCACCCTGTCGACAGACAACTGCGCTGTATACAGCCGCAAGCAAAGCTCAAACGCCACTGAAAACCCATCCTGGAGGAATACAAAGCAGGAAGAACAGACTTCAAAGGCATCTGGAGGACTCAGAGACAAGGTGGCTAAGAAGCAATCAAGCCCCAGCGAGACAGGCAGAAAATGAAAGTTCAAGAGGCGATGGATTCTGCAAAAGAAAGTCTTCAAGATCAGAGAAATAACAGGACACACACAGACCAACAGACAAGGACGGGGGGGGTGACCAAAAATGAATGGTGGTCAAAGGCCAAAGAAATACAAAAAGGCCAAGCCCCCCAAAGAGACATGCTGATTCAGGAGATGATAAAAGAAGGAAGAATCCAAAAAACTCCAAAAAGCAGTCCAGCAGAGCCAGCAAGGCAAGGACAACGTGAGAAATGCACTATCCAAAGAATCTAACTGGATTACATTTTGGCACATAGGCGCCCCTCTCGGAACCCTTCATTCTCAGATCTGCATATGACCTTCTGCCCTCAAAATGCCAACCTGGTGGAAAGTGGGGGAAAACAGACGATCCTGCATGCCCCCTCTGGCCAGAAAAACAAACAGTGTAGCATGTTTTAAGCTCATGTTAAAGTATCCCTGGCACAAGGAAGGTACACATGGAGGCACAACCACGTGCTCAAGAAATTGTACCACGTAGTCTGGGCTGAGAACCAACACCACAAAAGAGCGATCAGGACTCCAAAAGCACCCGCAACATTCTCACGGCAGGAGCAGCAAATCAGGCCAAGAACAACAGTGCCACTCGAAACATGCATAAGGCAGAGTCAGCTGGATGGGCAATGACTGGGAGGCACTGCAGACCTCCCAAATGGAAGAGTCACCAGCGATCACTCACAAGAGTGGCATGAGACCAGACATAAAGTCCACTCTAATGTCAACCAAGCAGCAGATCATGAATCGAGCTCACGTGGCCATATGAGAACAGAAAGGAGCACTCAATCTACAAGACTGAAAAGATAAGCTGACTGGCAAACAGCCTGAGGAGAGAAGCTATCAGGACAAATCTCACTGCAGAAATTGGAGCTAGGGATTTGTAGGAACGTCTGCATACAGCCTCATGAAACAGCTCTCAGTTGCAGGAAGGACAAAACCAGAGCCCCTGAAAGCAATGGCAAGAAGCGTCAGAGAGGTGTTTTCCAAAAGCTGGATCTGGTCAAGGAGGAACAAAAGTGAACGTCATAGGCTTAATTTCCCTACAAATATCAGGTGACCCTGTGGCTCAGTTGGTTAAAGCGCGAGTCATTAAGTAGAAAATGAGCATGTCCAGAGGTCATGGGTTCGAACCCAGCCCTGGGCCCCCCTCACCAAGATGGGGAAAAAAAAAATGGGCAGCAGAGGGACAATCTCCGGCGTCATGACCGGGTGTGCCCAACCCCCCTCGAGTGTCAGGAAATAAGGCCCGAAACACTAGCTTGAAGGGGGCTTCTCTCGAGGACTCCCTGCTGCCACGCTCTCCGGCGAGTTTTCTTCCTAGTTCACTCACTATATATATATATATATATATATATGATATAACATATAATATATATAATTTTTTTGTGTTTGTTAAAAATATTTCTAAAATGAAGTCTAAAATCATTAAAAATATACCCATGTTTGATGCGCGATGCATTGATTCTGCTGCGCCACATTTGAACAAAAGAAACAGTTGCAACAAAGGATGCACCCGGTACGAACAGCACCGCGAGCTACATATACATTGTTGTGTGTGTGTGTGTGTGAGTGTGTGTGTTGTGGTGTGTGTTGTGTGTGTGTCTGCTTGCTGTCAGCGTGCGCTCATACCCGTGTGTGAGTGTGTGTGTGGTGTTTGAGAGTGTGTGTGTGTGTTATGTGTGTGTGCTGATTACAGTAACGTTTTTATGCCCCCACCAATCTTTATGAGATTATACAACAGGAAAGTTGGGGGGGGGAGACGGGGAGAGAGGAAGGGGGGGGGGGGCGTCTAAGGTTATGCTGATACCATCAAAACGGCACTAGATGGGCAGCCCAAATGGGCAAGATTATACGGGGGACGAAGCGGAGTTCAAACTTGAACTTCAGCGTTTGTGTTGCATGGGGATTAATATAGTGTACCTGGTTAATTAAAAGCTCCTTATAAGGGGAATAAAAAACAAAAAAACAAAAAAAACTTCATTTGCGACCTGAAATTTTCTGACGTTGTTCATAAAATGTACGATATAGAAAAATCTTTCTTAAAAGACCACGCAAATCGTACCTTTTTCAGTGAGCTAGACTGTTTTGTAGAGCACATATGTGACCGTTCAGTGGGAGAGACTGTTTTGTAGAGCAGCATAATGTGACCGTCAGTTGAAGAGACTTTTGTAGAGCAAATATTGACCGTTTCAGTGAGAGACTGGTTAGGTAGAGCACATAATGTGTCCGTCAGTGAGAGACTGTTTGTTAGACCACATATGTGACCGTTTCAGTGAAGGAGACGTTTTGTAAGCACATATGTGACCGTTCAGTGAGAGACTGGTTTGTAGACACATATGTGACCGTTCATTGAGAGACGGTTTTGGTAACACATATTGTGACCGTTCAGTGAGACTGTTATTGTAGGCGCACATAAGAGACCGTTCAGTGATAGACTGTTTGTAGAGCACATATGGTGACCGTTCAGTGAGAGACTGTTTTGTACCACATAAGACCGTTCAGTGAGGACTGTTTTGTAGAGCACAATATGTGAACCGTTCAGTGAGAACTGTATTGTAGAGCACATAAGTAGACCATTCAGTGAGAGACTTTTTTGTCAGACACATATGGACCGTCAGTGTAGACTGTTTTGTAGAGCACAATGTGACCGTTCAGTGAGATGACCTGTTTTGTAGAGCACATAAGTGACCGTTCAGTGAGAGACTTGGTTTGTAGAGCACATATTGTGACCGTTCAGTAGAGACTGCTTTGTAGAGCACATATGCTTTGTTCGTTGTTTCTTGAACTAGATATGAGGATAGAGGCCCACGGGCCAAAAGTTTGTGTTCGACCTCACGAGCTCTCTGCCTCCCCGCCAGCAAACACTCTAACCCTGCGACTACTAGATCTTCTTTAAATATTGTTAATACTTGCAGATAGTGAAAAAAAATATTCTTAACAGATAGATATATATAAATATTATATATATATAAAAATATCTATATATATATATATATATATATATATATATATATATAGTGTGTGTGTGTGTGTGTGTGTGGTGTATATATTTACACACGCAAACGTTCGTCGTTCTTAAATTTTGATGTATGTTTTTGTTTCAAAGCTGCGCGTGACACAACATAATTATTCATCCACATGTTCACACTTTGAAACCTTACTTTTCCTTCATTGCTTCCTTTTCTTTCGTTTTCCCTGTTCCTTTCTTTTCTTCTTTTCTTTTCTTTCCTTTCTTTCCAATTCCTTATTCTTTCTTTTCTTTTTTTCTTTCAACTCCAGTGTGTATATCCCCCATTATTTACCGCAGGGTCACAAATTGAAGGGGGAGGGGGCGAAGGGTGTACAGATCGAACCCTGCCCTGCACCCAACAATGGAGCGGCCATTGGCCTGGGCTTGTTGAGCTGCTGGAAAGTCACAGGGATTCGAACCTTGGCATAAACCGTCTACGGTGGACTGGTGGCACCATCGTTTTGCCCGCGACAACGCGACGGTTTATCACTTGACCGAAGTTAATTATGGCAGGGAAAGAGGGGGGGGGGGGGGGGTGGGGGGGGGGGGGCGGGGGGGGGGGGGGGGGGGGGGGGGGGGGGGGGGGGGGGGGGGGGGGCGGGGCTGAAATGGGAAGGGAAAACCAAGGGCTGACCGGGTTTCGTCCGCCCGTGTGTCATGAAACGGCGGCTTATGTCGATAAGGTTGTGTTTTCTGCCCTTTTACGAATGGGATTCTGTCTGACAGTCTGTCCTGTCTGACTTCTTCTCGATCTTGTTCTTCTTGTTCTACCTCCTCCTGCACCCGCCCCCTCCCCGGCTCCCCCTCCCCCTTCTTAGTTCCTGGCCTCCACCTCCTCCTTCCCCATCTTCTTATCCTCCTCCTCCGCCACCTCCTCCTCCTCCTCCTCCTCCTCCTTCTTCTTCTTCTTCCTGTGTCTTTTCTTCTTCGTCTTCTTCTTCTTCCTCTACCTCTTTCCTTCTTCTTCTTCTCTATCTCTTCTTATGTTTATTTTTTTGTTTGTTTCAAAAATAATATATCTCTCTTTCCTCACTCACTCACACACACACTCCCTCTCTCTCTCTCTCTCTCCCCTCTCTCTCTCTCTCTCCTCTCACTTCTCCTCTACTCTCCTCACTCTCCCTCATCGCTCTCTCTCTCTCTTCAGGTTTTTTCCCCCCCATCTGTACCCCGACGTTTTATCTTTCTTTTTCTTTCTTTCGCACGCTTCCTCTCGCGTCATATCCGCCCCACCTTCCTCCCACTGCCTCCCACCCTTTTCTTCCACACCTTGTGTGTGAGTGTGTGGTCCGTTATTCAGCTCTCTAACGACGCTTTTCGCACACCCCCCACCCCCACCACCACCTCCCTACGTCCTCCACCTCCGACATCCTTTGTGCCCACGACTTCTTGTGCCCACTCTCTATAATGCCCAAAAAAAAGTTGGTATTTTGTGCTCCAACGTCTCTTGTGCCCACATCTCTAAATGCTCACACCTATGCCATTGGGAGTTGTGGGAAGGTACCCTTTATATCAACAAACAAACTGACCAGTGGTCAAGCAATGTCAAAGTGACCAGTAGTCCCAAGCAATGGTCCCAGACTGACCAGTGGTCAAGCGATGGTAAAACTAACCAGTGGTCAAGTGATAGTCAAACTGACCATGGTCATGCGATAGCTCAAAACTGACCAGTGGTCAAGCAACAACCAAACTGACCAGTAGTCAAGCTGAACCAGAGGTTCAAACTTTGGTCAACCGAACCAATGAACAGCGTTGGTCAGCCCCTTGGCCACTGTTTGGCTATCACTAGACCACTGTGGTTAGATTGACTCATTGCGACCAACGGTCAGTTAATACCATCCGCTTGACCTCAAGTCAGTTTTGGCAATCGCTTGACCACTGGTCATTTGACTCATATGCTTGACCACATCGGCATTTTGAACACTGCTTGGAACCACGGTCAGTTTGCCCACTGCGTTACCACGGTCCAGTTTTTGGACCACTTGCTTGACCATTGGGTCCAGTTGACAAACTGACCACTGGCCAGATTGACAATTGCTTGGCCACTGGTAAGATTTGGCCATTGACATAGAGGATTGCCTACCCCCGAAACTCCCTCTGGCAATACGTTTTAGGGCAAAAAGAGACGAGGCACAAAGAGACGTGGGGCACATGCTTCCTTCGGGGCTATCTTTTATATTTTTCCTAGGCGTCATTCTGCTTCAAGATTCACTTTCCTGTGTTTGTTTTGTTTGTTTTTCCCTCAGTAACTGTCCCAGTTTAATTAACTAGCAGTCCATCGATTCAGTTTTTTGATTGGGGGGGGGGGGGGGGTAAGGGAGCGAGAAAATTTTTTTTTGGTTCAAAGTGGAGGGGGAAAGAGAAATACTCTTCTTCCTTCCATCTTCTTCCTCTTCATCTTCTCTTCCTTCTTCTTTCTCTCTTCTTCTTCTTTCTATTCTCTTCTTCTACTCTTCATCTCTTCTTCGTCTTCTATGTCTTCTTCAATCTGTTATTTGATGTTTATAAAGTCATGTGCTGAAATTCAAAACAAAGTCAATGACTAAATAACCGAAAAGATATAAATAAATACCCCTAAAAAAAAAAAATAAACAAAAAAAGACAAACAACCGCTGCCCTAAAAGAAGACAAAAAGAAAACAAAAACTATCAGTCTGCAGTAACATTTGGCAAATTAATATTTTCTATTTTCCCACCCAGGTATCCTCCTACTCCTACTGTTGGTCGTAATATCGAAAAATGGAACTCGATGCCCTTTTCTTTTGATCTCCTCTGCTTCTCTGCCTGTCTCCCCCCTCTGCTCCCTCCCCACCCCCGTCAGTCTTTTCTTCAGTCTTTCTGTCTGTCTGTCTGATCTGTCTCTCTCCTCTCTCCCCACTCTCTCATCCATCTCACACGCCTCCCCTCTCTTCTCTCCTCCACATCTCACTTCTTTCTCCTCGCTCTCCTTCCTCTCTCTCTCCCCTCTCCCCTACTCTCTCTCTCTCTCCTCACCCATCCGGCCTCCAATCCCTCTCCCTCATCTCTTCTCTCTCTCATCTCTTTCTCTTCTCATCACTCTCTCTCTCTCACCTCCCTCTCTCTCCTCTCCTCCTCACCGCTCTCCACTCTCTCCTACCCTCTCTCCTACTCCCCTCTCTCACTCCCTCCTACCGTCTCTCTCTTCTACCGTCTCTCCCTCCCTCCCTCCCCTCTCCTCTGTCTCTCCACTCCTTCACTCCTCTCTCCTCTGTCCTCTCTCCTCTCTCTCTCTCCACATCATCCCTCCTTCTTCACTCACTCCAACTTCCTCGTCCCCTCGATCTCCTCCTCTATCTCAATCTCTCCTCTCCCTCCCTCTCTACTCACTCTCCCCCACTCCTCTCTTCCCCCTCCTCCCTCCTCCTCTCTTCCCTCCTTCTCCTCCTCCTCGACCTCTCTCTCTCTCTCTCTCTCTCTCTTTCCCTCCCCTCCCTCTTTTCCCTGTCTTCCTCTCTCCCTGTTTTATCCCCTCCCTCCCTCTCTCTCCCTCTCTCTCTTCCTCCCTCTCTCCGTCCCCTTCCTCCTCTCTCCCTCTCTCTCCCTCCCCCTCTCTCTCCTCCCCCCTCTCCCATCCCCATTTCCTCTCTCCCCTCCCTTTCTCTCTCCCCCTCCCCCCCCTCCTCTCTCCTCCCCCTCTCTCCTCTTCTCTCTTTCGTCTCCCCCCCCTCCACCCCTCCTCTCTCCTCCCCCTCTCTCTCTCTTCTCCCACCCCCTCTCTCCCTCTCTCTCTCCTCCCTCTCCCTCCCCTTGCTCTTCCCTCACCATCCCACCTCTCTCCCACCCCCTTCCTCTTCTCTCTCTCTCACTCTCCCCCCCTTCTCTCCTCCTCTCCCTCTTCCCCCCCCCTCTCTCCCCTCTCCCTCCTCTCCCTCTATCTCTCCCCCCCTCCTCTCT
>CM031612.1:55816205-55823705 GCA_018398815.1 Conus ventricosus
GCACGAGCGAGAGTGCGTGCGCAAATATGCACGCGCGCGTGGCCGAAGTGCGACTCTTACATGCGCCGTATTTCCAAAGAGAATCTTCTCTCCTCTCTCTCTCCTCTCTCTCTCTCTCCCCTCTCCTCTCTCTCTCCTCTCTCTCTTTTCTCTCTCTTCTGTGTGTGTGTCTGTGTGTGTGTGCGGCGTTCCAGGACAACAATTGCGCGTCAATCGCAAGTACCGTTACGTGTGTGATCTCTGCTACTTTTTGTATCTGTACCCGCGTCTCTTGTCTCTTAGTCTCTGTCTGGCAGTCATTTCCTTTCTTCTCGCTCGCTCGCTCTCTCTCTCTCTCTCTCTCTCTCTTCTCTCTCTCTCTCTCTCTCTCTCTCTCTCTCTCTCTCTCTCTCTCTCTCTCTCACACACACACACACACACACACACACACACACACACACACACAAAACACGCATGCAGACGCACGCACGCTACATACAGTTTCTCTTTCTCTCTCTCACTCTCTTACTCTCTCTCTCTCTCTCTCTCTCTCTCTCTCACACACACACACACACACACACACACACACACACACACACACACACACACACAGAACCCTCCCCCCACCCACCCCTGCGCGGACACAAGTACGCGTGCGCGCGCTTCGGCTCTCGCACAGACGTACACATACAGAGACTGACAAAGACAGGCACGGAGAGAGGAGAGAGAGAGAGAGAGAGAGAGAGAGAGAGAGAGAGAGAGAGAGAGAGACAGACAGACAGACAGACAGAGAACCTGAAATAAATTCGGACTGAAAGAAACGAGCGAGAACGACACGAGATAAGGTGGGGGGGGGGGGGGGAGGGGGGGACAAGGAGGAGGAGGAGAACCGTGGAAGAGTAGCAGGGAGAAGAGAGTATATAGAAGGAGAAAGGAAGAAGGAGACAGAAGAAAAGAAAAGAAAAGAAGGGGAGGGGGAAAAAAGCATGGTTTCCATGTTGGGTAAGGAGCTGTCGGATCAGACTGCAAGTGTCCTACACGGGGAGAGATGCGACCTGACAGCCTTCAACCTTGCTTACCGCGGCCTCTCACGATGAGAGCAACACACACACACACCGCCTCCGGCGGATGGGGAGGTGGGTAGGGTGTGGAGGGAGAAGCCGGAGAGAAAGAGAGAGAGAAAGAAAGGGGGAGAGAGAGAGAGAGAGGTGGAGAGGGGAGTGTGAAAAGATGTAGGCAGGGAAGAGAGAGAGAGAGAGAGGGGGGGGGGTGGAAGTTTGAAAGAGAGAGAGAGTGTGTGTGTGTGGGGGGGGGGGGGGGGGGTGACTGGAAGAAAAAAAGGAGGGGGAGAGACCGAGCGAATGAGAGACAGACAGACAGACTTCCTACTGGTATGTGATTGAAACCGGATAGCGCGTGCAAGTACTGTTAGCATAATGTAAGAAGAGAGAGAGAAAAAGAAGAGAGAGAGAGAGAGAGAGAGAGAGAGAGAGAGCAGATATTCGAATAGTCCGTGCAGAAAAAAAATCTATAGCGCGTGGAAACGTCTGTTAGCACAATGTAGAAAAAGAAGAGAGAGAGAGAGAGTGTCATGTGACGTAGCCTCACATCAAGGCATGTGACGCTCCATCACATGTAGTTAGTGATATGAATCATTTCCCCATGCCACAACTAAAAAGGAAGAATATTTATGTGGCTTGACTAGTGTAGCGGGCGTCCCCAAATAATGGTGAGAATGACTCATTAAGAAAGAAGGATGGTCATTGGGTGAAAGTGACCACTGAGAGATAGTTTAATAAGGGCTGGTAAGGTGCTGGTCATGTGTTTTGAACACTGAGTATGCACTCACTAGGAGGAGGGAGGAAAGAATCAGTTTTAGCCCAGCAGATGGCCTAGAGACTCGAACCTGTCAGGACGCTGGTCCTCACTGCTGACCAGTCATTACCAGGTGAGCCATAGATAGTTGGGGAAAGCTACAGGGGAAAACCTAAAGAAAAGAGAAAGAAAGAATTCATAATTAAATTGGGAAGCAGGTTACTTACACGAACCTTATTCGTGTTTCAGCCCTTCGCCCTTCACTTTTCACCCCGTGAGGTGGTTAAAGATGGCCATGGTGTGGGGAACACACCGGTAGTTCAGCCCCAGCAATTAAAGACTCCAGGGAGAGGAGTTGGAATTCGTCAGCTCTCCAGTGACAGGAGAAGTCGAGGGAGAGGAATTGGGACTCATCATCTCTCCAGTGACAGGAGAAGTCGAGGGAGAGGAGTCGGAACTCATATCTCCAGTGACGGGAGAATTCAAGGGGGCGATACGATGTCTGAGAGAGACGGGGAATCATGACAGTATGGAACGAGTCTTAAATCTGATGCAGGCATAGCATCAATGATTGAAAGAATTAATTATTCTCCTGGTCTGGATCTTGGGCCAGTGTTATGTGAAGGCCATGACTTTACAGAAACTTGTATTGATGTAAATGGGAAAATTGGTTACAAGGATGCATGTATAAAATCTGTTTATAAATTGTTTGATGTGATTTAGTCAAGTGTTTTTTCCCTGAAGGAGAGGGGGAGAAGAAAAAACATTCGGTAGTGCGCCTTTTGGTTGATTGGAAAGATTGCGTGTGCGTATGGAGTAAATGCTGTCATGAATGCATGTGTGCAAAAGTGACAGTGTGACAGAGAGAGAGAGAGAGAGATAATGTTTAATTTAAGAACAGATTTAGGCACTCGGAAGTTAGCCACATCAGTGATAGGACAGGGTGTTGTTTTTTGTGTCTTTCTTTATCTGTACCTTTTTTTCTTTCTTTCCTTCATTCTTCTGTTATTTGTCTATCTTTCTTTCTCAGTGAAACTCATTTTCAAAAACCCTACGTACGTTTTCTCCAGTTGGGCGTGTCTTGTGGAACCTCTCTCTCCTGGTGCAGTCTGTCATTGCCGAGCGCATCAAGTGTCATCAGTCGTTGGGCTGTCTTTCATGGTGGCGGAGGCTTATCATGATGTGCGTACAACTGGGCAGCTAGTTGGCGGTATGATAGTGTGCTTCGTGAACTAGCGTTGCTCAGTTGTCCTTTGTCGCAAATCGGCGGAGGGTGTGTGTGTGGTGTGTGTCTCTCTCTCTCTCTCTCTCTCTCTCTCTCTCTCTCTTTTCTCTTCTCTCTCTCTCTCTCACACACACACACACTACACAGTCTCTCTCTCTCTCTCTCTCTCTCTCTCTCTTCTTCTCTCTCTCTCTCTCTCTCTCTCTCTCTCTTCTCTCTCACACACACACACACACACACACACACACACACACACCACAGAAAGATAGGTAAGTCTGAAGTATAGCGGGGGTGGGTGGGTGGGGATGGGGGACTGGAGGAGATGGGTGCGGGTGAGGGGTGTCATCCCATTAAAACTTACTTTGAGACTGCGCACACACTGAGTGGCGTTTACGTCATTGGTATCCAACCACAGTATCAAAGCAGCATGTCAGGTGAAACCTTAAAAGGAGGAGAGAGAGAGAGAGGGGGGGGGGGGGGAAGAGGAGGGGGGGGGAGCAATGTGGAAACAGAGGATACCAACAGTATTGACTACTGAAGTCGAAAGGAAACCTGAAACGAGGCAGGGAACAATAAACATGAATAAACGAACAAAATAGGGTACATCTCTTTGCTTCCCATGATAGCATGAATAGACGCCCGTAACTCCAAACCAGTGCTGCTTACGACACCCAGTCGCCCAGCAAGAAATATCAGACACAGGTCACAGAGAAGAAACAAGATCCGTCTCTCTGTCTCCACCTGTATGAAAATCCGACACACACACACACACACAACACCACACCACCACCACACACACACCAGTGCAGGAAACACGTACTTAAATAAACATTAGAAAAAGACAAGTCTGTGTTCGACCAGTGTATCTTCACCAGACGCTACGAACAACAGACATCAAAGTTTACACAAAACAACGATGTTCAGATCACGGTCACCATGGAACTGACGATGTATGAAGGAGGGGGGGGGGGGGGGGGGGGGGAGGTTGGGGGAAGGGTGGTGGTGGTGGTAGAAGAATAAGAAGCGCACGAGATCACGTCAACTGAACGGGGTGTAATAAACGGAAGTGATATCTGGGTTTATGTTCATCTCTATTGTCGTGTTTGTTGATCTTTTCGTCTCTGTATGTGAGAGTCTGGATCTCCCACTCTTCCGTCACCCAGCCCAACGTCGCTGTCATCGTACTCGACCCTACATCATTCCCTTCCTAGGTCATCTTGTTTCCTCCCCCCCCCACCCCACTTCCTCCCCCCCCCCTCCCTCCTCCTGTTCACACTTTGGTCTTTCGTTTTCTTTTCTTTTTCTTTTCTTTCTTTTTTTTTCTTCCTTTTTTTCCTTTTTTTTCTTCTTCTTTCGATATTTATTTATTTGCTTTCACTGAGCGATCTAGGTAAGGGCAGGGCTGCATCAATAGTACTTAAAATTTCGATTTCATGTCCGGTCCTGTTGGGGCTTATTTTCCTGTCAAACAAAAGCACACACGCACAGAGACCTGCTCACCCCCCCCCCCCCCCACCACCCCTTCCCCCACCACCAACCTTTTCTCTACTCCTTCCCAAGCCCTAAACCACCACACCACCACCAGTACCACCACCATCACAAACACGTACAAAGACAACAGCGCGTAAAAACACGCGTGTTCGTTTGCGCACGCGCGTTCGTGCGCGCCATACACACACACACACCCACACACACAACACAACACACACACACACACTGACTGAAACCAATTTATTGTCAGATTAACTCAAGGTTGTACTGACAGACACACACACACACACACACACACACACACACACACACACACACACACACGCAGAAAGTTTATCACGTCTAGACTTGTAACCCGCAACAATCTTGGTCAGTGTGTTTACCGACAGTGCATATACAATATTGAGTGTTAAAGAGCAGGGGAGGGGTAAGGGGGGGGGGGGGGGGGGGTGGGGTAGGAGAGCGACAGTGTGTGGAGTGGGTGGGTAGAGGAAGGGCAGTCCGCAGACCAGGGAGACGAACAGAAAGGGAACGAGGAGGTAAGGATAGGAGGCAGAGGTGCTGCTGTATATGCAGCAGGAGGAGGAGGAGGGTGTGAAGTGGAGGAACATCGTGTCAAACGTCGGGAGGCTGCGAGGAAAGGACTTGACCACTGGAGGATTTCGCCGGGCATCGCTTCACACCACGCCACCGTCTGTCTGTAGTCTGTGTCTGTCAGCGTGTTGGTGTGTCTGTCAGTCAGTCAGTTGGTCAGTCTGTCTCTCTCTTTCTTTGTCTCTGTCTGTCTCTGTCTGTCTCTCTGTCTCTCTCTCTCTCTTCTCTCTCTCTCTCTCTCCTCTCTCTCTCTCTCTCTCTCTCTCTCTCTCCCATCTGTCTCTGTCTCTCTGTCTGTTTGAATTTCGCTCTGTCTCTCGCCCTGTCTGTGTCTGTCAGCATGTTTGCGTGTCTTTCAGTTAGTCAGTCAGTCTGTCTGTTTCTCTTTGTCTCTCTCTCTCTCTGTCTCTGTATCTGTCTGTCTGTGCTGTCTGTCTGTCTGTCTCTCTCTCTCTCTCTCTCTCTCTCTCTCTCTCTCTCTCTCTCTCTCTTTCTGTCTTTCTCTGTCTGTCTGTCTGTCTCTCTCTCTCTCTGCCTGTCTATCTCCCTTCTGTCTCTGTGTCTGTTTGTCTCGCTTTGTCTGTCTCTCGCTCTGTCTCTGTCTGTCTGTCTCTCTCTCACTCTCTCTTTTGGTTTTTTAAACAAAAGAATCATACCGTTCTGAACTGAGCGGTATTGCGGTGTCTCTGTCTGTCTGTCTCTCTCTCTACTGTTTGTCTCTGTCTGTCGGTTGGTCGGTCTGTCTGTCCGACTCTCTCTCTCTCTCTCTCTCTCTCTCTCTCTCTCTCTCTCTCTCTCTCTCTCTCTCCTGTCTGTCAAGTCAGCGGAAGAACTTTTTTTCGGTATGAATTCTTGTCTCAGAAGGAGTTGATGTTTCTGCATTGTTGTTACATGTATCCACCTTGTCAAAAGACCTTGCATGGTAATGACAATAAAATGTCAAAGATTCAGAGAATCTCTCTCTCTCTCTCTCTCTCTCTCTCTCTCTCTCTCTCTCTCTCTCTCTCTCTCGATAAATAGATATGGATTCCCTCGTTCTCCGTGTCAGTCTGTCCGCCCCACCCCCCTATCTCCAGTTCCCACGTCTCACTCTCTATCCTCCCCTTCCTCCCCTCCCCCCCCCCCCCTCTCTCTCTCTCTCTCTCTCTCTCTCTCTCTCTCTCTCTTTGTGCTTGCGTACATGCATGTGTGTGTGTGCGTGAGCGCGCGCGCGCGTGTGTGTGTGTGTGTGCGCGCGCGCGTGCGCTCCTTACTGGTTTTGCTGTGAACAGTTGTGACACAGGACTCCACCGTAGTCTCATTACAGGATCTACATGGAAGACGGCTGCCATCCTGTCAGTCAGTCAGTCAGTCAGCCAGTCAGTCAGGCTGTCAGTCAGTCAGTCAGTCAGGCTGTCAGTCAGTCAGCCAGCCAGTCAGTCAGTGAGCCAGCCAGTCAGTCAGCCAGCCAGCCAGCCAGTCAGTCAGGCTGTCAGTCAGCCAGTCAGGCTGTCAGTCAGTCAGTCAGCCGGTCAGCCAGCCAGTCAGTCAGGCTGTCAGTCAGCCAGCCAGCCAGCCAGTCAGTCAGCCAGTCAGTCAGTCAGTCAGGCTGTTGCGCTCTGTTCCGTCGTCTTGTTCTTGATTATTGTTTAATCCCCCTCCCCCCCCCCCCCCCCCCCCCCCCCCCCCCCCCACCACACACACCAAGAGGGGCAAGAGTCTGCTGGATGATTGTAAACGCGAAAACCACCGAAATGATTTTAAACCACACGTAGATTAAAAAAAAGGAATGTTGCATAAAGCCATTCCTTGTTGGTGCGGATCCGGATTGAATGGCAGGTCCGGGATCCGTTCATCAAGATGACACACTTTCCACTGGACATGGACACTGTGTAGTTACTGTTCACGAACTGGTAACTGTCCGTGACATCATTTGTTTTTCATGGACTGTTAAAACTTTATACTAGATCGAAACTTAGCCATTGTTGTATTTCGCATATTCTCTTACAGACAGGTAACTATTTTTTCAGTCTGTAACTATTTGTTACTTCCTCCCAGCGGGGAGGAAAATTGATATCAGTTTGAAAACCTTGGCGGAATCTGAGCTCTCCATAGCGCCTTCCCTTTGAAGCTATAGGTTTACTTGCGGTCGTTATGGCCTTGAACAGTGTAAGCAGCACACACACACACACACACACACACGCACGCATGCACACATACCCACGCACGCACGTAAACACTGAGATCCCGGTCCCCCAACCCAACCCGTCGTTTATTGAGTCAGATGAAGTCAGTGACCAGCCGACTGTTACCGACGGATGATGATAATGAAACAACAGCAACAACAACAACTACTACAGTAACAACGGCAGCAAGAACAACAGCAACAACAATGATGTTCATCATCATCATCATCA
>CM031612.1:55827911-55840411 GCA_018398815.1 Conus ventricosus
ACACATCAATTTATTGCTACTACTACTTTCACAACTACATGCGCTGCAAGTGCTGCTGCTACTACTACAACTACTACTACTTCTGCTGTTGCTGCTGCTGTTACTCTCACTGTTACTGCCACCACCACCATCACTACTACTACTTCTACTACTATTACCACTTCTGCTACTACTACTACTACTACTGCTGCTGCTGTTATTATTACTGCAGTCATCACCACGAACCACCACTACAGTCACCCCCACCACTACTACTACCACCACCACCACCCCACAACAGCAACAACAACAACAACATAAGACTTGTCCTAGATGATTGGCCTCGTCGCCAAAGACTTGTGTTTGTGTGGAGTGTTGTCGCTGTCAATCATTGATGTGAAGTCGTTTGTTGTCGCTGTTGATGGTCCACGTCTCTTCGTCTTCTGAAGGGCTGGTAGCATATCACGTCTTCATCGTTCAGTCACTCGGCCAGCCAGTCGACCGTCCAGTCCACCATCCATCCAGTCGATTAATGGATGGATTGGATGGTTAGATGCTGACTGATTGATTGAATTGTCCTTCGACCGTTTGGGAATGGTGCTTGGTTTTGATTGACTTGGGATTAATTTGCTATGGTTGATTAGCTGATTTTTTTTTCCATTGACTTTTCGTGGTGGATTGGGTGATTTTTTGCTTGGTTTAATTGGGGGTAGCTGATTGGCGAAGTGGATTCACCCATCATCATCATCATCATCATCATCATCATCATCATCATCATCATCACATCATCATCATCATCATCTTCATCATCTTCATTATCATCACCATCATCATCATCATCATCTTCAGTGTCATCATCATCATCATCATCATCATCACATCTTCATTGTCAATCATCATCATCATCATCATCATCATCATCATCATCATCATCATCATCTTCTTTCTTCTTCTTCTCTTCTTCTTCTTCTTCTTCTTCTTTAGTTCTCATTTTCCATACCTGCCACGACAGCACAGAATGGAGGGCCACAGATGTTAAGTCTGTTCTGTACAATGTTGATCAGTGAGGGTGGATGATGAAAATGATGGATGGAGTTCTCGTGGTCTGCTTGTTTATGCCCAGTTGTCTGACGCGGGCATGTAATGTGGATGGAGCCCTTGTCTGCTAGTTGTCTGACGGCGGACATGTAATGTGGATGGAGCATTGTCTGCTAGTTGTCTGACGGCGGACATGTAATGTGGATGGAGCATTGTCTGCTAGTTGTCTGACGGCGGGCATGTAATGTGGATGGAGCATTGTCTGCTAGTTGTCTGACGGCGGACATGTAATGTGGATGGAGCATTGTCTGCTAGTTGTCTGACGGCGGACATGCAATGTGGATGGAGCATTGTCTGCTAGTTGTCTGACGGCGGACATGTAATGTGGATGGAGCATTGTCTGCTAGTTGTCTGACGGCGGACATGTAATGTGGATGGAGCATTGTCTGCTAGTTGTCTGACGGCGGACATGTAATGTGGATGGAGCATTGTCTGCTAGTTGTCTGACGGCGGACATGTAATGTGGATGGAGCATTGTCTGCTAGTTGTCTGACGGCGGACATGTAATGTGGATGGAGCATTGTCTGCTAGTTGTCTGACGGCGGACATGTAATGTGGATGGAGCATTGTCTGCTAGTTGTCTGACGGCGGACATGTAATGTGGATGGAGCATTGTCTGCTAGTTGTCTGACGGCGGACATGTAATGTGGATGAGCATTGTCTGCTAGTTGTTCTGTCTCTGACGGCGTACATGTAATGTGGATGGAGCATGTCTGCTAGTTGTTCTGTCTCTGACGGCGGACATGTAATGTGGATGGAGCATTGTCTGCTAGTTGTCTGACGGCGGACATGTAATGTGGATGGAGCATTGTCTGCTAGTTGTCTGACGCGGACATTAATTGAATGAGCATTGTCTGCTAGTTGTTCTGTCTCTGACGGCGGACATGTAATGTGGATGGAGCATTGTCTGCTAGTTGTCTGACGGCGACATGTAATGTGGATGGAGCATTGTCTGCTAGTTGTCTGACGGCGGACATGTAATGTGGATGGAGCATTGTCTGCTAGTTGTTTTGACGGCGGACATGTAATGTGGATGGAGCATTGTCTGCTAGTTGTCTGACGGCGGACATGTAATGTGGATGGAGCATTGTCTGCTATTCAGTTGTCTGACGGCGGACATGTAATGTGGATGGAGCATTTTCTGCTAGTTGTCTGACGGCGGACATGTAATGTGGATGGAGCATTGTCTGCTAGTTGTCTGACGGCGGACATGTAATGTGGATGGAGCATTGTCTGCTAGTTGTCTGACGCGGACATGTAATGTGGATGGAGCATTGTCTGCTAGTTGTCTGACGGCGGACATGTAATGTGGATGGAGCATTGTCTGCTAGTTGTCTGACGGCGGACATGTAATGTGGATGGAGCATTGTCTGCTAGTTTCTGACGGCGACATGTAATGTGGATGGAGCATTGTCTGCTAGTTGTCTGACGGTGGACATGTAATGTGGATGGAGCATTGTCTGCTAGTTGTCTGACGGCGGACATGTAATGTGGATGGAGCATTGTCTGCTAGTTGTCTGACGGCGGACATGTAATGTGGATGGAGCATTGTCTGCTAGTTGTCTGACGGCGGACATGCAATGTGGATGGAGCATTGTCTGCTAGTTGTCTGACGGCGGACATGCAATGTGGATGGAGCATTGTCTGCTAGTTGTCTGACGGCGGACATGCAATGTGGATGGCATTGTCTGCTAGTTGTTCTGTCTCTGACGGCGGACATGCAATGTGGATGGAGCATTGTCTGCTAGTTGTCTGACGGCGGACATGTAATGTGGATGAAGCATTGTCTGCTAGTTGTCTGACGGCGGACATGTAATGTGGATGGAGCATTATCTCCTAGTTGTTCTGTGTCTGATGGCGGACATGTAATGTGGATGGAGCATTGTCTGCTAGCTTCTCTCTCTCTCTCTCATCTCTCTCTCTCTCTCCTCTCTCCTCTCTCTCTCCTCTCTCCTCTCTCTCTCTCTCTCCTCTCTCTCTCCTCTGTCTTTCTCTCTCCTCCTCTCTCTCTCTCTCTCTCTCTCTCTCTCTCTCTCTCTCTCTCTCTCTTCCTCTCTCTCTCTCTCTCTATCTGGCTCTCGCTCTGACGGCGAACTTGTAACTCGGGGCATTTGTCTTGACAGACAGGGCACCTGGGTGTGAACCGGTGTCGACACAGGCTAGGGTTTCTTAGTGAAAGGTCTCCGGGACACATCTTGCTTTCTCTCTGTCTGTGTCTTTAACTCTGTCCATCATCTGCTGGCCCGTCCGGCTGTGTGTGTGGTGTGTGTGTGTGTGTGTGTGTGTGTGTGTGTGTGTGTGTGTGTGTGTGTGGTGCAAGAGAGAGAGAAAGAGACAGACAGACAGACAGACAGATAGATTGTGTGTGTGTCTGTGTCTGTGTCGTGTGCGCATGTTTGTGTGTATGTGTGTGTGTGTGTCTTGTGGGTTTGAGTTTGTGTGTTGTGTTCGTGTATATGTGTGTGATATTAAAGAAGAGAGAGAGAGAGGGGAGGGACAGGGAAGCCTGTCCTGTGTGTGCTTGTCTCTGTGTGTGTGTGTGTGTGTGTGTGTGTGTGTGTGTGTGTGTGTGTGTGTTGTGTGTGATATGATTAAAGGAATGTTTGAACGGGTTGGTGGGGGTAAACACTGACCACTTCATCATTCAGATGGATCCGATGCAGGCGATATCGGTTGTCATGAAGTGAGGAGGAGAAAACCACCTTGTTTCCCCCACCCCCTCCTCGCCCCCCATTACTCTCCCCCCCCCCCCCACACCCCTCCTTACTCTTCAAAGGTCGATCCCTCAGCCATCAATTTTGAGATCGATGCCTTTACAGAATGAGGGAGGGAAAAAAAACCCCTTCCATTTTTCTTCTAACGGTTGCGGCTTTTTACACTTAACATTAGTGTCGGCCAGGCCCCTCACATTTCCCTCTTGTTCCCCACCTTGCCCCACCCCTACCCCCTCCCCCCCCCTCTCTGTGTCACTCCTTTCTCTCTTGCTCTCTCTCTCCCCTCTCCTCTCTCTCTCTTCTCTCTCTCCTCTCCCCTCCTCTCGTCTCTCTTCTGTCTCTCTCTCTCTCTGTCTGCCCTCTCTCTGTCTCCCCTCTCACTCTCTCTCTCTCTCTCTCTGCCCCTCTCTCTCTCTCTCTCTCTCATCTCTCTTCTCTCTCTCTCTCTCTCTCTCTCTCTCTCTGGTTTTTCAAACAAAAGAATCATACCGTTCCGAACTGAGCCGGGTTTTGCTGATATGAAAACGTTGATACTGGAGATAGAAAAAGAGAATTGTATTTCATAATAGAAGAAGGAAAACAGGAAGAGAGAGAGAAAGAGAGAGAGGAGAGAGAGAGAGAGAGAGAGAGAGAGAGAGAGAGGAGAGAGAAGAAATTAAAGAAAAGAGAAAATTTTATGTTTTATTGAAGAAAAGAAAACAGTGAAGAGATAGGAGAGAGAGAGAGAGAGAGAGAGAGTGGGGGGGAGAAATAGAAAAAGAGAATTTTATGTTTTATGGAAGAAAAGAAAAAGGAAGAGAGAGAAGAAAAGAAAAGAGAGAGAGAGAGAGAGGAGAAAGGAAGAAACGGATACAAAGAATGCAAAAACTTGGAAAAAGAGAATCGCAGGAAACCCCACCCCCATTTTTCCCCTCAAACCCCAACTTCCCTCAGAAAAAAGGGGAGAAAAAAAATCACGCGCGGATTACATCGTTTGTAGGATTTCTTTTTCTCAAGCTTGAGTTATGTATTTTATTTATTTCCCTATTCAGTTTTTGTCCTCCATCCATCACAGAGATAGAAAAAAAAAAACCCCCTGAAAACAACGGGTGTATAATGAAGGGAGGGAGGTAAGAGCAAGAGAGAGAGAGAGAGGGGGGGGGGGAGAGAAAATACGTAACCCTCTCCATCTCTCCTCCTCTCTCTCTCTCCTCTCCTCTCTCTCTCTCCTCTTTCTTTTCTCCCCTCTCAACAACACACACACACACACACACACACACACACACACACACACACACCAAAAACACACACACAAAGAGAGAGGAGAGTACAAAAGTTGGGAGGGGGGGGGGGGGGGTCGTCCCCTAACCAACACAGATCACCTGCCACAAGATTGATAGGCTTTCGTGTCATGTCCTCTTTGGGAAATGATAGATAGAGGCTCCCCTAAGTGATTTCTCCCCCCCCATCCCTCCCACCCCCTCTCCCCGTGCTCCCCCCCCTCCTCTCTCTCCCTCCCCCCCTCTCCCCCTCTCTCTCCTCTCTCTCTCTTCCCCCTCTCTCTATCTCGTTTTCTCTCCCCTCTCTCTCCTCTGTCTCTCTCTCTCTCTCTCTCTCCTCTCCTCTTCTCTCCTCTCCTCTCCCCTCACTCGTGTCTCCACCTCCTCCCTCTCTCTCTCCTCTCCTCTCTCCCTCTCTCCCTCCCTCTCTCCTCTCTCTTCTCCCCCTCCCCTCTCCCCCTCCCTCTTTCCTCTCTCCCCCCTTTTTTCCTCCTCCCTTTTTCCCCCCTCTCTCCTCCCTCTCTTTCTCTTTCTCTCTCCCTTTCTCCCTCTTTTCCTCCCCTTCCTCACTCACATCCCTCTCCCCTCCTCTCCCTCTCTTTCTTCCCTCTTTCTCTCTCTCCTCTCTCTCCTCTCTCCGCTCCCTCTCTCCTCCTCCTCTCCCTTTCTCTGTTTTCTCTCTCTTTTTTCTCTCCCCCCCCTCCCCCCCCTCTCTCTCTCTCTCTTCTCTCTCTCTTCCCTCTCTCTCCCCCTTCTCCCCTCCTCCCTCTCTCTCTCGGCTCTCCTCTCTCATCCTCCCTCTCTCTCTCTCTCCCCTTCCCTATTTTGTCCGTCTGCTCCTTCTAAATATTTTTCCCCTCGCACATACCCCCTCCTCAGGCCTCATTTTTTCTAACAGTTTCCTCTGTCAGCTTATCTGTCTGTCTGTATATTTGCACGTCGAATGCTTGTTTTATTTTGTCGCAGGTGCCCCCCCCTCCCCCCTCCCCTTCCCCCCCCCCCCCCCCCCCGTCGTCCGTGTCCTTCCGATGTCTAAATCACCCAAGCTTCTGTTTCTAACCTCTTCGTGTGCCTGTCTGATTGTCTGTCTGTCTGTCTGTCTGTCTCTGTATACCTGTCACTCTGTTTCTGTGTTTGTCTCTTTCCCCTCCGTGTGTGTGTATGTTGTGTGTGTGTAATGTGTGTGTGTGTCACTCCTCTCTCTCTCTCTCTCTCTTCTCTGTGCCTTTCTCCAGGTCTCTGTCTGCCCGTCTGTCTCTCTCTCTCTCTCTTTTCTCTCTCCTACTCTTCCCCCTCTCATCTCTCTCTCTCCCTTCTTCTTCTCTCTCTCTCTCTCTGTCCCTCTCTTTATCTATCTATCTATCTATCTATCTATCCATGTAAACTATCCCATCTTATAGATTTAAAATACATCTCCTTGTCTTCTGTTCAGATGTTTCTTCATGTGTGACACCCCTCCTTCCCTCCCTCCTTCCCTCCCACCTTTCCCCCCCCAGTCTCCCGTCTGTCTGTCTGTCTTTCTCTCTTTTCTCTCCTCTCTCTCCCCTCTCCCCCTCTCTCTCTCCTCTCTCACTCTCTCTTTTCCCCTTTCTTTCTCTCTCTCCTTCGCCCCTGTCTCCAAAGTGTTCCTCGTCTTCATCTTTGTTTCTGTCTCATTGCCACGCCCCGTTTTCTCCTCTGTCTCTGACCTGTCGGTCTTTCTCTCTCTCTCTCTCTCTACCTCCCCCCCCCCCCCCCCGCCCTCCTTCCTTCAGCTGTCCTTTCCTTCCGTGCACCCCTTCCACCTCCATCCCTATTCCCCCGCCCCCCGCCCCCCGCCCCACCCCCGACCCCCCAAACCCCCCAAGTGTCTCTACCTCCCTTTCCCCTCCCCCCCCCCCCCCCCCCCCCTCGCCACCCCCCCGCCCCCGCCCCGGTCTGTGCGACTTGGGGGCAGGCAGTGTAGGCCCACGAAGACGCTGTCACAACACAAACCACTTTTCGCTAAGATTGATGATCGTTGCTGTCCTGTCGACTTAGATAGGTCTGTCAGCTCTGACAGGCCGCTGCCGGCCTAAGTGGGCGGCGGCTTCTTTCTTTCTCTCTTTTCCTTTTCTTTTGGGGCGTGTGGGGGGGGGGGGGGGGGGGGGGGGGGGGGGGGCTTTCCCTCGGTGTTTTCTTTTCTTTCTTTTTATTTCTCTCTCTCTCTCTCTCTCTCCTCTCTCTCTCTCTCTCTCTCTCTCTCTCTCTTCCTGTCTGTTTCTTTTCGATCCCGTTTTCTTTGCTTTCTGTTGTATTTTCGGTCTTTCTTTCTTTTTTGGCTATCCGTCGTATATTCTTCTGGTTTTTTTGTTTGTTTGTTGTTGGTTTTTTTTATTTTTTTTTTTTTTTTACTTTTTCAGTTTTCTGACGTGATTTTTTTTTTTCTTTCTTTTCTTTCCTTCGTAATTTCTTTCTTACTTACTTTCTTTTTCGGCTTTCTGTCGTATTTTCTTTCTTTCCCTTTTTTTTTTTTTTTTTTTTTTTTGTTGCTTTCCGTCGTATTTTCTCTCTCTCTCTCTCTCTCTTCTCTCTCTCTCTCTCTCTCTCTTCTCTCTCTCTGTGGCTTTTTGGTGTTTTTTTTTGTTATGCTTTTTAAATATTTGTTTGTGTGTTTCTGTATTTCCTTCCCTCTCCGCCCCCCCCCCCCCCCCCCCCCCCCCTATTTTCTTTCTGTATTCCTAAGTTTTTTTTCTTACCGTCGTTTTTTTTTTCTTCTGTTTTATTTGTTTGTCTCTTTTGTTTCGTGTTTCTCTTTGTCTTTGCTTCCTCTGTCTTGTTTTTTTCTCTCTCTGTCTTCCTTTTCCTCTTCTTTCCCCACCCCCCCCCCCTCTCTCTCTCTCTCTCTCTCTCTCTCTCTCTCTCTCTCTCTCTCTCTCACTCTCTCCTCTCTCTCTCTCTCTCTCTCTCTCTTTTCGTCTATTTTTCTTTCGTTCTTTCTTGTCACTCTTTCCTTGTTTCTTTCTTTTGTTTGTTTGTTTCTGTCTTTATAAATGTCTTCCTCAGTGCCACCCCTTTTCTGTCTTTATAAAGTCTTCCTCCAGTGCCACCCCTCTTTCTGTCTTTATAAATGTCTTCCTCCAGTGCCACCCCTCTTTCTGTCGTTATAAATGTCTTCCTCCAGTGCCACCCCTCTTTCTGTCGTTATAAATGTCTTCCTCCAGTGCCACCCCTCTTTCTGTCGTTATAAATGTCTTCCTCCAGTGCCACCCCTCTTTCTGTCGTTATAAATGTCTTCCTCCAGTGCCACCCCTCTTTCTGTCGTTATAAATGTCTTCCTCCAGTGCCACCCCTCTTTCTGTCGTTATAAATGTCTTCCTCCAGTGCCACCCCTCTTTCTGTTGTTCCTCCCACTCTCGTCTGTCTTGCCCTCTGTCCTTCCTTTCTGTCTCAGTGTCTGTCTCTATCTCTGTCTGTCTCTGTTTGTCTGTCGGTCGGTCTGTCTTTTTGTATGTCTCCTTCTCTGTCTGTCTGTCTGTCTGTCTGTCTCTCTCTCTCCTCTCTCTCTCTCTCTCTCTCTCTCTCTCTCTCTCTCTCTCTCTCTCTCTCTCTCTCTCTCTTCTTTCTTCGTTTCTTTTTTGTTCTTTTCTTTCTTCTTTCCATTTTTTTTGTGTGCCTTCTTTTGTTATATATTATGTGTGTCCTTTCTCCTTTGTTTCCTTCCTGGTTCCTTCCAAATTTCGCTTACTGTCTTTGTTTTTTTTTTCCTTCTTTTCCCTGTTCATATTTTTCTTAGGTTCTCCTCCGAAGTTTGTTTGTTTTTCATGCTTTCTCTGTTTCTTTTACTCGTTTCTGTTCTTTCCTGCTGTTCACCACCCCCCCCCCCCCCCCCCCCCCCCTTTATTTTCTTCTGCTTTTTTTTTTTTTTTTTGTGCTTGCGTCTATGACATCTTCTCTACCACCTCCTCATCTTTTCACACATTTTTCAATTTTGTTTTCCTCTTTTATTATTTTTTTTTCTCTGACTTCTTCCACGCCTTTCATCAGATCTCCTTTTCTTGTCATCATCATCGTCGTTGTCGTCGTCGTCGTTGTTATTGACGTCGTCTTTTCATCATCATTATCTTCGTTGTCGTCGTTTTTTTTTTTTTCTCTTCTTCTTCTTCTTCTTCTTCTTCGTCTTCATCATCATCGTCATCGTCATCACCATCGTCATCATCATCATCATCATCATCATCATCATCATCATCATCATCATCATCATCCTTCTTCTTTCTTCTTCTTCTTCTTCTTCTTCTCCTTCTCCACCTCCTCCTCATCCTCCATCTCCAATTCCTCTTTGTGTACAAGTTCTGACAAATAACTTTCCCACACTTTCAGCAAACTTATTTCAGTAAGAATATTTCCTCGTTGTTTAATGTTTTACATGTACTAATTACTGTTTTCGTGCTGGCGTATTGTGTGATTGCAATGGTGGCTGCCTTTTTTTTAGTGCTGTCTGTTTTTTTCTCATTCATGTACCCCCAGGGGGTTATTTTGTGATAAATAAATCTGAAATCTGACATCTGGCAGCCCGGATATGACCTTCGTGGTCGGCTGGGGTGTAAACGACGTGACTTTTATGTCTTGTTCTGCTTATTCTGCCTTCTGTGCTCCGCCTCTTCTGCTTCTGATTTTGTCTCCTCCTCCTGCTCCTTCCTTTTTTTCTTTTTTTTTCTTTTTTTTTGTGCTGTCCCATCTTCTGTGCTACCTCAGAGGCAGTGCTCCCACGCCGCTCATTCCGACACCCCGTCCACAGCCACAGCCCGGTCGGCCCCGCCGCAGCCCCGGCACCGGCAATCCACAGGGAGTAGTCAATGTCAAGTCGTCAAGAGGCAACCCACCGGAGGAAACACTGCACTGCTGCCGAGTCACTTCGGTGGTGTTCAGTGGCGCCTGTTCTGATCTACATACGCAGGACACCACCTACTAAGCCCCCTACTGACGACAATAATTGCTCAGTCGCGGAGCCAGCGTGAGTGAGCTCTCCCTCCGGAGGGCGCCACCACGTCCGTCCAACGACATCCCCCATGAACTCGCCGATACCGGTGACCCCGACGGAACTGAACCAAGGCCGCAGACGTGGAGAGAACATCGAAACTGAGGTCACCGTGAGAGCAGAGCATGAAGGGCCACAGAATTTGACTTCTTTTTTATGCTGATCGATGATGATGATGATGATGATGATGATGATGATGCTACGGATTTCCATTTCGGTCTGAGACTACATGACAGGGCTGTACTCTACGCTTCCTTTCATAATATATCCCGGCGTCAACCAGACCGAGAGATACAGACACCTGCAGTGTTGGTCAGGAAATTTGAGCAACACTCTCAGAGACACATCCATTAAGTGGATGAAACTCGACTGTGTGGTCCCAGTCTTCCCAGCTGAGCCCGTAGCAAAGTCAACTCTGGGTAGGAGCCGGTCCGGGCAGAAAAATCCCACATACTCTGATGGGAATCGAACCCATGACCTCCCAGCCGGGAGTCCGCGACGCTGACCACTTCGCAACGGCGGCTGGTTGCTCCTCCTCCTCCTCCTCCTCTTCCTTTTCTCCTCCTCCTCCTTCTTCTTTTGCTGCTGCTGCTGCTGCTCCTTCTCCTCCTCCTTCACAACGATGACGACCACCGGTCCACCACCACCTACTGTTCTGTTTCGTCTTATACAGTCCCTTTTCTTCTTCTCCCCTTCCTTCTTCTTTTGTCTAGACTAGTTCTCTTCTTCCGCCTTTTTCACTTCATCCACCTCTGTTCTTCTTCATGATTTTTTTTCATTGTTCTAAATCCTTTTCTTCTACTCCAGCTTATTTCTTGGTCTTCTTTCTGTGGTTGTGTTTATTTTAACTATAACGGTTTTGTTTGTTTGTTTGTTTTGTGTTTTGTCTTCCCTTCTAGTTATTTCGTTGGCGTTTTCTTGTCCATGTTTACGTTTACTCTTTCTTCTATCTTATTTCCCGAACTCCTCTTCTTCTTCCATTTGTTTCTTGATCGTTTTCTTCGTTATCTTGTCTTTATCCTATTCCACCTTCTTCTGGGGATAATTTTGGTCTTTTTGCTCCTCTTGTTTTAAAAATATATATATACTCAAATGCCTCACCTCTCCAGTCTGTCCTATCAGTGCACGTGCAAGCCACAACAAACAAAAACGCGAAAAAGAAGAAGAACTGTCTCTGCCATTTGACTAAAAAAAACAAACCTTGCACGAATTAGAGGACTATTATTAATTTTTTTTTTTTTTTTTGCGTTTGTAAGGGAAAAAAACAGAGAGAGAGAGAGAGAGAGAGAGAATACGAATGATGCATTCAGATTGAGGTCATACCCCATACTGAAGGGGTGACACCTGCAGTACCTCACACAAGAGGGATTCTCAGTAAAGAAAATGGGACGAAAAAGCATTTACACATATATGCACTACGCAGACTATTATGAATATCCTGTTCGTATTCGCTTTTGAGTTTCATATATGTACATAGCAAGATCAAAGGGATGTTTTCGTTTATTGTTGCGAACAAGAAGTTGACTCTAAAACTACAGGGGTCAGGATAATACTTAGCCTTAATAAATTTAACTCTAAGGTCACTGAGTGCAGGACAGCACAGTAAAAAATGTATTTCATCTTCCTTTGCCTAATGACACAAGCGACACATCAATTCGTTTTCTTTCAGAGCACTGTATCTAAATCGATGGCGAATACCAAATTTAAACTTACTCGGTGTACTCTTAATATACTTGTTCATAGTCATTTCAAAGTATGGTTCAACAACACGTGTTGTTTTATAAAGTCTGTATTATGCAAATCTGTCACTTCTGTAAATATGGTCATGCCGGTCTTGCCATCTGCAATCAATCATTCTCTGTTTAAAAACATTTTTTAAAATCCTGATATACTTTCAACGCCCTGGTTGCCCCAGACATGAGCAAATCCACATGAACAGTGTTCAACTGCTGCTAGATTAGAATTAAAAGTTAATATGAATAAGACCAATATTATTGTGTTTCGTAAAGGTGGATATTTGGCACGTCATGAGAAATGGGTCTACGGGGGTGAATACAACGGTGTAGTCAACGCATACAAGTGTCTTGGATTTTATTTCACTACCAGATTAAGTTTCACTTTTGGGTGTCAAGATATAGCAAATAGGGCAAGGAGAGCATAGGGCAAGGAGAGCAGTCACGGTTATTCTTCATATTTTATATAAATTGAATAGCAGCGCATTTTCTTTCTTTCTTTATTTTTCTTCTTTTTTTTTTTGGCGGGGGGGGGGGGGGGGGGGGGATCGAAGTGATTCGACTCTCAGGTGCAGCAGTCTTACAGTATGGAGCTGAAATGTGGGCTTTCGAGAAAATTGTTGAAATAGAGAATGTTCATTTGTATGCAATGAAAAGATTTTTGAATGTCGACAATCGAACACCAGATGATTTAGTTTATGGTGAAGTTATGGTGAAGGTA
>CM031612.1:55848027-55875527 GCA_018398815.1 Conus ventricosus
TTCCTAGTCAGAGTCTTTGCAGTAGATGTTGAAATAGGAGGGGTGGAGGGAGGGGTGGCGGGTGTAGGCTCCTCAGCCTATGGTCTCATGACAACAATCTAGACAGAAGTAGACTAGAATCGTAAAAGCAAGGACAGATGTAGGTGGTTGAAAAGAATTCCAGCTGGATTCGGTCGAGGAGGAACAAAAGTGATTCGTGTATGGCTTCAGTTACCCAATCCAGAGCAGGTGCGTGACAGCTGTGTGAGCAAGATGTCCGTCAGGAGAGCGACGCCTTCAGGGCCTTCCTCCTCCACCACCACCACCATCCGCCAACCATTCGAGAGTTCCAGGTTTGAACCCCAGCAGTGCCAAGAAAAAAGAACAAGAAAAAAAAAAGAAAAAAAATAAGAAAGAAAAACAAAAAGCCAATCGTAGAAGAGAGCATCAGGGAGCCACGTACTGCAGAACGCTTATTGGAAACACGATGCAAAAAAAAAAAAAAAAAGTGAATGTTCGACAAGTAGTACAACATAACAGACATTAATCACGTGCACTCCCAGCACGACTCTCATGTCGACCAGTGAGCCATAGAGACGGGGAGTACAAGTTGAACGTGACGTCTTCTTGGCCTTGACCTCAAAGACAAAGTGGTGTTTGTGGGGTAACGTTCTGGAATCTTTCTCCCCGCTCCTAAAGTCACTCCACTGCCACGCGGACCCCCCCCCCATCTCTCTCTCTCTCCTCTCTCTCTCTCTCTCCTCTCTCTCTCTCTCTCTCTTCAGAATCAAGGGCAGTCTGATTTCATTGATGCGTTTTGTCGTTGGGGAGATTTCGAGAAGTTTGAAGGAGTGAAGTAAATTTGAAACAAATGGGGAGGTTTTGGTCTAGTCTGGGTTTGCTGTGGGGTGGGGTGGGGTGGGGTGGATGGGTGGAGTTTTTTTCCTTTCTGACCTGCCGGGCAGTCATTTTGGAGCGTGGAGTGATTACGGAACGGTGCACCGTCCCCAAAGAAGAGGGTGAGCGAGAGGCGGTATTTACACACACACATACACACATACACGCACGCGCGCGCACACACACACACACACACACACACACATCCTCAGAATTCTGCGAATCACGTGACTCGACAGTACGATACATTGATATTTGTAGATAAGACGGAGGATCACACACACTCACACGCACACACACACACACACACACAACACACACACACACACACACACACACGCGCGCGCGAGCGCGCGCACGCACACACGCAAGCACACACTCAGTCACTCACTCACTCATTCACTCACACACACACACACACACACACACACATAGAGGACAAAGTTGAAACAATCTAGTTTCTAAGTCAGATCTTTCCCCTTGAAAATCCGCTTCATCTTTCATATAAACGACATGAATAAACAAAGGTTCCGTTTAACGTCCTCCGGCCTGCAATACAGGACATATTGGGACATTTATTTTATGACGTATATTTTTTTTTTCTGGTAGTTCCTCCAACCTGTTTTTTATGACGTCTTTTTTTTTTTTTTTTTTGGTGGTTGCTCCAAGGCCGTCGTCAGGGCCACCGGGCGGCCGTCTTCATGCTGAGTGGCGACGGTCCTGTGCCGCGTGAGGCCGACTCGGAGACGTACGAGGCACAAGTCGCCGAGCCGCTGCACGTAGGTCATGCCCACTCTGCGCCCAATGAGGTACAATTTCCACCCTCCCCCCCCCCCCCTCCCCCCCAAAGGGAGAGCCCTGCTAGGATGTGCAGGCCACTGGGTAGTTCGCAGAGTCGCAGCGCCTCGTCGCCAAGCCGCATCGAGAGCCGTCCCCCGGCGACACAGGCTAGTCCCGTCGTCACTCGTAGTGCGAGGAAGGAAATCTGTGCCGCCCAAAATGAATGAATGAAACGACATGAATGTTTCCTTCAGAGCTAGAGGTCGCAAAGGACCTTTTTTTTTTTTCAATTTTGCGTAGCCATCATCCCCCCCCCCCCCCCCCCCCCCCCCCACCCTACCTCGTGCATGGAAAACAGTGCGTGTTCCGATTGGTTGGAAGATGTGACGGAATGTTCACTCTCCAACCTACCTAGTCTGGTTTAGAGGGTCACTGCACTGCCGACGTGGACACGCTTGTAAATCTGTCGCCACGCCTTGCTTTGGAGGCGTTAGTGTGTGTGTGTGTGTGTGTGTGTGTGTGTGGGGGGGGGGGGTGTAGGGTGTGTGTGTTGGTGTTGTTGCTGTTAAATAAGGCTTATTTTTAGACTTTTCTTTTCAAAATCGCTTTAAGTATTTTGAGACACAGAGAGAGAGAGAGCGAAAAAATCCCGTTCGTTATGCTGTTTGCAAGGTTTCGTATCAGTTATGTCAATTTTAGAATCCTAGAAAAAGAAATATAATCATAAAAGTAGGGTCTTGAAACATTTTGTGACAGTTATGTCAATGGATAGAACTGTAGGAACGAAACATGATGTTGTCCTCAGCATAACATAGCATTCCAGCCCCAAACAGCACCAACACAACGGCGGACAGTGACCCACGTTATTACCCACTATCATGTCATACAATGCAGTGCACCCAGTGACAGGATTGGGAACGGCACACCTGCTGCTAGCCCACGGCGTCATAGTGGCAGGGTTTACTATTGAATTAGTAAATAAGTGAATGACTACATTGAAAAAAAAAAAAAGAGAGAGAGAGAGAGAGTGTAGAAGAGAAGGGTTCATGACGAGATCAAAGATTCACAGGGCAGAGGATTAGAACCTTGCCTCGCTTTTCTACTCTTCACCTCTGCTGGAGTCCCGGGCGCCCAGCACAGTCAGTCACCACTACCGGCACCGCAATGCCCGCGTGCCTCAAGAAGTATGTTCAAGCGGGTGGGCTGCCCTCTGAGGTCACCACGCCAGTTTCGTTGCTGTGTATTGTTCAGCGAGTGCCAGCCCCCGACCAGCACGTAGTCTTCGCCCTGCACGAGCCACCATGTGTGTGTGTGGTGTGTGTGTGTGTGTGTGCTTCAAACCTGACGGGCCGCACACCAGAAATTAATTCGCCAAGGCCTTGCTTAAGAAGTCGAGTATTTTCAGACTGACGCAACTGGATTTTTTGAGAATTTTTTTTTATTGTGTCTGAAAGTGGATATTCCGCATTTTCTTTTCCATGGCTAATTAAGGTACAAGCCAGGTGGTTCCAAGCAGACAGATTAAAATCAAAGGAAAGGAATTATTTTGGGCGCTTTGAGCTGGCGCAAAGATAGGTCACGGGGGAGTGCAAAAGGCCTAAAATGTGTGTCAACAAAGGGAAGGTCATGTATTTGAAGATTGTGATTTTATCGGTGAAAAATACCCCTAAAACAAGGGGAATAATTGGTGGGAGTTGTTCTTTGGATCAATGATCAGTAGAACACTAAATGCTGGCCTCAAAACGCTTCCATAGATTACCTAGTGTTTCAGTGCAAAGTCCTAATTGTGGCACTGTGGGTGGCGAAGTCTGGCGAAGAGACAGCCGACCCGTGGACGGAGGGCAGACAGGGAGATAATAATCAATCTGCAGGAAGAGGAGACAGCCCTCGGCGCCCGCAGTGGAGCTCTAGCCAAAGCCGATGATACTTATCCTTCTCCCAACCTCTCTAAGAGACTTGCGGAATACCTCTAAACAACATCAGCTGACCTTGGCATCAGCCTAACGCGTTGGACAGACCTTTAAGCCCAGCTGACATGGTCCGTGCCACGAGACAGACACACAGAACAGCATGCTACGCCAGTTCATGTAAGTCTAGCTGTCTCCTATCTTCCACTCCCCAACCTTCGCCCTGGCCCCCCCCCCCCCCTCCCTCCCCCCCCCCCCCCCCCCCCACTCCCCTTCCCTCCCCACATCCTTTTCTCCGCTTCATCCGCCATCTCCGCTCCCAGCCCCTCCGTTCCCCCTCTTCATCTCTCCACCATTCTCCCCCCCACCCCCCACCCCCACCCCCGTCCCATGGGACAGTACTCGCTCAGTGTCTGCCAACCGTGCATCATGTTATGATGTTGTTTATCATGTGCAGTCTTGACGTAATTGGGGCTGGGAATTCCGATTCTCCCGCCATTGTGTAAATGCGTGCGACTGTTTCTCGCCCCCGTCCCCCTGCAACCCCCCCCCCCCCCCCCCCCCAACCAGCCCAGCCAGCCCTCTCGCATTCCCCCCAGCCCCCCCCCCCCCCCCCCCTTCCCCCATCCGCACTCACTCGCCCATTTACCCGTCCTCCTCCCCTCTCCTCCCTTTTTTTTTTTTTTTTTTTTAGTTATCCGTTTGCACCTTCCCCTCTCTCCCCCCCCCCCCCCCCCCCCCCCCCCCCCACCTACCCAAACGCCTATTTTCACTTCGACACCCTCTCAAGTCTCCAGTTTTACTTCTTCTCGAGGTCTGTCTTTCTGCGTCAGCCTGTCTGTCTGTCTGCTCTCCTCCCTCCCTCTCTCTCTCTCTCTCTCCCTCTCTCCTCTCTCTCTCTCTCTCTCTCTCTCTCTCTTCTCCCCTCTCTCTCCTCTCTCTCTCTAGCGCGCGCGCGCGCGTGCTTGTGCGTGTGAGTGTGTGCACGCGCGTGTTCTTTTCCCCAAAAGATCGGGGCGGTGGGGGAGTGGTGGTGGTGGTGGTGGTGGTGGTGGGAGGAGCGGAGGGGGGGGGGGGGAGGAGAAGAAGCATCACAATGTGTTCTGATACGGCTACGATGCCTACATCTGTGTGTGTGTGTGTGTGTGTGTGTGTGTGTGTACGCGCGCGCGAGTGTATGTGTGGGTGGATGGAGGGAAGTAAGTGTGTTTCTTTCCCTAAAAGGACGTCGTTCGGGTAGCGGGGAATGGGTGAAGGAAGTGCCACAATTTGCTCCAGTACAACGTGGATTACCTCCCCCCCCCCCTTTCTCTCTCTCTCTCTCTCTCTCTCTCTCCTCTCTCTCTTTCTCTCTCTGTTGTGCGTGTGTGTGTGTGTGTGTGTGGTCAGTTTGTGTGTAATATTCCCTTAACGAGATAGAGGGAGGAGAGATGGGGGGGGGGGGGGGGGGGGGGGGGAGTCAGGAGTGCAAGGGGGGGGGGGGCTCACCGGGGGTCTGGAGTGGGGGACATCAAGTGCACAGCGTCTCAACTCGGATGTTGAGAGTGAGAAGCCCTTACGGAGAGAGAGAGAGAGAGAGAGAGAAGACCAGAGCAGGATGATGTGATATATTTATCATCCTTTGGCTTTGTTAGCTATCGCTTTCCCCCTTCCTATCCCACCTATCCCTCCCGCCCCCTACCATACTTACCCCGTCCCTCGCCCCTTCCCTTCCCCATCCCTTTCCTTACAGCCGACGCCCAATCCACCCTACCCCCCCCCCCCCCCCCCCCCCCCCCCTTCTTCTACTTGTCTTGTTGTTTCACTTGCAAGTCTGGTTTGTCATCATGTGACCTGACGTGACTCCTTCTCCTCTCCCTTCTCCTTCCGGCCCTCGCCTCCCCCCCCCCCCCCTCCTCTCCCCCCCGGCACCCTATTACACCCTTTACCTCTCCTCCCCCACCCCACCACCCTGCGGCCTTCCCTCCACCTCCCCTCCCTGTGTCGCCTTCAGCATGTGTTTGTTTTGCAGACATGATGGACGTGTTGGGTGACGGATGTTTACACTGATAATGCTCGCCTGATCTTTTCCTTATCAGGTGCGCGTGCGCGCGCGTCGATGATGGGCAGCAGGTTTACACACGCAGGTAACGCGCGCGCGCACGCGGTGCTCGCACACATATACACACGATGGAACACACATACACACACACACACACGCGTGCGCGCACGCACACACACACACACACACACACACACACACAACACACACACACACACACACACGTGCGCGCGCGCGCTCTCAGATAAAAACATGCGTGCGTGCACTCACTTAGCGTGCACACGCACTCACAACACTCACACACACACACACACACACACACACACACACACACACACACACACGTGCGCGCGCGCGCTCTCAGATAAAAAAAAACATGCGTGTGTGCACTCACTTAGCGTGCACACGCACTCACACACACCACACACACACACACACACACACACACACTTGTTGTAGTGCAGGAACAAGTGTGTTTAGTTGTGGTTGCACGGAGACAAGGAATTGTGTTCACCATGACTGTTGAGATAGCTCATAAACAAGGAATTTGTTTGGGCGGGGAAACAGGCGTCGTAATAGCGTAATGAGAAAGTTTGCACACCGAAGCGGAACAACCCGTGAATCAATAATTAACAAATCTTGAAACAGTTCGAAAAGCATAACCTGTCCTTGAATTGGAGAGTGTTGCGATACTTGGGAGAAGCTGAATACCGAACTGTTCGGGCGTAGCTCTTGCTCTGCAGAACTGTCAGAGTTTTAACTGGTCAACGGCAGCCTGATTTGTTTCGGCATCTGCACATCTGAAATGATATGTTACCGGTTGCGGCCTCATCTCAGCATGCCGAGTTTGGCTCAGTCAGACTCATTCGTTACCGAAAGCTTCAAAGTCGCCGGTCAACACGGTGAAGAATAGGACGTTCGGGAGAGCTGTTGCCCTCGCCAAGTTTGAACGTCTTCAGGGTTTGCCCTGTTGTGTTAGTTAATGTGTGAAAATGATAGTTGTTCCCGTTAATGACAGTTGTTCCCATCAGGGGAAGTAATATTAGGTGGTACACTGAGAGAGCTACTTCCTCTGTCTATTTTTCCAGTAACATAAGGAAAATGCGTGAGAATGGATATGGAAGATGCATAATGTTATGTCTATGTCACGAGAGAAAATTTACAGTATTCCGTGAAAATGTATGACAATGCTTTAATAGGTAGTTACCGATTCGTAACAGTAACTTCGCAGTGTTCATGTTCCATGGGAAATGAGTCATCATTTGGTTGAACCAGTTCGGGATCTGCCGTTTCATGTCTCATCCACACTGCAATATTTACATCACAATTTAACAGGTTCGTCTGTTGGCCAACAAAGCTTGGTTCCAGTCGGTTCAGTTCGGTCGTTCGCTCTCTCTGTCTCTCTCGGGGTTTTTTTGTTGTTGGTTTTTTTTTTTCTCGGTTTTTTTTTTTTTTTTTTTAACGTAATCTTGCTCTAAAGCAAACAAACGGACACAAGTGGAAACATCACCTATTGGCGGAAATAGTCACACAGAAATAACCCCCCCCCCCCCCTTCCGATAGGAATTAAAGTTTCACCTTCTTAGAAGAAACAGTGAAGATTCGTGACCAGACTGTCAGAAACTGTCATCATCTTTATCTTTTCTTTTTTTTTATCTTCTTCTGTGTTTGTCTTGTACTTTGTTCCCTTCGTTGGGCGGCGTAGTGAATTATCTTTTAATTTTTTTATCATCTTCAGTCAGGGAAAAAGAAATCACACATCAGCAAACAGGTGGTTTAAGGGCTTGAGGGTTCTGGTCCTGTCATTGTTGGTACCCCTTAATCCACTCCGGCTGTAAATGCGACAACATTGAATTGAGAATTATCAGAAAGATTTCGGATTCGATCCCACCAGGTGTCCAAACCCACGACCTTGCATTCTGTTTCCCCAGTGATGTCGCTCAGGTGATCACTGTGCACAAGATAAGCCCCACTACCCGTACCCCCCCCCCCCTCCCCCCCCCCTTCCCACACCCACCTCATCTACCCCGCCACCATCCTGGTTAGTAGTAGAGTTGAATGTATTATCTATAAGGATCCCATTCAGATGACATTGGTTGACGTTGTGTGGTTATTTGTATTGATGATGACTATGAACAGATGTGGATTGTTTTTGCGACGGAGTGGGGGGGGGGGGGGGGGGGTGGATTTTCAAAACTAAACTTAGCGAGTTGTTGAAACTTTCTGTTCCCTTTTCCTCTCATTTCTCTGTATCATTCGTGTATTCGCATTGCGAGATTCGCCGGTGTGTGTCGTTGTATCATTCGTGTATTCGCATTGCGAGATTCGCCGGTGTGTGTCGTCAAGTTCGTCCGTGTGTGCTTGGGATTAAGAAGGGCGGTCACTGATCACTCAAGCACTCAAGTTGTCGTTCGTTGTTCGTTCTCTTTCCGTCGACTGCGCAGGATCAGATCGGCAGGCGCGGATAAAGATAGCGTGTGTATGAGTAGGGAGGTACCGGGGACGTAGAGGGGAGGATAGGGTGTCCAGGGATTTCCCTCTCTTCCCACCCCCCGTACTCCCCAGTCATCACCTTCTTAAAAAAAAAAAAACCCAACAGAGTGCGGGGTGAGGGGATGGGGGTAAAGGGCTCAACAAATTATCATCGACAATGTGTGGCACCGTCGTAGTACACTTGTCGCGCTGCTAGAGTTTTACACACACACACACACACACACACACACACACTGTCAACCCCGGGTGGTGTCGATGGAAGAAGGACTAGCGCACAGCCCAAACACACTCACAGCTTGCTTACGATCTCATTCATATATCATGCATTCGTCACATCAAACCACTAGTAAAGTCTATAACTTTACTACACATGTTCATAGAACGAACCATCAATGCATATGGAATCAAACAAAATAAAACATTCTCTCTTTCCTGAACTTCACAAAATCATTTATCTAAAACATCATTAACTAACCCGGGTATAAATAGATTTCTACTTTACCTGGCCAGGTGATCTTAACTATTCACGAATCACTGTCTTTTCTTTTCTTTTTTTTTCTTTTCACTGTCACTTTCACAAGCACGACACAACTGCTGGCACTGGTCTTGGTCTGCTGGCGCCTGGTCAGGTTAGACTGCTGGCACTGGCGTTGGTCTGTGGTTCTGCTTGACGAAGTGACGCTGCCAGGTATGAGGTCGAACCCCCGGTTCAGATGGAACAGTGACTATCAACATTGATCTGTTCTCCTTTCTTCCTTCCTGCATTAACGCATTGCACTCTCTCTCTCTCTTCTAGTCTGCTCTATCAAATGGACATGGTTGCTTTCTTTTCCTTTTCTTTTCTTTCTTTTTCTCTTCATTAGTTAGCAACTCTCTCTCTCCACATCTCTCTTTAGTCCTTCCTCTGCAGACTATCTCCTGCTAATCTCTCAACTTGGTTCTCTTCTCTCCTCCCCTCATCTCTCTGCTTCTCTCTCGAGCAGACCTAGAACCTCTTCCTCTCTCTGTCTCTCTGTTCATTCTCCCCCTTCTCTCACTCACGCATTACTTTATCACCTAACTCCGTGTCCAAGGGCCAGTACCATTGGTCAGTATTTTTACCACCTCGTACCCGAAGTTATCTCCCTCTAATTCCATTGGCTATTCAAATCATGACAGTCACGCCTACACGCCTTACTCTCTGTGGTGGTCAATTGGTCATTTAATTGATTAGCTTGATTTCACCCCCACCACACACTACCTTCCCCCTCTCCCTTTCCGGCTACGTCGTAAATTGGCTAGATCAGTCTGATCCAGGCGTCGAGACTCCTCTGACCAGACACCGAGGCGTCGGTCAGCTACTTAGTCTGTCTGGGTGGACAGTACCGTCTCCGTAGAGGATTAGGATTAGTCTACTCGCTGTGCCAAATTGGCTGGATGAGTCTGAGCCGGGCGTCGAGGCTCGGTTGACCAGACATCGAGGCGTCGGTCAGCTACTTAGTCTGTCTGGGTGGACAGACCGTCTCCGTGGAGGATTAGGATTTTGGTTGTGTTTATTTTTGACCGTGACACACACACACACACACACACGCACGCACGCACGCACGCACGCACGCTCACAAACACGCACGCACAAACACACACACATACACACACACACACATACACACACACACACACACATACATAAACACGCACTCGCGGGCGTGCACACACACACACACACACACACACACACCACACACACACACACACACACACACACACACAGCGAGAGAGCGAGTACATCCACGACTGCTCTCTCTACCTCTCAAAGGACTTGTGCTTTGGGTGGAGGATGGGGGGGGGGGGGATAACTGATGAACATAATCAAAACAAAACCAAACAGAAACATAATAACTAACAATCTCCTGTTTGACCGCTAGCCGTGAAAGATGCTGTTGGACTCGTAGGTGTCAGAACTGAAGTGGGTTTGTCATGGAAAAAAGCTGGCTGAGAAATTAGCTGATAATTATAAACTTTGCTTTTTCCTCTCGGTCTTTTTGTTTTGGTTTGTTTTTTTTGGTTGGTGTGTGCGGGCGTGTGTGTGTGCGGGCGTGTGTGTGTGTGTGTGTGTGTGTTTCTTGTTATGATGTATGTCGGGCTTTGTGATTCGCCGTAATGTGTAAACTTCACTCTGATTGGTAGGAGTAGCTGTTGGTTCACCTGTTGCACACACCTCCACTCCCCACCGCCTCACCCTCCTCCTCCTCCCCCACCCCCCACTTTCCATCCCCCCACCCCCACCCCGCTCCCTTTCTCGCTCAACGGTTCTTGTTTTGTTTTTGTTGAAACAACTGTACTTCCTTCACAGAGCGAGGGTGATAAGTTCTGCCGTTCCAACAATAAGTCTTGGGGGCCAGTGCAGCGCGCTTCATCCGCTGAAAGATACCCCCACCCCCACCCCCAACCCCACTCCCACCTCCTCTCTCTCTGCCCCCGTCTTTCGCCTCCCTCCCATACTTCCGCGCCCCCTCCCCTCGCCCCCTTTTTTGTAGACTACTGCAGAACAAAGGACATTAAAACACCTGCCCAAATCCCCCCTGCCCCCCCCCCCCCCCCCCCCCCCCCCCCCCCTCTCGTGGACTTTTGACATCTTGCACGAAGAGAGGGCGGCGCAGCAGATCCCCCTCCCGCCGCTTCCCCCCCCCCCCCCCCCCCCACCCCCCCCCCCACCCCGGCGTGAATTTGGCCTGAGGGCGGCTGGACCTGTGAACGTAATGATCATGAGGTCAGGGTGGTGTTACAGACTTGGCACACTTGTGAGGGCAAGGCGGGGTCCGTGTCCTAGGACACACACACACACTACTGCTGGCCTTCGCTGGTGGACGTTGCTTTGTGGCTGGCCAATAATGACAAGGTCTCCTGCTCTTGCTCTGGGACTTGGTAACGTGTGTGTGTGTGTGTGTTGTGTGTGGACAAACAGAGATTACACGGACAGACAGTACAAGCATTATTCAGTGTCCCAAATGATGTGTGTGTGTCTGTGTGTGTGTGAGGAGGAGGAAGAGGAGGGGGGGGGGAGAGAGAGAGATTACACGGACACTGCAAGCATTATTCAGTGTCCGAAATGGTGTGTGCGTGTGTGTATGTGTGTGTGTTGTGACCTCCCATTTTCGGGTCGCTCCGTCGTGGTTGAACCCGAAGATTTAAGACACGGGCTAGAAGAGCAATAGAGTAGGCCTGCTCCAGCCGTGCATTTTCTTTTGTCTAGTTCATCAAAGTCATCATTGGATGATAGCCAAACCTGCTCCAGCCGTGCATTTTCTTTTGTCTACTTCATCAAAGTCATCATTGGATGATAGTCAAACCTGCTCCAGCCGTGCATTTTCTTTTGTCTAGTTCATCAAAGTCATCATTGGATGATAGTCAAACCTGCTCCAGCCGTGCATTTTCTTTTGTCTAGTTCATCAAAGTCATCATTGGATGATAGTCAACAAAAAAGTGATTACTACTGACAACCCTTGTTAATCATATCATGTCTTGACAGCTTTAAGAGAATCTTACGCCCCTGTTAGGCGGGCTCGTTGGCGTGTACGTACGTACGTACGTACGTACGTACACACACACACACACACACACACACACACACACACACACACACACAACATACACACACATGCACGCACGCACGCACGCACGCATCTAATATCACACTTTGTAGAAGGACACACATCTGAAACACAACAGCAACACGAACACACACACACACACATGTACACGCACGCGCGCGCGCTCACACACACACACACACACACACACACACACACACACACACACACATACACACCACAACACACACACACACACACACACACACACACACACACATACACACCACAACACACACACACACACACACACACACACACACACACACCACAACACACACACACACACACACACACACACACACACACACACACACATGCGAGCGCACACACACACACACACACACCACACGCACGCGCGAGCGCACACACACATATGCACGCACGCACGCACACACACACACACACACACACACACACACACACACACACACACACACACACACACGTCCTCGCCCCCCCTCCCCAATCTATCACAGGCTCAGGGACAAGGTTAATGTCGTCTGGACCAGCCTTCTCCTGGCTGGTGAGCTGGCAGGTCAGAGAACAAACAGTTGGCAAAGGAGACGCCGACAGAACAGGGAGGGTTGTGTGTGGGGGTGGGGGGGGGGGGGGGGGTGGGAGGAGGGGGAGGGTTGGTTGTACCGAGGCAGGGGCGGAGAAGCAGGGGGTGGGTGACTGCGTGGAAAGACCTGGAAGGACGAGGTGTGTGATTGGTGATCCGTGTCAGAAAGGGGGCTGCTTGTAAACAGTCACCTGCACCTTTCGCTCTCCTCCGTCGCTGTCGCGCGCGTTGGTCAGGGCATTGACTCAAGCTGCCCCGCCCGCCTGTCCGCCCGCCCGCCCGTCCCGTCAGCTTTGCCCTGCTGGCCCTCAGGTGAGAGCTGGGGGAGGTGGGGGTGGGGGTGGGGGATCGGTCGATGGACGGTTGTGGTTTTTAACGTCCACGGCCCCACCCATCTCTGGTGAGATGGGCGACAGGAGGAGTACGTAGCTGCCATCTCTCTCTCTCTCTCTCTCTCCTCCTCTCTCTCTCTCTCTCTCACACACACACCACACACACACACACACACACAGAGAGAGAGGACGGAGAGATAAGAGGAGGAGGAATCCGGATCGACCAAACAGAACCTTGAGAGCACCGAGGCATCGAAGAATGTTAGATTTAATTACAGTGAAGCAGTCCCCATTGAAAAAAAAAAATGTAACGACGCAGCAGTCTGCGTGCAAAGTGGACACAGTGCAGCCAGTGTCGGTGCCAAATGTAACAATGTAGCAAATCTCCTTGGAAAATGGTAACGATAGAGCAATGTTCATGGAAAATGCTCCAATGTTCATGGAAAATGGAGCAATGCGGTAATCCCAATGGGAAAAAAGTAACAATGCAGCAAATCTCCATGGAAAATGTAACAATGTTCTTGGAAAATGCTCCAATGTTCATGGAAAAATGTAACAATGCAGCAAATCACCATGGAAAATGTAACAGTGCAGCAAATCACCATGGAAAATGTAACAATGCAGCAACGTTCTTCAAAATTGCTCCAATGTGCATGGAAAATGTAACAATGTGGCAGTCTCCATGGAAAATGTAACAGTGTGGCAGTCTCCATGGAAAATGTAACAATGTGGCAGTCTCCATGGAAAATGTAACAATGCAGCACTGTTCATGGAAAATGTAACAGTGCACCAATGTTCATGGAAAGTTTAATTGTGCAGCAATGTTCATGAAAAATGTAAGAAAGCACCCATGAAAATGGAAAATCTAACAGTGCAACAATCCCCATGAAAAATGTAACAATGCACCAATGTTCATGGAAAATGTAACAATGCAGCAATCTCCATGGAAAATGTAACAATGCTGGCCAATAATGACAAGGTCTCCTGCTCTTGCCCTGGGATTCCTCTGGAAAGAATAACAACACAACAATCTCCATGGAAAATGTAACAATGCGACAATATCCATGAAAATGTAACAATGCATCAATCTCCATGGAAAATGTAACAATGCGACAACATCCATGAAAATGTAACTATGCAGCAATCTCCATGGAAAATGTAACAATGCGACAACATCCATGAAAATGTAACAATGCAGCAATAACCGTGGGGGAAAAAACGTAACAATACACGTAACAGTAATCTCCATGGAAAATGTAACAATGCAGCAATCTCCATGGAAAATGTAACAATGCTGTGAATTCCATGGAAAATGTAACAATTCGGCGATCGCAAGTGCAGAATGTATCAACACAGCGATTGCAGTGCAAAGTGTACCGATGCCATGATCTCCACGCAGAATGCAATAATGCAGCAATCTTATTATTTCATCATATTCATTGGAAGAAGGGAAAGCTAGTTCAGAGACAACAAGGCCTTGAAGGCACCTGAACGTGCACTCAGTTCAGTGGTTTGTTTAATGTTTTCATCGCCAGATGATATTAGACACTTGTATAAAAAAAAAAAAAAAACCACCTTCACACTCAACTTATCTAGTGCGTGCGCACTAGTTCTCATACGCCATGCCAGGGGTGTCAAACCTTGAGACCTCAGCGCGTTCAGAGTACAATGCACTGCATGTGGTTCCAGTGGTTAGTGTTTCACACTAGCGGGCTGGGTGGTTATGGGTTCGTGTCTTTGTGGGATTGTTCAGCCCCCCCCCCCCCCCCCCCCCCCCCAGCTGGTTCCTGCCATGGGCTCCGATGGGAGAACTGGAATCACATGGTCAAGCTTCATCCACTCGATGGATGCGTGTCTGAATGTTGCTCAAATTTTCAAACACTGCAGGTGTCTGTATCCCTCGAGCCTGGTTTGTGAACTATGAAAAGTGTCGATGACAGCCCTGTCATGTTGTTTTGACCAGGCTGGAGTTCCATAGCAACCTCTGCATCATTCTCGTTTTCACTGAGTATCTTTAAAGTTAAAAATCGAAAAGCATAGTTTGCAAGTGAGGTGAACACTCGTGAATAACAATCATTTTTCCTCGCTTGCACTGACTGACTCACGGCGCAGTTGTTCAGTCTGAAATAAATGCTTAGCTGAAGAACTAAAGATAGTCTGGGATACTAAAATGACAGAACAGAACAAAAAGATCTTTCCGATCTTTCACACGCACGCGCGCACACACACACACACACACACACACACACGCACACGCACGCACGCACGCACATACACACACCACACACACACACACACACACACACACACACACACCACACACACACACACACACACACTTCCAGTTCTCTCAAGACGTGTAACGCCGACTGACCTGAGAGTGATATGAATTGTGTTAAGAGCAGTCAGGTCTCCACTGGAGGACCGTTTCATCGGTCATGTAAACATGGACACGGAATCTTGTGCAAGAGAGCACAGCCTTCAAACTTGTGACCCTAAATGGACACGTCTTTAGTCTGAAAAGTGTTTCAAACCGGCTTTCGTGACAAACACGGCCGCGTAGCGACAAGGAAGAGAAGGTAATCCGTTGATGGAAAGGAACTTGGCGAACGAAACGAGATGTTGATTGTTAAAGAAGCTTCTGAATGGGAACTTCTTTCCGTCAATGAGTTCTCTTCTCTTCTTACCTCTCGTCACGCAGCCAGCCACAGCTTTTAGTGACCTGTTTTGGCGTTCACTGAGGGCTCTCCCAAGCACTAGGTTTGCTTTCATTTGTAACAATGACGATAACGACGACGACGACGAAGGTGAAGATGAAGATGATCATCACGAAGAAGAAAAAAATGCGGAGAAAAAAAAAAAGTGAGAACTGCGCGATGGATAGATTCCGAGTTGAGAAGGGTGCGTTTGTGACGTCATGACCAGTCTCGTTTCTGTCCCCCACCCTCACCCCATCCCCATCGTTTTCTCTCCCCCCCCCCACCCCCCAACACGCACACACTCCACGTCTGAAATGTTTGGTCATCATCTCCGCCCCTCCCTCCTGTCCTGCCCCCACCCCCCACCCCCCTTCCCCCATGTCTGTTTTCTGTTGTGTATTCATCCATCCCTTACCCACCCACCCCTACTCTTCTTACCTGTCTGCTCTGACCACCTACCCACTCTCCGTCCCTCCGTGCCGCCAGCCCTCCCCCTCCTCCTCCCCCCCTCCTCGCCGGCCTCAGCCCTTGTGTATGCGAGGAGCCTTGATGCAATTGGGGGACAGGAGTTCTCTGTCATTCTGTCCCAGTCGCTGTGTCTATCTCTCTCTTTCTTTCTTTGTTGTTCCCTATGTCTGTCTGTCTGTCTCTGCCTGTCTTTCTGTCGCTCTCTCTTTATCTCTCTCTCTCCCCTCTCTCTCTCTCTCTTCTTACGAGTGCGTGTGCGCGCTGGCGCTTTTGTCTGTCTGTGCGCTCACGCTCTGTCTGTCTATCTGTCTGTCTTTCTTTCTGTACTGTCTGTCTGTATCAGCTATTGGGGGTATTCTTATGCTGGTTAACAGACGATGTTACTCCCCCCTGTCTAGCATAGTTTTAGGTTGCAAAATCAGCTGAATGCATTGAAAGGAGAAGGTGGACTGGTGTGTGTTTGATCATATTTACTTCGCTCTCTCTCTCTCTAGTGTCTCCATTTTCTCACTGTTACACACACCGTCACACATATAGCCCACATACGCGCGCGCGCGCATTGAGAGAGAGAGAGATTTGCTCAACATGCAGCAGCTTATCACATCTATCGCTCTCGTTCCGAATTTTCAGGGCGCATTTTGCGCGTATTGTTAGGACCTCACGTGTTCACGTGCACACATCGACGTTGACCTCAACAAGGCAACCGACGGGAGATAACCCACCAACAGGAGAGAGGGGGTGGGGTGGTGCCACCGCCTAGCCCTGTGTAACAACACCATCACAGCGGCCAGCTCTCAAAGGCGCGTGGTGTTATTTAGCCGGGTTAGTTAGCCGTGGCCCTGTGCATTTTAACCCTCGTGACTTCAACGACATGGTTTAGCGAACCGTATTGTACACTTCAGTCTTCGTGCCGCAGGCAGACACCTTGACAGACATGAAAGCGAGGATGCTTGGTTCGCCATCTTCGGAGACGCCAATCCGATCTCCCTGAACCCAGCATAGAGAGAGAGAGAGAGAGAGAGGAGAGGAGAGAGCTGTCATTGGTATAGATCTCGGGTTCGGGAGGGGGGGGGGGGGGGGGGGGGAGTGGGGATTCGGAGCGGGACTTTTTTGACCTCGTGAGGAGAATGATTGTTAGTGGAAAGATGTTGGGATTTCACACCATCAAAAGATTTCATGTTCTTCAGGTTGGGCGTTTTCCTCTTACGATGGATGTTATCTCCCCCCCCCCCCCCTCTCTCTCTCTCTCTTCTCTTCCCCTCTCTCTCTCTCTCTCTCCTCTTGATTCTCTCTGTCTGTCTCTCTATCTCTCTCTCTTTCTCTCTGTCTGTGTTTCTTCTCCCCCCCCCCCCTCCTCTTTCTCTCTGTTACTCCCAAACCGGCCCAAATGAAGTGTTCTCATTTAGTTGTGAAGAAAAGAGGCATGCGTGGCAGGATGAGAGGTGGTGGTGGTGGTGGTGGTGGTGGGGTGGTGGTAGTGTCAACAAGATATCAGGTGTGACGGCAATGACATGCGGACTATATTCTATATACGGGCTGCAGTAGAGCACCCTGCAATACAGCGCTGTGCAGCCGGGCAACACATTGCCTGCAGCGGTAGGTGTCGCCAACGACGCACACAGCTGAGGCGCACCCACCTACACCCCCCCCCTCTCTCTCCTCTCTCCTCTCTCTCTCTCTCTCTCTCTCTCTCCCTTCTTCACTCACTCACTCTCTCTCTCTCTCTCTCTCTCTCTCTCTCTCTCTCCCTCTCCTCTCTCTCTCTCTCCCTCCCTCTCTTCTCTCTCTTTATTCACCTTCACTCTCTCTCTCTCTCTCTCTACCTCTCTCTCTCTCCTCTCTCTTCTCTCTCTCCTCCCTCTCTCCTCTCTCTCATTCACCTTCACTCTCTCTCTCTCTCCTCTCTCTCTCTTCTCGTATATTTTTCTACTCATCTCGTGGCGTTCAGCAAGATTGAAAGCTGTTCAGTGGCCTTTGCCCCCACCCCCCCCCTCCCCCACCCTCGAAATATCATTATACCACCCACCCCACCCACCTCCACTCTGCCCCCTACTCTTCCACACACATTCACTTCTTCACTCCTATCACCCACCACACCTACGGCTCCTTCACACACACTCGCACACACACGCACGCACGCACGCACGCACGCTAACACACACACACACACACTACACACACCACAACACCACACAGAACACACACACACACAAAACACATACACACACACTCAAACACACACACTCCACACACACGCGCGCGCGCACACCAGCACACACACACACCACACACACACACACACACTCAAAAAAAACATACTCAAACACACACACACACACAAACACATACATACACACACACACACAACACACACACCAACACACACACACACACACACACACACACACCACGCACGCACCACACACAACGCACACACTACACACATACACACACACACATACACACACACACACACACACACACACACACACACACAAAACACACACACACACTACACACACACACACACACACACATTCCGAAGAAAATGGAAGGAGGTAGGGCGTGGAAAAGTGAGGCCGTGTGGGGGGGGGGGGGGGGGGGGTGATCAACACACCAATAAAAATACGTCCCCGTGTCCAAATCGTTTCCCTGTTTATACCACGCGAGTTTGGGAAAAGTACGTTAAGCTTGTAAATATGCAGTGACGTCATTGGAGAAACTTCTGCGTGAAGGACGGAGCAGTCCTTCCACATCCTGACCTTGTGTTGACTCTCCCTCACACACACACACACACACCCACACACCCCGCTTCATTTTTTTTTCTTTATTTGTTGTTGTTGTGTTGATGATGTATTTGTTTTTCTCGTTTGATACGTGGGATACAAATTCGGAGAGAGAGGAGGCGCGCTTGCTTGCTTGTGCACTTATCATGGGTGCGTGCGTGCGTATGTGTGTGTGTGTTTGTGTGTGTGTGTGTGTGTGTGTGTGTGTGTGTGTGTTGCGTGCGTGCGTGCGTGCGTGCGTCGTGCGCGCGCGCGCGCATGTGGTTGCATCAGATGACGGATGATTGATTAGCGTAAACGTCACCCAATATTCAAGTCCGCGGCATTTATTGATCAGCCCGGAGCAGGCGTCGCGCCATTCGTCTTTCTCGGGTTCAGGTAGACTTGAAGCGTTGATGACGAATGTCACTGCCAACCGCTATATGTTTTGTGTGTGTGTGTGTGTGTGTGTGCTTTTTTTTCCCCCTTCCAAAATATAAATGGATGGAAAATGGAAAGGTGTCCGACGGCTTCGTCATTCGTGACGTTCGGTTTGAAACGCTGCTATGGTTTTCATCGAAAGGGGTCGGTGGTCCCTCCCCCCCCCCCCCCCCCCTCTCCCTGCATGAGATTCCTCCTTCCCCACACAGAAGCAAGTATATTATGTGCGCACATGCATGTAAGCTCGTACGCACCCACGCATGCATGTTTGCGCGCGCTCGCACGCATGCTTGCATGCATGCACGCGCTCGTTCGCACGCACGCACACTCGCGTGCGCGGGCGCGCACATACACACACACACACACACGCACACACACACACACACACACACACACACACACACACACACACACACACACACACACACACACACACACATATTCATACACACGCATACACACATTCACACACACACACACACGCATACGCACACACGGACACACACACACACACAGTCACACACACACACACACACACACACACACACACACACACACACACACACACACACACACACTTTGGAATATTGCTACCACATCAGTGGATATATTGATGAAGTACACGTTCTTTTCCTCCCTCTCCTCCTCTTCTTCTTTTTCTTCTCTCTCCCTCACTCTCTCTCTCTCTCTCTCTCTCTCTCTCTCTCTCTCTCTCTCTCTCTCTCTCTCTCTACTTCTCAGAAATCTTCGCTCAGGAATAAAGTGGAGATGTTTACAAAGCAAATGCAAATGAGCCAGAGGAAGGGGGGGGGGGGGAGAGAAGAAGGGCGGGTGGGGGGACGCCGGGGGGGGGGGGGGGGGGAGGATGTAGAGGAACACAGGAGTTGCTTGATGTACTAGGGTGGAGTGTCGCATTACTGTGTCGTAATATCGTGATGATGTTTTTCCCATAGTCTTTTTTTGTTGTGTTTTGTTGTTGTAGGTCATTGTTATTTTGCGTTGTACGTGCTTGTGTCTGGTCAAACAAATGATAAAGCTGCGGTTCTTTTTGTTGTTGCTGTCGTAGGGTTTGTTTTGTTTTTTCTTTTCTTTTTTTCATTGTTCTTCTTTCAGTTTGTTTCATCGTTTGTATTTTTCATTCAGCGTCGTATCGTTGAAATGACAATTGTTCACGTCGTAATAAGTTGCTGTCGCTAGTCTTCTCGTTCTGCTTGTTCTTCCACTTTCTGATCGCTGCGTCCCATGAGTAATTTTTTTGTGTTTTTTGTTTTTTATGTTTTTTTGTTTTTGGTCATGTGCCACCTCAGTGGCATCTCGTCCATACCCTTGTTTCCAGCTCGCCCAATCCACAGCCCACACCCGTAGGCTTCGGCGCCGCATTTGACAGTCTGAGAGTCGTTCGAGATGGCATGAGGCAACCCCACCGCGGAGACTCTGCGCTGCTGTCGGGTCACAGTTGTGATGTTGATCGGAACTCTTCTGATCGAGCTGACGTAGGACACCGGCTGTTGAGCTCTCCAAGGACAAACGTTGTTTACTCAAAGAGAAGCGCGAGTGACTCAGTGAGCGACCCTTGTCCCCAAAGGCATCACCACCACGCCCGTCCAACGACAGACTTTGCAGACTTGCCCGTACCGCCGATTTGATCGTAATTTCACCATGGACATGGATGTGGAGATGAAATCGAAGCTTAGGTCACCAGGTCAGCAAGGAAAGAAGGGGCAGATCATCTTAGACAATATACTTTTTTTTTTTCATTTATCTATTTATTTATTTACTAGGGGGAGTGAGGGGGTTTGATTGGTAAGGATGAGAATGATGGAGACGATGCTGTAGAATTTACCCTGGTCTGATCCTACACAAACACAGCTGTCCTCTACGACGCTTTCTTTCTTCTTCTTCTTCTTCTTCCTTTGAGTGTCCACAATCAACAATTTGATTTTTTTGACATAACGTACCTTACCGTCACCACCAGGTCCGAGAATTACCGACACTTATCGTGTTGGTCAGGATGATTTTTAGCAGCACGTTGTCTGGACTGTGTGGTTTCCGTCTTCCAATTCACCCCCAGAATCTCACAAATAATGGGAAACGAACCGACGACTTTTCACTGCCTACTAACCTGCGAAGCTAAACGCTGAGACCGCTGGTCCACTCAGCACGGTAGGTAATATGTATGAGAACACACTAGCCTCAAAAGCCGACAACATCTGCTTTCCGTGTTTTATTGAGGAAAAACAGGTGTTATCGGTAAGGAAACCAAGCGTTATGCTGTTATTTTCGAGGACCACAACTATTTCCCTTGGGATGGATGATAACTGGTTTTCCCTCGGGTTTACAGCCGGTTTCCATGTGTGCTCTGGGGAAACGGTTATTATCGTTTTTATCCTCTAGAATCAAAAGCTGTTTTCCCCCTAGTGTCGCGGGAAAAGCTGTAATTATCACTGAGAGCAAACAGCGAAGATGAGGAACACAGAAATACTCCGAGGGGTCACAAGTGTTTTCCGTCTTCGCAGCTTTGGGCAAAGGATACCTGTACGCATGCGCTTGTCAATCAAAATGGCGATCATAACTGATACCCACGTTTACGCCGTGTTTAGTTGAGATAATACCCGGTTTCTTCCGGGAAACGGGTATAATCGTTATTATCCTTGGGGAAAATAGGGAAAACAATCATTGTGATCGTGAGGGAAAACAAGGAACACATTTATTACGGTGAGGGAGGCAGTGAAACCTGCTGTTACCCCAAGGAGAGCAGTTGCGATCCTAAGAAGAAAAATAAACAGTGGTAATAACTTTTCTTCCCATATTTTCAGTGTTTGTCTCAAGGACCATATCTGTGTTTTCGCGAGGAAAGCGGCTAATGTCACCTTTACACGTACTGCGCTCTCATATATGTAAGCATGTTTGTCACGCTACGTTGCGTTGTTCAGTGCTCTGCAATGCCAGATAGGTCATCTTCTTCATCAGCTCTTGCTCTCCATCGCCGCTGCTGCTGCTGCTGCTGCTGCTGCATTTTTACCTTGACATTCCAGGGCGGGAGACAGGGTGACAGATGATTTGTCCACGATGCGGGGGGGGGGGGGGGGGGGGGGGGGGGGGGGGAGACGGGGCCTCTACGGTAGTTCAAGCTGATGGCATTGCACATGTTGTGTCGTTCGCATCGGCTGACAGGCCCCGGGGTTAGCTGTGATACATACCTGCGGAGCTTTCTTGTCAAGGGATTTAGGACAGAGTCTGGGGGCTGTTGTTTATGCTGTCAACGGCTATCCATCTTGACCGTCAAAAAAACAAGCTGGCGATGGAGGGATGGGAGGGGGGGGGGGGGGAGGAGGGTAGAGGACAGACAAGTGGCTGTTGATGAATGGGTGCTTGCTGGAGGTACATTCGTCATTGGCGCGTGTTTGTATTTTACGCATTTAGGTTGAAATCATTGTGCAGTCGTCGTCGTCGTCGTCGTCGTCGTTGTCGTGTGTGTGTGTGTGTGTGTGTGTGTGTGTGTGTGTGTGTGTGTGTGTGTGTGTGTGTGTGTGTGAGCGCACGTGCGCTAATGTGTGTGTGTGTGTGTGTGTGTGTGTGTGTGTGTATGTATGTGAGACAGAGAGAAAGAGTGAGAGAGAGAGAGAGAGAGAGAGAGAGAGAGAGAGAGAGAGAGAGAGAGAGAGAGAGAGAGAAAAGTAGTTCAACGCACTGTGTACATGACCTGACTAGAGCTTATATTAATGCTGCATTCAATGAATAAATAAATGTATAAATAAAGCCCTAAATATATATAAGTACGCGCGCGCGCGCGCACGCGCGCACACACACACACACACACACACACACACACACACACACACACACACACTCACGCACGCACTCGCGCACGCACGCACGCACACACACACACACACACACACACACACACACACACACACACACACACACACACACACGTACACACGCACGCACGCATGCACACACATACGCACGCACACACACACGCGCGCGCGCGGCCACACACACACACACACAACACACACACACACACACACACACACACACACACACACATGCTCGTACACACGCATGCACACAGACAAGCCCGTACGCAAACACACACACACACGAGCGCGGCCACACACACGCGCGCGCCCGCACCACACACACACACACACACACACACACACACACACACACGTGCGCGTGCACGCACGCATGCACATGTGCACACGCACACACACTCACACACACACACACATACACACACACACACACAATTCGCGCACACTCACACACACACACACACACACACACACACACACACACACACACCACTACACTATACTATTACCACACCACACGACACTTCACTCCTCTCTCATTCCCTTCCCTTAACCGCCCACTCTCTACCCTCTACCCCCGACGGTATCTCCCCACCCCACCCCACCCCCACCCTCACCCCCATCCCCACCGCCTTCCCCAGATGGGCGAAGCAGCCAGGTGCGAAAGTCCATGAGGCGTAACGTCACCTTAGCGAGGCCACAACAGCACCCAGCAGCCGTGTGTGAGTGTGTCGACGACACAAGATGCAGAGAGGAAACCTCAATGATTATAGACCTCTCCGCTGTGCAGTAGATGTCGCTAGACCGTGGGCTTGAAAAAGCTAAAGGTCTTGTTGAATCCACGCAAATCGTCACGAGTTCAGTCGTCATTGTCCTGTACTGACGGGTAAGCGGAGTGAGGGGTGCTCTGGGGTGTAGGAGTAATGATGGGCTGAGAAGGGTTTTCTTCCCCCCCCCCCCCCCCCCCCCCCTTTCTAATGATTTTTTTGTTTGAGAATATACATGAATCGATATACCGAAATGATGTGATGACGTGTAGTTGTGGTGCTTGTTTGGTTGTTGTTGTTGTTTTTTCGTGTGTGTTGTGTGTGTGTTTTTATTAACTGAACATGTGTGTTTAATTAGCGCGTGTGTTAAGAGAATCTTGTTTTTCGCTTGTTTTTTTTTTTTTCCTGTCTGTCTTTCTTTCCCTACTTCTTCTTCTTCTCTCTCTCTCTCTTTTCTGTCTCACTCTCTTCCTCTCTCCTCGTCTCTCTCTCTCTCTCTCTCTCTCTCTCTCTCTCTCTCTCTCTCTCTCTCTCTCTCTCTCTCTTCTTCTTCTTCTTCTTCTTCTTCTCCCTCTCTCATTTTGTTTTCTTTCGGCATTATTTCGTTCAAGCTCTTATTCATTTTTGTTCTTCTTCTTCTTCTTCTTCTTCTTCTTCTTCATCTTCTCCCTCTCTCATTTTGTTTTCTTTCGGCATATTTCGTTCAGCTCTATTCTTTTTTGTTTACGTTCTCTCAGTCCTGTGTTATCTTTTATCTCTCTCTCCCTCTCCTCTCTCTCTCCTTCCTTCCTCTTTTCTCTCTCTCTCTCCTCACTCTCTCTCTTCTCAGTAAAATGGCAAGGGAAATGACATCCTCTAATTTTGGGCAGCGTAACATTTGCGTACTTCGGAGTCTTTAGAAAAACCGTTTTTTTGGAACGAATAGTCTTTTACAGTTTTTACGTAAGAAGAATTGTGCTGTCCAAACTTTCAAATGGCTATGAGAACAGAAACCAAGTAATCGATACAACCTGAGTGGTTAACACTTAACCATAAATGAGACCTTCGACCTACCAAATCAGAAATTTTTTTAAAATATGTATTAAAGTACACCGTTAGAGAGAGGAGAAGAGAGAGTAGTTCTATACATTAAACACTTTCTTTTGAAACAATTTTTGTCCTTCGTTGTTTCTTGCTTTGCTTTTTTTTTTTTTTTCGTTTTCTTTTCCTTCTAACTTTTTTTCTTTTTTGTGTGCGTTTGTTGCTGTTTGTTTAAAACGCTTTTGTACATAAAGCAGTTTTTATTTCTCTTCCGTCTTTGCATTCTGTGCCCGCTTTTTGGGTTAACATATGCTGAGCGTCACAGACCGCTTTGCTGGCGTTCACTGATACCAACCAGCGCAGTTTCACGCTTTAAAACTGTTTGCCTTCGCGTGCTGTCCAACAGGGTGGGGGGGGGGGGGGGGCTTTGGAAACAGCTCAGTAGTAAACACACCGCACTTAACCACCCCCCCCTCTCCCCTCCATTTTACCCTCCAGCTATCCACCTGTGTGTGTGTGTGGTGGTGGCGAGAAAAAGAGAACAAGACAGAAAGTTATTGCAAGACGTTACGGTCTTTGCTAAGGGATTTATTAAATTAATTATTCAGCAACGCAAAAACAAAAAGAAAATAACGTCAACGTAACCCCCCCCCCCCCCCCCCCCCCCCCCCCCTCCCACACACTACACCGAAAACACCCCGCAAACACACGTGCCTCGCACGCGCTCGCACCACTACCCCGCACGCACGCAACGCACGCCGCACGCACACCCACACACCACCCACACACACACACACACACCCACACCCCAAACGCACGCACGAAACATTTAAAAACCTTTCCCAAAAACTTTGATTACACATTTGACATAATTGTTATTTTCTCTTGCTTTCTCACATACATTTAGCCCCAAAGTTTTTAAGTCGAAAACGATCGAAAGGGCATCGGCAACATTTGATTGTATGAATCTTGTGTTACCTTTCAGGGCGGAAAATTTCTGAAAGAAAAATAACCAAAAGACAAAGTCGCATTGTTTTTTCCACTTCGAATGCCAGTGTTATTGATATCTATGCGTGAATGGGATCCTTGTTAGATTTGAAATGAAAGCTGTGTCATTCCCTGCTCCTGGCTAATTCCTATGATGCCCATCCATCCTCAGCAGGAACGTTACTTTTTTTTTCAGCACCAGTCCAGTTTTCTGTCCACCTGCAAACTTGCATTCCAGCATTTCATAAGTCTGCTTGCACGGTCTTGCTGGTGGTCGAAAAGTTTCTATCAAAATTGCCTTTATGATTTTAAATCCTACGATGTTTGCAGCGGAGATCTGCTAAATTTCACTGCTAGTATGCAGTTTTGGTGAGAGGATTGGGGGGATTGGTACATGAAACGTGTGCTTGCGTATGTTGGGATTTTCTATCTGGCTATTGTCCTAAATATCCCAAGTCGTGCTGCATACGTGAGCATCGGCTCTATCTGTATGTTTTGACAGTTTCCAGAAGAGAAAAGAGAGAGAGAGGGGGGGGGGGGGGGGAGCAGCGTGTGGTATGTGTGTGCTTGTCTGTGTGGTCTGTGTGTGTGTGTGGTGTGTGTGTGCCGGGCATCTGAGGGGGAATTTTTTATTTATATGTTATGTGCGGGGCGCGCTCGTTTTTGTGTGTGTTGTGTGTGTGTGTGTGTGGTGTGTGTGTGTGTGTGTGGTGTGTGTGCTTGGTTAACAATACATAGAAGAATTCTAGAAACCATTCATACCTTCAGGCGCACTTGCATTGAGAACTATATTAACTATCCCTGTACATCAGACATGTGGCAGAAAACCATAGCATTGAAAATGCACACGAGAGCCACAACGTGTCGGAAGCTACGAACACTCCTCTTTCTCTCCGTTCTTTGTTTCGTTCTGTTCGGTAATTTTTTTTTAGTATCTTGATTCTCAAATAAGTTGACGTTTTCTGACTTAGTCATCTCTTTAAAAAATCAACGCTTTTACAACGCACTCAGCGAATGACAGTACAGTAGCTTCATTTCTGATGCAAGAACCCAACCTTAAGATCGTGTCAGACTGAAGGTGGAGATGAAAAAAAGTTGACACTCATTTTCAATCGCGTTATATGCCATGCATTTGGGAATCAAAATGAGTAAATTTAAAGAGACGGGCTTTGAAATTCTGAAATAAAAGCGATATTGTTCCCTATTCACTGGCTAATCCATGCGATGCCAAATCCATTCCCAAGGGGGAACTTTTTTCTTTTTTTTGCATCATCAGTCCAATTTTTCGTTGCACCGTATTGCTACTGCACATGTCATAAGCCTGCTTGCACAGTCTTGTTAGCGGGAATGTAACTGTTTCTTACCAGTGTTTATACACTTCATTGTAGGGCATATTTTCAGCGGCTATCCACTAGTTCCACCGTATGCAATTTTGTCAGAGGATTTGGAGGGATGTGTTCAACAACAACAACAACAAAAAACAAAAAAAAACGTTTTTCTTGCAAATGTGTGTTAAGATGGTTTCCGTCTGGTTATTGCCATAGACACCCCGCAATAGCTGCTGCACGTGTGAGCTTCGGCTTTGTCTGCATGAGAGAGAGTCAGAGACAGAGAAGAGAGAGAGAGACGAAAGTCCAGATCCACACGTAGACGTCGCCCCCTCATACTCTGTCGCGGATTCCCTCCCCTGCCACCCCAAATCTTTCACGTCGCATTGGCTGACCTCGCCTCACCTCCATGTTGGCCTCTTGTTTGCCTGTCTCTGTCACTCAGTGTCGGCGTGTGTGTGTGTGTGTGTGTGTTGTGTTGTGTCCCCGACGCACAGGTGGGGCTCGCAAATCGCCGGTTTGGCCTGTCACTAGGGGGCTGTGTCATCCCTTTCACACCGACCTCACACACACTC
>CM031612.1:55885527-55888027 GCA_018398815.1 Conus ventricosus
TGTTCATCCCACCACCACCCTCCACACCTGACCTCTATCTGCTTGCCTGTCTCTCTCTCTCTCTCTCTCCTCACTCCTCTCCTCCTCTCTCTCTCTCTCTCTCACTCCTCTCTCTCTCTGTTCAAACCCACCCCACCCTCCACACCGACCTCTATCTGCTTGCCTGCTCTTTCTCTCTCTCCTCTCTCTCCTCTCCTCTCCTCTCTCTCCTCTCTCTCTCTCATCTCTCTCTCTCTCTCTCTGTTCATCCCACCCCACCCTCCACACCTGACCTCTGTCTATCTGCTTGTCCTCTCTCTCTCTCTACTCCCTCTCTCTTCCTCTCTCTCTTCTCTCCTCTCTCTCCTCCTCTCTCTCTCTCTCTCTCTCTCTCTCTGTTCATCCCACCCCACCCTCCACACCTGACCTCTGTCATCTGCCTGCCTCTCTCTCTCTCTCTCTCCTCTCCTCTCCTTTCCCTCTCTCCTCTCTCTCTCTCCTCTCTCTCTCTCTCCTCTCTCTGTCCCTCCTCCCTCTCCTCCCTCTCCCTCATCGTGCGTTTGTCTTTCAGTCCTGTCTTTCTTACTCTTTAAGGGCAGATGCAAGGAAGGTTCGACCTAAAATCTGTTAACCAAGGTATAAAAGATCAACCATCAATCACTTTTATCAGTCTCGTAGCCTTACCCACCCAACCCCCCCACCATCTCCTCATCCCCCCCCCCCCTCTCTCTCTCTCTCTCTGTCTCTGCTCCTCTGCCCTCTCTGTCTCTGTCAGTCTCTCCCTACTTTCTCTCTCTCTTTCTTTTTACACACACACACACACATCTCCTCTCTCTCCTCTCTCTCTCTCTCTCTCCTCTCTCTCCGTTTCTCTCTCTCTCTCTCCTCTCTCTCCTCCTCCTCCTCCTCCTCCTCCTCTCCTTCTCCCCCTCCTTTCTCCTCTCGTCCTTTTCCTTCTATTAAAGTTATGATAGGATGAGAGACAGAGAGAGAGAGAAAGGAGAGAGAGAGAAGAGAGAGAGAGAGAGAGAGAGAGCTGTACATGGCCGAGAGAGCAGGTTTTTTGTTTGTTTGTTTTTAATCGTGAGGCTATTCTGGCTTCTCACTCTCAAGAGGCCCAGAACGGAGTGAAAACTTTCAGTGGAAAAGCAAAATCGTCTCCTCACAGCGGAGTGGGATGGTGAGTAGCAAAGAGAGTGGATAGGAAAAAAAAAGTAGGGTAATGTTGGGGGGGGGGGGGGGGGGGGGTGGGGGGGGGGGGGGCAGAGGAGGGAGGTGGAGGATGGAGATGTGGTTCGCAGACGGTGACAAGTGAGGTAAGAGTTGTGCACCAAGTGTCAGGTTACGGTGCCAATCCATCAACTGGACAAGAGAGTGATGGCCTTCTTCCCCTTGAAGGTGTAAGGGACTAGACCTCTCGTTATTACCCCCCACCCCCCCACCTCCTCTGCTAGAGTTGGAGGGAAGCTCCCCACGGGGATGGAGGATGGAGGGGGGGGGGGAGATTGTTTTAATGGGGCCAGGTCTGAAGGCATTGCGGCGAAAGAGTCCGAGGGAGAACGAACTGTGTGACCCTACACCCTGGAAGGGGTCGTATCGCACTCTGTGTGTGTGTGTGTGTGTGTGTGTGTGTGTGTGTGTGTGTTTTCCCGTGCTATTAATTCATTTATAGATCATTTTGGGTGTCATTATATTGGTTAGAGGGTTTGGGACTGGTGATGTTTTATTTTATTTTTTTAGAAAAAAGGAGGAATCATGATTATCCATCGCCGTACAAGACTTACGGTACCTAACCACACATTCTTATTGAAACTTACCAGTTGATTCAAAGGGAGGAGGGAGGGAGAGAGGAGAGAGAGAGAGAGAGGACACTGGGAAAGATGAAGATGACTCAAATGAATTCATGATTTGCAGTCTGGCGACATAATGTAAACGGAATAGATAGAAACGAAGAAGAGTCTGTCACGTTCTAACTTTCCTTCAGTCTGTTGTAATGAAAGGGGTACACCAGAGACCAACAGATCATTTCACGTGGTTATTCGGCTTTTGCAAAAGCGTTCCATAGCTTCCACAGCAATGCACACTTTGACCTCTACCTCGGTCCCTTGGTAGAGACTGTGAAGGCAGCTTAGGACTCTGAATGGATGCCCAGTCCCTTGGGTTGAGACTCGGATTGCATCCCAGTCTTTGTTGGTCAAGGCTGTGACTGCACCATGCTCCTTTGTTTAAAGAATAATACGTTGCACTCAGACGCCCTGGGTGGAGGACTGTGGCTGCAGCCCAAACCTCCTTTGAAGACTCTCATTGCGCGGTCTGTTCGCAGAGATGCAGATTGCCGCTAGTCCCTGCATGTTAAAGACACTGACTGCACCGCCAAACTTGCTTGCCAGTCTCGACTCTGATAGCACACTCTCATTGCATCCCCATCGCCGTTGAAGATTCGTACTGAACTCTCCTGTCCTCGCTGGTAAACACTCGGATTGCGCCCCACTCCCTTGGTAAGGATGCTGATTCCGCACCC
>CM031612.1:55893027-55900527 GCA_018398815.1 Conus ventricosus
CACACACACACACACACACACACACACACACACACACTTACTTGTTTGTTTGTTTTTAATGATGGCAACGTTCTCTCGAGAATTGCGCCATAGTTTGTCCCACAGGGAAACGGTGAGTTGGGGTCATGTGGTCGTGTTCTGACATATCCTAACAGCAGCCTTGATGTGGCCCGTGTGGTCGGCTGGGCTCTAAACAACATGGATTGAAGCGATGTCTTAATTTCGACAAAAACCCATGAATATAAATCGTTTTTATTTGAGAATTACTGTTCATTTTTGTGTGGAAATTTACTGTTTTCACGTCCCATTTGCTTTGTTTTGTTTGTTTACGTGATAAGTACTATAAATCTTGTGAGTTCGTTTCTAACGTTTTGAAACTCGTGTACTTTCATTCTCTCTCTCTCTCTCTCCTCACTCTCTCTCCTCTCTCTCTCTCTCTCTCTCTCCCCTCTCATCCTCTCTCTCTCTCTCTCTCCTTCACAGTAAGATTAAAACGCCACGTGCACGAGACTTGGGCAAGGAGAGAGAGAAAAGAGAGAAGGGAGAGAGAGAGAGAGATAAGGGGAAATGGGAGCTAGGGAGAGACGGAGAGGAAAAGGATTGAAAGAGGAGTAGGAGGGTGGAAGGGATGGGGAGAGAGAGAGAGAGAGAGAGAGAGAGAGAGAGAGAGAGAGAGAGAGAGAGAGAGATTGAATACGAATGGCTTATTTCCGAAAACCATTTATAATCCTTTCTGAAGGCACCGATCAAGAGAGATGAATGCTTTGTTAAAGGACGGCTATTATTCAGAGGAATATTATTGATATTAGCCGGCTTGACTGAATGGGGACGGTGGAACAAACTCTGCGTCATAAGGAGTTATCATAATTAATGGAGTGTGTACCCCCCTCCCCCTCTCTCTCTCTCTCTCTCCTCTTCTCATCTCTCTCTCTCTCTCTCTCTCTCTTTTCTTTCTCTCTCTCTCTCTCTCTCGCTCTCTCTCTCTCTCGCTCTCTCTCTCTCTCCCCTCTCACTCTCTCTCTCTGTCTCTCTTCTGTCTCTCTCTCTCTCTCCTCCCCTCCCCTTCTCTCTCTCCTCTCTTTCTCTCCTCTCTCTCCTCTCTCCCTCTCTCTCTCCCTCTCCTCTCTCTCTCTCTCTCTCTCTCTCTCTCTCTCTCTTACTTTGTGTGTGTGTGAAAAGAGATAAACAAACACGACAGACAGAGAGAGAGAGAGAGAGAGATAAACACAGCACAGAGAGAGAGAGAGAGAGGCACCGAATTTTTTATTCATGAAGGCCGGAGGAGCTGATGAAGGGACGAAAACGATATCCAGGAGGGGTTGGGGCCAAAAAAAAGCAACGTTTTCTGGACCAACTCATGAATATTAACAGGCAACGCAAGACCTAATTATCTATCAATCAAAGCTCCGGCCAGTGTCGTTCTAGCCGCGAACTCAAGTCTTGTCAGTCGCGGCATTTATACACAAAGATCTGCTCTTTCCCCCCTTCCCCCAAGTTCGAGGATGCAAAAGGAGATGCCATGTCACACCACACACACACACACACGCACACGCACACACACACACATACACACACACAAAGGATTAAACTGGTAAACGAACGGGTGATATTGAGTCATTTGTAAACCCGGGTAAACGAACGGGTGAAAATTGAGTCATTTGTCAACAAAGCTTTCAGTACAGTAATGCGAGCCAGCTTGAAATAACATTCGTCTTCACTCGCGTCGATCACAGAGGGAGGGAGGAGGGGAGAGAGAGAGAGACAGACAGACAGAGATAGAGACAGAGAGCGAGCGTTTCGTGCGTGCTTGTGAAAATGTGAGCGAAAGAGCGAGCGCAACCTACTTGTCGTAGGTGCAGCGAAAGTGCGTGAGAGATTGGTCGTGTCGAGTGACGGGAGGCCTCTACCAACCCTTCTCTTTCCGCCACTTTACTGTACCCTGAACTGAATCAGGTCCGCAAGATACCACGGGACTGGCGGAGGGAGTGTTCAACCCTAAACGGAGGAAACGGGGGAGGGTGGGGGGGGGGGTGGGGGGGGGGGGGGGGGGGGGGGGGGGGGGGGGGGGGGGGGGGGGGGGGGGAGAAACTCGGACGGAATAACATACACCGAAAACTTAATACACATTCAACAACCGTTTTGACCAGTCATTTTCTTTTTTTCTTTTTTTTCTGCCACGCTATCACGGTTAAACCATTGGTGCAAGTACAGGTGTGTTTGTCTGTGTGAGACAGAGGTTTGCAGCCCACAATACACTGCATCTGTTGACGTCAGTGTCTCTGTTTACGTGACCATTTCAAATTTGTCAGTGTTCGTTCAAGTGTATCCGATATGCTGACAGTTCCCTTCGTTAACGATTGTAAAGCGCCATGTGCTAAAGAAGTATTCCGTTTAAGGTGCACTGATATTCCTTTGCTGTTTTACTTGAACTTGTATAGTAAATACCAACAGGTCTCTCCTCTAAGAACCAAAATACTCGACCGACCAGCCAGCCCGCCAGCAAGTGTTTTACTGGCACACCACACCGAGAGCTTCGACGAGGGAGGGAAGCAAGTAGACTGTATTGTCCGTCTCTGACAGTTCGCAGTTTTGCTGGGCGGAGAGAGAAACGAGCGGGTGAGCGAGCCGCGCGATGTCCCTATACGGTAGCCTCCATTCAGTCCTTAAACGAAAACACCCTGCCTGTGTGTACAGCCTTGCCTTCGCACCCCAGTTCTCCCGGCATTTGCCCAGCTGAAAACGATGACCCCCCCCCCCCCCCCCCCCCCCCCACCAACAGCTCAATAGGTTAGAACCACTCGTTTTCAAAGAGTTGAGAAGTCCATTCCCAGCTGCTGGACATGAACATTGGCGTCCTACTCTGCTCACCTTTATCCGTTTTTGTCGTTGTTTTGTTGTTGTTTTTCAATGGTCATTTCATTTTTATGTTGTTTATAGCCAAGCGGACGCTATGCGGTCACATTAGCGCTGTTAGCATGTCAAACTCGATTTCATATAGGCATGTCTGGGTGAGAGAAGAAAATATCGTCATTCCCAAATATAGTAAAATGAAATGAATTTGGATCTATTTGCCGCATGATAAGTCCACATGAAAGCATATTTACCTATTTTTAGAAACTCCATGATCATAGCTGTAGGGAATATGTGTGACCTGCATAGTTGCATCAGAAACTCCATGATCATAGCTGTAGGAAATGTGGTGACCTGCATATGTTTGCATCAGAAACGGCAACACCGACATGGTCCCCCCGGCAGCGGTCCAGCGTTTCCTCTGGTGGGTTGTCCCATGGCGACGAGAGGATATCATTGACGCTGTGGCTTGAAGGTGCTGGCCCTTACAACTACAGTGGTGTCCTAGCTGCTCACTGGTGGTGGTGTTGTTCAGGTGGTACTGTCCAGCATTAGGTATTCTCTCTCTCTCTCTCTCTCTCCCTCTCTCCTCTCCTCTCTCTCTCTTCTCCTCCTCTCTCTCTCTCTCCCCTCTTGTGCATGTTGTAGTCCCTACTCAGGCGAGGACTGGATGTAAAAAAGCACGTCAGTGCTTATCTATTATCCTCGTAATATAAAGAATCTTGTCTTGTCTCTCTCTCTCTCTCTCTCCCTCTCTCTCATCTCTCTCTCTCTCTCTCTCTCCCTCTCTCTCTCTCTCTCTCTCTCTCCTGATAGGGTTCTCAGTGTTGATGCCGAATGACGTGAGCTGTGTGTGCACGTTAGACCTGAACGTATCCTGACCTAACGAAAAAAAGAGTCTGGATATTGTGGATAGCTCCTAATACAGCCCCGAGCTTGCGGTTCGAATTCAACACTCTCCTCCCCCCCCCCCCCCCCCCCCCCCCGCAGGCGTCAACTATCAAAACGGACATAATTATGCAGTTGTCGTTGCCTATCTTGATCTGTCGACGTCTTCAGGTATTAGCGTGATGTTAGGTGCCCCCCCCCCCCCTTCCCTTTGGATGGTTCATGTCGTCTGCCTTTGGTGTGTGTGCACGTTGAATTGAAAGGTTGCTGACTGGCCCATCTTAACCCCGTTGCTGTTCTGGCGGGCACATGCGAGCGAAGTGTAAGGTAGCCCCGCCCCTGGGGACCCGTCCGTGTTCCTGGGATGGTCACCCCCGACATGAGGCATTGGTTGAAGCGCAAGAAAGAGTCTGAAGCCGCCAGAACACTTGGCGACCAACGGACGAGGAAGAAAGCTGTGGATCTCGAATCACCAGTCAGAGCACTGTCGTGAGGAGGGGGGATTGGGGGTGGTGGTTGAAGAGCAGGCCGACGTGGAGGGCCCTACAGGGCACAGTCGGCTGTGAGTACTGGGTAAAGGCGGTAGGTGTATCCACTCGGAATTTCCTGTAACGGAAGCGAAACCGAAGTCGACGGAAGACTTAAACTGAGTATAGTTTTTTAAAAGCTTCAGTTCAGGCGCACGCACGCACACCCACACTCACCCACACCCATCCACACCACCCACACACACACACACACACACACACACACACACACACACACACACACACAACACACCCCCCTCTCTCTCTCTCTCTCCTCTCTCTCTCACTTCTCTCTTTCTCTCTCTCTCTCTCTCTTTCTGCGCGTGTTTGTGTTTGTGTGTTGTGTGTGTGTGTGTGTGTGTTGGCTTTCATACTTCTGTAAGGAGACTTTCCCCCTTCCCTTTTACCTTGATTACCACTTCTACTCTTCCCATCCCACCCGCAGGAAAGACAGGTGGTGTGTGTGTGTGTGTGTGGGGGGGGGGGGGGGGGGGGGGGTTTAAACCTTCAAACCCCGGAAATGTTGACGTAAAGAGACAAGAGTGACGGTAGTGCAATGTGCGCGTGCATGTGTGTCATTGTTTAATTGGAAGCTTGGGTGGATTGGAATGAATAAAGAAGAGGGAGGAAGAGGAATGTGGACAGACTGAGCATACCTGATGTGGATATTAACGTTAATTAAACATAACGTAATCTATACCTCCCCCCCCCCCCCCCCCCCACACACCACACACAACTCTCTCCCCATCCCGGAAGAAAAAGAGCGTGAAGAGGGAAAAATAGGGGTGGGGGTGGGAGAGCATGTTGATGCTTGAAAAGACCGAACTGAGCTCTATGCTCACATTTGTGCACCCCCACGGGCTCTTGCCCGTATTACCTGCGTTTGGGCCTTAAAGGTCTACTTTAGAGGTTTTCGATAATTGGTCAGCTATGCAGAAATATGAAATGTTTGATAAATTGATAAAACAAACATCCGATTCTCTCCCGATCACACGAAATCGATCCGCGAAAGTGGGCATTTTTACCTGTAATCAGGAAAACGGGAGGTAATCAACTAAATCTTGGCATGGCTTAACTACTCTTGGATGTGACGTCAGATGATGGACTGGCCGTCAGCCGCGACCTACACAACAAGCCAACGGCGACAGAAAGCGATTCTGATGGTTCTTGCACATCCCGATCGGTATTTAATTTATCATGTAAAAGCAGTGACTATGATTGCGACAGCCAATGTAACTCTGGGGATGTTTCTGCAAGGCCTTTACCTTATCAGTTTGAACGCTAAGTTCTTTTTACCACGTCGGTTCCAGCTGGACCACGGAAACGAGCTATTCAGTTCCAGCGTGGACGCCCGAACACATCATTCCGAAGGCGTACGGACTTTACCGAAGTCTCGAGGGAGGCTACCGACTGACTTCTTGATGCGATCACGCGTGGACGGCGAGCGGAAATTCTCCTTCCTCAAGCCTTAACGTGTTCATTCAATTTATTAAGTGTGATCTGTCCATAGATAAGAACAGAATAAACGTGCGACTATCGTACTCATCTGTACGAGCTTACCACTCCGCCTTCAAAGTATACGCGCACAATGCAGACGAAGTTTTTGATCCACTCGAACGGGCTCGGCAATTGTCGGAACAGCTCGTTTCCGTGGTCCAGCTGGAACTGACGTGGTAAAAATAACTTGGTGGCCCGGCATGGTTGCACCAAAGATAGTTCTTTGGTTGCACCAACCGAATCCACTTCTTTCGAGTATCTGGATCAGATGGAAATGTGTGCAAAGAATATCCGTCTCCTGCTGAGCTGCTGCACACGCCTACAGCACAATATCTGCCACCCCCTCGTGACTTTTTAGGCTGTGGGGGATCGCAACTCGTGTTGATTTCACTTGGCGTTGGCTTGTTGTGTAGGTCGCGGCTGACGGCCAGTCCATCAAGTGACGTCACGGTTTTCGGTCTACCGCGCGGGGTTTGAACAGGTGTGCAAAACTCGTTTTTTATCTATTAAATTCTTCCGGCGACTTTTTTTGAAAAATGAATACCATACTGTAGTTATATGACATGTAGACCTGTTTTTAACAAATTATCGAAAATCTCTAAAGTAGACCTTTAACTTCGATTTGAAAACCAACTTGCCGATAACTCCCGTCGGCTGCCGTTAGCGACACGACCCGAGCGAGCCAGCGAGAGAGTGAAGCAAGGGAGAGAAGCCAAGTCAAGGGAGGCGAAGCCAGCCAGCCAGGCGGCAAGGCAAGGGAGGAGAGACTGCGAAGGGTGCGTGTGTGTGTGTGTGTGGATGGATGGGGGATTTTTTTTTTCCAGTTGGGGAGGAGGAGGAGGAGAAAGGGGAGCCGGTGGTGGCAGTGTTGGGGAGAGTTGTCTGCTGCCAAGACGCCAGTGATAAGCATGATAAACGACAGTGATGGATCCCGCCAATGATGTCACCATGGCAACTGTCTCCTGGCATCAGCCTCGATTGGGAACATATCATTTGGCGGGTTCCGCCGAGTCGCCGGGCCTGACAGTGAGTTATGATGTTTTTGTGAAAATGCCAAGATTCTTTTGACAGGAAATTATCATAAATCTTTTGTCGCCTGCCCCACACCGGCCCCATAAACAGTTTGATGGAGGCTAATCGCTTCATTATGGCCGGACAGAGGGAAAGGGGGGGGGGGGGGGAGTGGTGGGAGGGGGGCGGAAAGGGAGGGGATTGTTTGGAGGGGTGGGGGGGGGGGAGAGAAAAGTTGGATAGGAAGTGAAGGCTCGACTTTTTTTTTTGGATTCCCCCTTAGGGGATTGAATTAATGCTAGGTGTGGGGGGGGGGGGGGGGGGGGGGGGGGGGGGGGTGGGGGGGGGGGGGGGGGGGGGGGGGGGGGGGGGTGGGGGGGGGGGGGGGGGGGGGGGGTGGTTGTGAGTGGTGGGAGAAGGGAGAATATGTGTGCATGGGGGAGAGAAAAAAAAGTGTGTGATCTGGTTTAGTCTTAATACGATATAGACTATCGGTGTCGGCAACTTGTTCGTTCCATACACAGACATGCCTGTAGGTCGTGCTTAGCAAACCCGTCTTCTTTCATACATTTCTACGGACTCGGCAAGTGAATGTCGACAAAGTGGGTTGAAGTTCCGACCGAGCCTTGCATATTTTGGAGAATTTGTGTGGGTCGCGGACCGTTGTTGCTTACACCTCCCCACCCCACCCCCCACCCCCCTCCCACCCCCCACCCCCAAAGAGAGC
>CM031612.1:55905527-55918027 GCA_018398815.1 Conus ventricosus
TTCTGAATCACCCGAAAATGTTTTAGGGGTGTCTTCAGTTTGGACCGATTCATCTCCCTCCCACCCTCTCAGCCTCCATCTCTCCTCTCCCCCTCCTTCTCTCTCTGTCTCTGTCCCTGTCTCTCTCTCTCTCGCTGTCTCTCTCTCTCTCTCTCTCTCTCTCTCTCTCTCTCTCTCTCTCTCTCTCTCTGTCTCTCTGTGTGTCTCTGTCTGTCTGTATGCCTCTCTCTCTTTCTCCCCCCCCCCCCCCCCCCCAAGAGATCATGCGAAAATAGGAAAAAGGGGGGGGGGGGGGGGGGGGGCAGTGGAAAGGATAGTGGGTGAACGTACTGCGCAGAGGCAGATTGAAGTCCGCTGTTTGGTCCATTATTGCTGAAGAAAGCAGCAGGCCCGTGTATTCCCCCCGGAGCTAAGAGTGTCAGGATCGGTTAGTGGCAGAATACGTTGGGACCAGGGAACGTCAGCGTACCTTCTGCATACATCCATCTTCAAGCCAAGGGCCGTTTTTATCTGTGGATTGTGTTTAAAAACCGTCTAGGAATGGAGAACGTCAGAGCTGCTTTGTGCATGTACCTCTCTTCAAGTAAAGAAGAGCTTCGTGTGTGGATTTTTTTTTTTTTAATTTTTTTTTTTTTTAGAAATGGCAGCTTGGATCCGAAACCGCTCATTGCGTCTCATTATGCCTACATCTGTCTTCTAGTCAAAGAGCGTTTCTTCAGTGAATTTAGAAGTAATACGGCGGAGGGTAGAAAGTCGCAACATAACCATGGTATGCCTGCCTACATCTGTTTTAAGTAAAGGAATGTTTTGTTTGTTGGTATGGAGAATATCAGATCTACCATATAAGTACAACTTTCTACCTAAAGGGACGTTTCATTTGAAGATTTTGAAAGTAGTGCCATGGGACAGAAACACTCATGTCGTCAACTGGTTTTGAAATGTCTGGGAATGAAGTTGGCCTGCGTGAACATTTTCATGCGTCCGTGCGTTTCATCGTGTGTGTGTGTGTGTGTGTGTTTTGTGTGGTGTGCTGTGTGCAGTTTCAGTTTCAGTTTTTGAGTATAACAGACTATTTGGCTTGTTAAATTCAATATGATTACGGCTTTTAAGTTCAGCCAAACATCTATAGCCAAGCACTAGGAAAGTAGTACTGAGCTGTTTACAGACTGTTTCCTGTTCTTAGTCATTCTTCCTTTTTCATGAACATTCAGAAGAAAATGAGCAGGTGCTTTTCGTAACCATGCATCTGGCATAATGCGTTGTTTACCTTGATAATGTAACTTGGTCAAAAAGAAGAGAGAGAGAGAGAGAGAGAGAGAGAGAGAGAGAGAGAGAGAGAGAGAGAGAAAGAACACGGGGAGGGAAAGGTGAAAGGGTTGGAGGTGGAGATGGGATGGAGTAGGTGAGGGGAGGGGAGGGGAGGAGGGGAGAAGAGATTTAGAAGGAAGGATGAGGAGAGATCGACAGACAAGCACACCCGGGGCACCTTAATTTACGAATCCTAGCCCAGTGTCTAGGAACGGGGGGGGTTTAGAGGGCAGGGAAGGATAGGGGGGGGGGGGGGGGGGGGGGGGGGGGGGGGGCAGGAGGGGTGCTGGCCATAATTCACACGGTCATGAACAACCTACCTTGGCCATCACTCTTCCTCTTCCAAACGTCAGCGCAAACAGGGGGAGGGCATGTGTACAGAGAGAGCCCGTTCTGTCGTTTATGATAACACGCGGGAGAGAGGAGTAGGAGAAGAGAGAACATCCCGTACGTCCACGACCGCTATTAGCCGTGGCCTGAGACGCCGCTGACTTGGAGACTTCAAAGGAGGCGAGGATCAATCGTTTTAAACCCCCGGGATGGATCTCTGCCCGGGGAGAAGATTATGGCCCGGCAGATTGATCCTGCTTGTGTGGAGGAGAACCCTTTCTGCTTTCACAGTTCTCCCTGGACGAAGCGGCATTTTTTTTTTTTTTTTTTTTTTTTTTTTATACCCTCTCGCGGTCAAAGATGCCCGTTTGTGGAGCTTAGTGTTTAAGTGTTGGCGGGCTGGTTTTATTTTTATTTTTTTTTTGTTTGTTTTTCTACGATTGGTAGATGGAGTTTTCGTTTTGCGTGTGGTATTCGACTGTTCGATAGAACGTGGATGTTAATCTTTCATCTTTATCCCCACCACATCCCCACTCTATCTGTGCGAGCGCAGCTCCCCCCCCCCCTCTCTCTCTCTCTCTCTCTCTCTCTCTCTCTCTCTCTCCTCTCTCTCTCTCTCTCTCTCTCATTCACACACACACACACACACACACACACACACACACACACACACACACACACACACACACACTCACACACAACCACAACAACAACAACAACAGAGCACAACACAACACACACTGACACATGAGGAGGACGGCTGGCAGAGACCGCATGACAATGTCACTGTGAGCTTTTTTCTCTGTGAACGCCCCCCCCCCCCCCCCCCCCCCCCCACCGCACACCCACCCCCACCCCCACCCCGACTTGCCCCACTACTCCCCCGTCCCCTGCTCCCGTGTTAGAACGACAGTTTGATGGGGAGGGAAGTCGGAAAAGTATAGGATTAAAAAAAAATGGTGGGGTGGGGGGGGGGGGGAGGGGAATGAAATGTTATTGCCCGGCGGTCCCACCTGGGGGAGGGGTCTCTGGGAGACAGTGATGGGCCAGACAGATGCCTGGCGAAGGCCGCGTGTGCAGGGAAGCCCCACAGCTTGGAGGGAGGAAGGGGGCGGGAGGGAAGACAGAAAAATGTAGAGCTCCAAAGTGCAGGCTGCCTGCGCGCATCAAACGAAAGCCGTCGCTTTCTGTCTTGCTTTGAAACTGCCCCTTAGAACGTGATGATGAAACTTCTGACCGCCTTCGATCTGGGCCACGAGACGTACGTGGCGCCATCCCCTGGAGGTAGGTCTTCTCTCGGCATCAAAGGAACATGAACGCTTGCGTGTGTCAGTCACCATGGGCGCAGAAGACTTGTCGGGTTTTCTAGACAAGTCTGCTTCTTGTCTGTCTGTCTGTCAGTCAGCGTGTGTGTGTGTGTGTGTGTGTGTGTGTGTGGGGGTGTGTGTGTGTGAGTGTGGTGTGAGTTAGTGTGTGACTGCCTGCGCACGACAATACCAGACAAAGACGAACGCTGAGAGGTGGGAACGAAGGCAGGGTGATGTGCTTTGTCACGGGGGGACCGCAGCAAGGGGAGGAGGGGGGTTAGGGAGGGGAGGGGTGCGAGGGGGGCATGCGGATGGGGGGGGGCGGGGGAGGTGGGGGGGGGTGGGGGGGGGGGGAAGGGGGGGGGGGGGGGGGGGGGGGGGGGGGGGGGAGGGGGGAGGTCTTGTGCAAAACTTCCAACCCGCTGGATAAATCGCACTAGGCAGAAACGACAGGAAGGGGGTAGGGAAGGGGGGGGTGGGGGTGGGAGTCTTTAAAAGTGCCCCTCTCCCACCCCCAATCCCCCCCCCCCTTTTTTTTTTTTTTTTAAGGAGGGACCTCTTCCATCTGAGGACGCTTTGTTCGAGAAGAAAAGTTTCAGGTGATGCCCACCAAGCTGAGCCGATTGGAGCTGTAATTAAAACCAACGAGAGGACAAGAAGGGTCTGAAGAAGAGGGGGAGGGGGTGTGGGGGGGGGGGGGGGAGCAGTCCGGTCATTTTCAACCGTTTTCATTTACTCAACGGCTTGGAAGTTTAAAAAAAAAAAAAGAAAGAAAGAGAGCCCCCCATCACGTTTCTGTGGCACCTAAAGACTTTTTTTTTTTTGGGGGGGGGGGGGGGGGTTGCTCACGCTAGTGAGCGAGACAGACGATTCATCCTTGATCATCGTTCATGGCTGCGGAGCCTCTGATACCTGCACACGTAGTGGAGCCTAGGGCAAGTGGTCACCTGCGCTGGTGTCCGCCATCAGTCGTTCATTCTGTCGTGCTTGTCTGAGCGGTGATGTCGTTCATTCTGTCGTGCTTGTCTGAGCGGTGATGTCATTCATTCTGTCGTGCTTGTCTGAGCGGTGATGTCATTCATTCTGTCGTGCTTGTCTGAGCGGTGATGTCATTCTTTCTGTCGTGCTTGTCTGAGCGGTGATGTCATTCTTTCTGTCATGTTTGTCTGAGCGGTGATGTCGTTTTTTTGTCGTGTTTGTCTGAGCGGTGATGTCGTTCATTCTGTTGTGCTGTCTGAGCGGTGATGTCGTTCATTCTGTTGTGCTTGTCTGAGCGGTGATGTCGTTCATTCTGTTGTGCTTGTCTGAGCGGTGATGTCATTCATTCTGTCGTGTTTGTCTGAGCGGTGATGTCGTTCTTTCTGTCGTGTTTGTCTGAGCGGTGATGTCGTTCATTCTGTTGTGCTTGTCTGAGCGGTGATGTCATTCATTCTGTCGTGCTTGTCTGAGCGGTGATGTCGTTCTTTCTGTCGTGTTTGTCTGAGCGGTGATGTCGTTCATTCTGTTGTGCTTGTCTGAGCGGTGATGTCGTTCATTCTGTTGTGCTTGTCTGAGCGGTGATGTCGTTCATTCTGTTGTGCTTGTCTGAGCGGTGATGTCGTTCATTCTGTTGTGCTTGTCTGAGCGGTGATGTCGTTCATTCTGTTGTGCTTGTCTGAGCGGTGATGTCGTTCATTCTGTTGTGCTTGTCTGAGCGGTGATGTCGTTCATTCTGTTGTGCTTGTCTGAGCGGTGATGATGTTTTCGTCCCATGGCATGTTACAGTGCTAAGAACGGTGCTCCTTTCGTGCCACGAAAGGCTGAATGTAACTTGATAAAGAATTTGATTATTTCCCAACGATTTACGTTCTGTAACTGAACAAAGAATGTCGTTATTTTCCAACGATTCACTCTCTGTTACTGAACAAAGAATGTCGTTATTTTGCAATGACTCACTCTCTGTTACCGAACAAAGAATGTCGTTATTTTCCAACGATTCACTCTCTGTTACTGAACAAACAATGTTATTTTCCAACGATTCACTCTCTGTTACTGAACAAAGAATGTCGTTATTTTCCAATGATTCACTCTCTGTTACTGAACAAAGAATGTCATTACTTTCCAACGATTCACTCTCAGCAACTGAACAAAGAATTTGATTATTTTCGAATTATTCACTCTGTAACTGAACAAAGAATTTGATTATTTTTTTATTATTCACTCTCGGTCCAGACATATCCTCGGTACGTTCTCGCCAAAGATGTCTTTGACGAAACACTTTAATATTTTTTGCTTTGGATTGTCTTGACTATATGTAGAGGTTTTTGTTTATTCAGAAGACAAACTTCGTTGTATGTTGTTCAGTTTTGTATTGTGGAAAAGATTTCATGAGGATTACTATAATAAAAAAAAAAGCACTGGTCCTGATTTGGGCTGATCGTGGAAGAGAAACGGGCTTGAAAATAAGAAGCAGCGTGCGTGCGTGCGTGTGTGTGTGTGTGCGCGCGCGTGCGTACGTGCGGTACGTATGTGCGTGCCTGCGCACGAGTGTGTGTGTGTTTGTGTGTGTGTGTGTGTGTGTGTGTGTGTGTGTGTGTGTGTGTGTTTGTGTTGTGTGTGAATTAATGGGTACATGTGTGTATGTTTGAGTGAAAATAAGATTAGGATCTCTCTCTCTCTCTCTCTCTCTCTTTCTCTCTCTCTCTCTCTCTCCTCTCTCTCTCTCTCTCTCTCTCTCTCTCTGTCTCTCTCTCCCCATCCCCCAGACTTCCTCACCTCATGTGTCGATGCCCAAGTTTGTTCCTGCAGCTGCCATCGTAGCCCAAACCACGGCAGGAAACGGCCCCATCATAGCGGCGTGCAGGGTCGGTCCTTGATGTATGCCCCCGACCCGGCCCGGCCCGGCCCTCTCTTGCTAGCTGCTCTGATTTATCCAGCGGGGGGTGGGGGAGGGGGGGGGGTATTGGTTGGAAGTTTAGAAACAAAGCCCCTGCACGATTCTGCGGCAGGCAGCGAGAGACACGATCCATCATGGGCCTTCGTTTATGAATGGGCCAGGCTGTGAGAAATCCGCGAGTTGTCAGGCCCTGGACAAGGAGTCCTCCTGACTGTGTTTACAGTGTCGTTCTCCTCCTGATTGTTTTTATGCACACCGTGCACGCACACACATACACATACATACAAGCGTGCTCGCGTGCACACACACACACACACACGCACGCACATACGCGCGCGCACACACACGCACGCGCGCGTACACACGCACGCGCGCGTACACACACACATACATACGCGCACACACACACGCGCAAGCACAACACACACACACACCACCACACACACACACACACACACACACACACACACACACACACACACACACACACACACACACACACACAGTGCGCACGGGCACAGAGAGAGAGAGAGAGAGAGGAGAGAGAGAGAGAGAGAGAGAGAGAGAATCACAATGCCCAGGATTCTTTTCATATCAGAAAGGTTAAGTTAAATGATTAACATTTTGCAACATCACTTCGTTTATCTTCAGAAAGAGAGATTGATTGAGCGATAAATGACAGTGAAAGGGAGACCCCCCCCCCCCCCCCCCCTCCACCCCACCCCCCCCGCCTGGGAAGGTGAAAGTTAATTTTTCGCATTTTTCAAACATCGCATTGCTCTTCAGATTGGGGGAAAGGAGTGGTGGGGGAGGGATCGAGAGGAGAGAGAGAGAGAGAGGGGAGAGAGAGAGAGAGAGAGAGAGAGAGAGAGATCAGAATGCTATAGAAGAGAAGGAATCGGTGTGTATCTGTTCTTTACTAGTCAACAACCAACAAAAAAACGCTTGTTTCACATATTTCATACTTTACATTCTTCACGTCAGAGAGAGAGAGAGAGCAGTGAAGAGGTGAGAAGTGGAGTAGTGTGAGATGAGTGAGTGGGGAAGAGGGAGAGGGGAGGGAGAAAGAAAGAGAGAGGAGAGAGAGAGAGAGATGCAGAGACAGAAACAGACGGAGAGAGAGAGAACGGACAGACAGATGCAGAGACAGAAACAGACACAACGAGAGAGAGAGAGAGAGAGAGAGAGAGAGAGAAAAGAGAGAGAAGAGAGAGACGGGCAGACAGAGAGAGTGAAGGGGAGAAGGCGTTGAAGAGCAAGGGTAAAAAAAAGGGTGGGGGTGGAGGAAGGGCTAGGGAAAGAGGAGGGGGGGGGGGGGGGAGGGGGAGCAGCAGCAGCCTGATGATTATGGATGCTAAGCCCAAGCATCCACGGCCCCGGCGGTTGTGACAAGGGGTGGGTGATTAATGAGAGAGGAAACAATAAGCCAACCCCGTGATGATGAGAGATCGTAATACATCATGCAACCCCCCCCCCCCCCCCCCCCCCGCCCACCAACCCTCTTCCCTCCTACCCACCCCCCCTCCTCCTCCTCCTCCCGCCCAGCAGCCCCTGCCACCGTTTCCCACCCCACTCCTCCACCCATCCATCCCAGTCTCACCCACCCCCCTCACCCCAACCCCCATACACCTTCTCTCACCCTTACCCCCTCCCCTCCCCTCCCCTCCTCAGCTTCCCCCCCCCTTCCCCGTTCTTTTCCCATTCCCCTCCCTGGCCTCCAAAGTCTGGAAGCTTAGAGTCAATAACTTCAGTCTCGCATCAATCACTTCAACAACAGCGGCAGAGGAGGTTTGCAAGACAAGCTGTATTTCTCTCTCTCTCTCTCTCTGTCTCTCTGTCTCTCTCTCTCCTCTCTCTCTCTCTCTTCCTCTCTCTCTCTCTCTCTCTCTCTCTGTCTTCTATTCTTTTCTTTCTTCTTTTTTTTTTTTAATCCCTTTTTTCCGGGGTTTGGGGGGGAGGGGGAGGGGTCTGGTAGAGAGAGGGGGCATGTGTAGGGGACGTTCGGTGGGTAGCCTGGAGGGGGGTGGTGGGGGGGGGGGGGGGGGGGTGTTTGAGGTGAGAGAGGGGGTTGGGATTTACTAGGGAGGTTTGGTTTTGACGGATAGAATATCAAAAGAAATCAATACAAAGTGCAGAGGGAGACAAAATGACAAGGCGGGAGTGAGAGAGAGAGGGGAGGGGGGGGGGGGGGAGAGGGGAGGAGAGAGAGAGAGAGAAGAAGAAGGGAAGCAAAGTGTTCACAATAACTGAAACAAAGCTGGAGGAAAAAACAACATTTTTTGTTCGAGGTTTGTGTGGTGTTTGTTTGTTTTGTCTGGTTGGTTTGGTTGGTTGTTGTTTTTTTTTTTCCCCGCTGATATATCGGGCAGTTGAAGACAACGGGGAGGAAAGACGGAATGGAATTTGAAGAAGCAGGGTTAAGGTTGATGACATTTTTAACAATGCGAGATGGGGAAGGAACGCTTTTGTTGCCGTTCCCTTTTGTGAGCTGGGGGGGTCAGCGTGCTATTATTTAATTCCTTTCAGTTTGCGAGGGACCCTTCGGCCTCTCTCTCTCTCTCTCTCTCTCTCTCTCTCTCTCTCTCTCTCGCTCGCCTCGCCCCCCCCCCCCTACCCATCTCCAGTATCACATCGGTCATAATCTGCGTGTAGAAATTGGATGGCTTGTTGATTTGTAGCTCTTTTTTTTCTCCCCCGAACGGAGAGTTCGTTGGCTTACACACACTTAATTCTCAATCTTCTCTCTCCTCTCTCTCTCTCTCTCTCTCTCTCTCTCTCTCTCTCTCTCTCTGTCACTTTCCTCCCTTCTCCCCACCCCCTCCACCCCCAATCCCTCATCGCTCATAATAGTAGTGTAGAAATTGGGTGGCTTGTATGTTGAGGTTCTCGCACAATGGGGTGTTAGCTTACACATAATACATTTCTCTCTCTCTCTCTCTCTCTCTCTCTCTCTCTCTCTCTCTCTCTCTCCCTCTTTATGGTTTGTGTGTGCGTGCGCGCGCGCGTGTGTGTGTGTGTGTTGTCCGTCTAGTTTCTTTCACTTGTCTTCCTTCTGTCTCGCCCACTCAGTTTCTACCACCTTCTCCGTCCGTTTGTGTGTGTGTGTGTGTGTGTGTGTTGTCAGACTTGGTCTCTCTAGTTTTTGTCTTTCTCACGTTGTCTTTCTCTCATTTCTGTCTCCCACGCAAAAGTTCGTTTCTCTCCCCGACTCAGTATCCCCCCCCAACCCCTGCCTCCCCCTTCCTAACCCTCCCCTCCCACATGTCATCTCTCTCTCTCTCTCTCTCTCTCTCTCTCTCTCTCTCTCTCTCTCTGTCCCGTTCGCTCCCCCGCTTGTTCACTCGTTTTGCTTGCTAGAGCTCTGTCTCTGTCTCTCTCTCTCTCTCTCTCTCTCTCCTCTCTCTCTCTCTCTCTCTCTCTCTCTCTCTCTCTCTCTCCTTCCCTCCGCGCCCCCTCCTCTCCGGACGACGACGACAACCACCGTTCCACCCTAGACTCCCCCCCTACCCCCGCCCCCCCCATTCCCCTCCACCCCCCATCCCCATCCCCACCCCCGCTCATCTCATGCCCCCCCCCCCCCCCCTCCACACACACACACCCCTCCACCCCATTCTAGGGCCGAGGTCCGCCGTCCATTATGATTTAAAATATGGCTGGCATCTGAAAATAGACTGGGGCCCATAAACCTGCCCCGGGGGGAGGTCACGATGGCGCGGCAGGCAAAGCGGATTGATTGATCTGACTTGTAAATCAAGACGACAGGAGGGGCAGGTGGGGTTTTTATTTCGTCACAAATCACCTCCCCGGCCCTCGAACCTTCCCCCCACCCTATCCCACACCCACACCCCACCACCCCCTCCCTGCTACCCTCTGTCCCGCGCCACTTGCAACCCTCCACTCCCACCCCAACCCCAGCCTACCCTACCATCCCCCAACTCGACCACCACACCTCCCTCCCTCCTTCCTATCCTGCGCGCGGCTCCTACACCGCCTTGCCCTTTTTCTTCTTTTTTTTTTTTCTTTTTTTTTTTTTTTTGAAACGTTCGGGTGACTGGTTTGTTGTCGCTTGGGGGTTGTAGGAGAGAGAGAGGGAGAGAAAAAGAGAGGAAGAAGAATGAAAGGGTGGGTGAGGAGGAGGAAAGGGAGATGATGGTCAGGGGCGAGTGGGGTGGGGTGAGGGTGGTGGTGCGGACTTGGGAGGTACGGGGACTGACAAGAGATGGAAGGTAGGTGCGAGTTCTCTCTCTCTCTCTCTCTCTCTCTCTCTGTGCGTATGCCTGTGTGTGCGCGCGCGCTCGCTGTTGGAATAGTGCGCATGCACGCGGGCAACTGAGAGGAGAGGGTGTAGGAGTTAGGGAGGATGGGATGGGAAGGGGGGGGGGGTGAGAATCGGTGAGAGAGAGAGGGGGGAGAGAGAGAGAGAGAGAGAGTCGGTTAGGAAGAAAAGGTGGAGGAAAGGGAAGATAATTTGCTAAGAAGAGGAGAGGATGGAAGGAAAGAGAAGAGGGGGGGGGGGGGGGGGGAGCGAAGGAGGGGACGGGCGTTCCAGGACGCTAAGGAGAGGAGGGGGTGGAAGCGAGGGTGTTTTTTTTTTCACGATCGAGTGAGGAGGGAAGGATAGGAGGAAGTGGGGGGGGTGGAGGAGAAGAAGGGGGGGGGGAGATGGTAGTGACGGGACAAGAGCGGTTTTCTTTTTTGGCGCTGCAGCCACTGGCTGGCCTTCACACCGAACCACCGATCGAGAGTCTTGACTTGACTTGACTTGACTTGGTCTGACTGACTGAGTGAGTGAGTGACTTGACGGACAAGAGTAGAGGGCCCTGCTGACTGCTTCTTGGGCCCAGCTGATCAGAGCGGCCAGCTGACTGACGAGCTTTGCCTGTGGGGTGGGGTTGGGTTCCAATACCCAGACGGGGAGCAACGTGAGAGCGAGACAGAGAGAAAGAGAGACGAGGTGTGGAGAAGTGCAGGGCCAAGGGTTTTCAACTCGGTGAGTGACAGGGATGCGGCTTGAGGAGGAGACTTGGACTGATTCCTTGCTTCCCGGATGTTCTGTGAGTAAGTGTGTGTGTGTGTGTGTGTGTGTGTGTGTGTGTGTGTGTGTGTGTGTGTGTGTGTGTGTGTGTTTGTGTGTGTGTGTGCGCGCGACCGGGAGAGAAAGAGAGTGCTGGCGAATAGTTCATGTTCATGATTATGTAAGTACTGGGGGTTAGGGTGGGTGAAGATGGACATTGCTCATGTTTCGTTTGTCTCCCACTACTGTTCTGTTTAGTTTGTTGTTGTTGTTGTTGTTGTGTTTTACGTCTTTCCACATTACGTGATATTAGACGATAAGTTTAGTTTGTGTGTGTGTGTGTGTTCTAATCATTTATTGCTGTTGTTGTTGTCGTTGTCATCTTCTCATTCTTAACCTTCTCCATCTCTCCTTGTTTTTCTTCGTTTTCTTCTTCGTCTTCTTAACCTTCTTCTTGCCTTTCTTCTTCCCCCCCCCCCCATGTATTCGGGTCTTCTGCCAAATCTGCCTCGTGTTTCTCCTCCTTCTCTTCTTCCCCATGCTCTTTTCTTTTCTTCTTCTTTTCCTTTTTTCTGTCTTTTTCCTCGTCTTCGTCTTTACAATGTGTGTTGGGTTATTTTTTTCTTTGGAGTTTATTATGTCTCATTTGCTTTATTTTTTTTAATTTCTTTTTGTGTGTTCTTCTTCATCACTCTCCTGTTCCTCCTTTTCATCTTCGTCTGTTCTTTTGTTGTTGTTGTTGTTGTCGTTGTTGTTTCTTCCTTACTGTTGTTCATCCACTTGTCTCATTATAGCCCCACGTCCATAGCCATTGTCAGTGTCGCTTCTAGTCTGTGATGATCAGTGAAATTAAGATGAGTTAGGTTATCGCTTTTGTCATAAACCTTAGCCTTTCCCTCTCGCCCCCCTTCTCCGCCCCCCCCCCCCCCCCCCCCACACCCAATGCCTCCACACACCCTCCTCTTCACTCCTGCTTCTGTTCGTGTGTTTCTTGCGCGCGCGCGTGTGTGTGTATGTATGTTCTTGCGCGCGTGCGTGTGTGTATGTATGTATGTGTGTGTGTGTGTGTGTGTATGTTCTTGCGCGCGCGTGTGTGTGTGTGTATGTATGTGTGTGTGTGTGTATGTATGTTCTTGCGCGCGTGTGTGTGTGTATGTATGTTCGTGCGTTTGTGTGTGTGATGCGTGCGTGCGCGTGTGTGAACGGCGGATATTAGCGGACATAGCAATGGAAGCGTGAAAAGGCCATCACTGCTGGATCTGAACTTGACGGTTACATACCAAAGAACGCGGAGCACCTCTGGCGATGGTGTTGAAATGGGTGTCGCAAGCTGCTGTAGACTGGGAGATCGCGGGTTCGAATCCTTTTTGTTTGTTGTGCTTTTCGATCCTGTCCACTTTTTTTTTTAATCCTTTTTTTTTTTAAAAAGGCGCTGTGAGCTTAAATTGGGAGACTGGGACCACACACTTGAACTTCATCCTCTTCACGGATACGTTTCTAGAGTGTTGCTCAAATTTCCTCGCCAAACCTGCAGGTTTTGTGTTTCTCGGGCCTGGTTGATGCCGGGATAATGGTAGGAAAGGAATCGCAGAGTCCCATCTCTGTGCTGTTGTACCTGACTAGAATGGGATTCCATACCTTCATCCTCCTCAAACTCTTTGATCAC
>CM031612.1:55925527-55940527 GCA_018398815.1 Conus ventricosus
GGGGGGGGGGGGGGGGGGGGGGGGGTTTGGGGGGGGGGGGGGGGGGGGGGGGGGGGGGGGGGGGGGGGGGGGGGGGGGGGGGGAAAATTTTTTTTTTTTTGGGGCAAAAAAAAAACAAAATTTCAAAATTAAAAACCAAAAACCCTTTTTTAAAAGCTTTAAACAAAAAAAGAAAAAAATAGCAAAATTTAACGTACTTGAAAACAAAAACACGGTCCGGCCAAAAAAACAAAAAAAAAAACCCCCAGGGGACAAAACAAGGGCCCCAAAGAAAAAAAACCTTTTAAACCCCACCCCCCAAAATTTTAAAATTAAATTTTCCCTTTTTTTTTAACCTTTAATTTTTTTTCCTTTTTTGGGCCCCCGGGGCCCCCCCCCCCCCCCCAAAACCCCTTTCCCCCCCCCCCCCCCCCCCCCAAATCCCCCCCCCCCCAAAACCCCCCCCCCCCCCCCCAATTTTAATGTTTTTTTCTGCCCGGGGTCCCGTTTTGATTTCTGGGCCCGGGGTTTTGGGGGGTTTTTGGTAAATTCTCTAAATTTTTTGGAACCTAGGGATTTTTTAAAATTTTTAAGGGCCCTTTGTTAATTTATTAATATTTTATAAACAATTTTTAATAATATTTTTTTAATATTTTATTTTCCTCCCCCTTTTTGGGGGGTTTTGGGTCGCCGGGGCCTCCTACCTTTTTAAAAACCCCCTGCCCCCAACCCAATTTTTGTTTTTTTTTTTTTTTTTTTTTTTTCTTATTTTAAAATCTTTTGTCTTCCCCCCCTTTTCTCTCCCCGCACGCTCACTCCCCGGGCCCCCCTTTCCCCCTTTCTTTCCTTCTCGTCTTCGTCTCACCCCTCCCCCCGCCCTCCCCCCCCCTTTTTCCCCCTCCCCTCCCCTTTCTCTCCTCCCACTCTCTCCCCCATCCCTCCCCCTTTTTTCTCCCTCCCCCTCCTCTTCCCCTCTCTCCCCTTTTTCCCCTCCCCCCCTTTTTCCCTTTTCCCCCCTCTTTCTCCCCCCCACCCCCCTTTTTTTCTCCCCCCCCTTTTTTTCCCTTTCCCTCCCGCGGGGGGCTTTTTGGTTTCCCCAAAGGGGCCCACTCCCTTTTTTAAAAACCTTTAATTTTTTAGTTGGGTTCTGGCCTCCCCCCCCCCCCCCCCCCCCCCCCCACCCCTTTTTCCCCCCTTTTCTCGTTCCTCTCTCCCCCCCCCCCCCCCTGCCCCCCCGCGGTGGGGCGGGTGTGGGGGTTCTGGGCCCCCAACCCCCCGGGGGGCGTGAAGGCCCATAGTTTGGTTGTTTGGGGATTCTGTGATCTGCCCCCCCCCCCCCCCCCCCCCCCCCCCCCCCCCCCCTTTGCCGGGGGCCCAAACCCCCCTTTCCTTTCCCAAAAAACCCCTTTTTAAACCCCCAAACCCCCCCCTTCCCCCCCCACCGCCGCCCTCCACTCTTCCTAACCATCTCCTACCTTCTTTTTCTTTAAAATCCCCATTCCCCCCTTTTCCCCTCCCCTCTCTCCCCTCCCCTCTTCCGCCTTCTCTTCTCTTTTTCCCACCCCCCTTCCCCCATCCCTTTTCTTCCCCCACCCCCCTCCCCTCTCTCTCTCCCCCTTCTCCCTCCCCTCTCTCTTAACTCTCTGAAAACCCCCAAACAAACAACGCTCTGCCCTAAACCCCCCTTTTCATCCCCGCCGCCTTCTTCTTCCCCTTCCTCTACCAAAACATCTCCCCCCCCCTTTCCCCCCCCCCTCTCTCCCCCTTTTCCACCCTCCTCCCCTTTTCCCCCAACCTCCCCGGTCCTCTCCCTCTCTCTTTTCTCCCTTCTTCCTCCCCTTTTCCCTTCTTCTCTCTCTCCCCTCCCCTTCCTTTTTCCCTCTCCCTTCTCCCTCTCTCTCCCCCTTTTTTTCTTTTCCCTCAGTCCCCTCTCTCTCTCCCTCCCCCCTCTCTCTCCCTTTCCTTTTTTCTCCCCTTCCCTCTCTCCTCCTATATTTTATATATATATAATATATAAAATATTTATATATATATATAAATATAAAAAAATCCCTTCCCCCCCACTCTCTCTTTTGTTTCAGCTTTTCATGATGTAATATCAGACAGGGAAAAATTTTAAATTTCCGAGTCCCAGATAATGAAAAAAAAAAATTTCAAATTTTTCCAAGAAAATGAAACGACTTAAAAAAGGGAAAAACAAAACCAAACCAACCACACACACAACAACACATACACACAAATAAAAATATAATAATATAAAAAAATAAAATATAATATATTTCAATTATAAAAAAAAAGCTTGCCCTTATGTTTTAGATTGAAGACCCAAAAATTCTTAAATTTCTAAGACAAAAAACAAGCTTTGTTTATGATTAAATATTTCTTCCCGTCATTCCAAAAACCAAGCTTACTCTGATTTTCCGGGAATGGGGGTTTCATTTAAACTTTTTCCTTGGGAAAATTTTAGTTTTTTCTTTTGTGTTTTTGGGGTTTTGAATTTTGAAAAAAAAAACAAACTTGCTCTCTCTATAAAATTTTACATTAAAAAAGAAAATACAAAAAAAAACTTGAATTGTCTCCCCCGGGAGACTAAAATAAGCTTACAAAAGGCCCCATTTTGAGAACATTTATTAATCCTCATTCACCCCCCAAGCACATACTGTTATTTTAGGCAAATAACCCAATCCCGCAGATAAATGCTTTACCCTCCCCCTATTTCTTCAGTCTAAGACATAAGAGCAAGCTTTTGGGGGTTTTAATTTTAAAAATTTTCCCTTTCAGTCATTGCCAAAAACCAAGCGCTCTGTAAGTTTCTGGGGAAAGGGGGTTTCCGAAAATTTTCCTTTGGGAATTTTTTATTTATTTTAAAATTTTTTCCCCCTTTCGGATTCCCTTCCAAAACTGGCCCTTTACACTTTTTGGGCTTTTAAAAAAGTTTATCTTTTAAAATTTTCCCACTTTTCCCTTAAAAAAATTTTTACTTGCCTTTTTTCTCTTTTTAGATTTTCTTTTGCTTTTTAGGGGGCAAACCTTTGGGGTTTTTTTTTTTTGAAAACTTTAAAAAAACAACTATGGGGATTGCACAACCCGCCTTTTTTTTGGGGGAAACCCTTTTTTCTTAAAACCCCAAAAAAAAATTCCCCCCGGGTCACTGAAAAGAAACAAACGGTTTTTGAAATAAACCGGGATCAGAAACCCCCCGGAGTTTTATGTTTTGTGATTTTTTTTCCCCCCCAATTTGGGGAAAAATAAAAGCTTGCGAAGGCCCTTTTGAGAAGCAAAATTTTTACTTTCCCCAAATTTACCCACTCCGGCACAACTGTTAGGTTAGGCCCAAAATTCCCCTCAACCACTGCAGATTGAAATCCCCCCCCTTTTTCCCCCTATTTTTTTTTTCCCCCCCCTCCGGCACATACGTTATTAGGCAAATCATCCCACCACTTTTCAGATTTTGAATGCTTTCTCCCCCCATTTTTCTTTAATCTAAAACAAATTTGGGGGGGCAAACCCTTTTTTTCTAAATTTAAAATATAATAATATATTAAAATAAAAAATATTTTAGGTGTGGGTGGGCGTGCGTTTTTGTGAGTAGAAAAAAAGAAAGCCAAGGGGGGGGGGGGGGGGGGGGGGGGGGGGGGGGGGGGGGGGGGGGGGGGGGGGGGGGGGGGGGGGGGGGGGGGGGGGGGGGGGGGGGGGGGGGGGGGGGGGGGGGGGGGGGGGGGGGGGGGGGGGGGGGGGGGGGGCACATTCTGTAAACGAGCGCACATAGCTACAAACTGTCTTCAGAACCGCTCGAACGTTTTATTTCTTGTCATTTCCCTTCATTGCCGCTTAAAAGGTAAGACACACTTTCTTCTTTCCCTTCTCTCTCTTTTCTCCCCTCTCTCCTCTCCCCTCTCTCCCCTCTCTCATCCTCCCACACACACACCACACCACCCACACCCCCACACACACCACACACAACACGCTTACACCCACAACACACACACACACACACACACACACACACACACCACAGACATACACACAGACACGCGCCGCCTCGGACACCTCCCCCTCCTCTCTCCCTCTCCTCTCCTCTCCCTCACTCCTCCCTCCTCCTCTCTCATCTCTCCCCCTCCTCCCCTCCCTCCCTCTCCCACCCACTTTCCCCCTCTGTTCCTCCATTCTCCCCCCCCCCCCCCCCCCCCCCCCCCACTTTGTCTGTCTTTGGCTGCCTGTCTGTCTGTCTGTCTCTCTGTCTGTCTGTCTCTCTCTCTCGCTCTCTCGCTCTCTCCCATCCTTGTGTTTCTTTCCTCTCCTTTTTGCCAGCTTTTGGCTCTACTAGTTTTTGTCTTATGTTCATTGGATTGATTTAAAGAGAAAGGGAGAGATATTCAAGAACTGTGTCTTTCTTCTTTCTTTCTTTTTTTTGTCCTCTCCTGCCCGTCATTTTCTTTTCCTTTTGCCCTTAATTAGACCTGCTCATCCTCTCTCTCTCTCTCTCTCTCTCTCTCTCTCCTCTCTCTCTCTCTCTCTCTCTCTCTCATGAATTCCATCACGGATTCAACAAGTCGCCAACTCTATCACGGCTCTCTCTCTTTTATTTGTTTATTATCCTTGTTTTTTTTTTTTTTGTAAAGAATTGCCAAAGGAAATCTTTTATATTGGAAACAGAGGGATAAGAAAAATAGTTCTCTTGATGTAAAGTATGGGATCAGAGTAGAGAAGAAGAAGAAGAAGAAACAACAAAACCTTTGCAAGCCAAAACAGCAAAACAGTCACGTATATCACCGTGTCGTGCGGCAGCGGGTCACGTCATGTGGCTGCGACTGGGGAGGGTCCTGAGTTTGAACCCAGTTAGTGATTTTTTGTTTTGTTTTCAGTGTTTTAACTGGGAGGCAGATTGGAAAAGACTGGGGGCCCGCGCGTTCGAGTCTCGTTCACTCCAAGAATGCGACTTGAGAGAGTGGCGCTCATTCTGTCCTCAACCCCCCAGCACCCCACATACCCAGAATCTCCTCTGGCAGAGAATGAAGGAGACTGTTTGGTCCCTTGAGCGTGAGAAAGTGGAAGGCTCATGATGGCTCAAAACTAATGCTGCTTACGGTTCCTTTTCACCTTGCTCACACGCAGACAGAAGAACAAGCAAGATAGCTTTTTTTTCCCCTCCTTTTTAGTCGTTCCTCCACGGCAGCAAACGTTATCTTCTTCCTCGTGTATTGTTTGGTGTTTGAAAGCATTGCAGGCACGCTGTGTCCTCTGGAGTGTGTGTGTGTGTGTGTGTTGTGTGTGTGTGTGTGTGTGTGTGTGTGTGTGTGTGTGGTGTGTGTGTGTAATAAATCTTTTAAGGCTGGTCTGTGGGGTTGTGTGGTATGGTTGATGTTTATGGGGTTGTGCGGTATGGTAGATGTCTGTGGGGTTTGTGTGGTATGGTTGATGCCTGTGGGGTTGTGTTGGTATGGTTGATGTCTGTGGGGTTGTGTGGTATGGTTGTTTATGAGGCTGTGTGGTATGGTTGATGTCTGTGCGGGCTGTGTGGGATGGTGGATGTCTGTGGGGTTGTGTGGTATGGTTGATGTCTGTGGGGTTGTATGGTATGGTTGATGTTTAGAGGCTGTGTGGGATGGTTGATGTCTGTGGGTTGTGTGGTAGGTTGATGTCTGCGGGGGTGTGTGTGTATGGTTGATGTCTGTGGGGTTGTGTGGTATGGTTGATGTCTCTGGGGTTGTGTGGTATGGTTGATGTCTGTGGGGTTGTGTGGTATGGTTGATGTCTGTGGGGTTGTGTGGTATGGTTGATGTCTCTGGGGTTGTGTGGTATGGTGGATGTCTGTGGGGTTGTGTGGTATGGTTGATGTCTGGGGTTGTGTGGTATGGTTGATATTTGTGAGGTTGTGTGGTATGGTTGTATGTGGGGTTGTATGGTATGGTTGATGTCTGTGGGGTTGTGTGGTATGGTTGATATTTGTGAGGTTGTGTGGTATGGTTGTATGTGGGGTTGTATGGTATGGTTGATGTCTGTGGAGTTGTGTGGTATGGTTGATGTCTGTGGGGTTGTGTGGTGTGGTTGATATTTGTGGGGTTGTGTGGTATGGTTGATGTCTGTGCGGGTTGTGTGGTATGGTTGATGTCTGTGCGGTTGTGTGGTATGCTTGATGTCTGTGCGGGTTGTGTGGTATGGTTGATAGTTGTGGGGGTGTGTGGTATGGTTGATGTCTGTGGGGTTGTGTGGTATGGTTGATGTCTGTGCGGGTTGTGTGGTATGCTTGATGTCTGTGCGGGTTGTGTGGTATTGTTGATAGTTGTGGGGTTGTGTGGTTTTGGTTGATGTCTGTGGGGTTGTGTGGTATGGTTGATGTCTGTGCGGGTTGTGTGGTATGGTTGATGTCTGTGGGGTTGTGTGGTATGGTTGATGTCTGTGCGGGTTGTGTGGTATGGTTGATGTCTCTGGGGTTGTGTGGTATGGTTGATGTCTGTGCGGGTTGTGTGGTATGGTGGATGGTAAAATGTGCATGGGCCGAGTACTCAGCAGGTCCTGTCAAGTTCGTTGCACACTCCAACGCAGAACTCTCATTGGCATCAGCGACGTCATCATCCGAACCGCCATCAATCACGCCACTGAGAGGAGAGAAAAAAAAAAAGGGGGGGGGGGGGGGGGGGGGAGGATGGTATCAGGTTCTGCGGGGCCTTTGGAACGTGTTCTCAATGTGACCACAGTTTGGATATTTGCCCTTGACGCCCATGTTTGTGGCGACTTTCCTAGTCCAAGTGTCTGGTGTCGTGGGGATATTCCTTTTGGGACCTTGCGGTTACCCACAAAAGATGGAGACAACTGCTCTTGTGTTTATCATTGCAACCCCCCACCCCCTGCCCGCTTCCCCAAGCCTCGGTTGCCCCCAATCCCCCCCTCCCCCCCCCCCCCCCCCCTTTTTCCCCACGGGAGCTCAGCCGGTCTGCGTGGACGACTGACAGTTGCTGTGGTCTTTAGGGGTGGAGGGTGTGAGGGGGGGGGGGGGGGGGGCGTAGAGTCGTATAAGTAGATGGTGTCCTGTGTCTGTTGAAGTCAGTGTCACTGATCGTCAAACTCATCAAACCAGCTGCAGACTTAACATGAAGAGTTTCCTGCAAATGCAGAATTACGACCATGGGGCGTAGAAGTACAAGTGAATGTATGTGTGTGTGTATGTGTGTGCGCGCGCGCGTGTGTGTGTGTGCGTGCGTGCGTGCGCGCGCGCGCGCGTGTGTTTGTGAATGAAGAAAGAAAGAGAGGGAGACGCCCTTGCGTGCGCATGATCATATGCACATGAAGGCGTTTGGGCTAGTTTCCTGTGTGTGTGTGTGTGTATGTGGATCTGTAAATCTGTGAATAAACAATTGCTCATCAAAGAGAGAGAGAGTAGGGGAGTGGGGAGGAAGAAAATGAGAAAGACCGAGAAAAAAGTACACGAAAGAGACGGAGAAAGGGTTTAAAGAAAGAAAAAAAAAAAAGGGTTAGTGAGTGACGGATGTCCAACTGGAACGAGAGTTGAGAAGGAGGGGGGGGGGGGGGGGGGTTGGAAGGTGGGAGGGGAGGAGTGAGAGAGAGGAAGGAAACGTCAATCTCAGCCATCGCTCAACCCCCACCCCCAGCCCTAGCCCGCACCACCCGCTCACCTCAACACCCCCCCCCACCCCCCCCTCACCTCCTGTCTTTCGCTCACCCCACCCTTCTCCCACCTTCCATTTCCTCCTGTCTCCCCCCCCCCCCCCCCCCCCCCGCCCCGGTCCTCTCTCTCCCCACCCCGGTTCTCTCTATTCCTCCATTCTCTTTCTTTTTGCAGTCTCAGACCTCTAAATCAGTGTCAGTGCCGCCTGCCATGTCTTTTGTGCTCCGGTCCGGAGGGACTTGACAACATCCGTTTTCAAAGACACACTGTCACGTGAACGGAGGCCGGTAGAAGGGGAAGGGGGGTGGAGGGGAGTGGGGTGGAGATTCGGGGTGCTGGTGGTGGCTGAGTGTGTGTTAGATCCGTAGGCGAGAAAGAGAGAAGAAGGTGTGGGGGAGAGGCGGAGGAGGGGGGGGGGGGGGGGGGGTGCGATAAAGGGGGGGGGGGGGGGGGGGGAGATATGTGTGGATGACTGGGAGTTGGAATTTGTCTTCTTCTTTGTGTGTGTGTGTGTGTGTGTGTGGTTTTTTTTTCTTTTTCTTTTTGTTTTTTTGTTTAAATCCCTTTTCTTCTTTCTGAAACAAGAGATTGTCACAGGGCATCGATTAACCGACAGGCCATCTGCTGTGCGCTCCCCCCCCCCCCCTCCCCCGCCCCAACCCTTCCATCTCTCTCTCCCTTCTCTCTCTCTCTCTCTCTCTCTCTCTCTTCTCTCTCTCTCTCTCTCTCTTCTCCCCCCCCCCCCCTTACACACCACTCTACTTGTGAGTGTATGCGTACGTGCTTTCGTGTGTATGTATGCGTGCGTGTTTGTGTGTGTGTGTGTGGTGTGTGTGTGTGTGTGTGTGTGTGTGTGTGAGAGAGAGAGAGAGAGAAAGGGGAGAGAGAGAGAGAGAGAGAGAGAGAGAGAGAGAGAGAATGTTTGTGTGCGTGGGAGGGGGGAGGGACACACACACACACACACACACACACACACACACACACACACACACACACACACTGTGTGGAGAGAGAGAGAGAGAGAGAGGGGGGGGGGGGAGTGAGGGGAAGGAGGTAGGGCGGGAGGAGGCAGACATTGAGAAAGGGAGATGGAATGGAAGAACAGAAAAAAGAAACGCGAACAAACGAACAACCCCACAAGCAAGAGACTCGAAGCGATACAATGGGTATAGTGCAAGAGAACAACCAGCGCTGATGAGAACAATCATTCCTCTGAAAGAACTTGCCCCCCACCCCACCCCCACCCCATCCCGCCCGAATGGCAAAGCAGATGTAATAGGACAGAAGGTAATAATATGATATGAGAACTTTTTTGCGTCGTTTTAAAAACAACGGCGAAAGACTAGTTTAAAAAGTGAAGAGAAAGAGAAGGGAAGAGAGAGAGAGAAGACAGACAGACAGACAGAGACAGACAGGGAGAGTAAATTGGGGAAACAATCAGATCTTCAGTGACACAAACTAGCTCAGTTCATTTGACATGGAGATGGAGAAGGAGCCATTTTGTGAAGCTTGAATTAACTGGCGTTTCCACCATTCAAAGGCCGCGTCAGAAGTCCTAGAAGTGTTCACTCCGAAACGCGTTGTCCTGTGCGTACGTGTGTGCATGCGGGGCGCGCGCGCGTGTTTGTGTGTGAGAGGGAGAGAGAGAGAGAGAGATTCTGTGTATGTGTGCGTAACTCTGTGTGTGTGTTTGTGTGTGTTTGTGCGCGCGCATGTGTGTTTGCGACTCCGTGGTATGTGGGGTGCGCGCGCGCGCGGTGTGTGTGTGAGAGAGAGATAGAGAGAGATTATGTGTATGCGTTTGTATGTGTGCGTGACCTGTGTGTGTGTGTGTGTGTGTGTGTGTGTGTGTGTGTGTGTGTGTGTGTGTTGTCCTCCTTTGTATGGCATTTTTGGACTCTGTCAACCTCGGTGTAATGTCAGTGGAGGAAGGACTAGCGCACAGCCCAAACACACTCACAGCTTGCTTACAATCTCATTCATATATCATGCATTCGTCACATCAAACCACTAGTAAGTCTATAACTTCACTACACATGATCATAGAACGAAACATCAATGCATATGGAATCAAATGAAACAAAACATTCTCTCTTTCCTGAACTTCACAAAATCATTTATCTAAAACATCATTAACTAACCCGGGTAAAAAACAGATTTCTACTTTACCCGGCCCGGTGATCTTAACTATTCACGAATCACTGTCTTTTCTTTTCTTTTCTTTTTCTTTTCACTGTCACTTTCACAACACGACACAACTGCCGGCACTGGTGTTGGTCTGATGGCGCCTGGTCAGGTGAGACTGTTGGCGTTGGTCTGTGGGTTCTGCTTGGCGAAGTGACGCTGCCAGGTATGAGGTCGAACCCCGGTTTAGGATAGAACAGTGACTATCAACATCGATCTGTTCTCCTTTCTTTCTTCCTGCATTAACGCATTGCACTCTCTCTCTCTCTCTTCTAGTTGCTCTTATCAAATGGACATGGTTGCTTTTCTTTTCTTTTTTTCTCTTCTTTTTTTTTTCTTCTTCATTAATTAGCAACTCTCTCTCTCTCCCACATCTCTCCTCAGTCCTTCCTCTGCAGACTATCTCATGCTAATCTCTCAACTTGGTTCCCTTCTCTCCTCCCCTCATCTCTCTCTCTCTCTGCCCTTCTCTCCTGCAGAGCTCCACTCAGAACTCCTCTCTCTCTCTCTCTCTCTGTTCGTTCCCCCCCTCGTTCTCTGCTTCTCTCTCGTCAGAGCTTACACAGAGCCTCTTCAATCTCTCTCTCCCTGTTCGTTCTCATCTCTCGTTCTCCCGTTCTCTCACCCCTCAACACACTCTTTATTTGTTCCGATCTGTCCAAAAAGGGCGAGTACCATTGGGCAGTATTTTTACCGCCCTGACACCCGAAGTTTTCTCCCTCTAATTCCATTGGATATTCAAATCATGACAGTCACGCCCACACGCCTTACTCTCTGTGGTGGTCAATTGGTCATCTAATTGATTAGCTAGATTTCACCCCACCACACACTACCTTCCCCCCTTTCCTACTTGACTGGCGCCGTGTGACTTAAGTCGTGGACACTGTCAATCTAAAGTGGCTAGCTGAGTCTGGGTAGGCGCCATGACGTCTGAGTAACAATGACGCTGGTTCCACAAAGTGGCTAGATGAGCCTGAGCTCGGCCCTGCGACTCGTCTCGCTAGACATCGAGGCGTCGGTCAAAACGGCTTAGTCAGTCTGGGTGGGTCGGGACCGTCTCGGTGAAACCTCTCCACTAAGCTTAATTGGCCGGATCCGAACTATGGGCCCGGTCTACGTGGCGCCTAGAATGTTTGAGTTTGGACTTATGTCCGAACAAATTGGCTGGCGACTCCCCAAGTTGGGTTGTTTCCCTTTTCGTCCGTGACAATTTCCCCCTTGCAAAAGACCATGCTCGCATTGTCTCAAAACAACGGTACAAAAAAGACAACAACCGAATTTGCTGACACACAGCTACACGCGCAAGTTTGGAAAATACTTTACAACCAACGGTTTATAAATTATAAAATATATCATTAGTGAATACCACTCCAATGAGTTATCATTGACGTGCGCTCTTGCGTTATTTCAACTCATTTTATAACGACCTCTGTGCGCACTTATGCGATTCCCCCTACCTGCGGATTTGCCATATATTCTTTTCACAATTCTTATGAAAAGCACAATATAATATGATCACGATCCATGACACTTCACTGAGGAATCTCCATCCTCACTCATTGCAATTAATGCATTACTACACAAGCGGCTGTATGCTCCAAGCATAACTACATTTACATGAACAATCTCACAAAGAAAATATAAACAGTCTCACACAGAAAATATGGACCATAGCCAACTGGGAATGAACCCATATCCAATCAACATAACTGTCATCAACACATATTATCAACAAAGCACCCCGATATGACTGACTTCCTCTGAGTTGCAGCTTGCTAGACTACACGGCTTAAATAGTCAGCTCCGACATTCTGTCGACCGGGAATGTACTGCACTCGGTACCTGTAGGGCTGCAATGCCATTGCCCAACGCAGAACTCTGCTGTTTTCAACTGGCCTCCTGCAGGAATTTGAGTGGTTGATGATCCGTCTCGATCACGAACTCTTTCCCATACAGTATTTGTGGAACTTCTGCACGGCCCACACAACAGCTAAACACTCCTTCTCTACAGTTGCGTACCCTTCCTCACACTTTGTCAACTTCCTGCTAGCATATCTCACAGGAAACTCGACCCCTTCATGCTCCTGTAACAATACTGCACCTATCCCACCACCTGATGCATCTGTCCGCAACAAAAATGGTTTGGACATATCTGGTAGCTTCAAGATGGGACGGGAACCTAGTCTTTCCAACACCGTCTGCAGTGCTTGCTCTGCAGGTCTGGACCATTTCGACCACTGCCGGTTTCCCTGCCTTGACCAAATCACTGAGAGGACTCGTGATTGCTGCGAAATTTGGAACAAACTCCCTATAGAACCCATAAAACCTAGCAGACTCATGCTTCTGTTTTGGTCTTGGTCTCTCTGAATTCATCATCTTCTCTCACCTTTCCCCTTTCTGGCTGCTTTGTGTCGCCTCCGACAACAAAACCTAGGAACTCCTACTGCCTAGCCCTTCATACAGTGACACATCCCTGTATGACTCTTCTGGAAACTTAGGCAACAAAATCTCCCCTTCTTCTGCTGGGTTCTCCTTCACCTCATCAATGATTGCTTGCTGCGCCTATGTGCTGAGTCTCACGCTGAATAATATTTGGCGAGGAAATTTGCATGGAAAAGTTTTGGTTTCCCATTCACATCAATTCGGTAATCCCGACCGACCTTTTCAGTGATGGTGAATGGTCCTTTCCATGCATCAGCAGCTTGTTGTGACCCGTGGGAAGCAGTACCAGGACTTGATCTCCCACCTTGAGGGATTGCTTCCTCACCTTCCTGTCATATTGCTTCTTCTGACCGACCCTAGCCCCTGCAAACCTTCCCTTGCAACCTTACATGTCTCATACCTGTGCCCACCTTTGGAACAGGGCGAGATTGGGCCAATCAGATCGACGGCCACTCTCCTGAATGGTGTGTCAATTAAAGGGGGATGTTTAAGGGGCGCCTTCCTCTTCACCCCTCTTGTGGCTGACCTTTGACACACATCACATGACATGCAGAACGCTTTATGTCTGCCATTGCCCCTGGCCAATGAAAATCATCAAAGCTCGGTCAGCGTTTTACCGGTGCCGAGATGACTCGCCTATGAGCGACTCGTGACCCACTGACATGACAGTGTCACGATAACATGCTGGTACCTCTAACTGAGTGGTCACCTTACCTGTCTTCCCCTTGGTGAACACTCGGTACAACAGCCCGCCTTTCACAAGAAATTCTGTCTCACCTCCTCTAACCTCCTGTTTCTCTCCACCTCTTGCCAACTCCCAAGACTTCACGAGCGAAGGGTCTTGTTCCTGTGCAGCCCTAAACTCATCAGGCGACACGTCTATGCCCGACTTCCTTCCTGGAACAACTAACGGTTTAACAACCTTTTCCTCCTTTCTTGCTCCGTGTCTGAACTGCTGCCCCTGTAGCAGTCAACAACTCAGGATCCCCTGGATCCCTTGCACCTGGAATATTTCCAATGATCAAATCGTGAAGGGGTTTCTCCATCACCAACGCAGACAACTCGCCTGAGAAGTAAGGGGTACGTACTTCTTCTTAGCAACTGGAAACTCCCTCACAGTGCCATCGATTAGAGTACAGGTCTGGATTTGCCCTGTCAAATCCCCTTTCTCGACCAGCGTTGTTCGTACTACACCGCATGAACAACCAGTGTCTCGTAACACTTTCACCCTCTGCTGGCCAATCCACCCTTCTTCCACTGGTAACGAACCACTCAGCCTAGTGCCCTCCATCCCATGACACTGACTGCTGTCCAGTGCTAGCCATAGGCTGCACTCCACCCTCTTCAGACTGAATCCCTTTTGGTTCCACTGCAGGTCGTTTCCCTTGACGACCCTTATCCACCTCTTGCAAGGCTGCTGCCTTCTGGAACCTCATGCGACAATCCCTCGCCACATGTCCCTTCTTGTGACATATGAAACACCTAATGTCCCTTTGCCTTCCTTCTGCCCCACCACTGGGTTTGCAGACTTTGCAGAAAACTCCCCTAGTCTCCTTGCACTCTTCTCACCTGTGCTAGCACCTGTTTCTCCTGCACCTTAGTGCCCAAACGTGCCTCTCTATACACCTCTGCGAACTTCAACAACTCCCTGCTGTCTCTGGCTGTCTCTCTTTCAAATGTATCGTTAACTCAGGGCCGTAACCTGACAAAATCTGTTCTTTTCATAACTAGCTCTTTCAATTCAGCGAACTCCTTCTTCGTACCGCTCAACTCTAACCATTTCTCAAAATAGTTGATCTAGACGTGCACCAAACTGAGTGTACGTCTCACCTGCTTGTAATTAGCTGAACGAAATTTCTTCCTGAACCCTTCCTCTGTGAGGTCAAATCCCTTCATCAATGATTCCTTCACAGCACCGAAATCAGACTGTTGTTCTGCTGGCAACGCAGTGAAAATCTGCAATGCCTTACCCGTCAGTAACGCCGACAAAATGACTGCCCACTCTTCTGGAGGCCAACCCTGACTGGTCGCAAACGTTTCGAAACGACTGATGTATGCATCAATCGAATCGGTTCCTTCAAGTATTTTGGTAACTTGGGTCGGGGAGCGTAACTGCGCACAGAGTCACTGGAAACTGAACTACCATCCTCGGTGGTCTCTCTTCTGTATTATCACTTTCTCTAGCTCTAATTGAACCTTTAGTCTTTCTGTTTCCTGCTTTTCCCTAGCCTGATTATCATTAGCCTGAATCCTTAATCTTTCTGTTTCCTGCTCTGCGCTAGCTTTAGTCCTTTCCTGCTCTGCTATTTCTACTGCAACACGGCGTCTTTCCGCGCGTTCATCTCTTTCCATCTTTTGTTGGTTTTCCACGAATGCACGCAAACTCATCTCCAGAGTAGCCTAAATCACGAGCAACACTCACAAGTTGTTCAATAGGGTGTTCTTTTCTTCCGCCATTATATCTCTTTTTTTTTTTTTTTTTTTTTTTTTTGAACAAGATTTTATTACTACGACAGCCAAACTGGTGGTTACCGACACGAGTGACGTACTAGCACAATCCTATGAATGATAATATTAGCTTGGGACAACGTAGTTAGTTTTTATAAGACGCCCAGCGCCTGACCCAACTATGAGAGCGAATTATAGGCAATCTGTGCGAAATGAGTACTCTGGGGCTGAAATGCCAAGCCTAGTATTAACTATCTTGGAAGCAATGCCAAGCCTAGTAATTTAACTATCTTGGGAACATACAGTAAGACAACCCTTGT
>CM031612.1:55945720-55968220 GCA_018398815.1 Conus ventricosus
GACCGATATTTCATTCGGTGGCTTGCCTCCCGCTCCGAGTACACACATTTTTCTTCTTTTTTTTTTTTCTTTCAATAATTATGTGGAACGTTCCGTAATTAATGAATTGACCATCGGCTGTGGACGAAAGAAGACAGAAAGATGCTGTGACAGGATTAGGGGAAGGCACAAAATAAATCAACTCTGTGAGTGGTGGGACGTTTGGTTCATTCGCGGTGGAATGATACGATCTCGGCGGAAACACACCGATTGGTCGCTGGAACGAGACCTCCAGACCTTCTCTGCTGACATATCCTTTTATCTACGCCATCCTTCCAGTAATTCCAGAGGGGGACCCAAGACTTGCATTTTGGAGACATTTTGAGTGGACCAGACTGACTTTGGAGACATTCCTGTGAACCAATAATGTACTTTGGAAGACATTCTAGTGACCCAAAATTTACTTTGACATTCCGTGACACCCCAAATTAATTTGGAGACATTCTAGTGACCAAAAATTTACTTTAAAAGGATCATTCAATGACCCAAATGTTATTTGGAGACATTCCAGTGACCCAAAATGTACTCCGGAGACATTCTTGTGACCACCAAAATGTACAATCTTGGAGACTTTCCCGTGACCCCAATGTACTGTGGAGACTTTCCAGTGGCCCTAAAATGTACTCGGGGGACAAATCCAGTTACCAGATGACTTTGGAGACATTCAGTGACCCAAAATGTACTCGGAGGACATTTCTAGTGACCCAAAACTGTCAATGGAGACATTCAGTGACCATAATGTTACTTTGGCGGACATTCAGTGGCTCAACACATTACTCTGGTTACATTCCAGTTGACCCCACAAATGTACTTTGGAGACATTCCAGTGGCCCCAACTGTACTCAGGGGACAAATCAGTTACCAGATTACTTTGGAGACATTCCAGTGGCCCAAATGTACTCTGGAGTACATTCCAGGACCAAATGTACTTAGGAGACTTTCCAGTGGCCAAAATGTACTCTGGAGACATTCCAGTGACCCAATGAACTTAGGAGACATTCCAGTGACCCCCCAAATGTCTCTGGAGACATTCCAGTGACCCAAATGTATTTGGAGACTTTCGTGAACAAATTCTCAGTGACCCAAATGTATTTGGAGACATTCCAATGACCAATATTCTCAGTGAATCAAAGTACTTGAGACATTCCAATGACCCCCAATGTAATTTGGAGACATTCCAGTGACCCCAATGTACTTTGGAGCCCCCATCCCACGTGACCCCAATGTACTTTGGAGCAACATTTACAGTGCCCATATTATCAGTGACCAAATGTACTTTGAGACTTCAGTGACCCAATGTACTCTGGAGACATTCCTTGTGACCCGAAATGTACTCTGGAGACATTCCAGTGAACCCAAATGTACTCTGGCGACATTACAGTGACCCAAAAGTTACTATGGATGACATTCAGTGACCCATTGTACTTGGAGGACATTCCAGTGACCCCAATGTATTCGGCGGAATTCTAGTGACCCAACTGTACTCTGGGGAGACCTTTCAGGACCCAAAATGTACTTTGGTTAGAGACATTTCAGTGACCCAACTTGTACTCTGAGACATCCCAAGACCCAAACTGTACTCTATAGACACTCTGGTGACCAAAACTATACTTTGTAATACACCCCAGTGAGCCAAATACTGTGCTCTGGAGACATTCTGGTGACCCAAAACTGTTTCTGGTGACTGTCAATAAACTATAGCAATCCTCATCAGCCGTTCCTGTGAGGCGGACCTGTTCCATGGTGCGTTCCATGGTCTGAACTGAAAAGGCCCTCCACGGACCCATTTCTCGCGCGGTTCCAATGTGACCTGAGGCATCCTCGAGGAGGACTGGGTCTTTCGAGGGCCGCCAGGGCACTTCCAGCGGCCCCAACCATTACTGACAGTGTCGTGCATTCATTCTCTGTCTGTATGTCTGTCTCTCTCGCTCTTCTCTCTCTCTCTCTCTTTCTCTCTCTCTTCACTCTCACTCTCTCTCTCTCTCTCTCTCTCTCTCTCCCATAGGACTATTTCTCTCCTCTCACTTCTCCATAGAACTATTTCATCTTGCAACTTTGTCATTGACATTAGACGTTGTTGTATGGAGTCTTTAGGCAGCCCTTCAGAGTACTGGCCTTGGTGTTCAACTGAATAAACACAAAAACATTCGTCGAGCAAAGGAGAAGTATTCGTTTCAGTCTGTCTTCGGTCTGGCTGTCTGTCTGTCTCTCTCTCTCTCTCTCTCTCTCTCACTCCCCACCCCCCCCCCCCCCCCCCCCTCCCCCCCCCCCCCCCCCCCCCCCCCCCCCCCACCCCCCCCCCCCCCCCCCCCTCTCGTCATCTTCTCCCACCACTCCGCCTCTTCTCCCTGTCTTCCACCCCCCCTCCACCCACCTCCTTTTTTTCTAACTCCACTTTCCTTCTCCTAGTGTCATCACCTCCTCATCCTCCTCTCCTCCTCCTCCTCCTCGCCCTAGTCCCGTTTCAAACTGGAACGGGGGGAAACCAAGCAAAATAAAAAAAGCTGATTGAGATACCGTTTGAAAAGGTCCAGAGAATTGTCGCTTTTCAGACCTGTCCATCAAAGTGCAACAGTCAAACTGTCGGCCCGAACGACGACCGGAGTTGGGTCAGAGTGTAATTAAAGGGCGCCTACCTAGACCCCGCCATGTAACAAGAAATTTGAAAAAAAAAAGGAAGGAAAAAAAATAACACCCACACTCTTGATTGCGCGGAGAGGAAAGGTTCACGGGGTTCAGTATTATTATACAAAGTGGGTGTAGTGTGGTGTGCTGTGTGGCTGTGTGCGTGCGTGGTTCGTGTGTGTGTGTGCGTGTGTATGTGAATGTGTGAGTGTGTTCCCTTAAGCCTGTTTGCTCTGCTTGTTTTTTTTATCTGTTTCTTTTCTTTTTTTTTCTTTTTTTTTTTGAAGTTCATGCTCAGCGGACTGCGAGAACATCGTCGTGGCTTCTGCTACAACCCCACGCGCGCGTTCTCTCTCTCTCTCCTCCCGCCCCCCCCCCCCCCCCCCTGCCACACAGACCAGGGAGTGGGTTGCGGTCAGTGGAAGAACTGCAGGGCTGACAAGCCAGTGTGTAGTTAGCGCAGATGTACAAGGTTTGACGTCAGGCGATAATGCCAAGAACTGCTTCTAGGTGTGGGAAACTGCGAGAGAGAGATATCCTATTATTTATATTATTTTTAATGATTCTATTTCATTTTTGGTGTGTGTGTGTGTGTGTGTGAGTGTGTGTGCGTGCGTTGCGTGCGTGCGTTGCGTGCAGTGTGAGAGAGAGAGGAGAGGAGAAGAGTGGAGGTGAGAGAGATGGAGGGAGGGGAGAGAGAGAAAGATGAGAGAGAGTTGGGTCCTCCAACCTCCTTTTTTTTTTCGCTTTTTCTTCTTTCTTTCTTTGTTTTTTAAGGTGGGGGCCTGTATTAATATCCCCCACTCTGTTTCTCTTAAAAGATATCGGCTCAGCATGCAAACGTCTGTGTGTTTGTTCTGTTTTGTGGACATTCTCTTTGTCTTTCATTTTTATCTTCTTTTTTTTTTTTAGCGATCTGATACATAGCGTTGGGTTTATTTATGTGCTAATGTTGGTGTGTGGGACACCCTCATTCGTTTCATGGACGAGAGAGAGAGAGACAGGACAGACAGACGACAGGACGGACAGAGATTGAGAGGAGACAGACAGAGAGAGAGAGAGAGAGAGAGAGAGGGGACAGAGAGACTGAGCGAAGTAGGGGGACGAAAGAAAGAAAAGCACACGAGGAGTAAAAAAACTACGGTAATAAAATGAATACACAATATATATCGTTGAAACTTATAGCTTAGATGTTTCCATTCTTTGATACAATTACAGTGTTTATATTTTGCATCTCCTCTCCGTATCCCTTTGACTCGAATGTGAAAAAAGAAAAAAAAAAAAAAAAAAAAAGGAAAAAAAAATAGGGCCCTAATATATATATATATACTATATATATATATATTGAGAGAGTGAGATGAGTGAGAGAGTGAGTAAGAGAGGAGGAGCAAAGGACTGAGTGAACAAGACAGAAAGGGGGGGGGGGGGATGCAGTTGGGAAGGAAGTACCCATATTCTCTACGTTTACGACTACTACTTTTACTCCCACCACCACCACCACTATTACTCTATTACTATATACTACTACTCGTGATTGATGTTGTTATTGCAATGAGAGAAAACACAAAATATTGTCGAAAGGGCTCTTGCCATTTGCTGATACTGTTACTAGTTACTACTTCTCCAATGATGCTGCTGCTCGCTACAATAAGGATTTGCACTAAATCAAATGCAATCCACGTAAACGTTTTGAGGCGTAGCATAGATTTGAGCCAACAAATGTTGTAAACTGACAATAGAATCCAATTGAAACCCCCCCTCCAAAAAAGAAAGTACTCTCACTCGGTCCTGGTAGGATTTTCAACGATGAAATCGGTTTTTACAATTAAAATAATGAGCTGTCCTTTTCCTGACGTCACAGTTCAGACCTTCACACCCACCAGTGACCTTATACCTGCGCCAGGGTGGTTGCTCAAAAATTAGTTCCGTTCCTTTACATTTTATCTGTCTGCTTGGAACCACTCGCATACACCTTGATGAACATAATTATGAAATATTAATTCGTTATTGCAAAATGCGTGAACGGTGACCCCCCCCCCCCCCCCCCCGAGAAGAATAAAATTCTTGTCATGCCCTCGAGCTTCGACTGAATTCGTGGAAAACCAAATGTTCCCCAAAAAGTATAGCGTGCGATTGTTCAAGCATTTCTGTCAGTGCCGACCTATTCTTTATCTTTGTTTCAATTATGAAATTCATTACCTAAAGAACGAACGTGGTTGTGGACTGTAAATTATTTATCAAAACATAACCCGCAAACCTGAAATTGTGCAAATAGCGGAAAGTGCTTTCCATGCGTCATATTAATAGATTTTTTATATACGCCACAAGAGTTTTGTTTGTTTTTGTTTTTCTTTTAATGACTAGGATTTGACTGGACTCAACACGGTGCAGCCCTGACATTGGCCTATAGCGGTCGGTAGGGCTGTAAGCAACCTTACCTTTACCTTACTTCAAATCCCGTTGTGCTCACCCGGACAAGACTGAGGAGCTCGCGGCGTGCATGAACAGCAAACAACAGCTAAAACGCTCGTGCGCACGCACTGATGATGTCGAGGCGAGATGGGAGACGTTGATGGAGGGGTGGGTGGGCTGTGTCAACAACGGTCGGCATGAATTCTCTGAACAACCGGCGGAGGTAGGTTCGGGTTATGAAGTGTCCCTCGTGGGCTGTTCAAGGTTGAGGAGGAGGGGGTTGTATGGGGGAGATTGGGAGGGGTGGGAGGGGAAAGAGGGTGTTTGAGGTGACGATTTGCGGGATGTGGGGTCGTTTTGGTTTGTCAACTATGTAGTTCTGATCTTCTTCCCCTCCACAAGCATGTAAATGAGCGCGTTTACATTGATGTAGACTCTACTTACGTAGGCCTACACACGCGAAGCGCGCGCGCACTCCTCTCTCTCTCTCTCTCTCTCTCTCTCTCTCTCTCTCTCTCACTCTCTCTCTCTCTGTCTCTCTCTGTTCTGATGTATATGTATGTAATGTATGTATAAGTGTGTGTTTGTGTATATTTTATTTATATATATTTAATTATATATATATAGATATATATATATTTATATATATATATATATAATATATAATGTGAGTGTGTGTGTGTGTGTGTGTGTGTTGTGTATGCATATGTGTGTCTGTGGGGGTTTTATATTTGTGTGCATTTGGATATAATCTTATGAAAAATTGATTATATGTTGTCCCCTTTTTTATCTCTCTCTCTCTATCTCTCTCTCTCTCTCTCTCTCTCTTTCTCTCTCTCTCTCTGCCCGCTCTCTCTCTCTCTCTCTCTCTCTCTCTCCTCTCTCTCTTCTCTCTCTCTCTCTCTCTGCCTCTTCATTCTCTTCTCTCTCTCTTTCTCCTTCACTCTCTCTTCTCTCTCTCTTCTTTCTCTCTCTCTCTCTGTCTGTGCATGTGTGCGTGTGTATGGTCCGAATTCCGTATATTTTGTCATGTTCATTTTACTGTCTGATTTTATACAGGGCTATATTGTATACGTTTTAGTACAGTTCACATTTCATAATCATTACATCTCATGCTGTTCCCTTCCCTTCCATCCTCTCTCTCTCTCTCTCTCTCTCTCTCCTCTACTCGCTCTCTCTCTCTTCTCTTTTTTTTTTTTTCCTCCCCCCCCCCCTTGTGCATCTCACTTTGCTTAATACGTTCTTCGTATTTTCTGCCTTGCGAAAAATGGAATGCATGTGGTGCCTTGCTCTCTTCCTCTCTCTCTCGCTCTCTCTCTCTCTCTCTCTCTCTCTCTCTCTCTTCTCTCTCTCAGCGTGCAAACGTGCGTTGTATTTGTGTGTTCCAAAAATATGTACGCACCTTGTCATATTCACTTCATGTATGTTTTCATAATGCCAATCTTGTACAGTGTAGTACACTTACATATGTTTTCCCAGCCCCACCTCACTCCTTACCCTGCTTCTTTCCTCTTCATTATTATTATTCTCATTTTTTTTTTGTTTTGTTTTTTTGTTATTATTTTCTGTTTTTTGTTTATTATTATTCTTATTTTTCTGTTTGTTTTCATTTATCTTCTATTTTCAGTTGATGTTCCTTATGATTACCTGACGACTTTGCTTGCGTCTTTGTTTTCTTACATTAATTGATTTCACTGCATGTTGATAGTCCCTACTCAGGCGAGGAATGGATGTAAAAGCACAGTTGTGGCTTATCTATTATCCTCGTTTAAATAAAGAATTTTTGTCTTGTCTTGTCTTGTCTCTCTCTTCTCCTCTCTCTCACACACCAACACACACACAACCACACACACTCACAGCACACGTACTCTTCTGTCTCTCTCTAATATTACGAACAGCACACTTATTCTCTCTCTCTCTCTTTCTCTCTCTCTCTCTCTTCTCTCTCTCTCTCTCTCTCTTCCTCTCTCTCTCTCTCACACCACACACAACACCCCCCCACCACAACACACAAACCCACACCCCACACACACACACCACACACTAATACACTACACGCACTCGCGCTCGCCCGACGCACAGAGAGAGAGCGTGGGATGGAGGGGGCAGTAGGTGTACGTCTGCGCCTTAATTACTTTGCGTCAGTTTGTGATCTGCTTACGGTGAACTCTTAAATGACACGATTCATTCGTAATTCCATTTGTTTCTCTCCCTCCACCCCAAGACTAAACGCGATTCCACACTCCTCATCTCCACCATCCCCCTTCCCGCAACCCCCCCCCCCCGCCCCCCCACTTTAAAAAAAAAAAAATCCCGCTGTCCAGGTCCCAAACAAAGTTTCTGCCTACTTTAAAAAGACGGCAAGAATGTTCATTTCGAGGTAAATTAAACGTTATTCTGGTACGTGAAAAGACTGGGGGTGGGAATTAAGTGTGTGTGCGTGTGTGTGGCGCCTTCAGTGTTATGTTGGGCGGTGAGAGGAGTGTGTTGTGCGCGCGCGGCGCGCACGTGGTGTGTGTGGGTGTGAGTTGTGCGTGTAGAAGGAGTGGAGTTAAGGGGGGGGGGGGAGGGGGGGATGGAGGGAGGAATCATTAATGATAGATTACTTGAAGAAACTCGCTTTAGTCGATGATGCCGTGACAGGGATGTGGATTGTCGTTCTTAGCTGGGAATGACGGTTGTGAGCACTGTCGGGTGATGTGCCTCTAATCTTGTCATGTCTTTCCTCGTCTGCGACTCACAGCTTCCCCCCTCACCCCCCACCCCCCACGCACACACACCACACACACACACACACACACACCTCTCTCCTCATTGATGCTTTGTGTTAACGTTAGATAAATGGATGATGATAAACTCCCTGATATGCAAAAAACATCATATTTTAGATTACATGAAGAAAACTGATTTTGTCGATGGATGCCGTCGTGACAGAGATTGTGGATTGTCGTTCTTAGTGGGAATGACGGTTCGTGTGCACAATTTCGGTGATGTTGCCTCTAATCTTGTCATCGTCTTTCCTCGTCTGCGACCCTCACAGCTTCCCCCCCCCCCCCCCACCCCCCCCCCCCCCCCCCCCCCCCCCCCCCCCCCCCCCACCCCCCCCCCCCCCCCCCCCCCCCCCCACCCCCCCCCCCCCCCCCCCCCCCCCCCCCCCCCCCCCCATCCCCCCCCCCCCCCCCACCCCCCCCCCACCCCCCCCCCCCCCCCCCCCCCCCCCCCCCCCCCCCCCCCCCCCCCCCCCCCCCCCCCCCACCCCCCTCCCCCCCCCCCCCCCCCCCCCCCCCCCCCCCCCCCCCCCCCCCCCCCCCCCCCCCCCCCCCCCCCCCCCCCCCCCCCCCCACACACACACACACACACACCTCCTCTCTCTCATTTATGCTTTGTGTTAACGTTAGACTAAAGGATGATGTTAAACTCCCTGAAATGCCAAAACACTCAAAGTAATACAAAGCAGAGTATTAGTTTACTGTCAATATTAATGAAACAAAGCTATGTCCCGTGAGCGGTTCTGCAAGCTCTTAAAATTATGTTGCAATGAATGAGTGAGGTTACCTATTACTTTACCAAGCTTCACTGGACCAGGGAGTAATACCTGCATGAGTGGCGTGTGATGCGAGCATTGTTCCCTTATTTAAAAAGGTGAACAAAACACAAAAGCAGAGAACTACTAGACCTGTATCTCTTAAATCCATTACAGCTAAATTTACTTGAACACATAAATATATAGTAGCATAATGACCATTTTGTAACAAATTATGATTCTTAATAAAACGCACCCAGCATGTTTTAGACAGCGAAGAAGTTGTGAGACTCAACTTATAACAATCTCAAGGATTTAGTAACTGTCTTAAAACAGACAGCTTATGATGCACTTTTATTAGATTTTCTAAAGCCTTTGATAAGGTTGGACCATGAGGGATTGCTGCTTAAATTAGAACAATTGGCATTGCGGTTCTTTGCTAAAATGGGCTAGATCATTTCCTCGTTGGGAGGAGAGAACGTCAGAAAGTTGTTGTGATGGGTCGACATCCCATTGTAAAACCAGTCTTGTCAGGTGTACACAGGGAACTGTTCTGGGGCCCTTGTTTTTCTAAATTTATATTAATGACATAGTAGAAATCTCTCTCCCGGAAACTACTATAAGGCTTTTTGCTAGATGAACAGTTTTGTATAGAGAACAATCAGAAGAGTATGATACACGCATTTCTACAAGAAGATCTTAAACGCTTTACTAGAGAGGGAAAGAACTTTGAAAATGGAATTTCACCCTCAAAAGTGCCAAGTGTTGCGTATATGTAACAAACGCTCACTAATTAGATCAGATTATTTTATCCATAATACTATTCTTAAAGAAACTAATGCTGCAAAATATTTAGGCGTGATTATAGATAGTCGCCTCAAATGGAAAGAACATTACAATTTAGTATGTAAGAAAGCAAATAACATCTTAGCTTTCTTACACAGGAATATCAATGACTGCCCCAAAAGGTTAAAGACGACTGCTACAAAACACTGGTTAGACCAGTACTGGAATATGGTTGCTCAGTTTGGGATCCTTACCATCTAAAGGACATTGATAACTCGAAAAGATTCAGAAGAGAGCAGCACGGTTCGTAACAGGGAACCACATCAGAGAAAAGGGGAATACTAGGAAGAACATGAGGAAATTAGAATGGAAACCCTTAGAAGAGAGAAGAGCTTTTATTAAACTTAACACCTTTTTCAAAGGCAGAGCTAAAGTAATTGATATTCCAATGGAACAACTAGTATTGAATAAAAGTAGCACCAGGAGTGGCGGTCAATGTTATACTATACCTGCATCAAATATTGACAGCCACTTACATTCTTTTTATCCCAGTTCTGTACGGCTGTGGAACTCACTGCCGGGTGCCATCAAGATTGCCACAAATGCAATCTCATTCAAAAAACAAATTGATTCGACAGTTCTGAGATCTGCATATTGACGATTTTCTATTTTTACTTCCCTGATATTTTACTATTACCTGGGCCTGAATTTGGCCATTGCTTTTATCTTCTTGAATATCGAGTGCGACCCCTTGTTGCTAAATTTGCTCCAGGGGCCAACAGTCTGAGTCGCACTGTTTTATGGTATTTTATTTTACTTTTTAACATGCGCGCTGGTGACCTACTCGTTTTTGAGTGAACCGGTGTTTTAGGAAGAAGAAGAAGAAGTGTGTGTGTGCGTGCGTGTGTGCAGGCGTGTGTGTGTTGTGTTGTATTGTGTTGTGTGTGTGTGCGTCTCTCTCTCTCTCTCTCTCTCTCTCTCTCTCTCTCTCTCTCTCTCCCACTTCCACGCCCCTCCCCCTCCCTTCCTTAACCCTGACACAAAGATAGTTCGCTTTTACGGAAAAGTCTTGTAGCTTTCAACAAGGGAGATAAATCTTAATTCCTGCCAGGTCAGAGTGTGACGAGAGCCAAATCGTCTGCGATCCAGACCGGCGAGTGCTGATACGCTGCTGTTTGATGTTGAGGCGCAAAATGTCACCCGGGAAGAAAATGCGGTGCAAAATGTCATCCCGGAAGAAAATGACACCCGGATGGCTCTGTTGTACCGGCAAGTCACGTATTCATGTCTATCGCGGAAGAAATTGTCGCCATTTTAAAATGCGTGATTTTTGGTCGGGTGTGACTCGTCGCAAGTATCGCGAGATCAAGACGTGCAAGGGGAAGTAGAGAAGAAGAGTATGTCGTAAAGACGAGTGGACGCGGATTTTGAGTCGGTTGCGCACAACAAAGTAATTTTGTCGAAATCGGGTATAAAAGGTTATGGCCCAAAGTACTGACACATTAGCAGAGGCTCATGTATAGGTGAATCCAGTAGACGGTAGGCATCATTTAAATCGTGCGGGGGGGGGGGGGGGGGGGGGGGGGGGCTGCCCCCAGATAGCTTCTACAGCAGGGGATGGCGTCATGGCCGATGGCCCCAGGGACTTGAATTCAACTTCAAGTTTTGAATTTAGTGAGAGAATCTGAAGGTCTGAGAGGCATAAGTCCTTTGTTTCACGTAGCACGTGCTCGGATACAAGTGTACGCAGACATGTCAGAGACTGAAATTTTCCAACACCAGCACTGCCCACACACCATCACCATGACCACCAGAACGCATCACACTATTCTACCATCTTTGGAACTAGTAAAATGCCAGGTTGTTCCTTGAACACATTCTGTCACAAAACAGTTGAACGGTCACATCCGACCCCGGCTAAAGCGTACATCAACAACATAATGGCGACAGTTTGTTACACACTGGTCATAAACATGTGGCCTGCCGGTACAAAATGCCAGCCGGGAGAGGAAGGGGGGGGGGGGGGGGGGGGCTGGATGTCCTTTTGTTCCAGCAGAGACGGTTTAGTAACGCAGCGTCCGAACAAAATGTCTTTGGGTTACGTTTTATATTGGCGTGACATTTGTTATCGCAGCAAACTGTTTGCTGCAACGTGCCTCTTTACACGTGTGAGGGGTCTTGTGTTCGCGGCGCGAAGGCAGGTTTTTCTTTGATTACCCCCGCACATGAGTTCGCCTTTGACCTGTAAGTCTTTGTCTGTCTGTCAGTAGAGAATACAAAGCACCACTGAAATTTGGCGGAAGGATGGAATACTCAAATTCAAGTTAGTTGGGGACGGATCTGGTTCAAAGAGCAGATCCAGGATCTGTTTGACCTTGGCAGGGGTCTTTGATCTCCTGAATGCTTTTCTAGTTTACTTCTTTATGTATTCTAGATAGTTGTGTTTTCTCCTGAATACTTTTCTAGTTTACTTCTTTATGTATTCTGTGATAATTGTGTTTTCTCCTGAATACTTTTCTAGTTTACTTCTTTATGTATTCTGGGATGATTTTGTTTTCAAGACGAAAAAATTGGAGGGGTCCCCCCACCCCTCCAATTTTTTTTTTTTGTTGGTTGGAAACACGAGATGCCAATGGCCTTTGAGTTGCGACTCACAGAGTTGCAGCAGGATTGTGTACAAATAGTGTGTGTGTGTGTGTGTGTGTGTGTGTGTGTGTGTGTGTGTGTGTGTTAATGGTTGTGTTCAAAAATTAAACAATAAAATTGCATTGCACGCATAGATAATCCGATTTCAAAAGGTCCCCACTTAGATCTTTCCCTCCCTCCCTCTTTCTGAGCACACACACACATACACGCGCGCGCGCTCGCACGCACGCACGCACGCACGCACACGCACACACACACACATAACAGAGAGAGAGAAAGAGCACGCACGCACGCACGCACACTGACCTCAAAGATGAGTGCGTACGCACGCACGCGCACTACTCTCTCTGATTTTACACTGACGGAGATAAACTGAGAGAGAGAGAGAGATCACACGCATCTCTGTCTCTTTCTCTCCCTCTCTCTCTCTCTCTCTCTGTCTGTCTCTCTCTCTCTCTCTCTCTCTTCTCTCTCTCTCTCTCTCTCTCTCTCTCTCCGCACGCTGTCAATCATTCAATCAGCGTAGTGTCGGGGGTGGTTTCAAACAGGTAACGAGTGTAAACGGAGGGAGCTATTTTCAGTGAGACCCCAAAGCACACCGCATTCATCACATTCTCTCTCTCTCTCTCTCTCTCTCTCTCTCTCTCTCTCTCTCTCCCCTCTCTCTCTCTCTCTCTCTCTCTCTCTCAGAGTTAATCTCCGTCAGTGTAAAATCAGATCCTTCCAAAATGCCGTGTATATTCATGCTCACTTCTGTTTAGCTTACTGATGGGTTTGGGTTAAGAAAGAATCGTACATACTGGTATCGAACGATAAAAAAGAAAAATACAAGAGTCGCTCATACTGGTATTGAACGATAAAAAGAGCAATACAAAGTCTACAAAAGTCATACATATTGAAAGATAAAATAACAAAACATTGTGGCATTGAACGATGAAAGGAACAATACATAATGGCACTAAATGATGAAAAGAACTATACATAGTGGCATTGAACGATGAAAAGAACAATACATATAATGGCACAGTGCGATGAACAGAACAATACATAATGGCACTAAATGATGAAAGAACTATACATAGTGGCATTGAACGATGAAAAGAACAATACATATAATGGCACAGTGCGATGAACAGAACAATACATAATGGCACTAAACGATGAAAAGAACAATACATGATGGCACTAAACGACGAAAAGAACAATACATGATGGCACTAAACGATGAAAAGAACAATACATGATGGCACTAAACGATGAAAAGAACAATACATGATGGCACTAAACGATGAAAAGAACAATACATGATGGCACAGTGCGATGAAAAGAACAATACATGATGGCACTAAATGATGAAAAGAACTATACATAGTGGCATTGAACGATGAAAAGAACAATACATATAATGGCACAGTGCGATGAACAGAACAATACATGATGGCACTAAACGATGAAAAGAAACAATACATGATGGCACTAAAATGATGAAAATAACTATGCGTAGTGGCATTGAACGATGAAAGAACTGAAGATAATTTGGCTTCTATATCAGTTTGGTTTTTCACCTGAGATAGACACTTGTTATCTCATTTCGTTCGTTACTGACTTGACCTGATAAGGCTTTTGTTGTTGTTTGTTGTTGTTGTTGTTCACTGGCAGTTGCAGTTCACATCTGTAAGTATTATCTCCCCTCGAGTCGTGAACGGCATGGAGTTTATGCATGCATTAAATCATCTGAATCTGAATCAACACCCCGCCCCCTTCCTTACCTTCCTTTCTTTCATTTAATTGTTTGTTTCCTTTCTCTTTATCATTGTAGTGATTAAGAGGATTTGGACGGCTTTCGAGAGGGAGGAGGAGGGGGGGAGGTAGGTGATGGAGGTGGGGGAGGCGTTAAAAGAAAATTGTTGAGGGGGTACAGCGGAAGGCGTGAGACTTTCTCGTGATGGAGACTTCCTTGTCAGTGTTCGGAAGCATGTTGTCTCTTACAGGACACCCACCTGCGTCCACTGTTGTTTGTTTTTTGTTTCTACGTAAGAAGTGATTCGGCACATCAAGGTGCACGGTGTCGGAGGTTGGCAGACATAAAAAAAAAAAAACTTAATGAATGTTTGGATTGTCTTGTCCTCTTGCCCCTTCTCTCCCCCTCCACCTCCTTATTTTCTCTATTTTTGTTTTGTTTGTGTTTTGTTTTTGTTTTGTTTTTCCTTCTGTTCATCATCCTTCTTGTCTTCCTTCTCCTCCTCCTCTTCCCCCCTCCCCATCCTCCTTATTCTCTCCCCATTCCTCGTATCGGTGCACTTTGTCTGTCTGGTCTTTCTCTTTCCTCCTCTTGTCATCTCCGTCCATGGCCGGTGTGTTTACAGTGGGCTGATACAGTCATATAAACTCCGAAGGCCAACTGCGGGGTTGAAGCCACGGATGTTAAAACAAAGGTCTTTTTCTATGTCTGTGGGTTGAAGCCCGTTAATAAAGCAAGTGTTAATGAATGCTGTCTGCCCTCACTCCCGCCTTCCCAACTGCCTGCCTGCCTGCCTGCCTGCTTGCCTGCCTGCCTGCCTGCCTGTCTGTCTGTCTGTGCGAGGTGCTTTGTGGGATAGTTGGCCTCTGACAAGCAGTGACCTGCACTTGCCTGGGAACAACAAGATGGATTGGTTTGGAAGGAAGAACAAACTGCGTAGAGCTGTTGAGGTGAAGGCGCTAGGGGTGGTGGGAGGAAAGGTGGGGGGGTTTGTAGGGGTTAGAGAATAAGGGAGGAGGAGAGTGGGGGGGGGGGGGGTATGAGGAAGGGAAGTGTCGAAGTATGAAAGAAAGTGAGGGGAGAGGGGGGGAAGGGAGTGGGAGAGGGTGTGAGGAAGGATGTGGAAAGATAAGCGATGACGGGATGGAAAGGGGGGGGGGGGGGGGGGGGGGGGGGGGGGGGGGGGAGACTTAGGTAGGACTGGAAGTATCGAGGAATGGATGAGACTCTCCCAGTTCCCTGGATGGGATCAGGGTTAGGTAGTGACAGTATGAGAGAGACACAGAGAGAGAGACTTTTTTTATGAGGGAAAAGAATGAGCACAGAACAGGCTTTTGTACATCTTGCCCTCAACGAAGGGAGAAACGTTGAAAGATAGCAAAAGTATTTTGAGCGCCCTTAAAAAGCGTACAATACAAATGAAATACAAAGGGAATCTTTTTTTTTTTAAATTTGAATAAAAAAAAAGGGAAAAAGAAAAAACCTCTAAAATTTTAAAATTTTTGGATGAAAAGAAAGCTCGATCAGAAAAAGGGAAAGGGGGCGTGGGAAAAGAATGAAGGGGAAAGGGGGGACAGAAAGGGGGGGAAAGGGGGGGGGAAGAAAAAGGAAAGGGTCAGAGCCCCACAACAGTCTGAAAATTAAATGTAGTGTTATACCAAAAATACTTGCCGGGAGTCTGTATTCTTTACCTTGAAAAAAATCAACCACTCAACACACACACACACCCCACACACACACACACACACACACACACACACAAAATTTTACCCCCCGGAAAAAAATGGAAGGCGACTTGTATTACTTTTTAGGGACACTGAAAAATCTTTTTTTGGGTAGGAGAGACAGAGAAAGAGAGTTGAAAATGAGAAGGAGTTGCATGAGAGAAAAGAAAAAAATCCCTTGGGGGAAAAAAGAAAAAAAGAAAAAAAAAACTTTAAGGGAAAGAATGGCAATTAAGGAAAAAAAAGGCCAATTTTGGGGTTTTCTCCCCGGGGGGGGGGGGGGGGGGGGATTTTTTTTTTGGGGGGGGGGGGGGGTTTTTGGGGGGGGGGGGGGGGGGGGGGGGGGGGGGGGGGGGGGGGGGGGGGGGGGAAAAAAAAAAAACCCTTTAATTTGTTTCCATTAAAAATTGCGCGCCTTTTTCGGGGGTCAAAGTCCTCTGTTTGTCACGTTTCCCCCCCCCCCTCCCTCCACTCCCACCCCCCACCCCCCATCCTGTGCCTGCCCCTCTATCCCCCCTCACCTCCCCAAATTTCTCTGCCCTCTGCCCCACCAATTTTCATTTTCCTTTTCCCCCCCCCAACCCCCCCCCCCCCCCAACCCCCCCCCCCCCCCCCCCCTCACCCACGCCCTCCCTCCCCCCACCCTGCTACCTTCTTTTCGGGTCACCTTTGCCCTTTTGGCCGTGCCCAGTTCTTTTTTTGTTGCCGCCCCTGTCCAACCTTTTCCCCAGGGTTTTTCCAAAAAAAAAAAAAAAAAATCGAATTTTTCTCTCTTTTCCATATTTATTTTCCCCAGCTCTAGAAATAAAAAGCGAAAAAAAAAAAAGGGAAAAAAAAGCACTATTTTTTTTTTTTTTTTTTTTTTTTTTAAATTTCCCCCGGGCAGATGTAACCCGAAGAAACGGAAGTTGGAAAAAGGGGGCCCCCCCTTGAGGGAAAGGGTTTAAAGATGATAATGACCCTTACGGCCAAAAGTAGGGAAGAAAAAAAGGGGGAAAGAAAGAAAGAAACCCCAAAACTGGGCCCGTTTCAAAACGGGAAAAAATAGGAAAGGGGGAGGAGAGAGAGAGGGGTCAGCAGAGGGGGAAGAGAAAGGGGGTGCCCGATGAAGCTGCTTTGGTGATGAACAGGTTACCTCCCATTTTTTTCTTTGCCCAAAAAACCCCCTGTCGTGAGGGGTCCCTGTCCGAAGGGGAAAACAAACAGATTAACGTCTCCCCCCCATTAAATCAAAGCCCCCCGTTCTCTCTCTCTCTCTCTCCCCTCTCTTTTCTCTTCCCCAAATTTTTTGGCCAGGGGTTTTTTTTTTAATTTTTTCCTTTTGTAGGTCTTTTTGTTTTAGATTTTTTTTTTTTTTTTGTTTCTTTTTTATTTTTTTTTTTTCTTGGGGTTCGTTTTGTTTTTGTTTAAATTTTTTGAGGGGGCTGTTTTCTTTGTTTAAAAAACGCCCTTTCCCTTTCCCTTTCCCCCTTTTTAAATTTTATTTATTGTATTTTTTTTCCATTTTCTTTATTCCCTTATTTTCTTTTGCAGAGCCCCTTTTTGGGTTTTACAATTTTTCCTTTTGCCCCTTTTTTTGGGCGTCCATTTATTTAATAGTAAATTTTTAGTTCCCTGTCAGTTTTCGTTTTCCCGGTTATTATTTATTTTTGTTCCCTTTTCGGAATTTGTTCAAAGGGATCAAAAATCGGTTTAATTCCCTTTTTTTTTCTTTTTTTTCTTCTTTTTTTCTTTCTTTTTTTTCTTTCTTTTTTTCCCCCCTTAATTTTCTTTTCCCTTTCCCTTTTTTCTTTTTTGTTTTTTTCCCTTTTTTTTTTCTTTTTTTTCTTTTTTTTTCTTTCCCCTCTCTCTCTTCCTCTTTTTCTTTCTCTCTCTCTCTCTTCTATCTCCTCTCTCCCCTCTCTTCGTTCTTTTGTTCGTTTTGTTCGTTCGTTCGTTGTTTTTCGTTCTTTAAATTTTTCCCCTTCTTTTGTTTTCTTTTTTTTTAATTTATAAGCTGTGGTAATATGTTTTCAGTAGGGTGTCGATGATAGTATTTCCCCCAAAACGTCAAACGACCGCAGGTGCCATCAGTCCGAAAGATTATTCACAAACAGGAGCTGTGGGTAGTAAGAAGCAGCGCATGTGCATTTGCCGGCTGTCGTTGCAAAAACGACGGAGAGAGAACACTCATCTTGCGACTCCGTCGTCAGTCTCATGCACGAACACACCCGTGAAGAAGCCTCTACACGGTTCATTTTATTTCAGCATCACATGTAAACACACACACACACACACGCACGCACGCACCCACTGCACCACGCGACACCATGAACAAGAATGTTTTTTAAAAGATTAGTTTTTTTTTCGATTGCATTCAGTTTTTATGACGAACATTATCAATTTCAAAAAATTTTATGTTGCAGTTCAGTACATGATGTGACCCATTTGTTTATATTTAAAAATTGCCTTTGTTATGGTGGTGGTGGTGGTGGTTTGGTGTGTGTGTGTGTGTGCGCGCGTGTGCACGCGCTTTCAATAATGAGCATGACCAATTTCCCTTGTCTGAAATTTAATAAAATAGACACAATGACAGGCGGGGTAGGAGTGAATTTTTTGTTGTTGTTTGTTTTGTTGTTTTTGCATCTCACTACTTCTCAAGTAGTTTTTTAACATTCTGAAAACGATGGGGAAAAAAGAATCTAAGCCCACGTTCCATTTGTTGAAACGGACAAGGCTTTTTTTTTTTTTGTTCCTATAGAAAAAGCATGGGTCCCTGGAGACCCAGCCATACGGTAAGGTTTTATTCCTATACAAAAAGCATGGGTCCCGGAGACCCAGACATGCGGCAAGGCTTTATTATTTTTTTTTTTTAAAGCATGGGTCCTGGGAGATCCAGACATGCGGCAAGGCTTCATTCTTACATAAAAAGAGCATGGTTCCTGAGAGACCCAGACATGCGGCAAGGCTTCATTCCTATATAAAAAGAGCATGGGTCCTGGGAGACCCAGACATGCGGCAAGGCTTTATTCCTGTACAAAAAGCATGGGTTCCGGGAGACCCAGACATGCGGCAAGGCTTCATTCCTAAAAAAAAATTAAAATTAAATTAAAAAAAAAAAGCATGGGTCCTGGGAGACCCAGACATGCGGTAAGGCTTTATTCCAGTATAAAAAGAGCATGGGTCCTGGGAGACCCAGACATGCGGCAAGGTTTTATTCCTATATAGAAAAAGAGCATGGGTCCCGGGAGACCCAGACATGCGGCAAGGCTTCATTCCTATATATATAAAAAAAAAAGAGCGTGGGTCCTGGGAGACCCAGACATGCGGCAAGGCTTCATTCCTATTTTTTAAAAAAAAGAGCATGGGTCCTTGGAGACCCAGACATGCGGCAAGGCTTCATTTCTGTAAAAAAAAAAAACAGCATGGGTCCCGGGAGACCCAGACATGCGGCAAGGCTTTTTTTCCTATACAAAAAGCATTGGTCCCGGGAGACCCTGACATGCGGCAAGGCTTTATTCCTATATAAAAAAAAAAAAAGAGTATGGGTCCTGGGAGACCCAGACATGCGGTAAGGCTTTTTTTTCCTATACAAAAAGCATGGGTCCCTGGAGACCCATGTAGTACAGTGCGCAAAATTTTAGGCGATATTCAGGAAGGTTTTGGTAGTGCCAAGCCCCCCCACCCCACCCCCCACCCCACACCACACCACCCCCTCCATTATACAAAAAAAAAAAAAGGAAAAAAGAAAGGTCTACCCTCTTCACCAACCTATACGTACTCAGATGCCAGCTGGCACTTTCTTGACAACTTCGAAAGTTAGGCCTGATATGCGTTTGTTTGTTTGTTTGTTTGTTTGTTTAGACTAGACGCTTGCAATTTTTGCGGGTTTGTGGCAGGTTTCATAACACGCTCTTGGGCCGAGCGAGGCTAGGAATGGGCGAGAGATCGCAAGAGTATCTCTGGACCCTCTCGCATGCGAGAGCGAAAATGGCCGACAGTGTGTAACGCCCTCGAAGCAAAGTGGTCCACACAACAACAAAAAACCCGTTGCGACGGCCTGTGATTGGTGCACGGAACGATCCGAACGTTGCTTGCCAACAACCAGAACTGCTGGAAGAAGTAGCTGTGTTTCTCATTGGTAGTTGTCGAGCGCCCGTTTCTGTCACTCAGGAAATCCTCCGGGAACGGCTAGAGACAAACCGTGACGCTTTGCTCTGAACTGGCTCCACCATGTCGACATGACTGTCCTCTGTGTGCGACAGATGGTATTTTGTGTACGACATGATGGTCCTCTGTGTGCGACATGATGGTCCTCTGTGTGCGACATGATGGTCCTCTGTGTGCGACATGATGGTCCTTTGTGTGCGACATGATGGTCCTCTGTGTGCGACATAATGGTCCTCTGTGTGCGACATGATGGTCCTTTGTGTACGACATGATGGTCCTCTGTGTGTGACGTGATGGTCCTCTGTATGCATGATGGTCCTCTTTGTGCGATATGATGGTCCTCTGTGTGCGACATGATGGTCCTCTGTGTGCGATATGATGGTCCATTGTGTGCGACATGTGGCAGTAGTTGTGATACTTCTGCTTTCCAATGCTGTTTTTCCTCCCGCTTTCTTTCCTTCTTTCCTAAAGCCCTGTTCCCCCCCCCCCCCCCCCCCCCCCCCCCCCCCCCCCCCCCCCCCCCCCCCCCCCCCCCCCCCCCCCCTTCAGCCCCCCCCCCCCACCCCCCCCCCCCCCCCCCCTCCCCCCTCCTCCCCCCCTCCTCCCTCCCCCCCTCTTCTTGGCTCTCTCTCTCTACTCCCTCCTCTCTCTCTGGCTCTCTTCTCTCTCGCTCTCTCTCTCTCTCTCTCTCCTCTCTCTCTCTCTCTCTCGCCTCTCTTCTCTCTCTCTCTTCTCTCTCTCTCGCTCTCTCTCTCTCTCTCTCTCTCTCTCTCCTCTCTTCCTCTCTCTCTCTCTCTCTGGGTTTTCTATTAAGCCATATTTACGACAATTTATCGTGAACATGAGGGGAAGTGGTGTGTGCGTGCGTGCGTGCGTGTATGTGTGTGTGGTGTGTGTGTGTGTGTGTGTGTGTGTTGTGTTGTGTGTGTGTGCTTGGTGATAGAGATGGGTTTTGGATGGGTAGCCGAACAGCTAAGGGTTGTGGCTGTAGGTGCTGGGTTCTGTGGCGCTACGTATACATACATGAATACAGAATTTCATTTCCTCCTCTTCCATCTTCCTATCTCCCAACTTTGCCAAGGCAGTCTTTCTCCTTTCGTCTTTCTTTGTCCTGATTTTCATATTCATGTTTTGCCTTTTTTTTCTCTCCCCTAACCACATTAGTTGTATGTAACGATTAGACGTGGCCATCGTTTTTTCGCCGTCACCTTTTTCGTAGTGTTTTTCTTTTCTCCCATTGTGTTGTTTACATTTTTTCTTCCCTGGAAAACTGCTTTGGAAGTCTCTCTCTCTGTCTCTCTCTCTCTCTCTCTCTCTCTCTCTCTCTCTCTCTCTCTCTCTCTCTCTCTCTCTCCACACCACACACACACACACACACACACACACACACACACACACACAACACACACACACACACACACACACCACTCACTCACTCACTCAACCACTCAAGCACGCACTCTTGCACGCACGCGCACGCACACACAAGAAAGAGACAGAGAGAGGGGGAGACTACAACGCTTACAGAGCACACATGCACATACACCTCCATTTCCCCCATACAGAGGAGAGACAGACAGAGAGAGACGGAGAACCGACTCTACCCCTTCCGCCCTTTCTCCCATTCTCCTTGCTCCATTTCCCAGCCCGGATTACAGCGAGGTAGCAACAATAAATGTGGCCGTATAAAGTCACTTTGGTTTGGAGCAAGTTACTTATTCGATGATTCAAATCGATTCCATTGATTATCGCCGACTGGACTGAAATACGGTAAAGAGGTGATTGTCAGGTACGCACTGTCAAGAATCATGAACAGCTTGAGGTGACTGATTTCAGGCAGGTTGACTTGTGATCATTAATTGATTGTGAACAAAATGGCGTTGGGCGTAACAGTTTTTAAACCGATTGCTGAACGAATCGGCGTGGGTATAACAGTTATTTGCTGATTGTGAGTAAAACGGCATTGGGCGTAACAGTTATTTACTGATAGTGAGTAAAACGGCATTGGGCGTAACAGTTATTTACTGATTGTGAGTAAAACGGTATTGGGCGTAACAGTTATTTACTGATTGTGAGTAAAACGGCGTTTGGCATTTGTTTCATTAGGGGAATAATTGGTTGACTGGAGAGAGAGAGAGAGAGAGAGAGAGAGAGAGAGAGTATATAAAGTAATGCTTATACGCAATGCAAATTAAAAAATAAAAAAGCACATACTCCTTCACATCTAGCTTGGATCATTGTGGCTGCACGATCTGGGAGGTATTGTTTTGTGCACGATTTGGGGAGTGTTTTTTTTGTGTGTGTAATGCACGATCTTATGAGTACATACAGCATTGTGCACGATCATGGGAGTATTGTTTTGTGCACGATTGGGGCCGGGAGCATTATTCTGTGTACGATCTGAGGAGCATTGTTCTGCGAACGATCTGGGGAATATTGTTTTGTACACAATCTGGGGAGTATTATTTTGTGCACGATCTGAGGAGTATTGTTTTGTGCACGAAATGGGGAGTATTGTTTTGTACACGGTCTAGGGAGTATTGTTTTGTGCACGATATAGGGAGTATTGTTTTGTGCACGATATAGGGAGTATTGTTTTGTGCACGATATAGGGAGTATTGTTTTGTGCATGATATGGGGAACATTGTTTTGTGCATGATATGGGGAGTATTGTTCTGTGCAGTATCTGGGGAGTATTGTTTTGTGCAGTATCTGGGGAGTATTTTGTGCAGTATATGGGGAGTATTGTTTTGTGCAGTATCTGGGGAGTATTGTTTTGTGCAGTATATGGGGAGTATTGTTTTGTGCAGTATCTGGGGAGTATTGTTTTGTGCAGTATCTGGGGAGTATTGTTT
>CM031612.1:55970720-55973220 GCA_018398815.1 Conus ventricosus
TGAATCCCCAGTCCATTATGCTGGAGCTGTGGGAAAGTGTCGTTCCTCTACCCTCCTTAACATGAATTCTGACTGTGTAACATGCCTTTGCTTTCAGGCTCTCTATCAGACGACAGCGCCAGTGAGTCCCGAGAGACCTCGAGGCACAGGGAGAGAACTCCCCTGTAGCCACAGATGAAGAGGAGGAGGAGGAAGAGGAAGACCCCAAAGGGAGACAAAATGCCTCAGCCACCTCGCTGCCCAACGTCACCCAGGAAATGTGTGATTCTGCGAAAGACAGTGCCAAATCCAGGTCGTCCGAGTCTCTAGAAAATCCATCACCCAAATCCCTGCCGGAAAGCCATCGTGTAAGCCCCGCCCCAGCGCCCAGTCACGTGGCCACCCCCTCCCCGAACCCTTTGGCCAGCCTGTGTAGCATGACCGTGCCTGCCCGGGTGGAGGACGCCAGCACGGACGTGATCAAAGAGGAGGAACGAGCCACTCCCAGCGCCTCCAGCAGAAAGAGCACCGCGTCCAAGAGCCACAGCAGCAGTCCTTCAGCGATGACCTCGGTCATGATCCCCATGCCGTCTCTCTCCAGGCCTGTCTCCCGTCCCCAGACAAAGAGAAACCAAGGAAGACCCCCTCTTCACACAAGAGTTCCAGCTGGCATCGAGGACACAGCAGTTTCTATGAGAAGATGGCTGCCCAGGCACTTGCAGCCGCAAGCTCTGCTGCAGCGGCTACATCCACCGCTGCCACAGAGCCTGTCGATGATCAGCCCTGGATCTGTCGCGGAAATCCAGCCGGCCGAGGTCTGTGCCTGAACCTGACCTGCCCCCTGCCACAAAGTGGGAAGGGAAGAGGGGGAGTCAGGGGAAGGAAGGGGGAAAGGGAGATGAGAGTGTGACCAATGGGATTTCGAGCTTGCAGAGTCTGCAGAAGAGATTCGGAGGCGACTTCCTCTTGGAGACACCACGCCGACCTAGCAGTATCATCCCCTCCAGTCCACAATCCTGCCCTCCAAATCCATCCTGAGACCTCCACCCATACCAGGGAATGGCTTGTCCCATCTCAGCATTTCAGCCGCTGCCGCTGCCGCAGCGGCAGCCGCCAGCACGTCAACAAACCACCAACAACCACACCACCACCACCATCACCACCACCACAGCAGCAGCAGCAGTAGCAGCATAACCACCAAAGCCAAATCCACAGGGTCTGCCAAGACGGACCGCATGGACAAGATGATGTCCATAGCCACCTCCACCAACTCGGCATCCTCGACGCGGAAGGCTGAGAAACCCCCGAAGCCAGTGACGCCTCCAGGAAGGTGGACTCCTCCAAGCCAGGCAAGAGTGGGTCGGGTCTGATGGCCATCGGCAGCGGGAGCAAGGAGGTGGATGGAGACAGCAAGTACACCATCCACCGCTGTTCCTGTCAGAAGTCTTTCGGGACGCTGTACGCCCTGAGCGCACACCTGCAGGAGACTGGGCATGTGCCGGGAAGCAGCAAGCAGCAGACCCTGATGGACTATCCCAAGCTGGTCCGAGGACAGGACATGTGGCTCAATCAGGTTAGAGGAAGAGCAGAGAGAGAGAGAGAGAGAGTGTGTGTGTGTGTGTGGTGTGTGTGTGTGTGTGTGTGTGTGTGTGTGTGTGTGTGTGTGTGTGTGTGACCGTGCGTGTGTGTATGATAGAGAGAGAGTGAGAGAGAAAGAGAGAGGGAAAGAGAGAGAATACTGAAGTAATCTGCTGTCTTTGTCATGCGTTGGGCATCAGAACATCACTAAAAGCAAGGTAGGCACAGACATTGTCTAACAGAGATGTCACTGAGCACACATGCACGTGCACCGCACACACCAAATAAGAACTGTACGCAGATTCAGTTTCCCTTTGACTTAGTGGAGGTGCTGAGAAAGATGGCAGATTCAGTTTTCCCTTTGAATTAGTGGAGGTGCTGAGGAAGATGGCAGATTCAGTTTTCCCTTTGAATTAGTGGAGGTGCTGAGGAAGATGGCAGATTCAGTTTTCCCTTTGAATTAGTGGAGGTGCTGAGGAAGATGGCAGATTCAGTCTTCTCTTTGAACTAGTGGAGGTGCTGAGAAAGATGGCAGATTCAGTCTTCTCTTTGAACTAGTGGAGGTGCTGAGAAAGATGGCAGATTCAGTCTTCCCTTTGAACTAGTGGAGGTGCTGAGAAAGATGGCAGATTCAGTTTTCCCTTTGACTTAGTGGAGGTGCTGACAAAGATGGCAGATTCAGTCTTCCCTTTGAACTAGTGGAGGTGCTGAGAAAGATGGCAGATTCAGTCTTAACTTTGAACTAGTGGAGGTGCTGAAAAAGACGGCAGATTCAGTCTTCTCTTTGAACTAGTGGAGGTGCTGAGAAAGATGGCAGATTCAGTCTTCCCTTTGAACTAGTGGAGGTGCTGAGAAAGATTGCAGATTCAGTCTTCCTTTTGAACTAGTGGAGGTGCTGAGAAAGATTGCAGATTCAGTTTTCCAATTGACTTAGTGGAAGATG
>CM031612.1:55980720-56000720 GCA_018398815.1 Conus ventricosus
CTTACAGCCAGGATGTGTGTGTGTGTGGCTGTGGCTGTGAGAGTGTGTGTGCACGTGGTGTGTGTGTGTGTGTGTGTGTGACTTGGCTATGTAAGGAGCCGTAGACCATGTTGAAAGGAGCAGTCCTAACAGGTACATGTTTGTCTGTGGTGGTGTTACAGGTGTGTGTGTGACTTGGCTATGTAAGGAGCCATAGACCATGTTGAAAGGAGCACTCCCAACAGGTACATGTTTGTCTGTGGTGGTGTTACAGGTGTGTGTGTGTGACTTGGCTATGTAAGGAGCCATAGACCACGTTGAAAGGAGCACTCCTAACAGGTACATGTTTGTCTGTGGTGGTGTTACAGGTGTGTGTGTGTGACTTGGCTATGTAAGGAGCCATAGACCACGTTGAAAGGAGCACTCCTAACAGGTACATGTTTGTCTGTGGTGGTGTTACAGGTGTGTGTGTTGTGACTTGGCTATGTAAGGAGCCATAGACCACGTTGAAAGGAGCACTCCTAACAGGTACATGTTTGTCTGTGGTGGTGTTACAGGTGTGTCAGGAGACCTTCACAGACATGGAAGGCCTGGCCAACCACATGATCGTATCTGGCCATCACAAGAAGCAGGTCCTCAGGTCCCACAACTGCACAGAACTCGCTCTACGCCACAAGCACCGCAAACGTTTCCTCAGCGATGAAGCTTCGAGTTCTACTGTGGCCTCTTTGCTGGAATACAAGCGCAAATACCATGGGGGCAGTGGGGGTTCGAATGGATACCTCCCTCAGATAGGGAGCACCAGCGGGACAGCAACGCCGTCCTCCAGTGATGGTTTAGTCACATGCGAGTCATGCGGGAAGAAGATTGAGATGCCTTGGTTCATTGAACATGTGCGGTTGTGTCTGCGACAAAAAGCTGAAGTCATTGATGCCTTGAAGGTCAAACTGTTTGGTGAGGAGTGTAGTACCAGCAAGCCGGCCAAGACCTGCACAAGTCTGGAGTCTAAGGCCAAGTCACCAGACAGCCTAGAACAACCCCTTCCCAGTACCAGGGACACTGCTTTGTTCAAACGCTTAAATTCAATCAGCTGTAGTTCCCCAGGCAGAGACTCTAGTGCAGATAGTGTACATACAAATGTTAAGGACGTGGAATCAAAAGAGGAGAAAGAAGAGTCCCAAGAAACTGATGTAAACCAGAATGAAAACGATGTTCCAAAACTGGCTAGTAGAGAGAATGTGGAACTGGAGGACAAGTCTGAAGACAAATCATGCTGCCCACAGTCCCCTGAATCGCCGCCCAAAGATATAGATGAGCAGTGTGCAGCCAGGAAGCAAAACACCACCAGTCCCAAAGATGAGTCACTCCAAGGAGAGCTTGCAGAGGAAACCAAAGATCAACCTGAAACGGAGATGAACACGGAAAGAGGGGAAGAAATGCCACCTGTGGAAGACAGATGTTTATCTCCCAGAATTCCTTCCCCCATGACGGATGAAGAGAATACATCAGAGCGTTCCCCTTCCCCTCCCAGTGACCCCAGTCAGTCTGAAGACAGCAAGCCTCCTTCTCCAGTTCCTCCCTCACCCCATTCAAAGCCGGAACTCCCACCCCCTCCACCATCACAGGATACTATCCACTCCGTGAAACGGGAATATGATTCCAGTGAGGAGGAAACCTTGAGCCATCAGAAAAAGATCAAATTAGAAGAACCAACAAAACACCCGGAGGAGTCGGAAGAACTGAAAATCATACAGAATAAAATCAAAGTGGAAATTCCTGATGAAGACGACAACAGCATGAAAACGACTTCCCAGCCTCAGAGAACTCGCCCAGCTTACTGCCTCCAGAAAGAAGGGCGGACCTGAATGGAAAGGCGAGCTGTAATCAGAAAGATCCCAGCCTGGACATCATTGACCCCAACAGTGGGGTGGAGCCTGCCAAAGAGAGCGGAAGCTCTGCGCTGAAAGCCATGGAATCCTTCATTCAAAGGAGCTTCAGCTCCAAGTTCGACTCTCGGAGAAACGCCATGTCAGCAGGATTTGGTTCTATTTCAGGAGCCACTCATATGCCGCCCCTCCTGAACATGAACCGGGTGATACCAAGGTCAGCAGCCCCCCTCCACATCCTCATCTTCTGCTTCTTCATCCATGACCTATCTTTCCCAGTTCTCCAGGTTCCTGTCTCCTGTTCAGCCTTCCTCCTCGAAGTATCTGGACATTGGCATGGACAGTCCTCTACCTTCTTTTGAGAAGAATGTGTTGTCCTCCCTCAGTGCCAAATCGGCCGAGCTTCTGGAGAAAACCAGGAATCCGATCAGAGACATGAGCAGTATGAAATCAGTCACTGCCAATGGCTTGACTGTTAAACCACCAAAAGCAGCAAACAAAACCAAACCAGCAACAACTACGACCAGGAATTTGGTCGATGATGACAAAGAAAAAGACAGTGAGGAGGAGAGAGATGAGAAGAAAGAAGTTGCAAAAGAGGCAGAGATCACCGACAAAGAAGAAGACCTGGCCACTAAATACCTGAACCTGGATGAAGAAGAGAAGCGAGAAGAGAAAGGAGAAACAGAAGGAGGAGGATCTTCTCCTAAAGTCGGAAGCAGCAAAACGTCTGGCAAGAGGTCTGCCCTGGACTCGCTGAGCAGCTTTGTCTATGGGCAGCCCATGACCAGCGAACACCCGCTGGACAGCCTGCAGAAGCTGCTGACCAAAACCAGTGTGCCCAAGGTCATGGCTGCTGCTGCTGGACCCTTCCCTCACTTCAACCCCCACCACTACCCTACCTGACAGAGCAGATGATGGAGAGGATGTGCTTCACACCCCCTGAACTTCCTTCCTCCTCCTCCTCCACTTCAGCCATGCCTCTCAACCTGTCCTTGAAACCAGGAGCTGGAGGCAGCAGCAGTGATGATGAAGATCCTACTGGATCTCACCAGGACTGCGATTCCCCATTGGCCTTGCGTGATGCGGATGATGGCAATCATAGCAGTCCCGGTGCCATGGGTCCTGATGGAGAATTAACAGAGTTTAAGTGTGCAGCGTGTAGTCGGAGGTTTGCCTCCAAAGGTTCCTATAGGTACCACTTGAGTCGATGCCACCTGTCCAGTGTGAAGAAATATGGCATCAAGGAGGCGTTCAACATGTCACCCTACGTCTACCTGCCGCTGGACCACACAGCCAAGTTCACCAAGTATTACCAAATGGCACAGGAACTGGCCAGCAAGGGGAAGTGAGCTTGGCTTGCTCTCCTGTCAGCAGTTGCTTGTGCATGGGCATGCACTTCAAGTCGATACTGGTGTGACTTGTAGTGAGGGACGTGTCTACTAATGCCAAAGCTGTTTTGCCTTTGCATGTGCTGCTTTAATTATATGAGCTGTTGAATTGTACAACCTTTTTGTGTGTGTATAGCAGAGAGTACAATGGGCAGCAATCAGCTACAGCTTGTGTGTGGTGTGAGTGACACATAGACTGTGATGTGAGAGGGGCCGACGGTAGTTCAGGTGAAGAGAATGGTGTTCAGATGTTTGGCTCAGATGGTGTACAAGTCGTCTGTTTTCTGGACATGTGAAACTGGAAATCATCGCTGAATGAGCCAAACTACATGAAATGAAGACTGCCCTCCACCTGATACATCTAGGGAAATGCATGGGGATCAAATACAACTGGCCCAAAAATGTGAATATATGTCGAATTGAGTAATTTCCAGTTTGCAATGTTTGTTTGGGTTTTTTGGTTTTGTTTCATGTTGTGTTAACGTCATATCAACTTACTGTACATCCATTTTTTTTTGACAGACCGACTTTGGTTTCTACTGTGGCATTTAATCGATGTTATGTTCTTGTTGGAAAATGGGAGTCCAGGGAACAAAGTGTTTTGCCTGCCGATGTTCAGAGGCCTGGGAAGATTGAATATTCCTCACCTGGAAGTTTCGGTGCAAGGATATTTCCCTTCTTCTCTAACCCTTCCTTCGCTTTTTTTTTTCTTTTCTTTTTTTCTTTGTTTTTCATTCATCTGTGCAAACCGTTAAAGTTTATTTCAGTCCACACATTTTTTTACAATACTGCTGTATTCCTACACAGTGTAGCTATAAACATTTTAATGCACTCTGGTTGACTATCCTGCAGCATTATTTCCCGTCAAAGGTCTTTTCACCCTACTTTTTGCCCGCAGTCGTCCCACATTGAAACTAACCGTATCCGTCTTATGTTGACAAGTGATGCAGTGAATATTCTTGAAATCTGCATCAGTTCCAGTGTGTATGCGCGCGTGTGTGTGTGATTTAATCTGGAAGCTGTTGTTATGATTTATCACAGTATTTTGATTGATCGTGTAGTCCGTAGGGCACTGCTGCTGACTGGACAGAAAACAAAAATGGGTGTGGGGTGAAACAGTGACTTGTACAACCTTTTGTTAAAACAAAATTACTGTGCCACAAAGGCAGCTGCACATACACTTCAGAGTTTCTTATTATGAAATGAATTATGGCCAGTGACATTCCCAAGACACCGCAGTGACTTCGGGGTCCTGCTCGTTGCTTTTGGTTAATTGGTCAACTAACTTTTTTTTTCTCTTTGATTTTCAGTTTTTACACACATACACACAAATTTTGGTTGTACAATTAATGTGTGGCAGTTGACAATGGTCTTTTTTTAATTAACGTATTGCTATAAAAAATATTAGCAGATTTTGTGGAATATATATAGATCATATTCAGTTTCTTCAAATCACTATCTTGAAATGAAGTATTTTCAGCAAAAATGGAAGTTTTGTGATCCAAAGTGAAACATGACCTGCAAAGGTACAAGAAAATTGAAATACGAACCAGAAAAGCATCCAGATTTCACGTCACTGCTTGACAGAATTTTGATGGTTTTGAGTTGTTGACACTGTTTGCCTTGTGCTTTAAAGCCAGCTATGCTGTTTATACTTGTTGTCTTGTGCACTGTCACTTTTGGTGAATCAAGTGACGAAACTTGGATCTGATAACCACACCCACCCCAATTCCTCTCCTTGCCCATTTTCACCCTGGTGTACTTATGCCTCTTCCTTGAGTTTACATCAGCGCAGGTTCCATCTGAGCCTGTGGGCAAACCACATACAGTGTTGGTGATGGCATTTCTTTTTTTTTAATTTTTGTTACGTTGAGCTTTTGGCATTTGTGGAACATAGCTTCACTAATAGGAGACTTTTTACTGCTGAACCTTCCTGATAGAACAGTGTGTGGAGGTTTGAAGGAGTGTTACAGCACTTGGTGTAGACTTGAAGGTGTCTTTGATTCACTCAAGTCACCTTTCCAAAGTGAAACTGGTCAAGAAGGTTTGTGGCACCTGGAGGTTGAGATGGGATCTTCTGCCCCATCCCCTAACGAACATGGTTTAGTTTCTCACTGACAAGAGTACATGGTGATCAAAGGAGTTAACAGGCATGAATACACCCATGCCAGGCTCACAAGCAGCTTTCAGGCAAGTTGTACCAAATGCTGGCGAAAGTGATGGTCAAGTCCTGTCGACAGGATGTAATATGAGGTTAGTTACCTAGGCGTCTGCTATTGTCTTTGTTGATCATTTCCAGCAGGTAGGGGCCAGTGACAAGTTGCCTGTCAAGGTCCTTTATTATCTATGTTATTTACTTGTAGCAGCAGCATGCGGCAAGTCTTTTGTTATGTTGTTGTCCTTATGAGAGACTAGCTCCTGGACAATCCATCCAGTATGTTTCAAGGGGATGGAACCAAACAGTCCAGCCTGGAAAGTGAACTTGGAACTCGCTCCGTCAGGATCGTGACCACAAGGCTATTTATTCCAGAGATGTTCAGGATCGTAATTACCACAGTGGGAAACATCATTTCACAAAGTACAAACATGGCTGAAAGTAACAAGTCGGCACGCTGTTTATTTTTTCTTTTCTTTTTGCTCGTTCCGTCTCTTTGTAGGTTGATCTGTGTGTCTGTTTGCTCATGTGTATTCATATGTACATGTGGCTGGTTTCTTCTTCTTTTTTTTTTGTCCCCCAAATCTGGGGCACTAATATTTCATACCATTTTAAACCAGTCTTCATAAGATATTCATATTTGTATTACAAGGGATGGCATTATCTTGGGCAAGAGACTCGCATGTCTCGCATTTTCCTAAGAAATAATTTGCAGGCAGACCAAACATCACTTGTTTCAAAGTGCTTTGTCATTCACCGTTTTCTCTTTTTCAATCATGTCTGCAAAATATGAGTATACATACAAACACACAAATTTTAATACAAAATGTATATGTATATATTGGAACTGCACAAAATCTAAAGAGCCTGAAAAGTATTATACATACATATGTAACAGGCATTCCATGCATGTGGCAGTTCAGCATGTAGATTTATATCAGGGTCAGATATAGTGAAATGCATATTCGTAGACCACCAAACTCTTAAATCAACATGACACACACAACTATGGATGAAACAAGTTTCATTCATTTCTGGTTGGAAAACGAACAGTCTGCTATGCTGCTGTCATTTCCAGTTAATTGCTCAGAATGTCTGCAACCCCAACTCATGACTTTTTCTATTGGTTCGACAATCTTGCAATACATGTCTTGGGTCAAGTGCATTTGGTACAGAAACAATTTGCATATACATTCACAATGATTTGATTAATTAGCTGTCTGATACAGTAAAGAAGATGAAATTACCTTACATTCACAATGATTTAATCATTTTTGCTATTCACCATAGTTTTCTGGCTGTTGCCAAGAGATTGAAATAACATTGATGATTCAAGTGGATAAATTTAATCATGTAAATTTGAAGTGTGGAGTGTACAAAGGCGCATAAAAAAAAAACCCATATCTCTGTGATGAAAAGTGCTGAATCTCCGGTCAGATGTTTGTTCACATATCATAGAAAACTGTTGGTTTTGAGACGACAAACTCTAGATGATGATGGACGTATCAGATTTTCAGATGCTAAGAATTGGACCGGACACTGGTCTTGTCCAGGAAGTGATGTGCAATGGAAGCTATTCACAGTGTGCTTCAGAAGTCGTTAGACCCTGGGTCTATGATGCAAAATTCATTCTAGGGGGGGGGGGTGGGGTGGAAGTCCAGAGGGAGTCTCAAGACGGAGGGTCTGTACCGAGAGATTTCACTGTATCGTCTGTTAACCACTTTCCAAGCGTTAACATGCATTCTGCACTCTGGAGTTATTTTCCTTCAGTGTTTCCAAAAAAAAAAGCAAGCAGGTTTACATATCGGTATCACCCCCTGAAATGTTCTGGACGAAAGGTGTCGAGGATGCACATTTCAACCCAGAAAATATTTGGGCTAGAGTTGTAATGACATTATACTTTCCTGAACCATGCGTGAATAGGGTTGTTTTTTTTTCCCACCCCACTTTTGCTTTCTAGTAAAACTCTTCCATTTGCAGGTTGTTTTTTTTTTGTTGTTGTTGTTTTTGTTTTGGGGGGGGGGGGGGGGGGTATTGTTTCTGTTTATTTTGAATAACTGTTAATGGTTCAAGAACCAAAACGAGACAGTTTTTTAAAAATTTAAAATGAAACTAATGTGCCGACATAAATCTACAGCTGTTTTCAGTTGGGTTTCATAGGATGCTCTCCCCTTGATTTATCTGCTTCACTGGAAAGATCAGTCCCTTGTTTGACCTTACAGTGGGGAGTTATACATGTATTTCTCGCCCTTTTAATTGCAATTGCAGCATGTTGCCAAAATGAATGTACATGTGTGCTGGTGTGAACACGTTTGCTCTTTAAAATTCTAGTTATGTGTTGGGTACACAGAGTATGAGCGCAGTTTCTTTGTACAACTGCTATATTGTTCACAGCATATACCAAAGCATACAATAATATGAGTTGATTGTGTATGTTTTTCAGAAAGTATTGTGTATATGTTGCATTTGTGATCATTCTTGTATAAACCAAAGGAGTCGACACAGTTGTGTTAAAAAAAAATTAACCATGTGATTTGTGATACCAGCATAATGACAGTGTACATAAGAATGAGAAAATCTTTTAAAGTTGATTGTACATAGCTATTGGTGCAACCCTGCTTTTTATCTTCTACTTCATTAACTTCTTGAAATCCTTTCAAGCTGATCTTTGCTTTAAGAGCCCAGTTGGTGTATCACTTGTATATTCTTATCGCCACTTGAAAGTGTGCTCATCCAAACACTTTGATTTGATCATGCCACAAAAAGCATTATTGCTGCAAATGCCAATGTTTACAGATTAAAATTATTATCTATTATTTTACACTGTATAGGAATTATATGTTCATACCCTGTTGTCCATTTTTGTTAATCATTCTGAAATCCTGTCTACCTTTCTCCCTTCCCATGAATAATGCAAAAGTAAACAATCCTTAACATTTTTTCCTTTAAAACCATATAACAGTATCATGTAATAGTTGCTGTAGGTGCAAGATCCCCCCCCCCCCCCCCCCCCTCCATTTTTTTCCTTTCACTTAACATCACTGGCTTAAGAGCTGCTTGCTTCAAATTTACTTTTTTTTTTCAGATGTTTGGAAGTACTGCTTTGGAGTCAGCTGGTGTATTGCATTTGTTTTTAAATAATGAGACAAAATCCATACATATACTTGATATTCCAGTCATTTTCCCCCTCCTCCCCCACCCCTTGAAGAGAAAGCTCTTGAAAAGTCCAAACGCATAAGCCAGGAAAAATGAAGGAACGTTTACACACTTTGATTCTGGGTACAGGTAAATGGATGAGGAAAAACCTGTAATGAGGAATAGGAAGATCCTCCCCCTCACTCCTAAATGGGAAATACACTATCTCATAAATGTAACGCTGACATTTTTTTTTTTTTTTTTTTAAATCTAGGAGGAACTGCAATGGTGGCAGGTAGTTTTGATTTCTGCAGCAACTTCAGGACAGCCACGACCAAGCCGCCAGATTCTGTTTGGATGTTGGGGGATCTGCACTGCCATTTTGACTGAACCAATTCCCCTTGCTGAGAATAATCAATTTCCCTGAATCATTTTACCGTGACTTTTGGTGCTATTCCGTTTTCTCTATCATCGTCGCTTCCAACAACCCATCCTCCTCCTCCTCTCTCAACCCCCCACCACTACCACCCCGTTTTGACTGCTTTACTGCTACTCTGCATCTGTACATGTTCATCAAGAAACCATTGTCGGTGTTCTGCATGATGTACCTCAACTGTTTTCTGGCATAATTTACCTCCTGTGCTTGCTTAAAAGAGGTATCTGCAATATTTGTGGCTTGGTCTGAGTGTGGAGCTGTTTAATCTTTTTTTTTTAAATATTTGTGCCATTTTCATTCATTTACAACTTTCTTCCATCTCCAATGAAAGACTTAACCATTATTGTGAATTTTACGTTTGAAATAGTTTAATTCCCCAATATCTTACTCTTTATCTATACCCAATGAGGGTTGTTAAAATGAAACTGTGCTGATCATGTGCAAAAAAAAAAAAGAAAAAATAAAGTGGACATGAAATACTTCTGTTTGTTTCTCAAGATACTGTGTGTGTGCGACGTTGTATGAAGATAGCCACAACACGGACGTTAGCAGAGTCTGTGCATTATTCTGCTGTGAAACCCAGCATGATGGTAACCTTCTCAGAGAATTTCTTTCTGCATCGCACACACATTACCAAAAACAAAGGCAAAACCCCCGATTTCACCATCCTGTGCCAACGTCATCACTCTTCCCATTTGTCCCTTCATGCCCTGCTCACTCACTCTTCCCGTCTTTCTTGCTACATGGACACAAGTCTACATTGCCTCATATCTGAACACTCACACATTTACCTTTTTTTTTTTCTTCCACAAAGCCACTAGAACATTTGCTGGGGAAAAAAAAGTCGGTCACATTCAGTCTCCATACTTTTGACAAGTCAGTCATGTTCAATCCCCACTCTTTAAGTTGAAAACAAACTCTAAACCAGAAACAATAAATTTGGAAGATGGAGAATGTCATAAATAATGATGCAGTTTAGATGATATTTCGAAATTTAAGTATCAAAATCGAATGGGAACACAAAAGGATGCTAGCTTTAAGAGAGGGGGGGGGGGGGGGGGGGGGGGGGGGGAATAAAGCGTAAATCATGAATATCAAAAGACCTCTTTAAAGAAAAAAAAAATGGTTAAGGTTAATGGGCAAGTCCAGCTCCTTCATCAGCCGAATTGTGGGGAAACAAGAATACAATCAGACAAAAAGCAGAATTAACAAAGTGGGCATCAGAAACACAAGGAGCAGAAGCATTTCCCCCTCCCCTGCTTTTAGCTGATGAGATAAACACAGGAAAGTCATAGCTGATGAAATAAACACAGGGAAATCAATATTGATACTCTGTGAAGTTTCTGATGTATCCAGAACTGTCCCCGACACCATGCACACTGAAAATTAAGAGAAAATCCTCAAATGCTTTACTCCAAGATGAAATGCATGCATCTCAGCTCCTCACAACTAACCTCACAACTGATGATGGACAACTTCAGCAGCTGAGCTGACTTGGCTTGAGATGGTAAACCATGGAAAGTACTTCCACGTGTTCACACACAAAGTCTTGACAAAACTGAAAGCACAGGGCATCAAAACATAAGAATGGCTCAAGACCAGTAGCACCTCCTTGTCAGCATGGACCCAACATGGCATCAAGACTGGATCTTTCAATTTCATGAAAAAGAACACCCAGAACATGGTCACCCAAACCATACACTTAGGCTGGCAGCAAGACCAGTCAGAGGTTCCCTGGAGCTGCCAGTGCACAGGTCTTCTTGGATCAGAGAAGTGGAGGCAATGACCTACCCATCTTATACCCATCAAGAATCACATCCCGCGACAGATAAAGATCCCATCATTCATGGCCTGAGTCAGGTTGAGCAGAAAATGAAAGCTCTCACAGTACTAAGAATTCTGTGATGGTTAAAAGACAAAAGAAAGAGAAAAAAAAAACTGATGATGGTCATTTAAGTAAAGTCTTAGAGACACTGCAGGAAGAGGCAGAAAATTCTCCTTTATCTGTTAATCAATCACTGACGATGACAGCTTTGTCCTCAGTTACTGGTAGCTGCAATATTGTGGTGCATCTTGAAAATGTACGGCAGACGGATGACCAGCAAGTTCTTCCACATGGTAGAAGCAGCATGGAGAAGGGAGAGGAATACCAGCCGCTCTGCCCTTGAGTGTATAGTATGGTGCACAGCACAGCAGCCAATCTTAGTGGCTCTGCAGCACAGACACTACATCTAAGGCTGCTGTGCCATGAGGAGGCATCCTCTGCATGAATATCCCAGTGCTTCACATCAGTTGGAGAATCTCTGACTGAGCCTTTGAGGCCATCTTTGAAACACTTGTTCTGTCTTTCCAATGATGCCCTTTCCATCTCAACACTTTGCTGCTGCAGCTGCTGCTTTGGCAGACAGTCATCAGCCAAGTTAACTCTGCTCTCTGTTGTATCATCAGCCAAGTGAACTCTGCTCTCTGTTGTATCACAGAGATGCAGGAGAGGGCCGATTTCCTGATTACTTCTAAGAGTCAGGGATTTGATACTGCCATAACCTAAACATAGAAATCACATGTGGTAACCTCAAACAATGTAAATCTTGACAAGATCGCATTACAAGTTCCTTTCCTGTTGAAAGTGATACACAGGCTGATGCACAGGCTGCTGAATTCTTGCATCATTTTGTAACATCCCTCGAAGTATCCTTGCCATGATCTGTTAAAATACCTCAAACACAATAAAAAATGTCAGTGAAGGCCTGAGCAAGCTACCTGAGCACGGCAAGACTACTGACTTCACAAAAATATGCTGGTTCAGAACTAAAAAGTTTACCCCCTGGTTCAGAAATAAAAAGTTTACCCCCCCCCCCCCCCCCCCCCCCCCCCCCCAAAAAAAAAAAAGACAGAAGGAGGAAAAAGAGGGTATGTGTGCATGTGCAGTGTGTGTGTGTGTGTGTGTAGTGACTGCGTGTTCTACTGATACAGTATGGAATTCGACTATCAACAGAGCCATGAACTTTTTTTTTTTTTTGGGGGGGGGGGGGGGGGGGGGGGGGGGAAGGGGAACGTGGGGGAGGGGGGGGGGGTCTACCTTTTTTAGTTCTGAACCAGCTTTATATTGACAAGAACCAACCGGAAACACTTACAAACACAGAAGACCCATGAAGTCAACATGTGCTTAATAGCCCTGCTGAAATGTGAAGGCCATCTTGTTTACAGAGCTCAAAATCTAATGATAACGTACTAACCACTGACAGGTGCTCTCACAAAAAGACCCATATTCATCTAAAATACAGCCAGCCACAGTGACATCATGCTGACCATTCACATCACAATACAAGCTTTGGCAGCCTGTTGAATTGGACAGTCAGAGATCACACAAACTTTCCTCCTGCTTAGAAATATGAAGAAGACAAAAAGTCGGAGAAAGTGCATGAAGCTGTGGTGGCGAAAAAAACGGGCAGGACATGATAGAATGGTGCAAACAATGTGATGTTAGACATGCATGTCACAATATAGATACAACAGAACCTCAGTTTCGATAGCAAAATCCAGAAGCCCTTTCAAGAATGCATTCTGAATGGAAACCTAACTGGGAGGTTGGTTTTCATCTTCATGTGGCGTGTCGTGGGCAACTGACACCTGGCACAGTCCATCCCTCTCCAGGTTTGAGCACAATCCTCCAACTGTGAAGCTCGCCCTGGTTGCAGACACGTAGCCGTTAGGGAGGAGTGGAGGAAGCTGGTTGTGAAGTCTTCCATGGCGCCCTAATGGTCTTCAAGACTCTGGTACAGGCGACAAGTGATAGGAGAATTGGGAGACATGAATCCTCTATCATTAGTGTCGTCCCATGACAGTATCATCACGATTGTCCCATGGCAGTAGCATTATGACCATCCATGATAGTATCATTATGATCATCCCATGACGGGCATCATTATGATCATCCCATGACAGTATCATTATGATCATCCCATGACAGTATCATGATCATCCCATGACAGCATCATTATGATCATCCCATGACAGTATCATTATGATCACCCCATGACAGCATCATTATGATCATCCATGACAGTTCATTATGATCATCCCATGACAGTATCATTATTATTCATCCTATGACCGGTATCATTATGATCGTCCCATGACAGCATCATTATGATCATCCATGACAGTATCATTATGATCACCCCATGACAGTATCATTATGATTATCCAATAACAGAATCATTCAGATAGTCCAATGTCATCATCACTAAGATGGTCCCATGACAGTATCATTGTGATGATCTAATGGCAGTATAATGATGGTCAAATGGCAGTATCATTGTGACCGTCCCATGACATCATGATGGTCCAATGACAGTACCACTGTGATGGTCTCACTGTGATCACCCCATGAAAGCAAGTGGTAGTGATGCCACAATGACAGTCATGTTGGGGCAGTCGCGAAACTCCACACCCTTCTGTCCTCAATCATGTGCGCCAAGGCAGAGGCACAGTGACCAGTCCAGAACTTATAATGGGCAAGGGCTTCTTCGGTCAGTCTCACGATGTCCACCTCCACTGTACTCAGTGAAATGGTTTTGGACTGAAAATCATGGCGACATACGTCCATACCAGAAAGAAGCGACTGCACTTGACACATCTGAAGGCGGGCTCCTGTCTGACAGGCATTACTTGTCTTATGTTTTTGAGGGCAGAGAATCAGTTTGAGACACTAACTCTGAAATGCTTGGATTTCTCCCTCGACACCTGCTGTCCGTATCCATCTTTTGAATCCGGGAGAAGGATGACATCACCAATGACTTAAATATTTGTATCTTCACTCAGGAAGCTGACAACCCGGGTTTTTCCCAAAATCAAGTACAAGTACAGACAAAGAGGGACAAAAAATGGGCCAGAAAAACCAACTGTTTTTACAGGGAAGAGACCTAACAAGGAACTAGATCCTTGAGATGTTTCCCTGTATGAAGGCACTCCTTCTGGGAAGTTTCCTGTGTAAAGTAATTCCTGGTAAGTTTCATTGTAAGAAGTCGGTCCTGGGAAATTTCCCTCTACGAAATCACTCCCTGTGGCGTTTCCCTGTATGAAGTCACTCCTGGGAAGTTTCCTGTATGAAGTCACTTCTGAAAAGTTTCCCTGTATTTAAGTCACTCCTGGGAAGTTTCCCTGTATGGAAGTCACTTCTGAGAAGTTTCCCTGTATGAAGTCACTCCTGGGAAGTTTCCCTGTATGAAGTCACTTCTAGGAAGTTTCCCTGTATGAAGTCACTCCTGGGAAGTTTCCCTGCATAAGTCACTTCTGAGAAGTTTCCCTGTATGGAAGTCACTTCTGAGAAGCTTCCCTGTATGAAGTCACTCCTGGGAAGTTTCCCTGTATGAGTCACTTCTGGGAAGTTTCCTGTATGAAGTCACTTCAGGCAAGTTTCCCTGAATGAAGTCACTTCTGAGAAGTTTCCTTGTATGAAGTCAGTGCTTGTGGAAGTTTCCCCGTGTGAAGTCAATCCTTCTGAGAAGTTTCCCCTTTTCAAGTCACCCTTGGGAAGTTTCCTTGTATGAAGTCACTCCTTGTGGAAATCTCCCTGAATGAAGTCGAGTCTGTCTGAGAAGTTTGCCTGTATTAAGTTACTCTTGGGAAGTATCTCACATGAAGGTACTCCTTCTGGGAAGTTTCCCTGTATGAAGACATCCTTGTGGAAATGAGTAACTCCATACACGAGTCATGTGACTTCTGAATTCAGTCAATTCTGGTAAGTTTTTCAGTATGGAGATATTTCTGTGATAATTTTCCCTGTATGAAGTCACTCCAGAAGTTTACATGCATGAAAGTTTCTCTGGAAGTTCTTATGTACAAAATCACTCCTTGTGAGAAGTTTCCCTACATGAAGTCACTCTTATGGGAATTTTCCCTGCATGAAGTCACTCCTAGTTGAAAGTTTCCCTGTATAAAGTCACTACTCCTGGGAAGTTTCCTGCATGAAGTCACTCTTCCTGGGAAGTTTCCCTGTATGAAGTCATTATATCTGAGAAGTTTTCCTGTATTAAGTCACCTTTGGGAAGTTTCCCTGTATGCGGTCACTCTGGGAAGTTTCCCTGTATGAAGTCATTCCTGGGAAATTTTCTTGTATGAAGTCACTCCTGGGAAGTTTTCCTAAATGAAGTCACTCCTGGGGAGTTTTCCTGAATAAAGTCATCTGGGGAGTTTTCCTAAATGAAGTCATCCTGGGGAGTTTTCCAAAATGAAGTCACTCCTGGGAATTTTTCCCTAAATGAAGTCACTCTGGGACGTCTTCCTAAATGAAGTCACTCCTGGGACGTCTTCCTAAATGAAGTCACACCTAGGAAGTTTTCCTAAATAAAGTCATCCTGGGAATTTTTCCCTGTATGAGTCTTTTCTTCTGAGAAATTTCCCGTATCAAGTCACTTTGGGGAAAACTTTCCGAATATGAAGTCACTACTGCTTTAAGTCACTCCGGAAAAGTTTCTCTATACAAAGTCACTCTCCTTGATATGTTTCTTACATAAAGTCACAACTTGAGGGATGTTTCCCTTGTATGTAGTCACTCACCGTGGGAAGTTCCCCTGAATTCATCACTCCTTGTGGGAGGTTTCTCTGTATTAAGTCACTCTTTGTGAGAATTTTCCCTGAATATAGTCACTCTTTGTGAGAAGTTCCCTGAATATAGTCACTCTTTGTGAGAAGTTCCCTGAATATAGTCCTTTTAGTGGGAATTTCCCCCTGAATATAGCACTCTTAGTGAGAAGTTCCCTGAATATAGTCACTCTCTGTGAGAATTTTCCCTAAATATAGTCACTCTTTGTGAGAAGTTCCCTGAATATAGTCATTTTTGGTGAGAAGTTCCCCTGAATTAGTCCTCTTAGTGGAATTTCCCCCTGAATATAGTCACTCTTAGTGGGAAGTTCCCTGAATATAGTCATCTTAGGGGGAAGTTCCCCTAAATATAGTCACTCTTTGTGAGAAGTTCCCCTGAATATAGTCACTCTTTGTGAGAAGTTCCCCTGAATATAGTCACTTTAGTGGGAAGTTCCCCTGAATATAGTCACTCTTAGTGAAAAAAGTTCCCTGAATATAGTCACTCTTAGTGGGAAGATCCCTAAATTATAGTCACTCTTTGTGAGAAGTTCCCTGAATATAGTCACTCTTTGTGAGAAGTTCCCCTGAATATAGTCACTCTTGTGAGAAGTTCCCTGAATATAGTCACTCTTAGTGGGAAGTTCCTGAATAAGTCACTCTTTGTGGGAAGTTCCCTGAATTTAGTCACTCTTAGTGGGAATTTCCCCCTGAATAAAGTCACTCTTAGTGGGAATTTCCCCCTGAATAAAGTCACTCTTTGGGGGAAAATTTTCCCTGAATAAAGTCACTCTGTGAGAAGTTCCTGAATAAAGTCACTCTGGGGGAAATTTTCCCTGATAAAGTCACTCTGTGGGAAGTTCCCCTGAATAAAGTCACTCTGTGAGAAGTTCCCCTGCATAAAGTCACTCTGTGAGAATTTCCCCTGAATAAAGTCACTCTGTGGGAAGTTTCCCCTGAATACAGACACTCCTTGTGGGAGTTCCCTGTTAAAGCACTCCTTGTGGGAAGTTCCTGAAAAAAGGGACACTCCTTGTGGGAATTTCCCCCTTTGAATAAAGACACTCCTTGTAGGAAGTTCACTCCTTGTGGGAAGTTCCCCTGAATAAAGCCACTCCTTGTGGGAATTTCCCCCTGAATAAAGATACTCCTTGGGGGGAAGTTCCCCTAAATAAAAGACACTCCGTCTTGTACTAATTTCCCCCTGATAAAGACACTCCTTGTACTAAGTTCCCCTGAATAAAGACACCCCTTGTACTAAGTTCCCCTGAATAAAGAAATCCTTGTGAGAAGTTCCCTGAATAAAAAAAACCCCTTGTGAGAAGCCCCCTGAATAAAGACACCCCTTGTGAGAAGTTCCCCGAATATAGACTCCTTGTGGGAATTTCCCCTGAATAAAGAAAATGCTTGTACTAATTTCCCCCTGAATAAAGACACCCCTTTGTACGAAGTTCCCTGAATAAAGACACTCCGTGTGGGAAGTTCCCTGAATAAAGACACTCCTTGTGAGAAGTTCCTGAATAAAGACATCCTTGTTCTTTTGAGAAATTCCCTGAATAAAGACACTCCTTGTGGGAGTGTCTTGTATAAAGTCACTCACTGCGCCATGTTTGTATACATCAAACTTTCCATGCAACAAGTCATCCTTATGGGAACTTTCCACGCAACGTCACCCTTTATGGGAACTTTCCATGCAAACAAGTCACTCCTTATGGGAATTTCCATGCAACAGTCACCTTTATGGGAACTTTCCATGCAACAAGTCACTCCTTATGGGAACTTTCCATGCATTAAGTCATCTTACGGGAGCTTTCCATGCAACAAGTCATCCTTAGGGGAAAACTTTCCATGCAACAGTCACTCCTTATGGGAACTTTCCATGCATTAGGTCACTCTTACAGGAACTTTCCATGCAACAAGTCACTCCTTATGGGAACTTTCCATGCATTAAGTCATTCCTTGTGGAAAGTTTCCATGCATTATGTCAGCCCCTTGTGGAAGGTTTCCTGGTATTAAACCCCTAAACTGTGGTTGTGATTTTTCCTCATCAGTGATATATCGTGGCTTTCAGTGATAGACGTGGCATACAGTTCAGTGACACACCACTGTGATTTGTCTTGGAGGGAAAACAGCATATGATGCCCATATGAACCAATCATACCATAAACTTTGAACATGATAGTGTTACTCTAACTCAAATCTGATTGATACTAACCCGTTTTCCATGTAGTTATAGCAGTCACCGGGTTAAGGCACTCCTTGTGGTGGAAAAATCAAATCTCTCCTGGGAAATGTTCCTGCAAGCTTCAATGTATCAAGCCACTTCCCCAACAAAACACCCATCAGCCAGTGTAAAGAGTTCTGTTTATTTCAAATTAGTCATTGCATAATAACATCATAAATCATCTATCAAAATAAATGTCCATCAGAGAATTTCAAAGAGGAGCAGGCGCAAAAAAAAAAAAAAAAAAAATGGAGATACTTGCTGAAGAGCAGACAACATTTGGCACTGATGACATCTTGTACAATATAAATATAATAATCAGTATTGTTAGTTTAAAATGTACAATATTCAAAATGTACAAAACACACTGTCTCTGAATCTCCAATCTTCTTGAGTTGTTATTCCAGTTTTAGCGGTTGTTTCACTATCCATAAGCCTACAGAATTTGTTTTATATGCAATCAGTACAAAAGTGAACAAGTTATCGAGCAACATCATTGCAATGAAAAACGACAGAGTGGCTTTGATCTTTAAAGGAAATTCAAAAAATAATTGAATGACTGGAAATTTACAACAAAAAATTAAAAACATACTGAAAGCCTGGTGCTGCATAAAAAGAAATTAAAAACATAGCATTAGTTCATCTAAAATCAATCAAAAACCTTCTGGTCTGTTTTTGTTTGTTTGTTTTCCAGCTGTTTGTCTTTGATTACATGTGTGCACTGCAAATGCATAATCATGCAAGTATCATGGTTCTTACACTGTAGGCTATCATGCAGTCATTACAAGGCTGTTGACTCTAAAACTTGATAACATATTTGGCACAAAATAACTGTAACCAGTCTCTCCCTCAAAAAGAAAAGAAACTAAACATGATTTGGCCAGGATGAACATTTCATCAGTGCATAACGTTTCATTGTGGATTTCAGCTTGTTACCATCGATGCAGAAAATAGAAATGTGAAAACATGATTCTCTCTAGTTATCTAAAGCATATAAAGCAGGCCTACCTCCTCCACACAGTGTACTTGGTAAGGCACCAATTAATCATCCATACTCAATCAACTCTATTAGACACCAGAGTAAGCGTTCCTCCACAATTTGTAGCTCTGAAACTAAACCTGACCTGCTTGTTTCAACACGATATAGCATGCAGACATGAAAAGTAGCCACTCAGTGCAAAGCATTCTAAATCAGACAACAGGAAACAACCATACTTCAGTTCCCAACTTAGCTAGTAAAATTTGCTTTTATAAAGCACATCCATAATGCCCAGACTCAGTTTGTTCATTCAACAATCTATCACTTAATATACAGATTCGATAATTACTAACAGATCGGAAAAAAAACACACAAAAAACACCAAAACTTTCTGCTCAGGAAGAACAAGATTGTAACACCCTAATTTTTTTCATCTGAAGAGGATGTTTTTATACTGTTGTACAAGAGTAGTTTTAAATGAAAAACAGTCAAAACCAGTGAACGTTTCTTGAATAGACCTGTTCCAGGAAAAAAAAAAATGAGGGAAAGATAATGTCCATCCCTCCACTGCAAATAGAGTTACCATTTCTCAGAGTATGGGTCATCAACAAACAGATCTTGTGAGTCAAATATCTGATTTAAAACATATGCCAGAATAACATTCGGGATATCGACTGTCTGCATTACAGGTGCTCCGTTTCACACCCATGTTTTGGCATTTTCTCTCTCTGATATAACTATTTAGCTGACTGATGGGACAAATCTGCCTTGGCCGAGCCCATCAACGGCATCTGTACCACGAAAACGGCAGGGTCATTCTCACTGAAAGTGAGATCTAACACAAATTAACTCCCTTGCAGATTTCCACACATAGTCTATTGTGACATTTATTACATCTCACATTGCTACAGGCTTCAGGATAGATTCAAACGGTTCACATTTGTTGACGCATGCCAAGCACACACACACTCACACTCACACAAATTTGCTGGCATATATTCATTCACTCAGGCAGATTACTTATTAGGTCTGAATGATGGTGGGGTGAGGAAGCAGTGAATGGCTCTTTGAATTACACATGGGTTTATGAGGAACAAGATTAATATCCACAAAAATAGCCAATTCCTTTAACAACACTCATGAGCAAACAACTGCAGCTAAGTCAAGCTGTGCTTTGTGACCAAATCATACCTGATTTTTCACCATTTTTTGTTAGAAATTGTATGTAAT
>CM031612.1:56003220-56060720 GCA_018398815.1 Conus ventricosus
AACAAACAAAGCCATTCAAATAAATATGAAAAAAATCCATTCTGTACAAGTGACAACATATCACACAATATTCAACGTATTTACTTGCAAGCTGTACAAACAGTAAATCTGCACATCTGAAAAACTGCCAGTAATTTAAGCTCACACAGACCAAGCCAAGTCCACTCTGAGTCAAGTATCTCCTCAAGTGTATGCTATATACATCCTTATCATTTCAGAATAATTCTGTTGACATTTTAAAAGTAGTAAAAAGATAAGCATTAAAGTGCAGACAAGAGAATTGTTACTTTAAAAAAAAGTGCAAAACCCACACAAAACAGAAAATTAAGACAATTGTTGTGGTCAGTCGCTGTGCTTGCAACACACAGATCTTTGCACACGGTGCAGACAGTTAATCAGCAGTTCATACAGATTTAAGAGGTTTGCACACCTTGAAATTTACATACAGTGTTACTGACTAGATGTGAAACAGTCACCAGTCATACACTTCACACAACTGCATCTGTCTGAAAAGCCAAGGAAAACAGGAATCTGAAATAAATACACTGAGTGTACAACGTTCAGGAATACATGAAATACCTGTTTATGACAACAAAAAGGTAACGCAGGCCTAAAAATCCGGGCGTGCAACAATGCAACCAAAGGGGAGAAATGTAACTTTCCATGTATTAAAACACAAATGAGATTATCAAAAATGTTTGGGGCTGCAATATACTTACGTGGATTTTTATTCTTTTTCCTTTCTTAGATATCTATCATGCTCGCATACCAACATTCATCTGGGCTTCAACAATCTGCTGATGTAAAAAAAAACACAACATACCAAGCATTCTTTCTGCATTACAGCAAGACATGTAGGACCTTCTCAGTCTGCTTTCCTTGTTACCTGTCACTTCACTGAACTGTTGTCCATGCCTCAGGTGGCATGAACAGTTGCTTTCCATTCCACTGAGGCAGCAAAAACTCCACTGATCACGGACTGAAGAGGATCGAATGGAAGTGATAGGCAGATTGCAGAAACTGATCAGGTAAAACATCAATTTCAAAAGAACATTCCATGACAATAGCATGCACATGAAGAAGAAAAGCCCACCCTGAAATGGGAATGAGCAAAAAGTTTGTCATATAGTGGTCAGCATCTTACTGACTTGACACCATTTCAACCGCAAAATATCATAAACTGCTTGTTACATACCACACGTTTTTGGTGAACATTCAACATTAGGGCTGATTAATGGTATTGATAAATCCCAATAAACTTTTTTTTCTCCAATATCATTTCAACCAATAAAATATTGGAAATTGCGAGAAGAACACAAAACAAATTTGTCTTTTAATACATCTTCTCAAGCTCTCTATCTTTATTCCATTTCTGGGATTAACAGTACTATCTTCTGACTGAATTTTACTACTTTGTGTATCGTTTGCTGAGTATCTCTGAATAATGGAACAAAATTTGAACAACAAGACAGAATATTTACTCTTGCAGGTGGGTGGGTGTGATTTTTCAACAATAAAAAAACAACTTTTTTTTCGATAGGAGAAGCAATAAATTCAAAACCTTATATGCTGGTATTACTGAGTAATGCAAATGTCAGCAGCATTGAACGCATTGCCTTAGCTATTCATGTTGCTTTTTTATTTCAAGAATGAATTTTTTATGCCCAGGAAATGGTTCACATTTCCTTGGCGAGACTTTGGATCACATATGTGTGACAAGATGTATCATATCCATGGATTCCAAGCACTTCACAAGACAGACCAAGTAACTGCTCCCTTGAAACAAAAAAGGAGTATTACTTTTAGAACAGAAAAGAACTTGCTCTGAATAATTATTTTAAAAAAAAGAGAGACGGATGAAAAAATAAACAAAACAAAAACAAAAAAAGCCATCAAACCAAGCTGAAAAGCTGGAATGAAATTTAGGAACAAAACATACACATGAATGTACTCTTCTTGTCCAGTATTACCAGCATCGTTTCAAGCAACAAATCGGCATTTGCTGGCATGCAAAACATCAATGATATCAAGGGAAAATTATTTTCAGTTTCAAAAACCAATTTATTTTGTCCATAATCATACACACTACGACAAAACACAATTTATAAATATACAATAATAACAACAACACTGGATACTTTCTTTCATGCCAACAATTTAGCGATTTACCAATGCCGTTCGACAAAATTATGACTTTCTCACATTCAATCATTCATTTGTACTCATTCAACATGTTCAGTGGGTATACATATAATGCATACTGTTGGGGAAAAAAGCATTATTTTTCATGGCGTTAGTGTCCACCTGCTGACTTCTTCAGGCTCATTGGCATGATATGGAAGCTATGCAGGACAAAGTTTCCGAGTCATGGAGCCAGTCAGTGGGTTACAAGTTATATGTATTGCAATTTGTTTTCCAATGATTTTTAGAAACATGAAGAATAATGAAGCATATCAAAACTTTCAGATTTTCTTCCCTTTAGTAACATTTACGAACAGTCCCAACAATACTCAGCATTTACTATGGAAAAAACATATATGTGTGAATTCTTTACACACACACACACACAAGCATGCGCATGTCCACACATGTATGTGCAAGCATATATATACACACACATGCACACACACACACACACAGACACAATGTACTTGGGGACTTGTACTGGATGATGACATACGACACTGTAAAGTTTCTTTCTCAAAATCAATCAGGCTTTTTTCCATGTGGTCACTGAACAATGAAGAGTTAGTCAACAAAAATGCATATCAACAAACATACTTTTAGTATCCCCATCTCTCTTAGGTGCAGGGTGAAAAATATACAATTGCAAAACTCTCTTATTATGTTCACCTATAAGAATACTTCAAGTTCAAGTCTGAACAGCAGTTTTCAAGGTAGAAAAACACAATGCAAGAACACCTGGCAATTTCAATGCAGAATGATCAATTTTTAAGACCTTGCCTTTCAACACAGTTTAAGCGGAAGCTCTTGATGTGGCGTTTGTCTCCCTAAATCCTCTTGAAGCTGAGCAGCTCAGAGGTAAGCAATTCTACTGGATGGTGGACTGACCAATGTATGCATGGTATGGAATCGATAGTGGTATAAAATCTTCAAAAGCAGAATGCATGGCAAAGAGTATACACTTCAAAGAAAAAAAATACTGAACAAATACGTAAAAAGTGTATTAGCAAAAGAAGAAACTTCCATAAAAAAAAAGATCAATAAACACAAATAGACCATTTACAACTTGGAAGGTACGGTGGGATGAGAGAAGAGATGGGAGGAAAGAGGGGTGGGGGTAAAGGGCAAGAGGGGGAAGGCGCAGCTTTTAAGACACACTCATTTGCAAACCTAAATTCTGTATTTGAAATGCACTCAAAAAATCATCAAAGGCACGAAAAATCTTATGGTCATTTTCGCAAGAAAAAAAATCATGCCGAGTTTGCTAACTGTACATTCACTTTACCAATTATGACATCTTAAAAAAAAAAAAAAATCACTTTCTTTTTAAAAAAAAGAGGGTGGGGAAAGAAGGATCAGAAGTACCAAAGAAATGAACAGAAAACAACACACTCCACGGCCACCAGTTGGAAGAAAAAAGCTAGTGCTTCTTCAGTCTTAGGCAGAAAGCAAGGCACTTGCGAAAAAATGCAATGTCAACAAGACATCTTTCACAGGTACTAAATGTCACATACAAAAACAAAGTGCACCCAACATACAAAGCTAAAGCGCTGAAGAATGAACATGTTTAAAAAAAAAAAAAACTACTGTCATATACTGAAAAGTAACTGCACTGATGGCGTCAATGAATGTACGCTAAAGATCTAAGAATAGGTCAACTCTGTGTATAGTACAAGGCACTCTGAGTTGATGAGATCATTGCATCATAATCAAGCCCAGCATAGTTTCAACCATGTACAAGAACCCAGTTTAATAGGTGGAAGAGCACAAGTCTTGATTGAAACGGTCTTTCAAGTGCATAGCGATAAAAATTCAAAAATCTATGACCTTTTTCTCCCTTTGTAGGCACGTTTTAAATGTCCAGTTTGAGAAGTTGTTTTTTTTCTTCAAAGCATACATGTTAACCCAGACCACGATTGAGAATATGAATTCAACACAGAATCCATACCAATCAGAAACATATTTCTGGAGCATACAAAAACAAAGTTCAGGCTCCTCCATACTGTCACACCCAGTTGTGTCAAGTCAGAGCCCCAGCACCACAGTTCACAGGCAGCAATCAATTTCAGGTCATCATTAACGCTACCCATCAGAGGAGACACTGCACGGCTGCCGAGGTGCTTCAGAGGTTTTCAGTGGTATCTGTTCTGCTCCAACACACAAAACCTACCACTATTCTCTACACCCAATAATCATTACTTAGTCATGCAGCCAGCTTGAGCAAGCATACCTTCTGGAGGACGCCACAACGTCCATCCATAGACAGTCCCTCTCTGAACTTACTGAGATATCAACACCTTTGACATGGTCTCAACAAGGGCACAGACGTGGAGAAGAAATCAAAACTGAGGTGATCACAAAAGTACAAGGGCAACAAAACATGAAACTTAGTTCACGATGATCAATAACGATGAATACATTCAAGATGATGCTATGGATTTCCATTCTGATCTGAAGATGTGACAGTGCAATAATCTACACTTAATTTTGTAAAGTTGCCCACAATCAACTAGGCCTAAGAAATACTGAGACTAGCACTGTTGGACAGGAGATCCAAACAACGCTCTCCGAGACCTCTCCACTAAATGGATGAAACTCAACCGTTTGGCTCTACTTTTCTCAGGACATTAACTCTAGGTGCAAGAGAGAGCAGGGGCTGAAAAAAACATTAATCAGATTTCCTTTCCGACCTCTAACCCTTAAACATTTATCTTATTTGTATGAAAGATTAAGTGGACTATGATTAGAAAAAAGCTAAATCAGAGAGAAACTGTTTAAACTTTCTCTTTGTTTTCATCTGGGTCATTATCAATTATACGAGTACAACTGTGCATAGGGCTACACCAGTTCTTTTCATGTGTTGGCTTTTACCCAACCTGTAACTTCATGTCAACAGTTCTCTCCTTTCAATGCTCTTATCACCCATTAAACTGGATTCTATGCACTATTTTGCTATGTTCAGCTGAAGTGATAATGCTATTCTAGTTTCAGAATATGGCACACTCCTCTTGGTCAATGACACACTCACCATGCATTCTAGACACAAGGATCCTATCTGTAGGAAGGGTAATGGCGTTCAGGTTCACAGAACATCCACTTTCTTTTTCTCGCCATACACAGGCTATACAATCAGTCTTATTCCACTGACAAATAAGGCGATGTTGTTCAACTCCTACTGTCAGCAAAGCCTCGGTCAGCCAAGTTTCTTGCCATACACAGGCTATACAGTCTGATTCCACTGACAAATAAGGCGATGTTGTTCAACTCCTACTGTCAGCAAAGCCTCGGGTCAGCCAAGTTTCTTGCCATACACAGGCTATACAGTCTGATTCCACTGACAAATAAGGCGATGTTGTTCAACTCCTACTGTCAGCAAAGCCTCGGGTCAGCCAAGTTTCTTGCCATGCTGCACAGCGATACTGATAAGAGCATCTCAGAACCATAAGCTCTGTCATCTGATCTTCGGGTCCGCAGGGGCAGGGTGTAGAGGACACCAGCTCCAAGTGATTGTTCAAATGTTCTGCTGTTATCAACAGGCATCCTCACTGAGCTGCTCTCTGGTCGACCAGTGCGGAACAAACAGCAGCTGTTCCCGTGTTGGTGCAGTTCATCTCAATTTCTGATGCTGCTGCTGGATCGCTTCACTCCAGCCCCATTTTTGATAAGGCTGTCACTAGTGTCAGAACAGGCACACTCCTTCTGCAACTTGAATCAGGATGAATGACAGAAACCTCCGCAACTTGCACCAGAATGAATGACAGAACCTTCAGCTAAACAAACTTAAAACATCAAAAAGCGTCCGTTGACAAAGTCCGCTCGAAAGTCCATCAGTTTTCACCAGTTCCCTTTCCTTACTTGTGCAGTTTGCAACTGCTATACAATCTAAACCTGTAGTTTCCGGCTGTTGTTTCAAGTCCCAAGTTCATACCACACACACACCCACACACACACACACACACACACACACACTTTAAAATAGAAATGCAAGTTTGTCAATTGTCACAAATTTGTGATTAGGGTCTGAACTGGTAAGCAAGTAGCATAATTAAAAATGGTCAAATAAAAAAAAAAAGGTTTGCTGATAAAGCACACTTACCACCAATACCCACGAAGCTGATGTCGTGAGTATGCAAGCTTGCTTCAGGCGTACGTATGCATACACACACCCACACACTGTACAGAGAGTAAAATTAAATATCTCTGACAGTCAAAGGTAAGACACATTTTGAGAAATGCCAACAGTTCTGACCATTTGAATGGGATCTGCATGTTCTTACAACAACAAAAACTCTAGTGCTGGCAAACTGATCTCGTTAGACTATACCCCAAAGGCTATCAGAAGCCTACATAAGTATATACAGCAAACATGTTCTGTAAAAGTCTAAAACACACTTCTTTTTCTTTAAAATCCACCATCATGCTTGAATTTACTAGTTCTAAAACTAATAATCAAAAGGTTATGTTGACAAGGTCGATCCAAACAGAATCCAGGCCCACATGATTACCTCAAATCAAAATCTAACAGAAAGCTTAGGAAACCCTCATGCTTGAATTCACTAGTTCTAAAACTAATAATCAAAAGGTTATGTTGACAAGGTCGATCCAAACAGAATCCAGGCCCACATGATTACCTCAAATCAAAAATCTAACAGAAAGCTTGGGAAACCATCAATATCCCTAAAATCAATCATTACATAGGAAAGCTTCATCAGTTGTGAACTCAAGTATCTCAGGTTTGCTGCGGTAATGCTGGTCCAGGCATCCTGATCATCATACACTGAAAAATCAGTCACGTCAAAGTCAATCACCACTATACATTCCAAACCTATTTTCTGCAGCAACGCTGTGATTCAATCTATAACATCAGCCCCGACTGGCTAAGCCAGACACTGCACTCAAATGAAAACAACTGGGTGGTTGCCATGTATTCATCACATCATTTCAGAGCTACTGCCTGACACAGCCCATAACCCTCTCCATAAATCCTGGAGCACACAGGGAATCTGTGCATTTCCATAACCCATCCAGAAAGTGATCTGGATCACAGGATCTTTGACCTGCACATCTGGTTTCTATGTGTATAGGCAAAAGCAGTCTGCCAATCTGCTGACCTTGGGAGACTTGAAGAAAATTCTTTGTCCCCTTGCACTCATGGTGGTACAGGAATCGAATCCGCCAGCTTCAGATCAAGTCTGTGCTCTCTTCACTGGACTATCTGATTCATAAAAATCATTCCATTTGACTGATATTAGTTATCTTGGATTAATTCTAAACATACTTCTTCATTTTTCCTGCCTAATGCAGAACATTTCCTGACAAGAAGTTGCAATCCTTGTGACCTTTTGAGGGAACATGTGCCAGCGCAACTACAGTATTCTGCAAGAAAAATTATAAACCATCGATGTCTTTCCAGTCAAAGAAATTCAATATCAATACTTTTTACTTACCTGGTTTCAAACACAAAGTTTTCAAAATAAGTGTATATAAAAATGCTGGCCTTTCTGATGGACCTGTGACATCCCAGAAAGTCACTGTGAATCAAAGTGGATACAAACTGAATACTCAATCTGCACACACTGAAACCAAACACTGTTATTCTGATATTTACACTGACCCTTGACAGTCTCTTGTTATTTTCTCCAACACAGATAAAACTTGAGTATTCAGAACTCTCCAAAACAGAATGGTAAGAGTTGATGACTGCCTTCAGATCTGTCCGTAACCCACCTGTCTGAAGAGAAGGGCAAACTCTGCTTTATAATTTCTGTGAAACTGGGTTTCCTTCTCTCCCGGTCAACTGAAAGTGGTCACGCAAACAAGTCCAGCATCGTAATGTTCTGGCTGCCGTGATTTTGGAAAAATCACCATGACAGCTATCACACACATGTAGAATCCACAGCCTCACACATTGGAGTGGTCCTCTGTGGACATGCGTCTCTTCAACTCCATCATCAGATCCCCCGTCATTTTGGGTTTGGGGTTCACAGGAGGCGGCTTGGCATACACTGTTTCCATCTCTGCCAGCTCCTGCTCTGTTGGTGGCATGGGGAAATCCTCTTCCGGTGGGGGTGGAGGGGGAAGATCATCTGCATCATGCTGAGGCGGACACACAGGGTGATGGTGCTGGGCAAGTCCTGGGCGACCGTACTGCTGATCCATCACCAGCCCTTGGGAATAATGGCCTGGCCCCGGTTGGCCCCTTGGCTGGTGCCCTGCATGATCAGGTGGAGGCATCATCCTGGTAGCTCCTGGGTCCAGGTCCACTCCCTGCCCAACGTAAGTTCCAGTCTGATGCTGGTACTGGGGATCCTGGTACTGCTGGTTGAGGGAAGCAAACTTGGCGTTCAGGCTCTGCATGAGGTTCGCCGATCCTGATGTCGGAATCACTGGCACAGCGTAATGATCAGTCCCTCCTGATGACACCGACGACAGGGAGGCTCTGTCTGGAGAAGGAGACATCACATCCCTGGAGGGTGCTGGTACGGGTAGTCCATGTTCTGTTGGCGTGTCAACTGTCCTGGTTTGGAATACGTGGCAGGCAGTTGCTGGGACTGTCTTCTCTCTTGGATGCTTTGTTGAACTGTCTGCAGCTCGGCATAAAACCCCTCACCATGCATAGAGGGACGCGCAGGACGGCCAGAGGAATAGCTGATGGATGCTGTCCTGCGCACAGGTGGAGGAGGTTTGGGCGTGTTCACGGAACCTCGGCGCATCAGGTTGGTCCCAGCTGCCCACAGACACATTCCAGTCACGTTCGCTCTTCAAGCTGACAAATTTTCAATCAGTGCTTACAGACAGAAAACTAGATACCCATCAGTGGTGTTTCTAAGAACACAACCTCTTAATTTCAAATAGTATTTTTTATTATATTCAGTTATTCACCTTAGGCTGTCTCTTGTCATGTCTTCTGCCTCTCTCTCTCTCTCTTTCTGTGTCTCTCTTTCTCAATCACTTAACTCCTGATTTCTTTTCTCTTCTCCTAAGAAATACTGACCTAGCTGTAAAGCTATTCTGAAAACAGACAATTCAAACATGTTTCCATGCATATCCTGGGTATATGGATAGGTGTATGTGTGGGTGTGTAGACAAGGTGATCAGTAAAAATATGGTAGCACCAACACATTGCAGGACAATGTATTCCTGACAAAATAAAACAAGAAAAACAATTACTTCTCAAATATACCACTAGTTCATGGGGAAACGGACCTACCTGTATCTAATTCACATCAATTACAATGTACGACTTTAGCTGAATGCACAGATGTGAGAATGTGCTAGTGCAGTGCAGCATCTTAAGATCAGAAAACACCACAACTGAAAATGGAAAGTAGGAACGAAGCCCTTACATTCATGAGGCTACTGGTAGTACAAGAAAGCTATTACTGCGCTTAATTAAAATATGGTTCATTTTCAAATACAATGCTAAACAACTTCACTTTGCTGCAATATGTTCTGGTGAGCGAGATGTACAACTAGTTCATTTTGCCAGCATGTATAGGGAATAATAACAACATGCATATTTGTTGACAATGCATTTTTTTCCCCAGAAACTTGCTCATAATTCGGTGTTTCTCCTTGTATGTGTCAAGTCAAAATTGTCTTTATTGAGGGTTAAAGAATAAGCTTTCCAGCTTTTTTACATCCAGCCCTCATAAACAAGAAAGAAACTAATTCAACATATAACCACAAGCTCAAAAAAATTTTAAAAGCACACAATCTGTCATACAAATACATAACTCTCATATGAAATATGAAAGAATAATGAAACTATTGTTGGAACTTAAAGTTCAAGCCCAAGAGAGAGAGAGAGAGAGAGAGAGAGGAGAGAGAGAGAGAGAGAGAGAGAGAGAGAGAGAGATGGGGATAAGGGGATCATATAAATGGAAATGACTTTAATTGATGAGCATTTTCTATCCGATGCATTTTTAGTGCCTTTTTAAATGTATGTTTTGATGGACATGATTTCATGGAGGAAGGCAAATTATTCCATGTGGTCCCTCCAGAATACAGAAAACTTGATTTATAAAGATTTCTTCGAAGTCTGGGAAGAGACGGTTTATGTGTATGTCTGTAACTACTGAAGACAAAGCTTTCAAAGATTATCTTCAGGGCTGATCCATTCATTACATTGTACATGCACACGCATTTGTTTAAGCAGAGTCTGTCTTTAAATGGAAGAATATTTAAAGCTTTGTAATCACTCTTTGTCAAGGTATTGGATTTCAGCTGAATTAATTTAATTGCCCTTTTATGCAGACAACTTACTAGTTTCAGATTAGTTTCACTGGCATTATCCCATAACGTGGATGCATAATTGTTAAGAGAAAGAATGTGCGCATGAAAGAATATCTTTCTGGAATGAAGATTTAGAAATTTTTTAATCTTTGAAAGTTAATATATTCTCTTAGAAATACGTTTTCCAAGATCTGCAATGTGGTAAGACCAAGATAAATCGTTGTCAATGATAACGCCTAAAACTTAATGTGATGTAACCTCTTCAAACTTTGTCCTTGAGCATGTAAATAGCGCGAATGAGGACTTCATTTTCTGTCGTTTTGGGCGTGTTGTGACATACATGCATTTGGTTTTACTAGCATTGAGGGACATATGATTCATTTCTGTCCATGTAATTAGCCTGTTCACATTTTCCTGCAGGTTATTTACCAGTTCAGTAGGGTTACTACTATGAGATTGTAATGAGGTATCATCAGCAAACATTTCACAACAACATTCTATAAACAATGGTAAGTCATTATATAAACAGAAAAGAGTAACGGCCTGAAAACTGACCCCTGAGGAACACCAAATTTTAAAGGGAGTAACTTTACCTTTTGGAGTTAATTTCAACAAGCTGTTGACGATCAGTGAGAAACGAGGTAAAGAATTTTAAGGCTGTATTCGAGAATTTGTAACACATAAGCTTATTTATTAGAAGGGAGTGGTTTATAACGTCAAACGCTTTTGCAAAATCTACAAAAAGAATTCCAGTGAGGTTATTATTGTTAATATTCGTAAGACATCTATCGATAAGTTGTACAAGAGCAGTGTGATAAGAGTGATTTTCTCGAAAACCTGATTGATTTTCATGAATCAGATCGTAATATTTAAGATGTGAATACAGGTGTGTTTGAACATGTTTTTCGAGTGGCTTTGACAACAGGGATAATATTCAGATAGGTCTATAGTTTGAGAGATTGGTGGGATCACCTTTTTTATATAAAGGTATAACTTTTGCTTGTTTAAATCTTAAGGGAAAGTGGCTTTTATCACTTTCCCTTAAGAATTAAACAAGCGAAAGTTATACCTTTGTGCGTGTGCGTGATTGTGTGTGTGTCACTGTGACAGAGAGAGAGAATGCGTGTGTGTGTGTGTGTGTGTGTGTGTGTGTGTGTGTGTGTGTGTGTGAGAGAGAGAGAGAGAGAGAGAGAGAGAGAGAGAGAGAGAGAGAGAGAGAGAGAGAGAGAGTGTGTGAGTGTGAGTGTGTGCGTGCGTATGTGTGCGTGCGCATGCATGCGTGCGTGTGTGCATGCATGCATGTCTGCACTAGAAATACAATGCAAACAATAAATAAACAGATAAGTCAATCAACAAAATAAAGGTACATACAGGCATGAAATTGTTAAAAAAAAAAAGTCCTTGGGTCTTACTAACACTGGGGGCCAAAAGGGGCTATACAGGCCCCCTCGGCAGGGTCAAGGGGCAGCACCCCTGTGGGGGCTGGGGGGACAACACCTCCCAAAGCTATAGACTTTCTGCAATTCATAAGCACTAAACTGACTTTTCCTGGCATTTACCATATGATACTGACATCAGAATTCACCGCTATGACAGTAATTATTAACTCACACGAGTCATTTGATGTCCTATTTATTTATCGTATGTCATGCAAATGTGTGTGCGCAAGCGCACATTTACACACACACACACACACACACACACACACACACACACACACCTGCCAACTCCACCACTGTCCTGAGTACATTTTTATTTTCTGACAGAACATGAAAATTATCTAAGAGTAACACCACCACCATTTACCATAGACTATCAAAATCCTAGAAGATATTCTTTTATCTGTTTTCTATGGATGATGTGATGCTTTTTTTGCACTTTTTCACTGGACTCAGTGATCCAGCCCTGAAAGCATGCTTCAACTTATAAAGTTTAACAAAATTAAATAAATAAACAGCTACTTTATGCTCATCATTAAAAATCGAGTACCTTGTGTGTGTGTTGTGTGAGAATAGTAAGATAACATTCTAATGCCAAGAGCGACAAACTATTCCAAAACATAAACAGAATACTGTCAGGTCACGAAACACATGTGGAGAGAGAGTGATAGAAAGAGAAAGACAGTAAGACAGAGTGACACATACACAGAAACAGACTGAGAAATGACTACCGTCATGATCCTCCTCCTGTTCCCCCTCTGATATTTGTAGCTTCTCTCATGAGATGAATTCCTGACTTTATTAAGCAATGTCATGAGAGTTTACGAGAAAACTTGCACAATAACTGTCCAACATCAGGATGTTGTTGTTTGTTTATTAGTTTTTTCAACAGCACCAATTTGTAATTCGAACTCTTCAGCTGAACATCACGAACGTCAAGAATGCAGTTGTCTGAGAAGCCATGACTTGGTCACTGAAGCTTTCGTATCTTGTCATTATTCCTCATCCTATTCTATTTGACCAAGTAGCTCCAGATCAAACTATCCCCAGTTCTGTATCAACATCAGGTTTCATCAACATCTGTGACAAAGCAGCCAATGTCTGTCTGCAGAATCAGCCCCATTGAAAAAAAGTCTAAAATGAAGCAGAAGAACTGAAGCTCTTTAAACATTCCGTTTCTAGATCAGCAATTAGTTCATCTATGCATTTTCATCAAGACAGATGTTGTTTGTTTGTTTTTAAAATAAATGAATAATCATGACTGTGTTCCATCATAGCAGAAACTTGTCCAGTCTCAAATACTACCAGGGTCGTACAATTTTCATGCCTGTGCATACCACTGTGTCTGAAAGAACAGTCTCATCTGAAAAGTTTACTTCAACTAATCTTTTTCTTTATCTCTCACCTACACACACACTCTCTCTCTCTCTCTTTCTCTCTCTAACTGTGCATGGTATCATTCTCTGTCTCTCTCTCACAGACCTATACATGTTCATGCACATGCACTCAGGCATACAAACACACCATCTATCTCCCTGTAACTCTGCTTGCTGACTCCTTGCACACACATGTTTACATATCCTCCGTCTTTCTGGCTTAAAAACATTTTTTAAACTTATCAAAAATGCCACCTCAATTTTTTTTTAATCATAAGAATGACAGGCTCTTTCATCAGTTAATGACAACTGTATAAATATGAAAGTATGACTCAACAAATATAAAAGTAACAGGGCAACAAAATTACTGACGTGCTAAAATGTACATCCACATCATAACACCCCCCTTCCCCTATCCCCTCAAAACATGGAAACCTTATACAAGTCCTTCATGACAGAGCACACACAGAAGACAGACAGACCTGATGAGGTTCGTGCAGGGAACAAGGCTGAGCGTAAGGCCGCGGTCATCTCCCTGCTTCGGGGCAGGGTGAAATATTTCTCTGAATCATGCACTACACAAGGGGGCTCAGAGCCTGAAAGCACAGCATGCCACAGGGTGGTGGGCAAAACACAACTGGTGTGCACAGCATGCAGTCAGTTAGTCAACGCAACACTGCTGAGTGAAAAAAACAATGTGGACTGCTGGATTAGGTTGCACAAAACATGATCATGGAAAGATAAACCTTGTCAAGAAAGTAAAACAAAAAAATATGGTGGTAGAGTCCATTCCGATCTAAATGGGAGTATTGTGTCCAACATACTTTATGCCACCATCTCTTTGACTTGCAGATCAACTTTCCATACTTTCTGGGACATTACTCTCAGACCTATACACACTCCAACTATGACACACCCATGACACCAAACTAGCAGTACACACAGAGCCATTAATGTCAGGCTAGCATAAGGGCACTCCCAGAGAAGTTCCTGCACAGCAGAGGAGTCAGTTTGGTTGTGTTCAGTACTGCTTGTTTTAAATGAACAAGCGCAGAACACACTCTACCAAGCCTCCTATTAGCTACAAAATGGCTACATTCTTCTTTCCCTTCTTCCACTCTCCCTGGCTAGAACTCAAAGGTTCACCAAAGGTGAGGATTTTTTCAGCATGTGACTGCTTGTAATCGTCCCAACAGTAAGGCAGCCACATTTCCTCTCCTCCATCCCACAGGTATGTAACAGCCTACTATTCAACAAGGGATGGAATTGGACTGAACGAGTGTGCAGGTTTGTTCTTCATTTATTTCTCCTATTTTTGGGGAGAAGGCATGCATGCATTCAGTAGCAGGATTTCATTTTAAAATTTCAACCCAAAGAACCTGGAGAGACTAGGTAAGATAAGATAAGATAAGATAATGTTGCTTATAGCCCAGCCGACCGCAAAGGGCCACATCAGGGCTGTCACCACGTTAAAATCAACTCGCCAGTCATTTAAAAAAAAAAAAAAAAAAAAAAAAACTTTCACACATCTCGTTAAATGACATCATCTACAAACGCACCAGAAACTTTGTTAAAAATCTTTCTGCCATAAAATCCTAAATCAGATGAAAAATGTTAATCTCTCTCAAAAACTCAAGGATCACGTCAGGCGGGACATCCCTGAACAGGATCTTCATGGACTCCGCTGTAAAATGTTTGTGTCTCACATCGTGCAAGTCCCAACACTCTAAAAGAACATGTTTCATTGTGAGTGGCGCATGACATGGAATGCACCACGGAGCTTCTTCACTTTTTAAAAGGTAAGAATGGGTAAAATACGAATGGCCGGTGTGCAGCCGGCACAGAACTGTTTCCTCTTTACGACCACCCGACGTAGATGGGAGGAAGTCCTGGAGACTGGAGTATGTATATTTACTGACAAGGGAGCGAGTCTCTGAACCAGGCTGAACAGTTTCCAGCAGGAACTGAACCCAGGATCCTTGGACCCAGGGAAGAGACTCAGAGCTCTGTCCACCTGGCCAGTCAGGCCTGTAGGCTGCACTCACAATCATTACTTCCGACTGTTCTTACACAGGGCAAGGCCAACAAAGACCACTCCTGTCAACAGTCACAGTTCAGTGACAGTCAGACTGAGCAAGTCTTTGGAGACTGTCATCACATTCCTTTCAACAACCGTCCCTGTGAATTTGCTGGTCTACAGATCCGCTACCTACCACCCTGACCAGGTAGTAATCCTGCATAAAAATATAACACACTCTGATGGCACATCGAAACAGTAAATACTGCCCTAAGAAATCTGGCGGTTTCCCAAAAAACATGTGCTACATGAACACACATGGTTTGAGGCAAGTAGATAATTTGAAAGCAACATTCAAAAAAGCATTAATTAACACACTAACACACTTATGTGACAACTATTAACATTCTCTTTCAAAACCGTAAGAATGCAAGAATGATGAGTTTTAGACTGAAAATTATGATCCTAGTTTAAATTGTCTCCAATGTAGGTGTATTTGTGAAGAAAAAAAAATGAGTAACTGGATGAAAATCCCACATTCTTAAACTAATATGACAAGGGAAAAAAAAAGCTGCTAACAACCTATTTGGGCTAACAGCAGCATACCAAAACAGATAATGCAAAGCACTTTCATTCCAAAGGATTTGTAGTTGTGATCTCCAACTATATTAAACAATGGCAATGGCATTACAGTGGTCTGACATCAGATGATCCATCTGGTCTGAGAGTGCTTTTTTTTTTTTACCTTTTTTTGTTTTTTGTTTTTGTTTGTTTGTTTGCTAATGGCAGCAGTATGATAACAGTCTAAAGCTCTGAGAAGTTGAACAGCATTAAGATCACCTTTCAGAAAATGACAAAATGCAAGAATGTGAAAACATACTGTCTTTTAAAAGAACAAAAAGTTTAAGAGTGTGACAAGATTTAAAATTCTCTTTCAGAACAGTTAATAATGCAAAATACAGAAAAACAAAAACAAAAAGACATGCACACTGGTTATAGCATATTACGGTTTGACATGGTGCAATGCATGATGCTGATTTTAATATTCTCTTCCAGAATAGCAATCAAGGCAAGGAAATCTGCAGCACAGTCCACAAACATGCACTACAGCTGATCTTTCCATGTCCTACAACGTCCCTCAAAAACATTCACATTAAATGTTACTAAAAGCTGCTGACGTATCATGACAAAACTCAAGGCATACTCCAACAACAATTGCACACACAGACACACACACACAATTTTCGCTATATTCCATCTCAACCTTTTTTTTCCCACCTGACCTGATATCACATTTAGGTGAAACAGTAAATTTAACACACACATGCATACACATGCGCATGCACGTGCACGCACACACACACACACACACACACACACACACACACAAAGCACACACACACACACACATGTGCGCACGTATGCGCACACACACACACACAAGCATATGCGCTCACCATATTCAAACTCAACTTTTGATTTTGTTCTCCTAATCCTATATTACTGTTAGTGGAAAGCTGGTGAATTAAATCGCACACACACACACACACACACACACACACACACACACACACACACACACACACACAGTGCAGGCTGCCCCTACCTCCAGGAGGAATGACATCGTCTGAACTGGATGGGGTGCTGTCCATGGTAGCGTAGCCACTGGAGCAGGGCAGGGAACTGTGACTCTCCGTGTCATACGTGGAGTGCAGGGCCGCCGTGCTCTGCTCCAGTTCCCTGATCGCTTCAGCCAGTTCCAGGCTGTTCTGCTGCATCTGCACCATCCAATGTCAGAATTCATGGGTTTAAAATGGCGCTGTGAATCTAAACTATCACGTCATGATGCACAACATTTCCAATTTTCAGTAGGCGTGCCCATTCAGAACAAGGCTGCCACATACTTTTAGCAATGAACAGCAAGGATCTTTCAAGGACCCCATAAGAACTTACACAGGCATTTTCCCAGGACAAACTGCCAACACTGCGACAATCTATTATGTAAGCCATATATTATTGTGTGACTTCTATTTTGACAATTCACCGAGGCAATTTTCATTTTCACTTGAACTTAAGTTTTCATTTTGCTGTACAATCCAGGACCCATCTTTCTACAAACAAGTGATCACCTCAAATGATTTAATACCTTCACATTAAAGACATGTAGGCTCTGACAAAGTTGTGCAAGAACCAGTTTTCAAAATACAGGGACTTTTCAGTAAAAAAAAACAAGGACCTGCAATGCCCTGTACACTCTCTGGTCAAAGTCCAGAACTTCAGACAGACCTGTGTAAACTGTGGGACCCCACGTCACAAAAGAAATGAAACCGCCTATATTTTGGCTTTCTTTTGGCTTAAGTAGCTGAATGATGAATGTTTTTCCTATCACTTTCTGTCTTATTTTTCTGTCTGGTATGTTCTCATTTGGCCAGTTGAGCGCTTTAATTAAGTATGACTTGTCAAAACTGAAATGCTGGGTGGTCACTGCCAACAATTTAAAATTTACTCTTTAAAACGACATTCCTTTAAGCTTTGAACATACCCACTAAAGAAAAGAAAGAATTTAAAATGACATTCCTTTGAGCTTTGAACATACCCACTAAAGAAAAGAAAGAATTTAAAACGACATTCCTTTGAGCTTTAAACGTACCCACAACAGAAAGGAAAAAAATAACGGCGGGAGCTGCAACTTAGCAATTATCGAAGTCAGTAGAAGGCTTAGTTGAAGGTATTCTGCATAATCAAGTCAGACTGGAACAAGCACCACTGAACACCACCAAAGTGATTCCATGGCAGTCTAGTATCAGTCCTCGGTTGAGTTACCTCATGAAGACCTGATATCCATTTGACCCTGATCGTGGCAGTGTCAACACAGGGACACAGAAAGAACAGCCTCCCCATCCCTCCTCCCCCCCCAAAAAAAAACCCCAAACATAAAAAACTGTTCTTTGAGGAAAATCTTTCAATTTGGAGAACGGGAAATCCTGGATCAACTCATACATTTTCAGGTTGAAGCATGAAAAGTCATAATGCCCTCCAGAAACGATGTCGGACTATGTACATTCTCTTCAACAATGAAGCAACATGAAGTTATCACTAAACATACCTACATACTGCATCAACAACCAACAACTTAGGAAAGTTACTCTTTTCATAGACCCAAAGGTCTGCAAAGACCCGCATTTCACCCAAATCAAAGAAGAAAGACAAAACTGACACCATATTTCTTTTTAATTCTATGAAGCCGCATTGGATAAGATAATGTTGCTTATAGCCCAGCCGACCGCAAAGGGCCACATCAGGGCAAGCCGCATTGGGCAAATGCTCTTTACTATCGCTGCTGCTGACAACAACAAAATGCTGAACATGATGCTGTAAGGCAAAAACCATTGGTCTGTCCACTTCAGCAGGTAGGGCAGTCCTCAAGTAGGTTTACTTCTCTGTTCTGTGTGCCTCTTACCCACTGCAGGCAAAGTTAACGGGTATCACAGGTTAAACTGACTTGTTTAACCATTTCACTTTTGGAATTAAAAAGTTCTGTACTTCCTGCTCACTTTCTGTCAACTTCTCCCTGACTCACTTAATTTTCTTTCAGACTGGATGGTCTGAACAACTGAATACTCACTTTACCAATCAAGACAGCCGAGCACAACATGCTGTGAATGGCTTGGGTCTTTCACTCCTAACTGTGGAGCTAGCCACACAACAGAGGTCACAGTAATGTATGCGGTTCGGTTGACAGAAATTTCGTTGAAGAGCATGTAACCTGTATTTGTCTGACTGCTAAAGCTTTAAGGAAAATCATGTCTCAATTTTCTTCCTTTGCAGAAAATTGTAAGATATACGGGTTTAGTCAAAATAACGGACACTTGATAACAATTTAAATCAACAAGGAGGAGGTATGATCAAGCACACGTGGGAAGCAGCAGTGCACCTAACGTGGGACCAAACCATTATAGAAAAAAAATATCAAGTAAACAAGACATGTTTTACATATGAACACTGCAAACAAGTATCCTTTGTGCAATACAGAATACCCTCCAACTGAGCTGTTTCTTTTTGGTTTTGGTTTTGTTTTACATTCTTATTTCTATGAAGTTACCAGTTAAATGTTACGTATGTCTCCCAAAGCCAATGAACGCATTACCCTGTGTATAATGAATCTGGAGCAGCTTATGTTGTTGTTGGCGGGTTTTTTTTTAAACAAAAACCACCACCAAAAACAAAATCGGCACAGATTTTTACAAGACTCTCTATCACTTAACAGTAGTTCTCTGTCCTTGGCATCTCCCTTTTAACAGCAGTTATCTGTCCTTGGCAGCACTGAAATTAACCGAATTCGCACAGGTAAAAACGTTATTTCTTTTCAGGATATACACTATTTTCCTTCTTTTTTTTCGTCCATGTGCCGTATCTAATTTTAGAATTTTGGATACATGCTCCTCATTTTTAAATAAATGCTTCTGGCATGCAGTTTTCTATACTCTTACCATTAACTATTATGAATAAATGCAATCACACAACAGACATGCCATAACAAACATGTATACAACCATACTAGATCAGCTTCAAACCCCGATATATCATTACAATTACCCAACATTTAAATTACTAAGAAAATGCCCATGAATTAAATATAAAAACATAACCAAAAGTGGAAAAACATGAAATTCTTCCTACATTTTAAAACAAATTCTGGGAGTGAAGGGGTTAACAAAAATAACTTTAAGGAAAGGCTAACAAGTGCAACTGGCATAGTACATTAGGAGTTTACCATGTGTACCATAATGCCAGTGACAAAATACTTTTGTCAGGACCACCGTATTCAATAATCCTATATTCAAAAGTCTCCTTCTCTTCTTCCTGTGCCAATTTTTCAATTCAATTCATGGTGACAAAAATACACATAATGACCCAGCAGCATGCATACTGAGAACAGCAATAACAATTATGCTATAAATGACCTAACTTTTTTTTTCCAACCGAAAACAATGGCAATCCTCATTATAACAAAATCTCCCTAAACTGATATCACTTCCTTTCATATACACACATCCACACGATGCCTAAAAAGGGTTGGTTTAGCCTGGGAAATTTGTGCTGAGAATGAAAACTGTTAAATGAATGAAATGTTCTTTTAAAGATAAAACTATTAAATAACAAAGCAAAGCACTGATTTCACATGTGAAATCTTTAACACATTTCAAAAAGTTCTCTCTCTCTCTCTCTCTCTCTCTCTCCTCTTTCTCTCTCTCTCTCTCTCTCTCTCTCTCTCTCACTCACTCACTCACTCACTCACTCACTCACTCTCACACACACACACACACACACACACACACACACACACACACAGAGAGGCATACTTTTGCAGTCATATTTTTTCTCTCTCTCTCTCTCTCTCTCTCTCTCTCTCTCTCTCTCTCTCTCTCTTCTCTCGCTTCCCTCCCTCCCTAAACCACATGCAGTCACTACATACACACATAAGTACACACTTAAACACTATATTCACGTGCAAAGAATATATGCAAAAACACCAATCCTGGCCGAGCCCTCCCACCACATGATTAGAGCCTTGTTACATTTCTTCCATATTCTATACACAATAATAATGATGATAAGAACAATACTAAGAATAATGATTATAATAATAACAATAAATACAATTGTTTACGAAATCTATATGTAAAAGAAAAAAAAATTTTAAATGACCACTTTTAATTTTTCATTGGCAGCTCTTTTGTGCAACCAGTAACTTGGAATAACAGTATTCAGAACACACTTTTTGACTAACAACTTTTTAACCACCACAACTTTTAATTTCTCTTTTTTCTTTTTCCTCCTGAATTCAGAAAAGGCAAGCTGCACCCTCTTGAATTAATTTTGGGGGATTCTTCCAATCCTCCTGTCCACCATTTTCTGTTTAACATCCAATCCAATCTGCAGGTGTCCAGCCAGTAAGAGTGACCCTTTACGTTTCTTTTCAGCCTTACTGGAGAGGGTTCAGTGTAAAGATACATACAGCATTCTGAGCAGACTGTGCAAATGCCAATTGCAATTTTCTTCCTACCATACCAAAGGAATTGTTTTCTTGCTGTTCACCTTGACTGACAAAGTGTGACTAGCAAAAATAAGTGATCATGATACAGGACAGCCCATCTGACATGATAGTGGATGATATGAAGTGGCACCAGAGTGACCATTCACATATAGCTAAAGACTGTACATGAGTTTGAAATCGATTCAAACTTACGCCACAATTACTTATTGACTGAGTTGCGATGAGTAGGCATCAAAGTTTGGAGCAATAATCACATCTTTACAGTGAAGGAACGCTAAAACAATGGTAGTTCAGAAACATCAACACATAATGCATAAAACAGACATGCATATCAAACTAGTAGAATTTCACACACAATTCGGGGTAGTCTGGACTTGCAGTGATTTTTCTTTTTCTTTTTCTAAACAGTACCTCAGTTTCATGACATGCCTGGTGCTGAAGAAAATTAATTTGGTAGTGTAGTACAAATTACATAAAAAGAATCTGGTCATTAAAAGGTTAACTGCTTACTGCTACAAGTTACATTAAAAAAAATGTGGTCATTAAAAGGTTAACTGCCCACAGCCTCCTCTTCAGCAAAGTCTTCATTCTAGATCGTTTGATCACTTACACACAGACTTCAAAAAACATTTTCTTGTGTATCACACTGGTAAATGTTGGATAACTAGCTGACCATAACAGAAGATGTAGCAAGTTCAGTATTCAATTAAAAAAAAATAAAAAGCAGAAAATAAATCATGAATAACTTTATCATGATCAAATTGTACATAAAGCTGAAGTCTGCCTTGTAGGCTGCTACATAGGGATCAATTTAATCTATACTAATCTTTTGTTTTTGAATCATGTCTCCAAAACGCATGTGACCAAGAAAACTGAAAGCAATAAACCTGATCACATTTCAAAAGACATGACCAACTCTAAAGAACAGAAGAAGAAATCTAAAGGTTAAAAATGATGGTGAAACTATTGATAAAAACAGACTGCATAACACCCACGGTGTTAATCAAACATTGGCTGCATTAGTCATACTTGCAGCTTCTCTACTGATCAGCAACCAAAGAAACTGCTAAAGAATATCAAAATTAACTGATTATTAAATCAATCCATCCATCCACAACACACACACACCAAGTCATTTCCAATAAATACTAACTGTCCACATACCTTATCATTATTTACATTGTGCTAAGACTTCATTAATGTGTACAGCGTGTTAGTGCTTCACCATAAAACAAACCAAGCAACCCCTCCTGTGTAAAGGAAAAGAAGAAATATGATCATATGACCAATTACAAAAAAGTATGATGAAAATCAATGATGTTGCCATTTCCTTGTACGTCTAACTAGTGGTAACTTCACAAACCACCAACCTTTGGGAAGCCTCTATGTACAAATGCAAAAGAGTAAAATATGGCTGAGGGAAAAAATACCACAGCATGCACAACAGTTGTCTCACCAAGATCGTTTCTCTCAGTCTCAGTCGCCATCACCATATATTCTAAAATCAACTTGAGAACTGACAAAACTGATTCTTTATTCGTAACAATTACTGCTTCAGCAGTCCATGAAAACAGAAACCTGGAACACCAACTTTGCTACTGCCATACATCCTTCCTATCCCAACCCTCTCCCTCCTCTGCGTCTGTCTGTCTGTCTGTCTGTCTGTCTGTCTGTCTGTCTGTCTGTCTGTCTGTCTGTCTCTCTCTCTCTCTCTCTCTCTCTCTCTCTCTCTCTCTCATCCTTCTCTCTCCTTTCTGCAAAACTCTCAATAACAGGCAGTCATAAAATATTTTTTCATGTTCAACAGAGCATGATTAAATGCATGCATCTTGTACACTGAGCTTGAAAAGCAAAAGCTTTGAATGGTGGGTTAGGTAAGGCCCAGTCGCGTAATGAACAAGCCCAAGAAGCCATGAAAATCGAGTTATTGTTTTACACAGAGAAAAAAAGAGAGGAAATCAGCCCATGGCCAAAGAAACATTGGCTGGTGCCAACAAGGTATCAGGTACAAGAAAATGCAGCTATTAGTGATCAAACATGCGCATGGGAAGAGGAAATACACTTTCAGACCAAAAAGAGAAGTTCTGGGGTACGTTAAACGGTCCGTGCTTGCCTTTTGCGACCGTGTCGATCGACGCGTGTCAAACTCTTCCCATTTTTCTCTTCTCCATGCTCGATAACTACAGCTACCTCCCCAGTCGCTATCTCCGCCCCCAGAGCAGCGGTGACACTGTCCAGGCTGCGGATAGCTTCTTCAAGCTCCAGAGCTTCACGAGCACTGTCACTGTCTGAGGCTTTGAGACCAGGCTGCAGAGTGGGGCAGATCAAGCGTACAGAAACAGGCAAGGACTTTAATCAATCACATCAGCAAACACATTCAGCCACAGTTCATAGAAAAGCAACCAATCTTGAAACGAAAAAAAAAAGAGAGAAAAGAACAAAAAAGGTGAGAAAACAAAACAATGAAGTCTACATAGACCAAGACAATGAAAAGAAAAAAAATATTATGGAGAATTAGGACAGCAAGTGAAACAAAACAAAAACATTCGAAAAAATTTCTCCATTGAGTATTTTACACTTCACTCTCTTAGCCTATAGGTAAATGCCTGAAAGGATAATGCAAGCTAAGGCGCACAACTCCTGTAAGCACACAGAATGTAAGGATTCTGTGGACACGTTTTCCATGTTTTCATAAAGGAAAACATTTTCTGAGTACACTTATCACTGACTGATTAAGTTTGGCAAAAGCGCTTTCAGGAGAACATGAGTGGTGAGGTTTTCATACCGAAAGCCACTGCCCCTAGGACACACACCTGACTTGGCTTCAAGTGTTGTGAGACCCCTTACAAGAGAGCAGTCCACAGCACCTTTCTCTCTAAACATGTCAGAGGGGGGCCACTGGCACCTATCTCTAAACATGCCAGAGGGTTGCCACTAGCACCCATCTCCCTAGTCACTGGCACCAAATCTCAAAACATGGCTGTCACTTGGTTCTAAATTTCTGACCCTATCTGGCTGAAAATTCTGCAAAAGTTGTTGTCCATAACAGTTATACATGTTTTAAGGGAGAAAACTGAATTATCATCATCATAGATTCCTCCAAAGAATGCATGGAAGGGATCTGCTTTCACCATGATCAGCAAAAACGAAATGAAAACTAAATAAAAACAAACAAACGCCTTAGTTCATAATCAGCGTTAATCATCAAAACACAGCAGACAGCTGTCACAACAAAGCAAACAGTTAATTGTCACAACACTGCAGACAGGTAATTGTCACAACAGAGCAAACACACAAGTGTAATAATACAGCAAACAATTACACAGAATCTTCTATAATACATAAACTATAACCTAGAAAAAGTTAAAAAGCCACATGTAAATATTGCACACAAATATGTACACCACACATCTAGCAACATGTAAACATGCACTCATTGTGAAAAGTATTTTAATGTCAAAATCGCACCTGATTAGTCCAAGCATTGTTTACCATCAACTGCAGCAATTTAACTATACTCAAAGACACATAGTTCTATTGATCTTTGTGATCAATCTGATAGATATGCCCAGGTATGTTCATGTCTGTCTTTTTCTTTTTTTTTCAGACAAGTTTTTTCTTTTTGTTCTCTATTTTTGTTCTCTCCAGAAAAAATAGGTATCTGACAAGCACATACACAAGCCAAAGCAAACAAAAATTAAAGCAAATGAAAGAATACAGCATAAACTTAAATATGCATGAAAAATAAAACTACATAGCAAGCAGTAAATAAAATGTGGGCAGATTTTCAGGTTAATGGATCAAAGTATGATCTATGATCTATCACACTGCCACAAATGAGCCACCAATTCTCACACACACACACACACACACACACACACACACACACTACAGATTTCTTGCATTATTTTTTGTTTGTTTGTTTTTTCTAAAATGCAGATTGAAAAAAAAAAGAAATCGATCTGAGATCCAAGACCAAAATTCCAGCCTCAGCTGCTTTCGAACAGCTGACCACAGTTCACTTCCTTTTCCACTGCTTTCCAGCTGTGCTCCACACTGTGCATTTGTTTTTCTACTCAATCATCAAGTGGAAAGTGTCTATTTTCTTTGACAAACATTCTGCTCTCCTCCCAACAGCAGATCAGCATGTCAGCTTTCTCAATCACACACGTACCTGAGGCTGTTGCTGAACCAAGACACTGTGACTTTCGTCACCTTGTTGCAGCTCCCTTTCTCTCTTTTCCAAGGCCAGTTGATGAAGCTCCACCGTGTTGGCATAGTCAGGCTGCATCTCTAAAACACATCACACAGACAATGATTCTCAAACACATTTTGACAACATTCAAATGAACATCCAGACAAGCAAACACAGCAGCCAAAATAGCCCTCTGTTGTGAACTATCTGACTGGATTAAATTGGACTGAAATGAAGTTCCAAGTTTTTAAGTGATTTTTTTCCCTCACTGCACAAAACTCTCCACTCACTTTATGCTAGCACTCGAGTAAAGATTGCATCTATACTACATCAATCAAACTACAGATAAAAGCTGCCATTATGTGATAAATTTCAATTCTATGGTTGACGAGGACCATTCAATCCTGACACTAAATAGATATGTATCACCATAGCTATGAGCTTCAAAAACTGTGGATGACTAATTCAGCTTCCTTCTTCATAACATTGCCGACATCTTCCTTCAAACCTCAACCCCTACACAATTTTAGGTCCATGACTCCAGTCAAAATATGATGGAAACGCCTACTTTCAAATGGCAGCGCAAAGCAGCAAGAATATCTATAATGACTTATACAGCCATGTCACAGAATGAATGATGAACAGAAAAGAAACCTGTTAATTCAAACTGTAATGCAAGATGAACAGAAACCTGTGAATTCAAACTTTTAAATGCATTTCCTTCAGCTTTCCAAATCACATTCTTAATCTTTTTTTTTTCAATTCCACTTTTTCTTTGTTTTCAAGGCATAACAAAATTAAACAACTTGCAACAAACATTCAATTAAACACATTTTCTATTTCAGAACAAAGTAAAAGAAACAATCCTTTTCATTACCGCGTGTTAATGAATGTAATATGCTCTACAAAGGGCACCTATTTCCATATACACTGACCTACCACCCATATGTGTTCTCACAGTATATCATCATCCACTATCAGCACACTGAATATAAAACATATTTGTACATCTAGGTTGTTGTTTACAGGTCAACTCAGGATTACTGCCTATTAGCCCAAAATACAGGCATTTTAATTTTGTCAGCGCATTGTGCTTTCCTATCTTACATGACTATTCCTAGGTGAGCACCGTTTTGATGTGTAAATACAACTTATTTTTATACCCCTTACAGTCATAAATATCACAGTTAGCCAAGTTATGATGAGATCAAAAGCAGTTTCAATTCTAACATTTTTATAAAATCCATATAAAATCAGCTTTTCAGTCTTAAGTCCTAAGGTCACTGCCCACTTCTTCCATTAAATTATCATTTTCTCATCTTTTTCCTCTGCTTCACATGGAAGATAATACAAATTATAGAACGGATCTGGTCGCATGTGGTTCACAGACCTGCAATTGTTTTGCTGAACAGCTAATGCAGCCTCATCTTTAAAGAACAGTATACCTTATAATGCATCACATGGCATACATGCTGCAATATACAACAGGATGCCTTTAAAAGTACAGCTACAAGGACACAAATGAAGGACAGAAGCTGTCACTATGCCTTTACCAGAGGTTCACACATGCATAAACACAAACATACACACAAAATTCCAGGCATGCACAGACATATACAATACTAACAGTACTCGTGGCAAAATTGCCCATAGACACACACACACTCTCTCTCTCTCTCTCTCTAAATATCTGATCTTCCATCTGGCTTCCTCATAACCACTTCATCCCGACAAATGACATCTGCATACTTACCAGGGGGCAACACTGGTGGGGGAACAGCCTTCACTTTTGGCTTAGGGCAATGAGGTGGCAGGACTGGTTGCATCTTGTTGATGACAGCTGCAGGCCGGGCATAACTGCCTTCAGATGACACACTTACAGACCTCGTTTTCCCACCACCCTGACCTTTCGATTCTTCACTCGATTCAGCTTTTTCCGGCAATGGTTCAAACAGTTCTGGTTTTACAGCCACTCGAGCAAAGGCTTTCTCTGAACCAGCAGATATTGTGTGAGGACGTGCTCTATCCAGTTTGGTGTTTGAGGAGGCAGCGAAGGGCAGGCTGTTGGTACTGAAACCAGAGGGCGTTAGGGTGGAGTCCAGATCGACCGAAGGACTACTAGGTGAAGAGCTGCTGTCTGGAGCGTCTGTACTATCACGGCGAATGTGGGAATCCTGCACATAACAAAAAACAGCATCTTCTGACACATCAGTTTCAGTTTTAGTTTCATCAAGGAGGTGTCACTGCATGTGGACTAGTCCATATACACATCACCCCCTAAGTTTTGAGACCACACAGCAATGATTTAAAGCTGATGGATAAACAAACTAATGACTAAGATGAGAGAACTTAAGAAGAGGGTCTTGTGGCTACGACTTAGCAGATGTCTGACCTATGCATTAGCCCAATGCGCTGGTCAGACCTTGACACATCAGCAGTTGACAAGATTTTATTGTCCCTCTGGTGCTCTCTCAGTGACATCATTCCGAATGGTACTCATTCAAACTTCCCCATACACAACCTGACACAAAACTGCCTTGTCACAGCCCTTGCACTGACCATCCACAAGGCACATCAATATCAAGTCTTCACAACGCAACCGATCAGAAGAAACACTGCCACAGAGTCACTTCAGTGGAGTTCTTTGATGCCTGTTCAGATCACATAAACTCAAGTCACCTTCTACTAAGCTCCTAACTGACGACAATCACTGCCAGATTGTGGAGCCACCACACGTAAGCCTTCAGTTCTGGAGGTCACCACCCAGCCCATCAAGTGACAGCCTTCCTATGAGTTTTCCTTTACCAAAAAATTCTGTCATACACAAACTCACTATGAGCAAGAAGGAAGAGAAAAAAAAACTGAGGTCATTGTATGAGCAAGGCATGAAGGGCCACAAAATTTGACTTTCTTATGATGAAAAAAATTCATAACAACAACAAAATCAGCTTGTTCCATTTTTTAAGCATCAGTAGCTGCCAATCTTCTCAAATCCAAATTCTGATTTCTATGACTGAAGAGAGAAGTGTGGCTTTAAGCATTCTTCTTCCATAAACTTACAGCAGATCCACGTTGGGCTCAAAAAGAAAGTGCATCTTCCACTACATACTGTGTCTGGCATCAGCAGCTAATTCAGGATTTGAGAATTAATCTTTAAAAAAAAAATTGAAATTCCTGAAAAATTTGTGAGTGTTCCCAGCTTTGCATATGACCATAAACAAACTAACTCAATAAGCCAAAGGGAGCTAATGTTCAACACACCTATGACACATAGTGGAAAAGCATGCCAAGCAAAAATCGTCATACCATAGCTGCCAATCTTCTAGAGTCAAAGCGTGGGAACCAGGGGATGAAGGGACTGGGGCAGGTTAAGAGGGAGCAATTCTGCTTTTGACTGAAAGCTTTTCTAACCTCCTTATGTTTCAGTAGACAAATGTGGGGTTTGAAAAGAACGCATTTTCCATACAGGCAAATGCCAATATCCAATTAACATCATCTGGACTTTATTTTGTAATACTTTATTTTCCTATTTTCCAGATGACCCTAGAAACCCCAATTTTTCATATATTCTTTTTTTAAAAAAGAAAATCTGTATTTTTCACTGAATTCAGGAATTGGGAAATAATTTCTGAATTACAGAAATTCCAAAAAAAAATTGGGCGGGTTGGCAGCTATATAACACTAAAATTCTCCAAAGCAGAATAAGACCCAAACAATTTTCTGAATGCATGTTGAAGGAATGAGGGTGTAGCACCGCATTTAAATGAACATTTTTCCTTGATTATCACATATATTTTCTTTTTTGAAGCTCGATCATAAGTGGACAAAAAGCAACTAGTTTCTTACAATGCTAAAAGTCTACAATGTCAATCTCATAAATGTGACAAAACAAAACACAGAATAGATTTTGAGCTACAACGCTTAAAACATAGCTTCCTGAGCGGCTGAAAAACATGGAGAAATACCAGTTCATCTCAACATGTTTAACAATATATATACATAAATGGTGAGAGGCAGAGGGGGATAATGCAAATAACACTCATCAAACTGTTCACTGTCCTACCACAGATTTCAACTCTGTGTTCCTGTGAGGAGCATGACTGCATCTCACAAAACAAAGTGACACATTTCACACCAGGCAGCCTCATTACATCATCTTCACACAAATCTAAAACAACCTTCTCTTCGCTGCAATTTCAAAGAAACAAGACTTTTGATAACTGAAATTCATTGAAAATTAAACATGCTAACATCCCACACAGGGTCACTATCATGTCAAAAACGCAGATAAGGGAATGTTCCGACCTTACTGAGGTCAGGGTACAGGGGTCACCCGGGCCCCTGTTTAGTTAAAGAACCATGCTCTAGAGGTGGGTCAGGAGTCAATGACTGACCACTGAAACACTGCCACTGTGATTTCCTAGGCAGCCAACTGGAAGCTCTGGAAGTGCATCAACATTTGCAAAGAAGCAATTTGATGAGCAATGTTTGTTTGATTTTTTTTTCTATCTCTGTTGTAGTCATTCATAGCAACAAAAAAAACTCTGTTCAACCGACCATAAATACGATCAGAGCTGTGCAACTTTCATGCTTGAATGGTTATTATGTCTAAATGATTTTTTTCCATTCACTATATTAACTCTTTTACAACCACGTTTTTTTTTTCTTTTTTAACATTCTTGCAACTATAAAGTTTAACTTTTACAGCACTTAACGAACTTAAACTGAAATTCAGGTACTTGACAAAAAAAGAAAAAAAAAAAAAAGGTAGACATGCACGCACCACAAATCTAAATGCCACCAAATTCTATATAAAAATCTTGTAGTGGATATACTTTCCCGTGCACGTGCCTGTGCTTTTTCTGTTTGTAACTGACCGCCATTGTGGCCCCTCTGCTTCCGAAAATCTGTAATTCATCCGCAACCCCGAGTCCCCTCTTCTTAGTCATTTCACACATCGTGTATGAAACGACTGCAGATGTAACCATACAATCTAAACACCTTTCAAAGCATTGATATCAATTAAGCAGGGCCCCTATTTTGTCCACAGTCCTAATGAATGGATTGTCACACACTATAAGGAACACTAGTTGAAATTCAACTTTTCAAAACTTTTCAAAACCACTTTGCGACTGGTGACCATTTTCTCAACGATCCATTGTTCTCTTTGGGGGACAAAATCTAAGGTCACCCTTGACCATCTGAATAGGTGGTACTTAATTACTTATGGCAGCCATGTGGTAGAAGCTGGAACAGTAGTTACAAGGTTAAATCAGACTCACAACCTTGAAATTACAGGGGAAGGAAAATAACACACACACACACACACACACACACACACACACACACACACACACACACACATTTAACTAGCGCATAGAAAAAGTGTCTCAAAATAGGCTGCTGAACTGCACAAAAAAAACAAATAATATTACCAGCACTGTGTACAAGTAAAGAAAGCAGTGAATCCGAAATCTTCTTTAAACAATTTATCTGTAATGCATTCCAGACATACTACTAGTTTGATGTATAGGTTCCGAGTAAATGCTTTTAGAACAAAGTATTCTAAAAATATACACTGCATATGCGGCAAACAAATTACCGTAAACCACCTACTTCTTCACTGCCAAGGAGTTAGGCACTTTGTTCCCAAGATAAAGTTAGCAGATTAATTGTCAGCCAGTGCACCATTATCCACTGAAAGTATTTTAAATAATCATTCACTACCTTGCGTGTTCTCTGAAATCTTTAATTCCAGTCCACCTGGTATCTATCTCTGATGTTTAAACTAAAACTGTTGTGTTGTATAAAACTGATACAAAAGAGTTAAGATTATATGATATATATGGTCAGCCCCCCCCCCCCCCCCCCCTCTCCCCCCACCCCCCACTCCCTTCCTCTATTTCCATTGTCCTTTCCACCCTGATGCCCCCCATCCCCACCTGCAAACTTTCCCTCCCCCCACCCATCCCCATTCAATATATTTCAATCCAACTAAACTTGTTTCGTTTGATATACTTTAATTCCCCCGATCAACATACACTTAAGGCTAGATAAACAACCAGGATAAGTAAATATCTACCTATCTCACCACCCATCCCAACCTTCCCCTCTTATCCCTAACACAGTCCTTTCTCTCTCTTGCACACACACACACACACACACGCACACGCACATACATGCACGCACGCACACACACACACACACACATGCACGCCCACACACACACGTACACACACAATCATACATTTGTTTTGTTTGTTGTTTTTTTGTTGTTGTTGGTTTTTTTCGTCTAATAACACTTATAGTGAATAGACGTTAAACTAAAGAACACACACACACACACACAATATCCCTTCATCTATCTGTCTGTACTGAAGTTTAATGACAGGTCTTGAGGCAGTTTAAACAGAAATGAACCGATGTCCACTATGGCTGTTGATGACTGACGAAAGGATGACTCCCCCCAAGAAGCAGCGACACCTTCATGATTACACACTCAAGCCAAAGCAATGCTAATGAGATCTCATCCCAATGATCAACAAGACTATTTGTGTTAGAAAATGCACAAGTTTTCATCTATTTCTGCAACACTATCATGGAAAAAATTGAGAGCAAAAGGTGGTGGGGCAGAAGGGGTGAGAAACAGAGAGGGAGCATTCTAGCTAGTATCATACAATCACCCTGAAAGCAATTCAGTTTCCAAAATTAACAAAGAAATGAAATAAATGACATTAAACAATCATATTTAAATAAAATCAAATGAAAGTAAATTCAAACAAAACAAAATCTGTGATGCAATAGTAATAATTGTGAAAATAGTAATTAGACATGTCTAATTTCAGCAGCACTGGTAATCACCCTCTGAATTGTACTTAGCATGGATAGATTTACGAACAGCACTGCTGAACATGACCACATAAAATATGTACTATTCTGCTCATCCCTTGCAGCATGTGTTCACATGCACGCGCGCACGCGCGCTCACACACACGCACACGCACACACACACAGATTGAACTTTACACTGCTAGTGAAGGTACATGGGAGTGTGTGAGTGTGTGTGTGTGTGTGTGTGTGTGTGTGTGTGTGTGTGTTGTGTGTGTGTGTGTGTGTGTGTGTGTGTGGATTTGTGCATGCTTGTGCATGCACATGTGTGTATGTGGGAGGGGGGAGCATGCATGTGTGCATACACCCACACACACATATGCACACACATATGCACGTGCGGTTCTGCGTGTCAGTGTATGTCCAATGTTAAAATATGGGCCTGTACCTTTACAATCAACTCAGCATACAACACATTCATCTTAACTCCTAAAACAGATTTTCTTTTGTTTATTACAGTTAATATGTCCTCCAACCAACATCTAACATCAAAAAAGGTCATTCACACAGACTCTCTTTTTGCTTTTCAAGTATCATCTTCACAACACCATCCAGCCCTAATGAAAAAAATTATGATCACTCGCACAGACTTTCTGTTCAAATTAAAAAACAAGTGAAAATATCCTTCCAATGCGAGCAAACAAACAACAACAAAAAATTTATGTTGACATGCACATGCCGTTCACCACGCTACAACTTCCCAAAACAGAAGGAGAATAAAACCAGCAAAACTATCAACGACAACAAACCAAAGCACACAAGATCTCTGTTTACTTTCTCTGACAAGAGAATTACACACAGTTAGACAGGCCAACAGTCAGTTGGAGCAGCGGGCGAGGCCTACCTGATGCAAGTTAAGGGACAGAGGGGTGGTAGACCTCACAAACAGCGTGTCCTGTGATGTGAAGCCAGAGTCCTGGGACGACACACTGGTCAGACGCTCAACGCCCAGGGAAGCTGCAGGAAGGAAGAGGTGCTCAGGTCGAAGTGGGTGGGGTAGGAGGGTGGACGAACAAACAGTGGGTGCGGTTTGGAAAGGGTAAGAAAGGAGAAGGAAAGGGAGGAGGGAGGGGGAGGAGGAGTAGAAAGCATAACAGAAGTGGTGGCAAACTCAGGCAGCAGAAAGCAAGAAGGGAACAGGCAGCACACAGGCTCATGCTTTGCAAGCAACAACATGAGAAAATACCAAAGCAGAAATTCCGAGGAAATGAACGTGTAATTTGATATTTCATATCTACTATTCGTTACACTAATACTACTGCGTACATACTACGGCTTATGTTTTGTTTTGTTATCATGATACACTTTGTTTGTGTAAAGTGCAATGATGCTGGCAGCATAGGTAACACTGCACACTTACGTACGTACATGTGTGTGTGTGTGTGTGTGTGTGTGTGTGTGTGTGTGTGTGTGTGTGTGTGTGTGTGTGTGCGTGTGTGTGTGTGCACCTGCATGCATGCCTGTGTGTGTGTGTGTGTGCGCCTGCATGCATGCCTGTGTGCAGTGTTGATTCTAGGATTTCAAAAAAGGGAGCCCAATGCCTCCCTCAGAAGCAAAAAGGGAGCCCCAGGGTCTCTTGGGCAAAGAAAGGGAGGCTCCAAATATTTGCGACTATTCATCAAAGCCAGCAACATTACTTGGCTAAAGTAAATGTAGTAATACACAGTGCACAGCATGTTGCCGTCGTCGTCCTTGGCTAGCCAGGGCCATTCTTTCATCCAAGATACTTGAAAAGTTTTGAACAGCTGCATTTTCTCCTTCTGCTCACTAGTTTTCGGTTCTTCTTCTTCAAGTAAGTTCTCCGGGTTCTTCCATCGAAGTCGATGGTTCTTCACTCGAAATCGAATTCGAATTGACTGCCTCACATAAATTATTTCAACACCAGCCCCTTCTTCATCACCTCACCTAACTCATTCACGGTGGAAATCCGTTCATTATCAGTATTGTCCGAAGTACTGCTGGTACCTGAGCAACTCTTTTTTGCTTTTGTGAAAGCGAAGGAAAACAGGGTGCTTGAACGCTTCATGGTGAAAGATATTGTCTCCTTTGAAACGAGGTCACGACGGCATGCAGGCTTCGAAGCATGTGGGAGAACAATGGCGCTTCAAAAACTGTCATACAATTTTTCTGATTGGTTGAGCTCGGAACTTGTCAACCAATGAGAATCGTCGGCAGTTTTACGGCTAGGCTTTGCAACTTTGCCAGAATTATCGCCCTTTCTGATGTTGCTATGTCAACGACAACCAGACGATCGACAGTGATGCCGCACACGCTGACAAAAGAGGCGGCCGTTTTCAATTTTTAGCGGCTCTCGAGACGCATCGCTCGCGATTTTATGCGGCCAAACGAAAAAATCAGCGGTAATCCCGCGAAAACGCGCTCTAGAATCATCACTGTGTGTGTGTGTGTGTGTGTGTGTGTGTGTGTGTTGTGTGTGTGTGTGTGTGTGTGTGTGTGTGTGTGTGAATGTATCTCTGTGTGAAGGTACGGGTGTACACATGCATACATGTTTGTGTAAGTGCACAGATAGTCATATATTCATACATCTGGATGAGATGCTTAACAAGCAGTCATATGAATGAGCACACTCTATGTTTGTGTATCAAGAAGAAAAAGACGTTTGTTTTTCACAATCACTTCTTCAACACACATGAATACTGCAACAGTAACTGAAGTGTACTGGAAAATGTATACTAGGGAATATATACTTCTAATTCAACTACTCACTGAAAATTGTATATATAGAACTATGTATTTCTGATCAAAATCAATCATTTTTACTATTCTACCAAGACATTCATGTGCTTCATATCGTTGATTCATGTGTGTGTACCTATGTTCACATGCCTGTATGCATGCGCACAGTGTGTGTGTGTGTGTGTGTGTGTGTGTGTGTTGTGTGTTGTGTGTGTGTGTGCATGTGTATGTGCGTGTGTGTGTGTGTGTGTGTGTGTGTGTGTGTGTGTGTGTGTGTGTGTGTGTGTGTGTGTGCATGTGCGTGTGTGGTGTGTGTGTGTGTGTGTGTGTGTGTGTGTGTGTACTATAGGTACAGGTATGAACATGGGTGTGCATGTGCCCGAGTCCATGCTCAAGAAGCACATAATACTGAGTAAATGAGATCTTCCAGCTTCTGCGTGTTACCTTAAAATATTCAATATGTAAATTCTAAGTAATCATACTCCTTGCATCCTTTTCAAATGCAAGCTTACATTTCTATCTAGATTTAGACAGCAAGAAAGAAGGGTGGCAGTCAAGAATGAAGAGGCTGAAGGGAAGAGTCAGAGAGAAAGAGAGAGAGAGAGAAAGAAAAGTATTTGTTCGCACATATGCAATTGTATGCATGCACTGAGCATTCATATGTGAACAACCCATGAGCATGTATTCATGCAAATATGAAGACTGTGTGGAAAATGCCGACTATATTAGTAACTGTTTAAAGCAAAATCGAAACTACAGTCAATTATAAACCAACCCTAGAAAAAAGTAACAATACTGATAATGAACAATAAGCAAGAACAAATCAGCAAAGATATAGCGACATGCAGAGAAACTTCTGCATCAAAGCAATGCAACAAACTAAAACAAATCTCTATCAATCTGTTCTTGTTTTTTCTTTTTTCCTCATTTGAGAAACAACAATATTTTCTTAGAAGACAGCGAAGGCACCCAAGTAACAGACAAATACAAAGATAAAGTTCTGAAAATAAAATGCAAATAATAAATGATTCCCTGACAAGACACACATACACACTCACACACAAGCATGAAGAAAGTTCTAAACAACTCTCATACAACACACATCCACGGGCACATGACAGCAGTAAAAAGCAAAAAAGTTTTAAACTTTTTCATGCGAACAAACATGCACATAAATATGCAGGTGAACTTGGAGTTTAAAGCACCCACATTTGGAACCATTTAAAATACCAGTCTTTAGGAAGAGAAGGCAACTTTCTATTGAATACAGACCAGACATTTAATCCAAAATGGAAAGAATTTAAATATTCTAATAATGCTGATGGGAGCAGTCGTTCCATGTGTGATAACCAAAATTTCAACATGTTTGTTACATGTAAAATGAACACAACTCTATTAAAATGGCTTACACACAAATCTACATACTTTCGGCATGTTTGTTCATTTGCAACATGTAGCCAACTGTACCGAAGTGGATTTCAGGCAAATTCTCAAACTTGTAAATCAAGAGTATGCACCTTGATCTGCTACAGAAAGATGCATCAAAATTCTAAAAACCGATGAAAAACGGTGTGCCCTGAACTCCAGTTTTGCCAGTGCATTCTCCCTAGACTTTTCGTCTTATCACACCCATACACACATGCACACAAAACGCAGTCACTGATCCCATCCTACCTGCACCGTGTTCTGCTTGTGCAGGGTGTGTCCCGGGGAGTGGGACTTGGAGGAGGTGCTGGAGCAGCTGTTGATGCTGGCTATGCTGCACACCGATGACTTGCGTGACCCCAGTGAGCTGGGAGAGCTGGGCGGGGAGGGATGCTGCACACACCCATCTCACACCTCTCGCATCCAAATTTCTCAGAGTTTGTCACCACCACCACCCCTCCCCCCATTTTTCCCCCAGGCCTGTAAAACTGATGCCAACTGTCAAAAACACATGACCAAAACCACTTGCATTGGGGCATGTCACAAACAGTACAGTGTAGCTATGGTGAGATTAAGCCTCTGAAATCAACAGTCAGATGGCAATTTTTGGGACCCCCATCCTTTCATGCATCCATTTCACAATTTCTGCACACATTCTATATCACTAGCTATGTTTTAAAAAGAAAGGGGAAAAAAAAGGAAAAATGCTACCAGAGAAAGACACCACAAGTTATTCTGGCTTCCACAGTGGCACAAAATTGTGTGTTTGTTCATGTTTTTGTGCATGAGCACTTGTACATATCTGAGTGCGCATGCATACTTAACACACACACACACACACACACACACACACACACACACACACACACACAAACACACTCACAATTATGCAACCATCCATCTGTCCATGCTTGTGTGAATGCACGCAAATATGCGAATGGACATACCTCTGGGCATGCACAACTCTCTATCATGACCGCTGTTAAAAAAAAAAAAAAAAATTGCCACAAAACGACTCCCTTGAAAGACAACACACACTACCAAACACATCTAAGCATCTTCCCCAAAACATATGTCACTGACGACAACATCATTACCTGCTTTCCATGCAGACCAAGCGTAGCCACATCCACACCTTTGAGGTCAGCGATGACCTGTTCGCTGGAGTCTGGGAGGGTGTGAGGGTCAGAAGCCTGCATGCACAAACTGTGCATGATCTCCTGCAGATGGGTCACCTCTGACAGCAGGTGGACTTCATGATCCTGTCGACAAAGGTTCATTGCACATGGGATGGAATATACCACAAGCATGGTCACTGTCTGTCTTTTTTTTGGAAAGAAGAACCACTTGCCATGGAGGCACACATCAAAGTGGTTGGTATCAATCCAAGCACTGTTGGATCAATAACAATGACTAAATCATCAGTGCAGACTCTACAAGGTGTGTCTGATTCAAATGTAAAAGGCAATGATCTTGGGCGCGAAATGTGGAGAGTCACCTTCGATGTTCACATCATTACTTCAATCTTCTCAGCCAAGGTGACTGACAAAATCTTCTCAGCCAAGGCGACTGATAACCATGTTCACACACAGACATCAACAACATATAAAAAGGCACATGCATATCCAGCAGCATCCACTAACAGAGATCCTTGGAATATTTGAAGTGAACTGGATTTGCAAGAGTTTTTCTGTTACTTTTGTCAAAAAAGTCCCCATGTGTCACAAGTTCCTCTGGCACTTGCAAATTAATTTGGTAGCCTGGTACACGTTCAGTCAAAAAGATATGGTAGTATAAGCACAGATTAAGCATATATTGTGTAACCTCCTTAGTCTGTGGTATAAGTTAATCTATACTTTGGATGCTAGAGAGTGTGAAATTACAAATTTGTTTACTTGTCATCAGATTTTGTATTTCTGCCAAATATACTTAACTAACCTAACTTTACTGTTTCCACGTAAGAACTGATCCTGGGCTTGACAAGCTTTCGAAGCATCATCACATTTTCTACAGGAAAACAAAAAATAGTTCAACAATCATCAGTGAAAAAAATTCAAATTTCAGGCAGATGCCCGACACTACTTGGTAATCCACAGAAGGCACAATTTCTAAGGTCAGATAAACCACTGACTGCAATGTAAAAAAGTGAGACCACAGTTTGTATAAAAATGAATTCAAGACCAAGATGATCGCCAAAACATATTCATTTTCAGAAACAGTACGTGGGTACAGGAAAATGAAATGTTGCACATCACATGTAAGTAATTCCAAATACTTATCTATGACAAATCAGGCCAAGACTGAAAAAATACACAGAAAAAAAGCTGCTATTCAGCTGGGAACACATGAATTAATGGCTTAGAATTCAGTGCATCAAAATGTCCAAAACACACACAGATGATTTTCAAGGGGTTAGCCACCTACACAAAAGCATCTGGAAAAAAGTGAATTTCCACCAGGCAAACACGTGAACCATTCTAACTTCAAAGAAAGGTATAGTCAAAACTCAGGACTGAGTTAAGAATAAGTAAAGGGCTACAATGGAGCTTTTGTTGTTTTCATTCCACTCATGTGATCATTGAAAGCGAGATGTCATCATGTATAACAAAACAAAAAAAGCTACAAACATTTATGCATGCATAAAACATGCTATTACTAACATATCACAATTGGGTGTAATTTGCGCCCAGATTTTTATTCTTTCTTTTTAAGCAAAGGTCAAAATGAATAAACAGGTGATTTTATATCAATGGGCATCTGCCTTAAAGATTCCAACTCAAAGGAGCAGCAAAGAAACCATACACATTTTCACCAGTGGCTAAGAAAGAGAAGATCAACGTCTGATTTTCACTACTCTGATTTCTGCAGATTTTGTGAAAAAAAATGTTTTTTTTAATTACCCTTACTTTTTTTTTTTTAATTATCCTTACTTTTTTTTTAACCAGATGGTGAAAATGACTGAAGTTTGAAAAGTTCTACCAAAACGTGCACAAATATCAAGTGACTCCTGTCCTCACCACAAAAGGTTTAATACAGCTGATGAAGACACAGAACCGCTCCCGTTCCTCAATGAGCGCTGTGCGCACCGAGTTTTTCTCTGCTTCTCCCAGCAGCAGGTACTTGTCGTTCACCTCACTCATGAGACTGTCCAGCTTCGTCTGCATCTCATTCTTACCTGAAATCAGTCACATTGAATGAAGAGAGAGTGTATTTGTGTGCAATATGTGTAAATGTGCGCTCTCACTTGCACTCAGGCACAGAACAAGCTCACCTATACATCTGACATATACCTCCATATTTTCATGACTCCCTCTTTTGACAATTTAATTCCCCCCCCCCCCTCCCCCCCTTTCATTTCTGCAAGAAATTTATGTTGTTCTAGTCCCCACCTTGGATATATTGTTCCAGGCGTATAAATGCCAGCTTTTAGCAGAGGAGTACTCATCTGACATTGTTTACACTGTCACTGCCATAGGCCCACAGAGCTGCTCTGCATCTGTGGGCATCCAGCCAGATTACAGTCTATGGCTTTAAAAAATGAGAACAGAAGAAAGACAGGGCCAGAGAGACTGTCAGGTACATACAGAGAGAGAGAAAGAAAGGAGACAGAGAGCGCTGAGACTGACACTTTGGAATTATGTTGTCAATGCCAAACGGGTCTTCTGACAAAGCAGGGGTGAGGTCTGGGTTGGGAAAGAGGGAAGGGAGTGAGAGGATGGGAGGACAAACAACAATGTAAACAGATCAACACCTAGAATACATAATAAAACCAAATGAGGTGTGTATGTAATCTTAATCAAATACACTTTTACCTGAACAGCACTTTATTACTTATGTATGAATAAATCTAGATTAGAATTAAGAACAAAAACAAAAAAACTCAGCGACATCATGCGAATGATTTCTGGGGAGGGGAGTGAACAAACAAAATACGTCTTGAACATTTTGAACATAAAAACATATAAAGGAACTTATTCTTCACTTCCATAATAATGACAGAAAGAGAGAGAGAGAGAGAGAGAGAGAGAGAGAGAGAGAGAAGAGAGAGGAGAGAGAGACTCAAGAGACTGAGCAGAGAGGGAGAACTGATGTGGGTGGAGAGACAGAGACAGAAAGAAAAAGAGAGAGAGTGAGACAGACAGACAGACAGACAGAGAGGCAGAGAACTCAGAAAGCTTATATTCGATCAAGGACTGAGATTTTAGGCAGAGCCTATTCTTCCAATCTGTCCTTGCTAAGCTAAATTATGCAATGATATTTAAAGACAATAAAATGAAAAGAAAGAGTAAGAAGAGAACAGATAAGAAAATGAAGTAGAAAAAAAAATACAAAAAAAAAAAAAACAGCACAAAAGAGAGAGATAGACTGACAGAGATAGAGAGACACAGAGAGAAAGAGAAAGACACAGAGAGGAAGAGAGAGAGAGAGAGGGGGAGGGAGGGAGAGAGACAGAGAGAGACAGAGAGAGAGAGAGACAGAGAGAGAGAGAGAGAGAGATAAGATAAGATAATGTTGCTTATAGCCCAGCCGACCGCAAAGGGCCACATCAGGGCTGTGAAGAGAGAGAGAGAGAGAGAGAGAGAGAGAGAGAGAGAGAGAGAGAGAGAGAGAGAGAGAGAGAGTAAAGAGAGAGAGAGGCTAGATGAGAAAGGAAGACAGGGAGAAACAAGATAGTGAGAAAGACAGGGAGAGGGATAAGGGATGGGCAGACACATAAACAGACAGGGAGTATGAAGTAGGCAGAGTGATGCAGGCTAGACAGAAAAGCATGTATTACAGAATGAGGAGGGAAAAGTAAGTGATCTGTGAGAATATATCACACACTGATCACAATGAAATGTCACATTTTTTTTACTGGCAAGTGTGTATCAGAATCAACATATGACCAATTACAAGTGCCATGCAGAAAACAAAATATAAATTTCAGACCTTTTAATAGAAAGAAAACACAATAAAGACAATACCTTTGTTGACCTTCTTTTGTAATCTCATTGTATCAGATGCTGCTTTCTTTATTTCTTGTCTAGCCTTCTTGTACTCTGAAAACAGTTTCACACATTAAGATCAATTGACAGTTTGTAACCAAGCAGAGAGGAAGAACAAGGTATTGTTTGTGAAAACACACTGAAAATGTATAACCAACTAAAGAGGAACAAACTATAACACACTAGTCAGGCACAGCAGAGTTAGAGTAGACTAAAAATACTTGACAGAAACACCAAATCTCTCTCTCTCTCTCTTTCACTCACTCACTCACTCACACACACAGCATTTTTTTCTGTTTCCCAATACTTCTCGTCTGGAGCCAAGTTTCAGTTGGTGTTGACCCAGCTGAAATGAGTTCATGAACTGACAGTGACCTTGAAACAGCTAATGCACAAGGTGAATAAATACTTCAGCACCACCTCCCTTTTCCTCACCACGCTGAACTGGCATGTCATTCAGCATGCACAGGGGAGCTGATAACACACTACCTCATTAAAAACGAGGCTGCAACTCTACAATGTGCAGCAACAGTACAAAGCTGCAATCCATCCGTTTTTAAAAAACACAGTATTACATACCAAGAACCATGAAAAAGCCAGTAAACTAAACTTTCTGATTCCTCACATATTGGGGATGGTTGTTATACACAAATCGTACTTTGCAGTGAAAGATAAGAGAGAAAGAATAAAACAGTACACTGGAATGAGCATCAACATTTCACAAAAATGCCTTTAAACTCATCAAAACAGACGCAAAGCGCACTGTTGATAAGCGCACAATTCAAAAGCGCTCTATGAGCACAAAACGGCAGAGAAGAGAGAGAGGGAATATAAAAGCACTCCATGTGCACAAAGGGTAGAACAGAGAGAGAGGGAATAGGTCAGGGAGGAGCGGGAGGGGAACCGATTTGTCATGTGTTTTATGAACAACTGAAGTTCTAGTCTCATTCCATCATTCAGAGCATAAACTTGGCACAATTTTCTAAAAACAATACATTTTGTCTCGGTGCAATTTTTCTGCAGAAACGGTACATACACAACACTGATGCTGTAATGAAAAGAAAAGACAATAACAGAAGAGACAGAGAAGTCCTGGATTCTATGGCTCAGACACACTTCGTCCAATGCCAAGGGTACTGTCAGGGCGTAACAAAGGTCAGTGCTGGGGCACTGTTCATTTCAGTCGCAGACCCTTGAGTGAAAGAAAGAGCACATAGCTGTGTCACCCCTACCATCTCTTTCCTCATTCCTCCCTGTCTTGCCCTCCTAATTCCAAACACACCAGGAGTGGATCACTCAGAGGTTGAAATAAGAAAAAGTCAAAAAGGAGGAAAATTAGGCGGGGTCCGGGGGCCGCCGTAGACCCCCGGTGGGGTCCAGGGGCAAAGCCCCTCATGGGGTCAGGGGGCAAAGCCCCCTGAAGCTGAGCATTTTTCATATTTCAGTATCTAAAAATCACCCAAGAAATGCATAAACTGGCAAGAAAAAAAGAAATAAAATAACAAGCTTTTTATTCTATTTTTTGGTTCACAATAAGTAAAACTTGACAGTCAAAACAATAACAAAGTCACACACTCATACAAACAGGGACATAACACTCACCATCAAACTGCCTTGGGAGCAGTGCACTCATGTTTTCATGTCTCAAATGTTCCAGCTAAGGAACACAGGCTCTCACAATTGTTCCATCAACAGGAACATGGGCTCTCACAATAGTTCCATGAAAAGGAACATGGGCTCTCACAATAGTTCCATCAAAAGCTGGTTGATTTTGCGAATGGAGTCTCCCACACGGATCTTCACCTCGTGGCTAACGGTCTCTTTACCACGCGATAAAGTCACTGTTGTACGCACATCTTCCTCCAGCCACTTCCAGTTCCACTTGTTTTTCACAGAGGAATCGATCTCCGTGGCCAACACTTTCTCATTCTCGGTGATTTGTCGAAACATGTTGACGACTTCGGAACTTTGGACGTGCAACTTGTAAGACAATATGGCGCCGGAATCCGCAAATGGCACTTTTCACAGCTAAGGGATTACTTCCCTTCTTTGTAGTTTCGGTAAGCCGAATTCCATTATTCACTGTAATCTGTCCTGGGGGCCCAAACGAGCCGGAAGTTTTCCATTTGAGAACAAACCGATCAAGAACAAAATCGCGATCCAAGCTTTTGCTTACGAAAAACAAACCTCCCTATACATATACCCCCCCCCCCCCCCCCCCCCCCCCCCAAACCTCCCTATACATATACCTACCCCCCCCCCCCCCCAGTTTTCTCAACGGATTTACATCGATCTCAAAAACAGCCCCTGGAGCCTCCAAATCGGCGGATATCCACCTTTCGGCGGAAACTTCCCATACCTGATCACTGTACAGAAGAGCTGGGCAGAGGGCTTGGAAGGTAGAGCATGGTCCACACATTATCAACAAACCTTTTCTAAAAGTGTGTGTGTGTGTGTGTGTGTGTGTGTGTGTGTGTGTGTGTGTGTCCGTGTGTGTGTCCGTGTGTGTGTGTCTGTGTGTGTGTGTCCGTGTGTGTGTGTCCGTGTGTGTAGTTTTCACTAAGGGGGATAGGGGAGACAAGGAGGGAAGGACAGGATAATGGGGTGGAGGAGTGAGAGCTTCTCCTGTTCCTTGAGAATGTGTTCTTTGTAGTGCTTTCAATGTCTATTTTGGGGAGATGAGGATGGGGGACAAAATGACAAGTAGTGGAGGTCTAAGAGAGCTTTTCTTCTTGTTTCCAAGATGTGTTTTTTCCAGAGCTTTCAGAGTTTCATTTTCTCAGATTGAACCTCCAAGAACTCCCTATCCCCAGTTAATGCTTGCACAATCCCCTCACTCCCTCCTTCTCCTCCCCCTCATCCTTTCCCTTCTGCCTCCTTTTCCTCCTAAATCCTCTTCCCTGAAATTCCCACTCTGTGACATTTCCTTTCTCAGTGAACTTTCTGCCACTTTCCATTTATTTGATCTTGAACTCTATTCTGAAAGAAAACAGAAAATATGGATCGGAGTCAGAGAAGGCCAAATAACTTCAGACTGTCAAACATGCAGCGAACGTTTGCCACTTGAAGCATATTCTCCAATTTTTATTTATGAGTGACATGATTTTTTTTTTTTTTTTTTGCTGTCCCAACCTCTGCGCGACCTCAGAGGCAGTGTACCCACACCGCTCATTCCGATCTTAAGTTTAAGTCACATTTCTTGTTATAATACTCCTTATTTCCCCCCATATCGCTGGCTTCTTCTCATTCTGTTCCCCTTTATCTCATGTTTATGTACGTACCCAGCTTTAAATGTTCACGATGAACCTATCACTTCCCAAAAGACATTCTCAAAGATCTTTTACCTTTTGCATGATCTTTATCAAGCTGAGCTACAGCTTTCTTCCAGTCTTCCAGTCTCTCTTGCAAAGGTGCTACAACACTGTCCAGTACCGAGCTGAAAAGAAAACAACAACAATAACAGTACACTGAGGGTTTGGGTAAATTTCACATAGTTCTTCCAGGTCAATTTGAAAACACAGCATAAACTTTACCTAACAAGGAAAAACCTATTTCCACCTAAATTACAGCAATACCTGGTTTTATTACACAGACCTACAGTAGCTGATCATAAATTCTGTGATTAAAAGTGTACAGATAATATTTACTGTGAAGAAATAAAGACACTACATGTATTCAGAGCACATGAAAAAAGGAAATACAAGTAATTCTTACCATGGTTTGGCATTTTCATGGAAACCAAATCCTGAGACAAACTTTGTCACAATATACTCAGACAATCATCACACTTTAACAACTACCATTTGTAACAGCTTGTCCTGAAATAATGTAAATTTGAAAAGAAGAAAGTAAAAAAACAAACCAAAAATGAACCAAGACAGGAAAAAAATGAATAAATAAATAAACAAGTAAATAAACAAATCAATATAAAGAAATCTATTTCAGCTTTCTTCAATATGGAATTCAAACTCATATTTTCAGGAACACAAGAGGAATGAGTCCCTGATCCTGAAACTGAGTTGTGGCTTCTCCCTCCATCCTGAAATCAAATTGTGGCCATCTTTTTAATCCTGAAATTTACCACAAAGTGACATGAAAACCTATTCTCAGACAAGTTATTAATAGAATTGAAACTGCAATTTCTTTAAATATCAAAAAAGGCTTTTAAAAGCCCATAATAACAAAACAAGTGCCCTGCGACTCTGTTATTCAGTGTCAAATGATGAAAAAAAAAAGGTTAATAAACTTTGTTTTTCAAATCTATTGTTACTATCCAATAATAAGTAAAGAAATTACGACAAAGCAACAGCTGAAATGAAATGATAAGTCTACAAAGGGAAAAAGGTAAACAGCACTGAGGCAAGAAAAGAACATATCAAAAACTAACATTAGATTCTTGATTTTGATGATCTGGTTGATCTTTGTTTAACACTGGTGTTAGACCTGATGGAAGCTCCCTCAGTCTTTGCACTGATGACAATTGCAGCATAAGAAGTGTACTTTTTTTCCCTGCGGTACACTTCATTCAACATTTGACCACACAGCTCTCAATAACACACACCGTGAGTGTTAATCCTCTGGTGTTTATTTTTGCCCCATTCCACCCCCACCATGCTCATCCAAATATTCCCATGTGTGGAGATTTTGCAGATGGTTTTCAGATCATTCTTTTGTCTTTCTTCAACAATTATTATTACAAAAGCAGCCTCCAACTTCCTGATTTAAAGAGTTTCTGGTAAATTTAACAAGATTTTGCAAAATTCACTAAATGATCCAGAAACACAAACTATTTCTTTTCCAAATGTCTTACTTCTTTACCAATCACATTGTATCAAAAAATTATCAAAGAAGATGAATAATAATGGGGCAAATCCTAATTTTGCCAAAGTGACGAAAAACTGGAAAATACCCCAATGAAACCATTCTGATCCTGAAAACACCCAGCACAATCTTGCTGATCCAGACACATGGAAAGCACATTTTTTTTGCTACATTTCCATTTATTACAGAAGATTTACATCTCTGCACTGTGACACCTCTGCACTGTGAAATCTCTCTCTGTCTACGTTTCCTTAACTTAGGCTACCTTTAAATTCCCTTATAGCTCTTTCCCTTCTGCTTACACTCCCTTCCCTTCCCACAACACCCTCTCCCACTACCCTCACTACAACCACCAACTCTGTCTTAACTCTCTATGTCCTTTCTCTGCTTTGCACGCATGAACCATACACAAGACCCTATTTAAACAGGTTATACACACAACAATATCTATCAAATGCTTACTTTGTAAGAGCCTTGAGACAGGTTTCAATGCTTTTGTGTCGCATACACAGGCGAGTCAGGGCGGAACCAATCTCCTTTGTAGCACCTGATCACATAAACACATGTTTGTAAACATCTTCCTCCCCGATAAATCAAATATTCCTCGCACCTTTGAACAACCAGCCTTATTTTTTGTTTGTTTGTTTTGAGTTTGTTGGTATATTTTTGCTCTTCCTCAAATCTTGGAACAACCAATACAGTTGGTGTTCTCTTTTGTTTGCCTGTTTGCTTCTCTTTGTGTGTTGTGGGGGGGGGGGGGGGGGGGGGGGGGGAATGACACTCGAATCTGTTTGTTCATGCTCATCTTCCATTCCTCAGAGGTATCACTCATTCATTGCTCATTCCAGCCATCCCATATACAGCCACATCCAGGATCCTCCTAGTGCAGCCCCACCACTGACAGTCCAGCTACAGTACACAACTGACATTCAGCCATCAAGAGGCAACCTACCAGAGCAAACACCATGCTACTACCTCGTCATCTTGGGTGATGTTCGGCCATGCTTGTTCTGAACCAACAGGACACCACCTTCTACCTTCACAGAAGTGATTTCTCAATTCTGCAATTTATCATCATTAAACTATAGGCCCAGATCTCAAATCCATAAAGTGTTTAATGAAATCTAAACTATAGGCCCAGATCTCAAATCCATAAAGTGTTTAATGAAATCATCAGACCCAATCTCATATAAAACACTTGTATGAATTCTTTTTTTTCCTCTGTGCTCACACAGTTCTTTCCCAAAAACGGCAAACAAATCAAAACAAAGGACTTCTCACTTGTTGGGGTTTTTTTTTTTTGTTTTTTTTCTGCTACCTGAATAACAGAATATAAATGGCTCAGCGCTTTTACAGCCTTTTTATTTCTTTAGACATCAGCAGAATTTTCTTTTTCATCTCTGTTTGAGTGTGTGTGTGTGTGTGTCTGTGTGTGTGTGCACGCTTATGTGTCCATGTGTGCCCATGCATACGTTGCATGTCACTTTTTATGAGCATATACACTCCATGCGCGTGCGCGCGCAATCGCATGTGTGTGCATACGCACGTGCATGCATGTGTGTGTGCATGTGACTACGTGCACGTGTGTTTAGACATGAGGCAAGAGAACTGTGTAACAAGCGCATCTCCTTCTCCCCTATCTTCACCACCACCAAAAAATCCAGACTCTACCATTTCAATATTTTCAGCAAACTCAACACAGTATGAGCAGAATACTAACAATATTCAATTTTACTTTCTGCCTGGTGCTCCTGAAAAGGACTTTCTTGACTCAGTTGCTCTTTGACTGGCATGATACCTGGAAATAGCTTCATGACCTCATGAGCATGTATACGTTTGTGTTTGTTTATGTAGTAGTGAGGGAGTGGAAGGACAGGCGGAAGTGTGGGCTGGGGGGGGAGCGGATACACGTCTATGTTCATGTGACTGTAAATGTGTATTCCAGACCATGCAGGTTGCTGATGTGCTTTCATGAGTATCACCTTGACTTCCATCCATCAATGATGTGGGATGATGACCTGCAATCATGCTGCTCTGTACAGACTGTCATATTTTCAGTGAAAAAATCTTATGCACACCCCATCAGAAGTTACCGCATATGCACAAAATTTGATGACTTTTTTCCATTTCCATTTATTTTTCTTCCCAAACTGCCTTAACATAACAAAATACAGGGATGTAAGAGAATCTGAGGGAAAATGGCACACTAAGGCCAGAATTCAAAGGCCATGACGTTTCAATGTCCTCTCTAAGTATAGAACAGCCAGACTGGTCAAAGCTGATCAACCGAAACAAGTTTACACAAAAAACAGCCAATGGAAAGCGCTACACCCAAACGGATACTTAGTACTCTCTTCTCATCCTTCCTTAACTTCTCTTGAAGACTATGAAAAACCATCCCTTAAATTTGGAGTAAACCATTACCTAAATTTGTCTTTTTAAATGAAAAAGTCCTTTCAAGCTATTCCACTTGGTTTTCACATCCCTCAACATACTTTCTTCACACATCCATCTCCTCCCCTCCCCATTCACCCCTCCATCCCTCTTGTGCATCGTAACCTCTATACATAACCCCTTCTTCCTCTTTCTTCCCCTGTCACAAAGCTTTAAAAAGGTTCACCGGCAAAATCAAGCCCAGAAGATTCTTTAACTGTAAGGAACTGTTCAATGGATCAGACAGAACACCGTATATAAAACCTTCGACAGCCAGAAGGGGCAAACCACTCAAAATCAATGTCGCAGTGGATACAAGAGCTGCGCAGTGGATACAAGAGCTGCGGATAATACAGTATGACTGGTCACATTTCACAAAGACATCTCTGTGCTATCTAATGATACTTGAGTCCTGGAGTGGGGCTCTCAACCGCTTCCTTCCTTGCTTGCCTGGCCACACACGATTGGGTTCATGGACACCACAACAGGATGTGGCAGTTTCTGCCTACATATATATCAAGCTGGCCAACTGCTGGCACACAAATTATGTATTTATGTAAGTGAAATCCTGTCTTCCAACAAGTCAAACTTCGATAACAGAATGACTGTGAGCTATGCGCTGTCTTCTTTCACTTATTATTTTAAAAAAGGGTGGAGACAACAACCAATGACCAGCTTTGTCATCTTTCACTAATCAAAAAAAGATTATACTAAAAAAAATATTAAAAAAAACCAATGCTACGACCTGCCTACTGTTTCTGACAATTTGGCCTAAAGGATTTTATGTCCAAAAAATGTCCAACAACAAAAATGTCATATCGACTGCAGAATAAAAATGTACAAGAGTGATAAAATTTGTTTAAAACAATCAGTCAAACTTAGATTTGAGAACAGTTTCATTCTAAAATCATGATCTTTTCATTTGTTAAAACAATCAGTCTAACCGAGGTTTGAGAACAGTTTCATTTTAAAATCATGATCTTTTCATTTGTTAAAACAATCAGTCTAACTGAGGTTTGAGAACAGTTTCATTTTAAAATCATGATCTTTTCATTTGTTAAAACAATCAGTCTAACTGAGGTTCGAGAACAGTTTCATTTTAAAATCATGATTTTTCATTTGTTAAAACAATCAGTCTAACTGAGGTTTGAGAACAGTTTCATTCTAAAATCATGATCTTTTCCTTCGACCCTTTCAACCGGACTTGATAAATTTTTGTGTTTCAAATATCTGCACAATGCAAGCCTACCAAAGATAAAACAAATTTTTTACCCATTCTTTTATCAAGGATTAGACACTTATATGAATCTAAAGCAACTGAGTATCACTTGGCACAAAAGTGCTGACAGTCTGAAGTTCTCAACATGGGTTGTGTGCATGCATGCGTGCATGAATGCATGATTATAGTTTTGCACAAGTTCAAAACATAAACGACTTCTGTTGAAAGGTAGGATACAATTTGACAAAAGGTTAGAAAAATAAAGTTGCTCTTGTATTCAATATGTTCACATTATACGATACTAACCCATGTCAATGACAATTACACAAAAGAAAACAATAATTACTCTGACCATATTGCTACCTAGAATTAAACCTAGTCTCCCAACGAAAGAAAATGCACTACTCACTCGTGGCTTTCGACAGCCTCTGACCATTTCAGAGGAAAATTACTGTCAATACCAAATGGGCAGTTATGTTGTAATGTAAGAAAGATTCAATAACAAACTCTCTGCTGTTGTTACTTCAGTTCAAAACACAGCTTTATTATTAAATTCAGTATATATGAATGACTCAGGGTCGTTCTAATCATATTATGTCCATTTTTGGTAAATTTAAGTTAATTAATTGGGTTTGTCAACTATGCATGCTGTAATATCTAATATACAACTCTTTGAAGTTTAATCAGTCAGTTTGTCATAAAAGCACAATTTTTCTTGCAAATGTCATGTAAAGCGATAATGATAAGCACTGAATGCAACTGAGCAACATTCAGTCAAGTTTAAAACTCATTTGACAAAACAACAAAACAGCAAATTAAAGCAAATAGTGTCAAACATATGAATAACAACTACCTTTTACATAGGTTAACAGATCATAAAACTGTGAGTCTTTTTTTTTTTAAAGCGAACAAACAAAACAAAAAATCCCAACTGTAACTATCAGCAATAATGCTAAAATGCAGAAAACGAACTAAAACTGAACTGCTTTTATTAAACAGCCGAACTAAAACTGAACTGCTTTTATTAAACAGCCACGTAAATATCTCAAATCTATGACTGTCTTATAAACAGTGTTATACATAAGATGAAAAAATGATTGTGATGAAGTATAACTGTAAAAAAAATAAAATAAAATAAAAAACCTGCCAAAGGAGGTAAGTTTTTGACACTGAAGGTCATCCCTGCTTGTTAGACAGATTTCTGATGACACTTACGCCACCATTATTACATTGGCTGACATAATTATATCATGTTCATGGATTCACAGGAGGAAAGTGCTTTAAGAATGATGGAAAATTATTACGGCAAATCTTACAAACACTCTTCAGATGACATCACTGAGCTTTATCCACAATGTGATCATCCAGAATGTGTCTCATGCTCCACTTATTTATGCAGTGGAAAATGAATAACATCCACCTTTTATTTCGATTATGTCGTACATAAGATTTGTACACACACACACACACACACACACACACAAAGCCATGTGGTTCTGAAATACAATAATATATTGCACAGAAACTAAAACACAGGGGGGGGGGGGGGGGGGGGGTCTTTGTTTCAAACTACAGCATGGCAGGATATCTTTAAATCATAAGTCACTATCAACTTCAATGCATCTGAAACCAAAGTTTGATTAAAACTGGAATTGACTGTGTGATTGATCTCTCAGTGTTAAGATGGATAAAGTAGAAAATAAGACAAGGTTTTCAAAATTATTAAGGAATTATTACACAATGATATCAAACACAATCTGTTATGACATTTCAGTGACTGACCATGTAAAACATTTGCAATGTCTAATTGTCTCTTTTAAAGGGAATGACTTTGGTTGTTGCGTGACCTCTTATTCAACTGAAGCTTTGGTCTGAAATTATAGCCATTACATATTTCATTATCTGTCTTATTTTTTCATGAATTCAATCATTTTTCATTCATTCCACAATTTTGGTCAGTATTCATATCATCCAAAAACTTACTATCTCCGAATCCATCTTTTAGCACTTGGTCAATTTTTTTTCTTCAAGCTAAGAAACCTTTTCTTCAAATTACACAGTACAAGCACTTTGAAAGCGGAGGTGAGAAGCACAGAACAGGGGTCATATGTGTGTGTGTGTGTGTGTGTGTGTGTGTGTGTGTGTGTGTGTGTGTGTGTGTGTCTGTGTGTGTGTGTCTGTGTCCGCGTGTGTGTGTGTGTGTGTGTGTGCAAGGGGAGGGATGGAAGAAAGGTGTGGGTGAAGGAAGGTGCAAAATGTAAACAGTATCACATTCATTCTTCCACAGTTAATAAAAGCCACACATCACAGAAGAATCTGACCTAGCACATTGGCTGACATTAAGCTGAGCGTGTGTGTGTGTGTGTGTGTGTGTGTGTGTGTGTGTGTGTGTGTGTGTGTGTGTGTGTGTGTGTATGTGTGTGTGTTAGCCACTCCATTACCGAAAACAACACTCGTGTCAGGTCCACAAGTGGCAAACTGCTTGTAAAGTTCATGCCTGCTGGAATTACAGAAGATAACTTTTGACACTGAGCCCAGGTCAGTGCCCTTATTTGGCACTGACTGACCTTTTTGCTGGGTGGCATGTCACAGCACTTGAACTATGACTGCATGCACTGAACCTGTGTCCTGTTTACCCCTGGGCCACATAATCATTCCTCTCTTTTTCTAACTGAAGACTGTTTCAGAATCACAACCAACTTCATGCAACCGTAATACATGGAAATGTGAACTTGTGGTACGATAGTCGCTTTTCATACAAACTGAACATAACTTTACTCATAACCCCTTGGCCATTTAATGTTCGATCCATATAAAAGCATTGAAGCCCCCCCCTCCCCCCCACCCCCCCCCCCCCCCCCCCCCCCTCCTCCAAAATGAAAGCATCTTGTGAAATTTTCACACAATACCAACTGAGGATCAGAATCATACCACGTTACCTCTCGAGTTAGTCGCCATATCTGCTACTTTCTGGAATGCTTCCAAAAAGGAACCAATTGCCACCAAGGTGGTCCTGAAACACACATCGAAACAACTTACAAACCAATCATGAAGAAAATAACCAAAATAAGAAGATAATCTTGGGTCAAGTTTGCATCTTGCCAGTAAGAAAGAAAAACACAACAATGGAGAAAACACAAAGAACAACAACAACAAAAAAGTCGCCAAGTGTGAGTGAAGTGAAAGGTTCTTTGAAATTACATTGCAACTACCTTGTGGAAGAAAGAAAAACACACACACACACACACACACACACACACACACACACACACACAGTAACAGTTTCAGGAGATTACTGGAAGACACAGATAGCCAATACTATCAAAACTGTATACAACCAAATCCCGACATCCACCCCAAGACTCAGTTAGACAAATCTGAAAATACAACATCGAGAGAGGTACTCAGGTAGTAACTTTAATTCATAGGATGCGTTTAAATTCACTTCGAACCAAATACAGTAAAAATGTTACATGTATGTGTGGGGAAACTCTTAGTGTACGTCACCTATTACTAGATTGTCCAAGAGTAAAGAATACAGTGCTCAAGGCTGGTTCTAATATTTCACATAATAGATTGCAACTCCACTGACTTTACAAAATTTTTTAAATAATTACGCTTTGCTTTGTTTGTTATGCCCACATTTATCACGCAGTCCAGTAGAAATTTATCTTTAATTAACTTTCAACAACCCCTCATACACAAAAACAAATTACTTACACACACACACTCATACACACACACACACACACACACACACACACACACACACAAGCGTGCACGCACACTCACGCATGCAAATACACAGGTGCCTGCGCTCGTGCGTGCACGCGCATGCACGTGCACACACACGCACGCACGCACACGCACGCACGCACACGCACGCACACACACACACGCACACACACACTATTACACAATCTGTCTGAAATCACTAAGTGGGAAGACGTTAAATTGAAGAACAACACACACACACACACACACACACACACACACACACACACACACACACACACACACACACACACACAACCCCAAAAAAAAAAAAAAAACAGAGAGAAGTTTGACAAGCCTTCTCTTGAAGGTGAAATTTTTGAATTACTGTATCAGCTGGCAGAATGTGAAATGCTGCCTTTGAAGCCAACCACTCACTGCCTACAAGTACAAGTACAATGTAAATTTGGTTTACTATTCAGCTGATGGGAAGGGAAAGAGAGAGAGACCAGCAGACCAACAGACTGACAGACAGACAGATAGACAGTTTGTGTGAAAGAAGAGAGTTGTGGGCTCAGGGAAGTAGGATACGAGGAAGAGGGTGCTAAATGGCATGTAAGGCAACAGAAAACTTTTACTAACAATACAGTAATTTAGCAGTAATACTAACCAATTGCAATCTTTTTTTTCAATCTACTATTCTGTTGCACAGAGTTGACTTGGCATGATACAGATCTATAGATTTTTTTCTGTTTTTTTTTGTCTTACAATGACCCACAAAATATTTGGCTCCCCGCAGTATGGTGCAGTATCAAAGTGTAACATCATGCTGTACGTAATGGAACATGATCATGATGCAGGAAACAAATACATGACAGACTAAAACACTGTATGGTGTGGTGTGGTGTAGTGTGGGTGTGTGGTGTGGTGTGGTGTGGTGTGGTGTGGGTGTGGTGTGGTGTGGGGGTGTGGTGTGGTGTGGTGTGGTGTGGTGTGGTGTGGTACATTACAGTATAGTACAGTACAGCAAGGTATGGTATGGGATGAATGGTGTAGTGTGGTATGGTTATGTCATCATCACTCATGGTATGATTTGGTTTGGCTTGATGTAGAAGGGTACTAGGGTAGGACATTGCACAGCACAGCATGGCGTGACACAGTTGGGTAGGACAAGGCAGAAGGCTACCTTATACTATGGCCTGGTAGGAAAAATGATAGGGTATAGGACTGTACGGTTGGAAAAGGTAGGATAAATGGTATGGCACGGTATTGTAAATGATACGATAGGACAGTGTAGATTATGGTATGGTAAGGCAGGATACAGTATGGTGTTTGGCAGGACCGTTTGGTCGAATAGAGTACAGTACATGGTAGAGCATGGTATGATGCATGTTTTTGTGTGTATCGTGTGGTATGGTAGTCACTGCAGTATATGACAGAGTAGGATATGGTCTGACAGGTACGGTATGATACAGCAAAACTGGGTGGTAGGATATGATAGGGTTTGGTGTTGTAGGTTTTGAGATATGGTATGGTATGATACTTAAGATATGGTAGAGTAAGGTAGATGGTATGGTATGGTATGGTATGGTATGGTATGGTATGGTATGGTATGGTATGGTATGGTATGGTATGGTATGGTATGGTATGGTAGTATGGTATGGTATGGTATGGTACGGTGAGGTGCGGTGCAGTGTGGTACGGAACGGAACGGAACAGAACGGAACACAACGGTACGGTACGGTACGGTACGGTATGGAATGGAATGATATGGTATGGTATCGTATGATATGGTAGGGTAGAGCAGGGTTGGGTAGGATAGGGTAAGGTAGGGTGGAGTATAGTATGTGGTATGGTATGGTAATGGTATGGTATGGTATGGTATGGTATGGTATGGTATGGTATGGTATGGTATGGTATGGTATGGTATGGTATGGTATGGTATGGTATGGAATGGAATGGGTGTGGTATGGAATGGAATGGAATGATATGGTATGGAATGATAGGGTAGGGTAGGGTATGGTAGGGTATGGCATGGCATGGTAAGGTATGGTGCGGTATGGCATACGAGGGCAGGATAAGATACAGTAGGGTAAGGTATGGCTGATGAGATGATATGGCCAATTTCAGGGCATGAGCTGCCAAGGCCTCAAAAACATGTGTATCATTTTGACATTTCAAGTGTAACATTTCAAATTAAGGCATAGCACTCGTATGCCGTATCACAAATCAGACTCAAAACTCAATAGCATTTTCAGTCGCACTTCGCTTCCCACAAGGCATCATGGTGGGCTAAAACAATGAAAACCTTGTTACTTATCACATGGCTTTTGCTTGACCTACACCAAATCAAAATGACTGACACCAAAACAAAAAAAACAAAAAAATTGTCAGTAAGGCAGCAAAATCACTATCCCTTTCAGCTAATTTTCTACTGCTCATTCTTTTTCTTCATACTGAACTTGGCTTCTTTTTTTTTTTAAACTGTTGACAGTGTAAAGATCTATGGTATACTGGTTCCATTTAAGACAATGCTTAGTCTATGACTAGCTTCTTTTTTTCCCTCCAATAATTGCTTTTGGTGAAGCATTTCATCACAAAGCATAGTAGCGTAACATTGTCAACAAAATCTTATCATGTTATGCCTGAAGCATAGAACTTCCCAGCTCTAAGGGCATGGCAGGGTAAGGTACTGGACTGTACCATTTCTCTTAAGTCATGATGAATCTTCAAACTGGGACACTCTTCACTTAAGTGGATGACCTTCATCTGTAAGGTAAGCAATGGAAAAAAAATGGAAAAAAATAAAATAAAATAAAAAGTTATCTCCAGAATGTCCTGAAACTGATCTTATCACAAGCATTAAATCAGACCTCTCTTCAAAGTGATGTTGACTTTGGTTTTAGAAGAAAAAAAAATTTAAAGCACCAATATCTTTAGTAGAAAACACAAAAATCTGTGATCAAAATAAAATCCAATATGTGATCACTTGATAGTGGGATAAAACAAAACGAAATGTTACTTAAGTTAGGAAAAAAAATCTTTTTGTCTCAACTTTTTATCAATGTGCTTATCACGATCATTATGCTAGTTCCTAAGCCCGTCGTTTTTACCAGCAAGTTGAAGGAAACACCATGTTATGTTTGCAAAAGCCACCATGCTGATTATGCAAACTTTGAGCCTGCCACTTTTACCAGAAAGTGGAGAAAATGTCAAGTTATATTAGCCACAGTTTGATGTTTTTACTCTGCCATGCTGATCATTACCCTAGTTCCTAAGCCTGTCGTTTTTACCTAACAGTTGGAAAAATGTCCAGTAATGTCTGAAGTGATCCCTGAGTTTACTTACCAACACTGTTGTGACTACTCATTATCAGTATCACGAATCATTTCATCAATTCTAACTGTTTAAACAACAAAGTACACATGGTTCAATTCAATTTAAATTCACGTAGTTTGTAACCAGCCAGATGTGAGGAACCTTACCAGGGCTGTCCCATCATCAAAATCAATTCCATAAGAAGAGGAGGCATATTCTATTTTGATGAATTTCATGTGTGTAGGCACTTTTTTCTTACTGAATAATTATGCATGGCTCAAAGTAACTTGGCAATAGAGCTGTAAAACTGAGACACAGTGCTGTAACACAGGTGCAAAGCAAGACAGATCATCTTGATAAGATCTGGCATCTATGAAGTCTAAACAACAACAACATAAAGTAACCTAAGAATTCATGAAACTAATCAGTCACGCTCAGTCAAACTCATAGCAAGGCTTGTCCATAGTCATGGCCGCACAAATCACGCAAGCAAACG